>JAOXXN010000001.1:103125082-103139417 GCA_026770055.1 Myrmophylax atrothorax | reverse complement strand
TCCTTACTTATTTCCACTTATCTGAAGTTAGATTCCTGACAGTTTTTTTTCTTGTTTTGTTGTCCTGCTAGAACATAAATACCATTAGCATACAGGGAAGCCACTGAGAGCAACAGTTTCATAGACTACACAAGAAGCAATGAACAGCCTGTTGTCAAAACCTTGAAGACTCTAATAACAATGTTCTTTCTGTACTGACATTTTTTCTGACATGAAGTCCAAGCATAACTATGCATATGCAACTTTTGTTTATGTGTCTTGTAAAATGACACATCTTTAGGTGTCAGGCTCTAAAAAACACAGAGGCTTGTTTGGATGCTGGTATAATGGTGTGTGCTGTTACTACTCGCTCCATGTGTATGAAGACATAAGCATACATAAGCATGAATTAATCTCTAAAAACATTCTTTTCTGAGATTTACCCTTGACTAATTATTAAAATTGTTCTACAAACCCATTTTCCACTCTAAGACTTCTCCCTTCAGAGATGACCATTTCAAATGTGAAATCTGGATGGTGTTTTCTCTGTTTTCTGGCACTTCACTAGGGAAGTAGTTTGCAAAACATACTCCTACATTTTTAGTCGACATGACAAACCCTTTAGTTCCACTGCAGGATGAAGTTTGTGAGAGATTAACATTTTGGAGACCTATGCACCTTGGCATACAATCACAGTGATGTTTTATTGACCTCCTACTGATTTCTTTTCCAGCATAGTGCCGTACACTAAAACTTGTGTCATGGCACTGAGTTGTAGCTTCTGAACCTGAGCCATGTAACACTTGTCATATTATTGTGAAAATCTCTTACCTATATCAAACAGTAGTGATTCAGTATCAACTGACTCCACAGACTGTTTTAACATCTTTTCTGCATTTGCCAAAAAGGGAATATTTTCACCATTTTACCACAATTAAGCTTAATATTGAGATGACCAATGTTGTCTTGACATTTTAATAGAGTGCAGACATTTTCTGTTGAAGGAAAAAAACTGCCTGCCAAAGAAAATAGCAGAAAGCAAAATAATAATTAAAAAACGTTACCAAACTACAAAGATAGTAACATTTCAAAGGTGTCTAGGTGCTCCACAGTCATCTTTTAAGTTATGTCATCAACACAGCTGAGTTAACGCAAGGGTGTTTGGAATGGGTGTCCCCCCAGAATTTGTGCTAAATCGGTGTCTTGACAAGGTACATTAAAATCATTCTGTTATGTGCATCACTTCAGATGCTTATTTTCATTCTTTTCCACTTGGGTCATTACTTTTCACACATAATAACTCACAATTTTTATTGTTTAAGCAATAATCATTTTAAATAAAAGCATTTGTTAAGAAATTGGTTCTTACTGCTCAGAGTATTGATGGTACAGAACTGCAATTTTCCACACAGGGATGGTAAATGAAAATAAGAAAGTTCTCTAGTCATAAATATTATTGTCAATACCTGTGTATAAACTGTGAGTCTTATTTACGTTCCTCAAGATGAAGTAATGTGTGGCAAAATGATGAAATGATCAGTTTGAAAATGAAATTCAGTGTCTAGTCCTGCTTAATGTTCATATGCATGAGAGAAAGAAGTGCAGTTCAAGAATGCAGTTTATGTTCCCTTTGCAGTTCTTGTGCTAAAAAGCCATTACAGTCATTAGTCTTTCATTAGACTTATTTAATAAGTTCTATTCAGACAGCAATTTATGTAGTCATTACTATCAGTTATACCACGGTTCTGTCCAGGAGTTCAAAACAAGTTTAGGAAATATAAGGACGCACTCAAGTGTTCTGCAGAAAAACACTTTATTATCTTGCCATTCACAGAGCCCCTGGACATGTACAAAGCAGATTATGTGGTGTGCAACAGCAATAACATTTGCAGAACTTCCTGTGGTATGGAACCATGGGAATGTATGGCAGATCATCTCACCCAGTGGTGCTGGTGGGAAGGAGAGAATGCCCTACACATAAGAGCCAGAGCATGGACAAAGTTTCAGTTTCCATCCTTTGAAACTCTCATAACAGCCATAAATTTGGTATCCAAGCAAAGCATCAAAATCTAGGACTTTAGCCCAAGTTAATATAGTCATAGAAAAGACAGTACCCCAAACCTTATCATTATCATTTGAATGATGTTTATCGCAGAACTGGTGCCTATGGAGAGCAAACCACTTAAGTCAACCATTTATTAGATGGAAATCACATCTGTCCACCATTCAGTGTAATGTGATTGGATTTTCTTGATAAAACCTCCTTTTCCACCTTTTAGTGGGAATCTGAGTTGAAGGGAGGAAAAAGTGACCCACCATAATCAGAAATCTGAGTAAAAGAGTATAAGAAAGAACAATTTCTGTTTAAGGTTTTCTGTGTTAGAAGTCAGGGGGAGGGAACTCCACAGGGGGCACATACATTTATTTAGGCAGATCATGTTGATATAATTTGAGATTTCTCTTTCATCCAGTAGTATTTATCTGTAACTCTCACATTTTCAGTATCCACACCATTGTTATACCATGCTAATTTGTGCTTGGTCTCTATATTATGAGTCACTTCGTTACATCTTACTGAAAAACAAGACTGACCCATGTTTGCATTCTCATGACTGAAATAGCTTTGGAATCTGCATGCAGGCTTCTCATTCTTTCCTTGCTTTTCTCCCCTTAGACTCCTAGTAAAGGAGATTTTTATAAACTGCTCATGGTTTCCTCTGTGCCTGTACCAATATCACTCAAGAATTACAGACAACTTCTCTGAGTGCGTAAGTACTGACTGTGAGGAATTTCTAATCTTTGTCTTCTGTTGCAATTTGAGCCTGTATAAGTTTGTCTGACATGTGAACTGTGCAAGATCTTTCCTGAGCTTTTTTTGATCTCTGGTTCTGTCCATAAGAATGCACAGCATTTATTACTGCAAGTCTAAATATCTTTGATGTAACAAGTACAGAAAAGCAGAAAGAAAAAACTTGGTGAAAGAATTTTGGTTAGGACAACTAGCTAGCTAGGATTCCAATCTCCTTGATTTACACCAATTGTGAGTATAAAAAATATGAGAAAATACTTTTATTCATAGAATACAAACATTAAAATAATAAAAACATGTTATTAGATACACATTAAAGTCTGCTGTGTTTTACTGATGTCATATTTGTTCATTCCAGCAAACTTCGTTTGGTTGCCTGAAGTGATTTAATAAATGCAGAATATCATTTCTTTAGAGCTGAACAAGTGCAGAAGTGTAGAAAGTAAAGTATATATCTTCAATTGGTTTCTTCTTGTGTGACTATGTTTTTGTTAGGTTGAGATACAAATCACTTCCAGCAGGTTTTCATTTTAAATTATTGCATGGGTCCCATCATATGGTGCTAGCAATGAGTAGGAAAAAAAGCTAACGTCAGGTTCTGTGAAATCACACATAACAGTATAGTAGACCCATGTACTGTTCAGAAGGTGATTCCTGGAGGAGGAGGAATGGAGTTGTTCTCCAAGAATCTTTTTACCCAGTTCCCCATAACAATTATTCTTGATTTACTTTGTATTCAGCAATTAATTTTAATACTTTATTAGCTAACCTCAGAGTAAAATACCACTAATCTTCCAGGGAAGCTATGGCATATTCTGATGAACATTTACATTTATGTAAAAAGACACAGCTGTCTGAATACCTATGGTTAAGACTTTGTTCCTTTGGTGCAAATAAATTATATAATTTTGAAATAGGGAATGTTGTTTTGCTACGTGTGCATTATTTGAGCCACTTTAACACTAAAACAAGGTGTCTGTTTCTGTAAGCTTCAGATCATTTCCACTGAGGAACTGAGTATTGTACATTCATGTGTTGGTTTGTTAATATTGACTGTGTTAAGTGCTTTTAAGAATCTGGATCCAGGGCAAGAGGTTCTTATTATGTTCTTGCTCCCCATGTCTTTCCTATCATGTTAGATGATGATTGTCCCAAAGAACATTTAGTGAAATATCTACTGATGAGTTATATCACTGCTGATAACTTTCAGTGAACACTGCTGTTGTAGAGTCAAAATCCCCTAAAGCTAGGATAAAAGCTTTGAAGATAAGAAAGACTACCATAGGAATGTCATTATTTGAAGAGAAAGAAGTAAATGCACTACCATAAAAACCATAAATGATTGTTTTACATAAATGCATATCAAAAGAGAAAGTGCCAAGATCAGTAGGTGCTCAGTCTTTTCTGTTTTCATTTGAGTCAGGGGATAATGTACTGATCTAGTCACCTCAATTTAGATTCTCATTTAGTATAAAACACAGTAGTTTTGTTGGAATAAGTGATACTACATTGAAATATTTAGAAAATGCCTTCTCCCCTCCCTTTCTCTCTGCTTTGCCTTGCCTTGCCTTTCCTTCCCCCGATCTACCTTCCCAAACCTTCCTTTCCTTTTCCTTCCCAAACCTTCCCTTCCCAAACATTCTCCCTTCCCTTCCCAAACCTTCCCAAACCTTCCCTTCCCAAACCTTCCCAAACTTTCCCAAACCTTCCCTTTCCTCTTCCCTCTCTTCTCCTCAGACCATTTTCTGGATGACTCTTTTTAGAAATGTACTCATTATAAAATATGAGTATCAAGAGTAATAGCCTGTAATTCTCAAATATGAAGAAGCTAACTCCATACTAATGTATTATATCTCCAGTAGGAAAATCATCAGACTGAATTTGAGGGCTTTTTGAGACTTTCTGAGAACTGAAACTTCAGTATGTTTTCAATTAAAGCAGCTTAATCTAAGTCCAGATCATGTTCTCAATTCTTTTTTTTTTCCCAAAGCAGAGGAAACAACAGGTATTCTGGAACTGCTGTCTTCCCTTCAAAATACAGAAGTGAGAAACTACATTCCATCTTGCAGCTCAGACTTCTCTTCCCACTACTACCTAGAAGGAGGACAGAACAACATCTGAGTGATCAATCGCCCTCAGCTTTGGATGAAAAAGTTATTTGCAAATGAGACAGTCTAATATAGAGGAGTATTTATCATCAAGAGCAAGAAAACTATTCCACATCATCTCCCTCACATATCCAGGACAACTAGGTGTGACAAGAGCTACGAGACTTAAGTTGTGAGTAGTAAGTGGGAAAATGAAGCTTGTTTTCTTGTTAGAATTGTGGTGCAACTGGGTAGCAGGGCTCTGCCTTTGTGCACATCAAATCATGAATTCCTTGAGTGGTTCAGGAATATCCCAGCCATCTCATCATGGATGAGATAATGGACAAGCTTGAGACAATGGACCAACTTGAAACTAAGTGATTGACTGGACCTTCAAAATACAGTAGTTGACTGTTACAGGAGTCCACCTGGTTGGAATTTTGGAATGATCTAGAAATTGCCCCCAGTGAAACTGCTGCTAATGTCTAGTCTAGTTTCTGTGTCTAAATGTGTTTACTGACATCCTGGGTGAAGTGTATGAATGTGTTCCTGCTGCAGAAGGGGTTGGATTATACTCAGGTAAAACATTTGCAAGTAGACACTAGAAACCATAGTTTTATGTCTGTAGCTTGGATGTTTAAGAGAGTTTTTTATGTAGGGCATATGAGCAGCAATGACATGCATGTCCTGTGCTTGTCTTATAGGACCATGGCCTGCTGAATTATAAGAACTGAGTAAAATGTGGTTATAGGGATCTTTCCTGATGCAGCAGAAGATGCCACTTGAAACACACACTGCCATCGCTACTGGGCAGTGACTGGTTGTCCTGCTTGGAAGATTTTATTCCCCATGCAAGCTCAACTTTATGCCACTGTTCCAGTACATAACTTTTCTGTTCAAAAGGCACACTGATCAAAGCTCTGTTTGTGCATTAGTCATTAAAAAAAAAAAAAGCTGATTTCCTTAAGTCTTCCAGACAGTGAGGAGCAATAAATCTCAAAAAGGCATGACTTCCGGCTACGAGGAAAGCAAAATGAGTGATCTTAGGTCAGAGTTTCTCTACTGCTTTGCTGCTGGCTTGGCTGATTCCCTTCTCCCTTCCCGCCCACTGCTGCTTGCTGTTTCCAGAGTCTGTGAAGTTTCAATAAACCTGTCCTACAACAGGTCCTCCAACTGGTGTGACTTTGGAACCAACCATAAGAGACCTGATTTGACTATGCAGGATCCACTGGCTTGTAAATCAAAGACTTTGACCACTAAACAACTTTCCCAACCTAATATTTTCTTAGCCACTTTGATCTTCATAGACTTGAGATTCCTTTATTTGAGATAGCTTGTCCAGAAACATATGTCTAATTGTAACGAGTTCTATTTTCAATCCTCAAAACAGGAAACACAAACATGGTATTTAATGCGTTACAAGGCAGAATTTTTTTTATTTAAACAAAAGGAAAAGGAAGGGAAATGGAAAAAAAAAGCAAAAAGGAAAAGGAAGGGAAAACTAGGCAGGGAATGCAGAAGTGGTCAGAGGGCATAGGCTTTGTTAAACAACTTTCATCTTTCGGCAGTCAACATGCACAGGCTGAAACTCCGGAGCCTGTAGCTCATATTACCTCTCTGAGGAGTCTTACCACTGTGATTGCAGGCATTCGTAAAGCAACTGTGTGTTTTTTCACAGTTGAGGGCAGAGTAAGCCCCCCTGTAGATGATGATTATAGGTTATACATAACCACATTTTTCAAGTACTTGAGGCTGTTGTGAAGTGCTATAAACTTCTGTTTCAGGGTTGTACTTTTCCTTTCAGGGCAATCTCTAAAAACACAAAAATACCAAATACCCAAGATCAATAACAGGAATTGTTCTTTCCAGAAACTGTTGCTTTACAGAGATTAACTCAGTTTGGCATCTTTTTTTCGTTTGGGTGATAATACTGTGGTATATTACAGTGCTGAAAATGGGATTGAAATTGAGAAGATGAATATGGTAGCAACCAGATTGAATCCTGAGAAATGCCAACTATATAAATATCTCAATTACTGCTTTTAGAACAGCAAATATCTGTAACCCATGTGGGTGTCCCAGACTTCAGCATATTGGGTCACTCTTGGGGAGATGAGCCAAGGGAAAGCTAGAAGTTTTGTTTTCTGCTCTGCTGGAAACTACAGGCATGCTAGTGTTGAAGACATAGGAGTATTGGCACTTATTTTAGGAAATAGAGCAGTCATGAAGAACTCTATACCTAAGTCACAGTAGTGGTTCCAAAGGGAGCCAAAAGACATGAAGTCAAAGCAGTAGTGCTTCCTCTTCACCAGCTTTAAACACTCACTACATCTGTACTGGGGCCATAATAAAGCAGTTGCCATAATCTTCCAGAAAGTATTTAAATGAAAAAAATAAAAATCAAGGAATAAAATAGAAATAGGATTAAAAACAAATCAGCTGGAGGAAAAGTCACAGAGGACCTGATTTCCAGTCATGTGCATATGCCATGTCTTAACAGTGTAAAAGGTCCTCCGAGTAAATGGGGCTTTGGTATGCACTGTGCATACATCATGATTCACGTGTGTTGTTTGAGAGCTGGTCATACAGTCTTGTCTGGCCAATTTAATAAATAGTGAAGTGCAGAATGCTTGGCATAAAAATTATCACCATCTGTTCTCAAAGCATGGATCCTTGTCTGAGGGAAGGGAGCTGCTGTTGTTTTTCATGAGAAGGCAGGTAGTTGCCTCACTGGAGGTGAGGCTGACCTGGAGTTCTCAGCCTATTATGTACAGTAACAGTTTTATCAGTCTCCACTTTGTTCCTTGTTGGATAAGCCTCAGAAATTATTTACAGTTCAAATCATTCCAAGGTTGCTGGCTATTACAGTAAGAGAAGAGACTGTGAGGCAATGCAGATTGCAATACAAAACAGCAAGAAAATTCTCCAGGTTACTGTCCTATGGGGCTACATTCATTAAAGTAAAGGTTGGACAGGCTGATTTCAATGATGGTATAAATAAGGTAGTTGGCTTTCTTGGAGGGTATATGCACTTATTCCAACCCCCCCAAAAAATCCTTTCCTGGCACTGCTCAAGTACTTATCCCTGTGTGGCTACCAATATAACCATGTTAAGTAGCAACAGTCCTTGACTGCAGGGACTCCCAATTGCTTCCTCCTTTGCCTGTTTCATCTCCACTGATTCTTCCTCTAACATCTCTTCCCTCAGTTTGTGCTCTGTAAAAGACAGAGAGAAACTTTGATTTACAAAGATCTCTTGAGCCTCAGAGACCTGTGTGCTTCCCTCTAGACACATGTGCAAATATAAGCCTGTCTCTAAGGGCCATTGCAGATTTCCTCCTCTCTCCCCATTCACAGTGGGTCTGACTCTGGTGCTTTCTATTCCTCACCTCACCAGGGTCACGGTCCTGGAATGATTCATCTGTACCACTTAATTTTTAGATCTGTTTCCTACAGGAACAGTATAACATGATTCTTCTGCATTTACCTTTCATTGAATAGATTCAAAGTAGCTGGCCAATTTCAATAATCTTTAATAGAGAGATATAGGCTTAAAAGATAGTTTATCCTCTAAAATAAGAGGTCACAAAGGTGAGCAAGATGCTTTTTTGCACCTTTTTATGGTAAATGCTACATTTAAGCTCCTATTTTATTATGAACATGAAAACACATACATTAGAGGGTGTAACAAATGTCTGTCCATGGAATAAATTTAACTTTAAGCTCAGAATGAAAAAGCCAAAGACAGTCAAACATGAGACAACAGTTCAGAGAAAATGAAGTTTCATCAGTCTGGTGCCTGTGGAACCTCCCATGTGATGGGTTGCTCACGGGGGACCTTCTTCTACCACTATGAATTTCATCTGATTTTACCTATTCCATGGGTGAATAACCATGAACAAATGTGAGACAGACAGCCAAACATTATAACAACAGAAAAATAGCTAGTGCTAGAATTTATCCGTTCTCAAGTGTTTTCTTAAAACTAGTTAACAAGCCTCAGTGCTGCAGTCAGTATCTACACACTGGGAGTGAGTGGGATTTTTTTTGCCACCTAGGGTATCAGAAGGGCTGCACAGACTATATTTTAAAGTGTTCATAAATATACCAATTGCTATAGTATCGATTGCACTAGAAGATTACCAAGAGCCTTCTATCCTGAAGTGTTTAGCAAATTAATTAAAGGATCTGAACCCTCATAAGTCTAAAAATTCTTTATTGTTTAATACCATAATCTTCTTGTTATAAATAAGGGGTCCAGTCATACAAAACAATCCAAAGCCTTTTGCAGTGCATAATCCAGTGTAAAGACTGGTTTTGGTTCAAAGTTGGCTAAGCTATTTGTAGCAGGTAGGGACAATAGCAGGATTTTAAAGTGGTCAGCTGTTTGAAAAGTCCTCTGATAGAAATCTGTGAGGGAGACCAGCAGTTCACTGTCTAGGGAGGACTTTGTGAAAAGCAAGTTGTTCACATCTGTGCATTTAAAAAGCGGGTTTTACAGACTATGTCAGAAACTGCAATTCCAATTTGCACCTCTATTTACATACATTTAAATACAAATAAAATTGCAAATCATCTTAGCAGCAGCTGAGGATGAAGTGCAGATAAGCCAAGGAAGGGTGGACATCTGTCATTAATATTCATTTATCTGTGTTGCCAAATCACCACTTTTTAAAATAAGGGTGGCAAGTCAAACAGAAATGTTTAATTGGGCAAATAACTTCACTGCTTCCTTATGCTGCTGAAAAGAAATTCAAGGGATTTCCAGACATTAATCTTTTCATTAATCCAAAGGAAATCCTTGGATGATGAGAAACAATTACAAAGTGGACCTCAGGGACTGAGTTATGTAAACTGCAGGACTAATCCAGGGATTCGAACATGGATATCATGTCCAGACTAACTGTCTATTCAACTAGTGCTTAAATTCATCTTTCAGTTAGTTACACTGAAGGATATTCAGTGTGGCTTTTAAAGCATTTGTGTGGACAGTGTCTCTATTAAAAACTTCCATCATCTATTTACAAGACAGTTATATCTGCAATTCAGACTGCTTTGTTGTCTTTTTCTGATGCCCTTCATTTTCTCCAGCCCCTTTTGCAAAAAGGTATTCAAATGCTGATATGTAAAAGGACTATGTTAACCTGGACCTTTAAAGGATCGGAGAAGATGTGCCCAGATGCAGCAACACCAGTGTAATCCATAGTATGAGTGCTGTCAGCTTTTCAGTGATCAAAGGCATCATGCTCTATGAGGCACTTCTGCAGCTGGCTTCATAACTCCCATGAGGTCATTTTTAGGGTTGCTAGGAGTTTGTAAGTAGGGTATCATCTCATAATTTGCCAAAGAGTAGCAGTGTGTTCAATGCTTATTGTCTACCAAGGACCAAAATTTATTTTTGATCCCTCAGGTTTGCCTATTGTTGACTTCAAGTAGCAGAGTGTTCCGCAATGATTTTCAGACTGACCAATATTAAAAAGTGTTGACCTGGACACCACTTTCAGATAAGCTTTAGAAATACCTCTTAAAAAAGGCTCTTTTAAATTTTTTATTTTATTTATTTAATTTTGACTGAAGGATTCTTCCAATAAAATGAAAAACTCATGAGTCAGCCAGGAGTGATAGTCTCATTTTCCCCACAAATAGATGCATCCTGGGTTTTTAAGAAACCAAAGGGTGATGGGGTAGGATAACTTACTGGCAGCTGTCTCTGAAAAACTAAATTATACTTCTTCTATCCTGTTTGGCTGGAGTGGTTTTTTTACTATTTTCACTCTAATTCGTCTGTGATTCCATATTGCAAAAGACTTCTGTCTTCTGATTAGAAGGGAAGCCTACAGGAACTTTTATTCTCCATGGAGCAATGCAAATAAAATGAAATTCAGGAAACAAAATAACCATTTAATTTACCCTGTGAACTGTTTGTTCCTCACCTATGTATACAGAAACATATTAATATTTAAGAACATATGTCAAAAAAGCGCAATATATGCAATCCTAGATCGTTTAACAAGAAATAAAAGTTGTCATATAGTAGTTTTCTTCAAGGCTTTGCTCTGAGTTCTTAAAGCATTCACTCAGAGTCCAGTGGTGTATTTTGTGGCTAGGCTTTTCATCTTGGCTGACTACGGTTGGGCTCCTAAATCCATATTTTGGCAGCTATCTGGGAACTGACAGCACCAATAAACCCAACCAAAGTCATTGCCTTTGAAAGCCAGGTCTCCTTCATTTCTGTGCTGAAAATGGACTTAAAAGCCTTAATTTAAGTGCCTAAATTTGAAAATACTGTTAAGGGTTTTACATTGACCATAGATTAAACAAAACTGTCAGCCAGTGATGAAATAAATTAGTTTCCTGCCCTGACCAGTGTTGCTTTTTCTCACTCAAAAACCATCTGATTCCTTGTTTGGCATGTGCCCCCTGAGCAATTCATGTGTTTTCAAAGCCCAGGTTTGTTTTCCTTCTGCTCCTTTCACAACCACATTGAAGCTGTGCCATCAAGGAATCAGTCAGAGCTTACGTACTCAGTGGCAAAGAGAGGCAGGTAGAATACAGCAATTTTCTTTTAAATCCTCCTGCTTTGCCACCAGTGTAGCACCTTTTTCAGATCCTCAATTGTCTTCATTCCTGTGGAAGGCATACTACAATCAGAAAACACTTTCTTTCTTTACCTCAATCCAAACAAACTCAGCCTAGCTGTTAATTTTCTCTCTCTTCAAGAAATATTAACTTCCACATGCATTGCTGCCTCCTCAGTTCTTTGTTTCACTTATCATTTCCTTTGTGTTATACCCCAGAAAAGTGAACTTCTAATCTACATCTTGCTTTAATTCTATTATACTTCTTAACACATGTGATCCTAATTCAGTGCTCTTTTTTTTTTTGGAACTTTCTAACTTTCCCATGCAAGTCATTTAGAAGTCGTTCATCATTTTCTGACTCAATTTTATTTCCCTCTTTCAATCTTCCTTTTCCTAATAAGAGACAATCACAAGCGAAGAAGAAAAATGGCAAATATTTCCATCAAAACCCCCCATCATTCATTTTCTAGTAGGTCTTCATGTGAAGTGGTCAACAGAAAAATGTCTCTTTTAAGTGATGAAGGCATAATATGGCAATTGTGGAAGTGAAGTCGCATGTTGGTCTTGCAGTTATCTAATTATAACCTTTTCTTCAGTCTGGGAGAACAAATAAAAAGCTCTAAGTGAAAATGAGTATAAAAAACTCCTTTTCCTTTAAAGTCCTGTACTGGCATGAATGATAAACGCTAGTTCCCATCTCCTGAAAGCAAACCTTTAGCAGGAGCAGGGCCATTTTGGAGTGCTACACACTTTGTAGCAGCAGCAGCAAAACAAGGGAATTTCTGGCCAGATCAAAACAAAACACCTAAATCTCTACCTGTGTTGATCTGTGTTAATGAGGTCATTGAGAACAGCCTGCACCTCCTTTAGTTTGCAGGGTAAGATGCCTTTTCCACTCACTGAAGAAAACAATACAAAGAATGTAGCAGCAATACTTGAGTGCAAACAGAAACACCCAGCAAAGCACGGGGAAGTGACTGACTGAAATGTTCAGAAGTGCACAAGGACTGATTCAGCAGAGAAACACACATTGAGCGTGGTGACATGTGAAAGAACTGACTAAAGATGAAGTCAGTGCCTGTCTTCTCTATTTTCTCTTGGGACCTTAGGGGAGAAAGCATCATTAGGATATGTAGAAATACTTCAATAATGAAGTAGAAATACTTATCCTCAGAGCTGCAATAAATTAGGCTTCCAGTGCAGTGACTGCTACAGGACATCCCCAAGGCCAAGAACTGCTGCAAAGTGGTCGTTCCATGGACATTTCCCTTATGGCTAATGAGTAAGCCCCCTGACTGCATCAGCCTGCTGTCACAGCCTATTGTGATGCCCTGACAGGACACTGGTGCTGCGGGAGCTGTAGGACCAGCTTGGCATGGGCACTCCAGCAGCAGGGAAGATGGGGCAAGCAGCGTCTGGGAAACAGCAGCCTGGGAAATGACCTCCCAGGTGAGTGACATGATGAAACAGAAACATTTTTCCCCTCTCCCATTTAAGATGGAAAACCTCTTGGTGCTCACTCAAGGTGGTACTGTGCTGATGTGCCTCCACACCAAATATGCTGAGAAAATTCCTGCTGTGAAAAAAAAAGAGCTAGAAGAGGACAAAAGAGCATACATATATATTCCTAATAAAAATAGAAACACCACAAAGTCTATGGCATTGTACACTTGAATCATATTGACTTGACAAGTTCCTTCAGGCAATAAGAATGAAAGAAAAGTCAGCAAAGTGCTGAGTGCATGTGCTTACAAACCATTTTTTAGCCATATCAGATGACTTCAGGGTTCTCTTCTAAGAATAACTATTTTTTTTAATTCCTAAATGTGTCCAAAATGTTTGGCAGAGGGGATTAACTTGATAGCTTCACAAGCTGCAACTGTGCTTGACAACTGTCTTTAGCAATTTCAGGTGTAAACAGGAGATACTCAGCTTCTTTCTTGGTGGGTCACTTAGTCTGTGAAGACTTACAGGTCCTGCCCTGGGACAGGGCTGTTTCATGATCTAATTTATGTGTTTTCATTCATACCTGTTTTGCCCTGCTGAAACTTGTTAACTTCTTAACGAAACTTATAGTCTAGGTCCAAAGCTCAGCTATTTAAATCATTACTAAACCATTCACCTGATTAATGCAATATGATTATTTCACTTTGTAGCTTCTGAAGACCAAACTTGGGAAAATTCTGTAATGTGATGATCAGTTTTAACATACATAAATGAGCCCTATGACTGATAGAAGCAACCCCATTTATTCCCAACCCTGCAGGTATTTCTGGCACACAGTTAGGATTTATAGAACTGCTGCTCTAGGTTAAGGAGTCCAACTCTGACACCTATTCAGGACATAATCTTGTGTTCAACAATGCTGAGACCTACTTTTTGACTTCACAAAATTTCAGACACAAAAGCAGATTTGGGGAAGGACAAGATGAGACCTTCTCCAGATCTGGATTCAGTTCAGAACATACTTCAGATGGCAACTGATACAGAACTTCATATATAACTCCAGACTTAGATTTGCGTGCATCTAAGGTGCATGGCAACATTCCTTTGTATATTTATCTCCATTTACTGCTTTGAAAGATTTGTTTGCATTCACCACTGACGCAATTCATGTTCAAAATCCTTTGTGATGACATATATCATCACTGACACAGCCTAATATAATTCCTATACTTTGGTTCAAAGCTCAAGTATAAATCCCCTCTTCACCCTCAGGAGTGAGACTCATAGGCATGCAATATTTAGAAAGTCCTGTTGTCTTGGGTTGAGCTGGCAAAATGCCAACTGCCCAAGAACAGAGAAAAAGTGTTCTTCCCACCCCAACCAGCCAGGAGAAAAAGAGGGAGAGAGGAAAAAAAACCTTCCAAACTAGGTTT
>JAOXXN010000001.1:103108235-103119236 GCA_026770055.1 Myrmophylax atrothorax | reverse complement strand
CCCAATTTCTCTTTGTGCCATTGCATTTATTGTAATATTGTTATTAAATTGTAACTCTGACTTATAATCTCTTTTGTCTTGGGTTTGTTTCTCCTGCTGTTTTACCTTTAAACCACCACACCATATGAGTGAGTTCAGTAGTGCAATGTCGACTTTCCACATTTCACTGCATGGAAAAGCAAAATCGCATGTGTTTTACATGAGGGAAGGACAAGGTCCTTTGTGCAAGTAAAACACAACATTGCTATGCTTCCATGTACTAAAAAAGGAGCCAGAAGACTTTACTTGCTTATAAATAATGTATTCAACTCTTCTTTCTCCAAGAATATTATAGTTTTTGTTTGTATGAGGTATCCTCCTACCACTGTGAATTACTTTGTGATGGAAGAGTCCTCTTTCAATTTCTTAATTCTTTCCTTTAGTCCTGTCAATAGATTTAGTGTGCACTGATTGAAAGCATCTGTGTTTCTCTCCCAGGAAAGAACATACTGCCTATTATACTGGTGCTCAGGTGACATTCCCCTGTAGTTGCACATGTTAAAGTCCAGTAAAATCAGGGGCATGGCACCTTGACCACCTATTTTCCTAGTGGATATTTGATATACTACATTTTGAGAGGTAACTGTATATGACCCTTTTCCCCACAGCTGAAGATCACTGAATGTAGTGCCATTGTCTTACAATGTGAAATACAAAATCCCATGTTTGTTTGCTGTACAATTTTCCCACATATAAATAAATATAAATATATGTGTATGTACTGTGGATAAACCATGCATAAGTTATCCTATAACTATGGATAAAGAAGCTCTATATTCTGGGAACCACTTTGAGGTATTTGTAGAATTGAAAAAAAAATCATCCCTAAGATGTTGGCTTATAAAAATTTTAGATGTTTCTCTTTTCTTTATAAAAAATGGTTTTATAATTTATTTCATTTGAAATTGGCATTTCATA
The DNA here is from genome assembly GCA_026770055.1 of Myrmophylax atrothorax. NCBI lineage: Eukaryota > Metazoa > Chordata > Aves > Passeriformes > Thamnophilidae > Myrmophylax > Myrmophylax atrothorax. Next base: position 103,118,279 of record JAOXXN010000001.1, on the reverse strand, counting down.
TTTACAAGTGAAGAGACAATTCAGGATATCAGAACAGTGAGGTGTTTTCTTGTACTACCGACACCCGTGGAGGCTGGGGCCGAGGTGGCTGTCTGACAGTGTGGGTCACCATGGCAAGCACACACTGCCGTGGCTGCCCTGGGCTGCCTACCATCTCTACTGGCAACCTGTGCTGGGATGCTTCCTGAGGTGCTGAAACACACTACCCTGCATGGGACATCCAGCCAGGCTGAGCACTCATGAATGACTGACACATCTGAGGTGGCTGATAGAGACAGCAGACATGGAATTGCTGCTTTCCCCAGAAGACTAGAGCAGCTAAAACATAAATGACTGGGAGACAATACAGTGATGGTATATTTTCAGAATTCTTTCTAATTGCTGCATTAATCAGGAATGCAACCCAGTTTTCTGACTCCACCTTTTAGTCATACAGTCACGTAATATAAACTGGAAGTGAGTTAGTTGGCTCCATAGTCTGGCTTCCCAGATGTAAACATTTTGAAATTTTGTGATGAGAATCTATGCTCGCAGTCTGAGTTTGTTTGGAAGGTGTGTGCTAGTTTGGGAAATATCTTTCAAAAAGACAGCAGTGCTACCAGAATCAGATGTATGTGTAGATTTTTGCCCCAAGTTAAGCATGTGTTTGGGCGTGTGTGTGTGTGTATTTCAAAGACTGTCACAAAGACATGATAATTAATTTCCTTCTAATATGTTTAAAATATTTTCTTGTGCACTGTAAATTTTACTATAGGAACAACAAAGCTTCTGGTGTGATAGCTGCTTGCTCAAACATAGAAAATCATCTAAAAAAATGAAAAAAGCATTTTCCTCCTCTGGAGTCAGAAAGTGAAAGCATATATGCGTAAGTCATTCTGAAAATATTGCCTAATTCTCATTAGAAGTCACCCGACATTAGAGTCACAATATGTATACCAGCACACACTCTGCAGAACTGCAGCTGTGTCACTAAAAATCAGACACAAAAAGAGCACCTCTTTTTCAGTGAGAACAGGTGCAAAAATCTTGTTTGGATATAGTAGGGCAGAAATAGACTGATGACTTCTTGTTCTTTTCCTTAAAATGAATACATTTCTTTGTTTCCTCTTGCTAGAAATTTTAAAATTTTGGTGTTGAAATTAAAGCTGTGGCGCACAGATTTGAGATGGGATTATTTTGTTTCTGGGAGGGTTATACACTTTTGTTTTATTTCATATTTTATTTTATATTTTATATTTTATTTTATATTTTATTTTGTTTTTTATTTTGTATTTTATTTTATATTTTATTTTATTTCTAGAAATTGAGCTTTAAGACTGCTCATTTTCTTTTACTATTATTCTTCCTCCACAAAAATTAGATGGATTAGTTTTGGCAACCTAGCCTCCAAAATCTAAATTTTGCCAGACTAGACCATGGTGACAGGTCTTGCTAATGAAAAGATATTGATTTGTTTTCCTCTCATGCCAAATGCTTTTCATTCATTTTCTCTTTTTCTAGGGTAATGTGCAAGTGAAATATCCTTATTCTCATGCCAATATTGTAGTGCAAAGAATGAAGTGAAATATTTCTATCAGAAAAAGGAGAAAGAGTTATTTGTTAATTTTTATTACTACATTTAAGTAAATGCTAATAAAATAAAAACTCATGAAGTTGGTCTTTTGGGGTAACTGGGTGCTTAACGTCAGCCTGATGTGTAGGCTTATGCTCCTTGGAAGTCTGTCGAGATAACAGAAGGAGTGCTGCAGCTCCAGTCCTATCAGCTTCCTGAAGTCTTCGAGCAGTTACTCAGGAATGAGCTTACACCTTGAGTTCATCTGATACCACCGACACTGGCTGTAAAAGTACTTTGCTAGTAATACAGGTTCAGTTGGCTAACAGGGAAGTGATGTCCATTTTCACTGTAAAATCTACTTCATATATTACAGTTCAATAGCTGGCATTGTATCCCACCACTCCGTGAAAAGGCAAAAGAGGCACCGAGCAAGACCCACAGTTAGCTGCACTTTATGCAGAGGGAGGAAATAAGAAGAGAAAGTGGGTTTCCAAGAGATGGCATGTATTTTGAGTCTGTTTTTGTTTTTTGTTTTGTTTTTTTTTGTTTGTTTGTTTTTCTGTCTGACAGGGCATTATCTATTGCAATTTAATTGATAGTTGTTTTAAAAGTGTTAATATCAAATTCAAACTTCAAGACTACCATGAAATGACTTGAAATAAATATTGCAACACTAGTCTTGACAAAATGCCAGTTTTATTTGAAAGTTGACCATCTTACTTGGTGTAATGACTAACATTTAACTGAAGATTAAAAATATTTACTTGAAACTCCTTCAAGTTTCAAGCACCTCCTACAAGTAAAATGTACTATAGATTTATGATAATGTATAAATATTCAGTAATATATGTTGTTTCTTGAGAAGTGTGAACTATGAGCAGACTTTTGCAAATGTCCAGCTTAACAAATCCTAGAGAAAAAAAGTTCTTAGTAATAGATTCCCTTCTATGTTTTTTTTAGCACTAGTTCTTTAAAACTCTCTAATCTGGTCCACAATGCTCCACAGTGTCACATAGTACACACATGACTTTTACCAACTCAGCTATTTTCCAGTCAGTGATTATTTTGGTAATTCTTAAATAACATAGTTCCCTTCTTAAATGTGAAAGACTGGTTTTGTCCAAAGCATAAGAATTGAATACTTTCAAGACCTTGCTAATGTGTGACATGAGGCCCAATAATGAGTAAACCCCAAAGGAGGTAAAATCAAGAGGTAACACAGCCAGGCAGGTACTGGGCATTAGGATATGCCAGTTTGCATTTCTCACCTGGAAGACTGTTGAAGCCATGTCTGTGTTAGTGGACGCATCCTGTTAATTTGTCCATGGATAACAGACAACAGCATTGCAGATAAACTGACAGCAACTGATAAAAAACATCTGCAGAGAAGTCTGCCAAACCCTTTCAGGAAAAATAAGGGTAACTGGATGCTTTCCAACCTGCTTTAGTCTTAACCAAGATGTCTGAAGGACCAAACAATGTTTTATGTTTATTTAAAAAGGACAATGAGCCCTGATAAACTTATTTGAATGGATGAAGAGAGGCTGATTGTCAGTGGCTGGAAGAAAGAGCCTGCTAAATAATTAGCTTACCAATCACTGTACTTCTGCTGAGTTGTAGGATGACACAAACTGAAGAATTGATACACTTTATAATAATCTTGCAGACTGCTACAAAAAAAATTACATGATTAATAAGCACCCCTTCCTGTAAAACTCCTTAAGGTCACCATTTGCTCTTTTGTATCAGGTAAGAATCTTGTTTCTCAGTGGTTGAAGCTGGACTATCAATACTTGCATTCTTTTCATAAGACTGGAGACATACTATAAGCATAGCTATCAGCTGGCCCAGTGATATTTGATGCAAAGATAATTACAGTGATGTGGCTGTTTTTAATGGTCATTTCAGCTTATACATAATGTTGGTAGCTAGGTCTGAATAAAGCGTGGTCAGCAGAAACAGCTGGATGTTTCATAGTCACAAAGATGAAGCTGAACTGAATGAAAAAACAGTACTGAATCTAGAACTGTCGAGACTGGGACTTTTTTTTTTAATAAAGAGGAAAAGCCTTAATAAAAGATAGTGGCCTTTTTCTGCTAATTTAAGGAAACTTGAACTTCAGCATATAAGTTTACCTCTGTAAAGACAAAGAGAGTTATATTATCAAGAGAAGATTTATCATTATATTTATTGGAGGTAGGGGAAGGGAAGGATGTGTTACAGAGTAGAACAGTTAAGATTACACTTTGATTACATTCATTTAGCACTGGAAAGGTGAAGAGGATTCCTGTGACCTCTCTGCTGTTTGCTGACTATTATTTTGACTGATTAATAGATATGCAGCTTTACCACTTTCAGTTTTTCCTTACCCTCCTTATGGGCAGAAGTTTTGATCCCATAAAGTAAAACTTGATGTTAATTTTCCTAGCAGCCAATAAAGATAAAATGTATACTTAACCTGTTTAGCCTCATGTTGTCTTGTTGTCAAGACAAACTGCTTAGAGAGCTGACTTGGTCAGAGCCAAATGGGGGTCAGCATCGTAATGTCTATGCACATGAAATTATAAGCTCATATTGCTATAAGCTACAGGACATATTGCATTTCTCTGTATGCATCCTAAGCGTATGATTAGCAAGCAATACAAATGAGCTTTCATTAGTAAGCTTGTAATATGCCTTAACAATCTCCCTAAAACTAATAGTCTTGTATATCAGTAGTCATGGATCACTCACACCAATATGGCTGGTTGCATTTAAAAAACCAGACAACTTTATACAGGGTTACAATGGACTGTGGAAAGAAGTATTTCCCTTTTCAAGTTTCTCATAGGAGATATATGTAAATAGTTTTGAATGTAGTTACCATTGACATAAATGTTGGCAATTCAAGGACAAATTTCAAAACATAGCTTAGTTCAAAGTTGGTTTAGGAATATCTACATTAATGTATCATCATAAAATTATTTTGAGTTTGCCAGTAACCTGAAGGGTTAGGGTTAGGGTTCAATCTCATTATTCTCTACAAAAAGCTTAATAATATTCCAATTATGAAGTTTAGGAATTTTTATATATATATTCTAAGATTATACTAGCTTTGAGAAAACCTCAATTTAATGCCCGTATTTATATTTTCTTGAAGAAATCCCCTAAGGATCTCCCTAAACAGGAGAAAGAGAGACTGTGGTATCAATACACCTGCCTTTGCCAGCTCTACAGTAATTTCACTGTGAAATGCAGGTACCAGAACCTGCTTCCAGAGCAAGTTCCCAGTATCCTCACTGAGCTATAAACCTAACATTAGACACCTGCTGATGTTGCATAAGATGTGCCTAATTCTACTGCAATCACATTTTGTTTGATTTTGTGTGTAGACCTAAATTCCATTTGGGTAGGAAAGCCTGTGGCAGGGAACAAAGTGACTCACTCTTCCTCCTCGAATGGACACTTTTTTTCCTGGTGTCGAGGACTGTGGCTTATTTGTTTGAAAGACATTGAAAGCAACTGGTTTCTTATTATGCTTCTCAAACATGAGAGTAAGTTGTGATGAGGTAGAATGCAGAATTTATACAATTTGATGTAAGTATTTTCTTTACCTTTTTTTTTGTTAAATATTAATAGCATGTATCTGTAAAATAGAGACCTGACTGCCACTGGCAAAAGAGCTTTGGAAGACAGTACTCATCTTTGTCTGTGCAGAAAGGGTACCCTGAAGTTGTTGATGGAAATGAGCCACGAGACAAGTGATTGTCGAATATGAGGGAGGGATTGTTGGCTCAGGTTGAGCTGTGGCTTCAGAGTGCAATGTACCTGTCACAAGCTGGTCATGGTTAACAGCTTAATAACCTGACACTGCCTGTTCTAGGGCTGGCAGGGCAATACAGACTTCACTTGCTTTTTACGTTTTATTCTTGCTAGGAAATTTTCTGTAAGATGCATTAGATTTATTAACAGAGGAATGTAATTTTTTGCTAACTTCAGAAAAAAAAATTAAAATATTCTGTACAGATAAAGTTTTGAAACAGGCAGTAAAAAATAAAATTCACAGTGTAGTCTTGGTACTTCTGCAAGCATTAAAACATAGTATGAATTAGGAGTTCATTTCCTTTAGTCTGATGCTTTCTATGGCCAGACAAGGTCACTATGATTAAGGAAGAAATTAAATGATGGATAAATTACATGAAAATTATGGAAAATTTTTGTTACTTACAACACTGCTCAATCCTATTTCAGACTAATTTATAGTTCAGCAGCAGCAGCAGTGGCTTCGGTGTAGAGAAACGACTTAAACTTGCTCATTTCAAGTCTGAATAAAGGGATACCAAAAAGTCCCCAGTGCTTTCAGTGCTAGAGATACCCTAGTGCTTCCACCAGTGAACTCAGTGATGGGAAAAGGAGAAGGTTTATCACACATGAAGCCACACTTGTTTGAAGTATTTGAGCTATAGTATAAATAAGGCAATCTTTTAAAGACAGCACAGCTATTAAACAGTAATGAAGAACTGAAAAGCAACTCTGCATAATCACCATTCAGCTAAATGATGATTTCACAGATGGCAGAACAGATGAAATTCAGCCAAACGATTTTAAGGGCAAATGAATAGGCAATAATGTACTTAGGAAGCATTAGCCTCTCTTCATTCTCAGAGACAGTGACCTATTGTTCACATTTAATAAAGCCTGAGGCACAAATGGGACAGAGATAGTGGCTGCCTAAGATCTGTTCTAATCCACACAATAAAACAAGCATAGAAGACTGTACACTGCATTACATCTTAGCATACAAGTGACTCAAATTATTTTCATGCATGCAGATTAAAGTGTAAGCCCTGCTAAATTTTTATGAGTTATGACTCTCTTCCTGCATGTGATGAAAGTCACTTTTCCTATAAGTAAAAGGATCATTGCTTAGGTAGCAGCTTAGCTTTCCTTCACTCACAGGCCTTTCTAGGGCTGGCACAAAGCAGCATGTTAAGGAGTCACCAGCCCTTAAATGTCAGCCTGTCTTTAAGAGCTGAAAACTCAGAAATAGTCTACTATCATCTGCTAGGGGTAAAGTAAGATAAAAATAAGGAATGCATTGTGTGTCAAGCACCTGAGCCAGTAAAAACCAAAATGGGTGGCTTCAAGAGATGGGTAATTATTTTAATTTTTATAACTACCATACCAGCAACTTTGACAACAGGAAAATATCTAACTGTAAACATATTACAACTGTGAGGAAAACCCAACATTTTATGAACGTGAATCAGTAGTTCATGTTCATAAGTGAGCTAGGAGAAATTTGTTACAAATTTTGGTCTCTGGGAAGCTCAAAAAGAAATGATATTTTGCCCTCCAATATGTGTCCAAAGGTAGTTTTCACACTAAGGCTATCGGGTTAGTGGTCTAAAACTTGCAATACAGCAAAAAGACAAATAAATAATTGCTGTAGCTATACTGTGGAAAAACTTGGTTTTGTATGTGACTACCACTCAAAATATTTTATATTTCTCTATTAATTTTGATGCTGCAGGACATAATAAATGTAACTTTAGAAATACTATGATATTCTAATACATCTAGCCTTGACAAGCAGGATTTCTTCTGCAATTCTCCACCAGTTGTGTCTGTCCTGTCTCTGCAGAAGTTCAGACCTGAAATGTTACAGATTTAATGCAAAAAATGGAATAGGGAATTGATACTCTTTTATTTGTTAAATACCAGAACTAAAGGATGTCTAATTAAATCATCAGGCCCTGTGTTTAAAAAGCAATTTGAAGGAAGTACTTTTTGGCCCACTACAACTGGAGTATGTAAGTCATTTGCACATGACACTGTAAACAACAACAAAAACCCTAAGTGGGCTCAGGAGAATAGCCAAAGTCATGAAGAATAACACTGCCGGGCAGGAGGTCCGGCCTTGGAATGATCTTGCAACTGAGAACCACTGCTGATTGCAGTTTTCTGGCTAGGGACTGAATCCAGGGGGCTACAATCAGAGGGAGTGTTGCTTTATGCTTGGCCGCTTACACTTTTCTTTCCCTTGATGTTTTCTACTTTTCAGTGTCAAGCGTGATGTGTTCTTCTTGGTTTTAATCCCATTTCAGGACAGGTCATCCCAAGTTTTTGGGCGTGTCCTCTTGCTGGAGACTTTGTGCAGTCGTTGTATTCACACAGTATGTGATGTCTTTTCTGTGAGGGATTGTTCCCATCCTTAGAGGCAAGGAGGATGCCAAGCTCTGTGTCCACATTGCACTGTAAGATTGAAAAACAAGTATTAGAATAATTTGGACCCGACACCCTGGATACCTAGGAAGAAACCTTGGGGCACAGGCAAAGACCCACAAATTATTGGTCTGCATATACTAGCCCTTAAATAGCATGTGACATCCCAGCTCTCTCCAGTCGTGAAAAATATCTCCAGGTAAGCAAAGCAGCTTGTGGGATGGGTATAGTGACAGGGCACAGAAGATAACTTCTGAATTGCCAACATAGCAACAAAGAAACAACAAGATGATTGCATCGCTGCAGCCGTTGAACCTGGCTGGCCTGGCCTCTGACAAAGCTAAAATGTACCAATTCTCTGAGTTACTCTGACCTAAAATGTTGCAGAAGGCTCATGCAAATGTTCTATCTTATTTTGTAAATATGGTAAATGGCAAGCCTGTAGGTAAGAAAGCTTTGGTATGCCTATCGTAGCACCTTAGGCGGATCATAGTAGAGCCATGACTTGAACTCCATAAAGTTTCCAGAAATCCTGAAACACTGAAAGAATTTTGCTGGAAAAGGGTGGAAGATCTTGGGGAAAACAAAACTTAAATACTAAATCTTATTAGCTATATTTCAAATGCAAAAAGCAGATTTCTGAAATAGGTACCCTGGCTTTGCATTGTCATAGGGACAAATATAGTGTGTCATTATGTGAGTAACAAAGATGGAGCAACACTGAATGCCAAGATAATGTATGGCTTGCTGGTTTTGAGTGATTTTCATCTTTAAAGAAATGGAAAAACAATGTTAGGGGTAGGGGAGGAGGAATTGGGATTTTTGCCTATTAGGAAAAGAGGTGTCATTTTTTGGAGGACTTAGAAATAGTATGGAAATGTCAGCAGAATGGGCATGAACACTGTGAAGCAAAATTCTTTTCAGAGATAAAGCCTGTGAAATGAGCAAGACGTGTTAGGCATATTGTGGTCTTGTTAGCACAGCCCTGTATTAAAGATGAACCAAAACTGTCAGTAAATATACAAATTTTATTAAAAATTCTGGTGCTGTGCTGTAATGAATGAGACGTATCCAAATCCTATTTGGGTCACACATGAACAATCCCAAACTTGAAATTATTGTGCCAATTATGGTTTTTTTTGAATTGAAGATTTTTGAAAATTAGTATTTCCAGTACACTTTGAGAGAATATTCCAATAACAAAATAACAGTTTTGCCACAAATTAAATATCAGAAAAAATTAGTTTTCCCCTTCCCTGAAGGGTTTGAAAAATTAGATTTTTTTTCTCTATTCTTGTATTTCTAAAAGTAATAGAAGACCCATATGGTTTGGTTTTTCTCTTACTTACTAAGAGCAAAAAATGACTACTGCCGCAGTGAGAGGGAAAAAATGTATGCTTTAATGCCCAACAAAATGTCAGGAAAAATACATCATAATGCTGTAAAAGAGGTTAAACTGAAAGTTTAACATACATTGTCCTCCCACACCATGGGCCTGTGAAACTTATATGTGACTCTTTGTGTAGGCAAGCTCTGGGAAAGGTTGAGAATAGAGGTTTGTGCATGTAGATAATACAAAAGCAAACCAAATCAACCATGTATTGAAGAGCAAGATTGACAAGGAGATTGCAAACATTTTGGATTTCAGGGTACAAAAGAGGAATTTTTGTCAAAGTTAAATTGCCAAATTTTAACTGTTGAAAATGACATACCTGGAGCACTCAAAAGCTTCTAACTCTGACATCCCCAAAAACTGTACAAGGGAAAAAATATTCTAGATTTTATGCCATTAGCAAAACTAAAATGAAATCCTTCTGGATAAACATTGTTAGATATGAAAACCAACTTCTTTAACATGGTTCAGAGGGTGATAAGAAATCTATAAGGAAAATCAATGATGGTTGACTATTAATGAGGTAGGTGGCTGACCATCTTTGGAAACATTAATGCCTAGAAGCATTGAAATGGAAGACATGATGGAATTTAAATTGTGGGTCCTCCTGTGTAAGCGCTAGCTTCGGCTTCTGGGAAAGCATGATTGCCACTATCCGGAGGCAAAGGAGCTTAGAGAGCTCTCCCCATTGCTTGTCTTCATGCTTTGAGCATAGCGGGAATACCTTTGTGCAGCTCCAGTATCCTAACTTAACTGCAGTCTTCCGTGTCACTTGTTAGCAGCTTGGATAGAAACTTGTCCTAGTTCAGCACATCGGACCAGTTATCTCTGTGTATGGGTGATCAAAGCCATGTATTCTACCCCCTCTATTCATTCCTGAGAACAATGGACC
>JAOXXN010000001.1:103080935-103098717 GCA_026770055.1 Myrmophylax atrothorax | reverse complement strand
TGTTATTAAAATTGTAACTCTGACTTATAATCTCTTTTGTGTGGAGTTCCTTTCTCCTGCTGGTTTACCTCTAAACCTGCACAATAGTACATGTCAAAAGTTGAAAAAGAAGCTTCAGTCTGTGAAATATAACATATTAAAAACTCCAGATCAAATGATTGAAACTAAGAAGGAGTTGACAACAGCTCTATTTATCTTTTTAGAGGATACAAGCAGCCTTTACTCAAATTTATAATGAAAATATTCTTAAAATCATCTTCTGTTTATGCTTGTCAGTGTCTACTGCTAGTTACAATTGTTGTCCCTCCCTCAAGTCCTCTCAGTCTGCAGCATTTGCAGTTGGGAAAAGCAAAAAGGAGACAGAACAACTTTCAGAACAACAACCAGCATATTGTCTCACAGTTCTTCATTCAAATGTTTTAATTGTCTTAAGAGTGGAGTTTTAAGAAATCATGCACATAAAATACTACCAAATCTTTAAGGAAAGAAACTAAATCTAACATGAAAAATCACTCATGCAGGAAAAGCTGTTCTCTGTATATAACTTTTAATGATGAATTGTTTTAAAAATGAGGTATAGTACTTTTTTTTGCTATAGTGGTGCTGAAACTAAAACTTACATGTTCCTTAAAGTAATTTTCTCTTTAGCAGTTTTGTGATAATCTGGCCTAGTCAGAAGAAAAAGAAAATGTGAGTGTTTTCTACCAGATTAGAATAAGCAATGAGAACAAAAGAGCTAGTAGTCTCTGTAGAATACAAGTGAAACTAAGGATATCTTGGATCAAAATAATTTCTATGACCTTCACTACTAATCTATAATTTCTTTGTAAAAAAGCTGGAGTAATGAACAAAGCCAATTAAAAGTACAATCAAGCACAATACAGAGCTGTGTAGAAACACACTTGAACTTTTGACTTCTCTGATGCCTTTTGTTTGCTAATCCATGTGTCAGAAGAGCATCCAGGATTTCTGAGCAGAGTTCTGGGATTTAGGCACACCTGATTGACTTTTGGTCGCTGTAGCCACATGCTTTGCATGCATGACAAGTTTGTAACTCAACTGTTTTATTTAGCACTCCATTCCACTGTGTGCAGTGGTCTGGGGAGGAGCAGTCAGCTAATTTGGGGTTGTCTACCTTATGCATTCCTGGCAATTCTTGTGTAACAGTCCACAGTGCATTGCAGCATACCTGCACTGCACTTGGATAATTTTTCTGATATGCCTGGATTTAATAGTAGGGGGCTACGAATGATACCTTTTCGGTACAGGTAACTAATGGATTGATAACATCCGTAACCAAAAGCATGACACTTGGCTATCCATTAGGGCTTTCTGTGATATGCATATCAAGATTCTTTTCTGTGGAGAAACTGAAGAGTAGTCCCTCACACAAGTCACTCATGTCTAACATATCATCAGGAGATTCTCATTTGAAGGTCACTTATATACTTTTCCTCTTCTTTTACTCCTAACTTTCAAGAGATTGCAGCAGGACCTTTAATAATGCTCTTAACACCAGCCAGTACTATACAATGCTAGAGGTGTTTAAATGTTAGCATAAGCTGGAAAACAACAGATAACAGCACAAAGGGATACTTGCTCTTCTCTACAGAGGTTATTCTGCATATGCAGTTGTTCTACTGACAAGTATCCGCAGTGCTTCAGTCCCAGAAGCCAGGAGTGAAGCCAGCTATGTGCTGCAGTGCAGTACAGCAATAGCAGCCTTGCCATGGCTTGTTTGATAGTGTCAGAGTCCCTTCCCATCTGCTACCTCCTCTATGACGTATGTGGCACCTCTACAAAAACCTTCAAGCCATACAGCTTTATTTGCAATACTAATTCATTTATAGCTTAGCCTGAGCAGCATGAGAGGTCTTCCCTTTTCTTCTCCTTACACAATACAAGAGACTCTCATTAAAAACTGCACCACCAGTGAAAACCATGACAGATTTTAAAAGCAGATAACATGACACTTATCCACTGCCCAATGTGGTTTTTCCCACACATGAAGCTGTTCAGACTATCTCGCCAGCTAGATTAAGTCTTTCCCTCACTGTCCCATCACGTTCCTCAAAGGAATCTCTCATGTCCAGAACTCCTTCATATTATGTTGTCTCCTTTTTAGATTTTTTTTTATTTGTCCCTGCATTTATGCTTGACACTGTTTCTTTTCAATTATTTGAGCAGATTCTCTGCTCAGCTCAGGAGCTTTAGTACAGCTCTGCAAATATAGAGCATATTTGTGAAACTGATTGGAGACACATTTTTTACGTAAACTCTGTAACAAGCTGGTTTAGTCTGACTTCTTTATAATTCACTGCATTGTTATTCTGAAACAAAACACTAGGAGGTATTTCTGGGCATCACCTGACAGCATACTGCATTCCTCCAGCTCCACATACCTTACTCTGTATTTAATACACAGTGGCTACATGAGCAGTGGAACATCGAATAACTTGCCTGAGGCTAAGCAAGCTTTAGAGTAACATTTTCACACTCGAATTTTATTCTGTAATCAACAGACAATTAGGAACAGACAGATAAGTAAATATTCAGGATCTTGGATTTTTGTTGGAGTGGGAGAAACAATCCAGAATTTACTGATGAGAGTCATTCTTTGGTTTGATACTTAGCAGTTTTCATTTAAGGAGCTAGCTAATTTATTAGTTCCTCAGTCCTGTGGAGAGATTTAATAAGCTTTTATGAGCCTGCTTTGGTGACAGGTATAATCTCAGTTTAATTTTCCAGCTAAAGATATTTCCGCTGCTGGGGCCTCACTGATCAGGTATCTGATCTTCAGTGTCAGCATCATTTGAAAGAACGTCACATGGGCTTCTCTTTCCTGAGTTGTAAATAACAAAGAGAGAAATAGTGCTAAGCATTTATGTGAGCAATGACTCAGCTCTATTGCCCAAATTAGAAGTGTGTTAGTTCCATTAAATAAACAACCAGTCTGGCCAGTTTTCCTGAGCTCTCTCCATAGCTGAAACTGTGTGTATGAGAAAAGGAGTGAGGAAATAAAGCATACTTTGCGTTCTAAGGTTATAAGGATAGCTTCAATTTGCCAAGCAGAACCTTGATAGGGAAAGGCTGAAAGCTCCTCCCAACTCCAGTTCCTCCCAGCCACATGGAGTATTTTTCCATTAGAAAGAAAGTTTTAAATTGCAGTATCACATTAGAGTAATTTTATTCTAGATTTTCTGATGGTGTGTGTGTGGGGGGTGGTGGTGGTGGTTTTTTTTTGTAATTCCATATGATTACATTCCCATACAGGAGTCCATCTATCTCACCATGAAGGAAAGATTTTTGTGATTGTGCTGTACTGACAGATTTGACAGACCTAGTGCAGTACATTTGTAGGGTTTTATTTCTATCCCATATGCAAAAAAATTACATTAAAAATTGATTTTTATTCCAATAATTCCCCAAAAATTCTACGCTCCTGTTAAAATAACTGAATTAATCTCATTTCTGCTTTATCTTTTCCCTATATTTTGCTCCAGATTTTTATAATTCCTTCCATCTTAAAGTAAAATTTAATGCACATTTTCATTCCAGAACTATTTATAATTGCACAGTTCTAGGTAATGGTCTCTTCACAGTTTGTGATGGCAGAACTGAACAGGTTTAACTAAGATTTCCAAGATGTGAGAGGAAAAAGTTTTAATTGTTTGCAAATCAGGAACCTGATATATAATTTCAGCTGCTACTCTAGTTCGACTTTTTCTTTATTATGTAAACACAGTCACTTGAATTAAGTTGAGTTCTTTCCATCATGCTTTTCAGACACTTTTATCATAATCTGTTGCTTAGACACTGGAAACAAGAATACTTTGTCCCAGATATGAAAATTTAATAGATTCTACTAAGCCTTTCTTTGCCTTCCCTGCATCTGCTAAGAAATCAAATTCTTTGCTACTTGTTCTGAACAAGCTGTATCACTGCCTTTTTCACAGGCGCAGAGTTACATGTCTCAGCAATCCACAAAAGGAAGTGGAGGCCACTACTTTTCCATTTAATTATGAGTCATTTGAGGACATCATGCAAGCCTGCCTATGCCATTTGGAAAGAAGGTGTTGAATCTTCACTCCTGCATGTTTTGATTTGGAGGATGGACATCCAATGGAAGCACTGGACTCAATAATGCAGCAGAAAGGACATGTTAAAAAAAGTTGAAAGGAAAATCACATTTCTGGGGCTCTGTCTCTCCTTTAATTGCAATCACCAGTGAAGATTCTAATCAATGCTCATAAACTGTCACAAAACTGTACAACGACTGAATTTTGAATCTGCAGTTTGGGGATTACATGGGCTTTAAGAAGAGTTAGTGCTTATGGTTATTAACTTTTTTCTGAACTTTTCCATTAGCTTCCACCTTGAGGCTGCCCAATGCATTCACCTTCTTAAAAAATTGAAACATTAGACTGATAAAGTCAGACAGCCCGTGTGCCTATTCAGAATCTTGCGTTGCCTCTCTAATTCCTTCATGAAGAACCTTTAGGTAAACTCACTGACCATGCCTGCTGGTTTCACAGCAATGTCAACTCTCCTTTATTCTTAAATAAGCAAATGTTCATCATCTGCTAACCTGGCCTTGAAAGCATAGTTATCTTATTCTGCTTTTTTCCCACTTCCGTATAACTTCTGGCTCAATTTCAGAGTAAAAATGGTTTACTCTGCTTTATTTAAGCGGATTTTCCTTAAGGCTGTTTCAACTTACCAAGTCTTTACTCTATAAATTTCTCTTTTCCAACTTGAATTCTCAGTGCTGTGTACATATAAATATTTATTTTATTGCCATCATCTATCAGTATCTTTGCAATCTGAAGAAAAAAACTTTTTGGGTTGGCTGCTGTATTACTCCCACTTTGAAGAAACAGCTCACACCTCTGGAGACCTAGAGTTTCATTGGATTATTCTTCTTTTATCTTTCCTTCTGAATGCATTACCAGATTGTTATTGCATTAATTTTCATTGTGTTCTCCATAGACATGCCTTCTTTCAGGAAAGTAGAAATTATAGGTAAGGTGATTTCAATGCAAATAGGTACCTCTTTCTAAATGTATCTTATCTCCTTCATTTTAAGGTAAGTGCATTACCTCATTTAGGAGGTAGAGCACATCATTTAGGAAGGTTTAATAACTTAGGACTGTATAGTCCATTTGAATTTCATATTTGTGCTTCCCCCTGAACTAGCTTAATTATACTAACGTCTGAGGCAATGCCCACTTACAAAAGCTAGTTAATGAAATACTGATATTCATACTCCTAGAGAATAAGCAACAGAAAATTTCTTTCAGAGCAAATATATAGCAAAATTTTAGTTAAGAATCTTCCTATCAGCCAATTTCTGAATAAAAGCCTTCCTTTAGTTCAGTGATTCTCATGTAACCATACTACTTTAAAAGACCGTTCTGTACTTTTTCCTCTGCAGTATTACCTTCATATTATGTATGTTCTGTACTTTATGTTCTGTACTTCTCATGCTTGAAAGAGTCATGGAATGACTTTAAGAAGGTGACCCTTTAGAAAGCCAGTAAACTTTCAGAAACACCTTGTTGTATTATGTTACCTTCAGCCTACAGTGAATGATTATAATAGTGCTTTAGCACCAAGGAGGCGTTATAGGCAAGGATAGGAAAAAAAATACCCAAACCCTACTGTTTTCCTCCTGTGGCTAATAGCCTGCCCAGAAAGGAAGAGAAAATCTTTTTGGAGCCCATGCCAAGCTTTCAGACAGTAAAACCCACATGCAAGTTAATGCTTTTTATAAACTGGGTCTAGCTTCCATTTTGATTCAAAATCTTTAATCACATTAAGTGATACTGAAAAATAATGTTGTTAAAATCTCCTTCACTATTTATATAGTATGGTAAAAGCTTCTATTTTTCAGTCAAACAAAATAAATAAACTTTTGCTTTCTAGCTTAAAAATGTAACTGATATACCTGTTCCTAAGTGTTACAGGAATACCAAGATTTTTAATGTCACTTATTAATATATTAAAATCACCTTAAACAGAGTACCTGGAAACCAGAGAGCTATCATAGATATAATAGACTGAAAGAAGAGTGAAGCAATCCCAAGCATGCTATTAAATAAAACATGACTTCAATTTTATTGTAAAAAATTGACTCATCTTTACTAGTTAAAAGATTTAAACAGAATTCAGGGAAGCTTAGCATAATACAGTTGACCATCAAAATAAAGGAGGTTTTCAATCAAAACCTCCTTTTAGATATGATTACACTGATTTATAACTCAGATTGAAGCTGAGAAGAGTTCAAAGTAGGTCAGCTTAAGCTGCGGACATGTAAGAAGCTGTTGCAAAACAAGTTAAGCACACTACCTTTGGCCCCAGTTATCTCAGGCATAGGGTAATTGAACAGCACTTCCTTGAGCTCTGAGCCTTTCTCTCAGGTGGATGAGAAATATATTAAGGGGGCAAGGTTTCAGAGAGATAATAAGTTATTAGGTTTCAGAGAATTGTAACTTAGAAGTAAATGAGAAAAATTACCAAGACCATAAGAACACACACTGAAGAAGTGAAATTATAAGAGAAGAGTCAAGGCCAAAAAAGAAAATACAAAAATGAGATGTATGGTGCAAGACTATTTAAAATGAAGTGTTAGTTATTCATAATTATACTGTTATGTTTTGTTTCTGTGCAAATTAGTAGACAAAAGAACAGAATCCACTGTAAGATATGTACCATGCAACTTGCAAATTGCTAACTATAACAGCAATGTTGTAGTGCCACAATGTAGTAGTGTCAGCTCTTATCCTAAAAGAAGGTAAATGTAATAAGATGTAGCAAAATGCCAAGCATCCCTCTCTCTATGAGAGGGGAATCGGTCTCTGACAAACTTTTAGGAGTTTTTCCTTGGCATACTGACAAATGTCAGACAGCATTTGAAAATCTATTTGCTTCCATAGCAATGAAAACCTATGCCCCCAGACAAACGGGGGCTGTAAAACTGGAGATGGGGTCCCATTCTAAAAGTAGCCCTTTGAAGACAGTCTGTAGTTGAGTTGGTCATTTGTTTCCATGGCTGAGGAATGTCTCAAATGGAAATGGTAGCTGGAGATTAATGTTGGTTATATATTTAGGTTTCCCCTAAGGAAAAAAAAGTACTTTGAGGCACTTTTGTAATGTTTCTAAGTTGTGATCAAGAGCTCAGTCCCTTGTTCTTAGAATAAACACAGCCTCAAGCTTGCCTAGTGTCAAGTTACAGAGGGTAACCCAGCCAGCAGAGTGCGTATTTCTGGAGAAGCAGGAGTTTGAAGAAAGTGACAGGGCATAAGAGTTTTCTTGCCCAGCTGTGAGAGTGGGTGCATTGAATGCCAGGATATGGACCAATATTTTTCCAGGTGAACATTGTTCTGTGCCTTCTGAGAATGGTAACTAGTCAAGAGGTCTCCAGGAATCAAGGAAACATCATCTTATCCTGTGATGACTCAAAAGCTTCATACCTCTAGAACTTCAAATCTCAGAGGTCCACTAATAAAAAACAGTGGCTTAATTAACTCTTGATTATATATTGATAAAGTTAAGTGGAAAAAAACCACCATCAGCAATTGACAGTAAAGTAATATATTCTCTAGACAATGAAGAAGCTATGTGAGTTTTGGCTGCTGTCTTCCTTTCTGAAAAGCACTGTCCATGCAAAGGCATTTTAAACTATTCCATATGCTAGTTAATAAACTGGGTGGCACAATACATTTTATAACTAGGTTAGTAATTATTCTGCTGTTTTGCTACAGTTGAACATGAAGTCTTATCTGCTAGATCTTTGTTTCAATTTAGTCTGACAATCTTAATAGCAACATAGAGCTTAGTGTATCATTACCTTTGATGAGAATATAATACTGTTTTAAAGGAAAGTAGGTCCCAAGAAAGTTGCTAATGACAGAAGAAAAATACTAATGAAATTTTTCATATTTTTTGTCCTTTTATACTACTGTGCTTTTTGTGTATGTGTTAATGAGATATTGACTGACAGAAAATCCTTATTTTAAACTGTTACTTGGTTAAAATAGCAAACTCTTTTTCACCTGACAAAGTTCTTTTTATTGGAAGAAGATACCACCATAACAACTGCAGGAAAGGACAATTTTTAGATTAAAGAAATAGGAATTCATTCAGACTAACAGAAAAGCTGGATTGCCTGGGGAATAATTCATGCATCTTCACCTCTATTTCTGACATTTTGAACTGTTTGCTTTCAAGTCAGCCTTAGCAATCTGTAATCACACACTCTTTTGTAATATAGAAACTACTCTTTTTCCTCTCCACAGCTTTGTGTGAGTGCAGTTTCAAAACTCACTCTAACATTCGGATACTTTAAAATTATGACTTTGAATGAGAATATACTATTTAGTTAAAGAAGTCTTGAAACTATTTTAACTATTGTCTTCAAGTTCCAAAGAAATTACAACTGGACAAAACACATTAAATTGTACATATGTATATATAAAACAAAGATTACTTTTAGAAAAAAATAAAGAGCATAAAAACACAATGTGGCAAACAATCATAAGTATAAATGGTTAAGATAGAACACATTATGTACAATGCCTAATTTTTGAACACATTGTACTTCAACCAGCTGTCCCTATTCCTTTTTCTAATTTCTTTTGCAAGGACATAGAGGAAAACAAAATGAGAGTGAACACATCAGACCTTTTCTCCAAAGGGCATTTTTCCAACAGCAATAGAAAATCTCTGTCAATTTCAACATAATATATTAAAGTTTGAACTGGAGTATTTGAAAGTAATTTTTAAAAGCTATTTTTATCACAAACACTTAGAAAAAGAATCACATCAATGAAGGGAAAATCTAACCTGAAAAATATTTTGATGAAGTTTATAAAGACTAAGAATTAATAAGATTTATATGCACTAGTTGAATAAGAAAAATTTGCACTCTTCAGATAAAACTAGGTGTTGCATCCAGGCTGAAAGACTGAAAAGCAAACAAAAGTGACTTACAAAGAGGCTGCTCACTTCTAAAATCAGTATTATGTTGTAGATGCTACTGCCATGAACATGAAATGAGTAATAGATGTCTCAATTATATGCTTCTCAATAGACAAAGTAAAGTAATGAATGGAAGAAGTTCAGTTTGATGAAAACATTGCAGCAGGTGGAAGTCAAATGTTAGTCTCTTGAGGCACAATCATATGTCTCAGAGACTTTATGTCCCATAATCTCCCAGTGAAACAAGTTAAGTGTATAAAAACATAAAGCACAGACAATTAGTAGGTGTAGTAGCTTTGGACTATGTAGAAGATATAGGAATATTCAAAGCAAGGAACTGCTGAAGTGGCTTCCTTCCAACTGTTGCTCGTGATAGGCAAAGTCAATGAAATATGAAATAGTTATAATCTTTGTTTTGCTCTTTTCTTGTTCTTTTTTATTTTTATTGACTTAGTATCCACATATGGCCATTGTTAGAGACTGGATGCTAGCTTAAACAGGCCTTTTCTCTGAATCACTGCTATCATGATTGTAGTCTTATGTCTCTTGATTTATCTCTGTTGACTCAGGTCTAGTGGAGTCTGTAGATCACTGGGCACAGACTTTAAATCCATGATTAGGCTCATGAAAACTGTATGTTCTTTCAGTTTCACATAAGTCATTGAAACAGCTAAAGGTGATGTGTTCAATGTTTTATACTGAAGTGGATATATAATGCCTATATAAGGATTCCCAAGTCTGTCCTTATCTTAAATTGTTCCCAGCAGTAGCTTTTTTCAGATTTGGATTTTGGTAATTTGTTGGTTCCTATCAGGAGAAATAACTGTGTTGCAGAGACTTTTTTGTGTGACCTGGAAGCCACACTACATTTCCTGTGGTGCGGGACTTTTTCTCAGGTACTCTCCTACTAATGTGGTTCAGCTGAATGTGAAAACTGTGACATTTCTATGTAACTATGGCTTCAGATTTGTTTTTCATCCTGTAATGACTATTGTATAAGCTGGAGGGACTTTAGGTGGTAGAATTTCTGGATTTGTGAGCAAGTAGACAGCTATGAGATACTATCACTATGTAAACTAATGGGGATCAGGTATGCCTTAATTTTATCATGAGGAAGCTTGCAGGAGGCAACCCTAGATCCATGCGATAAACTAAGAGAGCAAAATGACCTTGTGTCTGACTGAGCACGAATAATCCTGAGAAGCAAAAATGCCATTAGCTTGTATGTGCCTTTCCAAAGAAAACCTGAATTAAGAGTTCATTCTTCTTCTCAGCAGCAAGAAATTACTCATAGAAGATAGAAGTGTATGCAAAACGTAGCGCTTTTCAAAAGTAGATTTCAAACCTGAGGTGCAGTAGGCTATAGGGAAACTGTAAGGGCAGTGAGGTTTCTATTCTCAGTCAGGTAACTTGAAAACCACTGGCAGCCCTATACAAAATTAATTGAGGTCTCTCATAAGGGAAGTTCTTGGTAGTGCTGGAGGAAAGCAAGGAAAGAAGATCTCTCAGGGCCTCACAAGCGAACATGGAATTCTTGGTCCCAGCCCTGCTCAGTTATGTACTGGAGACATCACTTCTCATCATGTTTGGCAGTCAAAAGCCATTTTTCAGAGCATCAGGGGCAGTGATGCTGCAGTCCTGCCAGTCTGTCAACATGCACTGCCATCTCCACCATGTGGAAAGCCTGTTTCCATTGCCCACAAGTGAAACAGATCTGCTCAAGAATGGAATCTTACAAACATTTATCAAAAAAGCATTGTTTCATCAGGTCTGCTGGACCTCCGGAAGCTTACTTTGGCACAGTTGATCCAGTTGCCCAATCTTCATGCTGCTCCGGGCCTAATTTTAGCCTGAGGTGTGGCAGGAGAATGTATTCCTTGGGCATCTGGCAAGGATTATGTTCTTTGGGAGATGGGTTTTTTCAGGGTTGCAGATCCCCTGGACAACATCCAGCTAGGAGTGCAAGGCTGCTGACACCTCTGTGCCAGCCTTGGGAAGGGTGTCCCAGGACAGTTTGCTAATGCACCAGCCCTATGGGAAGGTGTCAGCAATTTTACTGAAAGGCTGTTTCACACTCCTGGTACTTGTAGCTGCAGCCAGTCCCCCTGCAACCAGCTGCCACAGGCCTGACCTTCTCAGCTGATGTTGGGAAATATTGCTTTGGTTACACAGCTCAGTTTTCTCCCTTACTTGTCCTCCTTTCCGTGTATATATCCAGCCCTGGGGTTTAAATTATTTACCTCCAGAAATATTTGCCATTTGAAGTCTCTCCACTGGTAGGGTCTATCTAGAAATATATACACAGAGATAACTTTTTCTTCTCCTGCAAACTCTAAACTGGTAAATTCCTGAAACAAAATTAAGAAAGAGAGGTGGAAATCAGTAACCGGAGATTTAAGCTGTGAATTAATATCATGCCATAGATTGTTAGTTGAACCTTGGAGAGGTGGATCTTTTGCACCATCCATCATATTTTCTTCTAAGCATAGAAAAAGCAGCAAAAAACAATCAGTTCTGCTTCCACATGAGGTGAGCCTTTTGATGGGAGGTGTTCTTAGCTGACTGCTCAGACTTGTTCCCAAGTTATAAGAGCACAGATCAAAAATCTTACACAGAAAATGAACTAGAAAGCCCTTAGGACCAGAGTAAACATGATTTGATTAGAAAAAGAATTCTGATAGGCTCCTATCAACTTTAATTACTTAAAGACTATTACCCATGTAACAAGCTTCTCTGGCATTTCTAGGGAACAGGTATATTTAATAAATGAAGAACTTAGTAAAAAATATTCCTTAATAAGCCTCATTAGAAAATTTAAGCTACAAGAAAACCAATAAAGCTTCTGCTCTATCTCACACAGACAGCAATTAATGAACAGATATCTTAAGTGTGAATTAGCAAGCAACATTTTCTTTCTTGAATATGATACCTTCGGCATAATTTCAATGAAGGAGAATGTCTTATACATATTCTGAGTAACTGCTCATTCTCAGTCTGCAATTTGAAAACCATGTTGCCATTAATTAATGATACACTCATGTCAGAATAATAACAGATATGGAAATGAACATATTGAAATGGTACATGAACCAAAAGAAAGTCAAAAGACAAGTTACAGAAATGTTCATTTGGAGTAATTATTTTCTTTGAAGAACTCCACAAGTTAAATAGTGCATGAAGTCACTTGCTGTCACACAACTTACTACACTGAAAGTTCTGTAGTAAAAATAAAGCTTTATGTCTGCCTTCACACACCTCCTCAGTCATTTCCTTTCTGGACCGATTTCTGTCAATGCAACTGTATTCGCTATAAAAGATGACACAGGAAGGGAGTATTTCTACTATATATCAAAGGAACCAAAAAGAATTTGTTTTATGTTTCTGATTTTTGTTTCACGTTTCTGATTTTGTTTCTTTACCAAGCTATACTTAAATTCTGTAACTTCCCCATCTGAAATGGGCAGAATCCTGTACTTCATGTTACCCTCAGCCAAAGCTTAAGGCAAGCAGGACTTCAGTGTTAATTAAATACGTTATGAAAACTATTCCCTGTATGAAACACAGTCCCTAGGTAGCAAAAATAATTTGACTTAAAAAGAAATTTTAGCAGCATACATAGAGAAAGTCTTCAACTAATTAGATACTTTATGTTGTAAAGATAAATACTTGAGTTAGTACTTTGATCAGCTAAATGGTGATCAAAAGAGTCTTAAGTAAACTGTTGAGACAATGTGATGCTTAATATAATTTGAACCAATTACGTGTGTTTTGCTTCAAACCTAAAAGTAAATAACCTCTCACCTTTTGATTTGATAACCTTTCTCTTTCTCAACAAAAGGTCATTTAAAGTTCCTGCTTTTCCTCAAGTTTGGTCCCTCTTGGAAGCAATACAGGCTTCAACTCTCCTTTTTGTAGGTTATCTAAGACTTGCGCAGTAAAGGTCCATTCAGGGCAAAGCAGGAGGATGAAAAGGTCATCCTAACCTTTTCAACCCTCTGCTTTGCCGTGAGTTGAGTGGTATTTTGTCACTGTGCTATATAATTAGGACCTCCTTCACTTCATTAGCTCTCAGGCACCCTGTGGGGCTAGTAACAAACTGAACCAAGTTTCCAAGGAAAGCTTTCTCTTCTGTGTGTAATGTCTTAGTTAAAAAATTAAGTAATTTTGAATCTTAAGACTTGGATGGGTTTAGTTTTGATCACAAAGAGAGGTGTTTTCTTCAATTGGGAAACCCCATAATGTACTGGAAAAGTGTATTAATCTGCCTCACTGAGGAAAGGCCTCTGAGTGTTGAGAGAGAAGGATTGAGAACTAGAGTATCACTTGTGTAGGTTTCATGGCAATTAGCAAAAATGTTGAAAAAGGGGGAAAGAAGTGCTCCGCTTCCACAACCGCATTTTTGTAATC
The DNA here is from genome assembly GCA_026770055.1 of Myrmophylax atrothorax. Lineage (NCBI taxonomy): Eukaryota > Metazoa > Chordata > Aves > Passeriformes > Thamnophilidae > Myrmophylax > Myrmophylax atrothorax. The sequence goes on along the minus strand of JAOXXN010000001.1, from coordinate 103,085,331 downwards.
TGCTAATTACAAAATGCTGAAGAGTAAAGGGCACAGTCAGATTTAACCAAGATATTCTTTGTCAAATATAATCCCTTCTGTTTAGAGACAAATTTTGCAAAAGAAATTGAAATGGCACAGTTTTCTTTTTAGCAAGGCACAAGTCAGAATAAAGAAAATGTTTATGAATACTATTGCTAGTCAGTGCTGGATGGAACTAATTTTTGTTCTTACGTAGTTGAGAGAATCCAGGTCTGGTGCAACAAAACCTGTAAACACCCTTTGGGAGTTCTGTAAGCCAGGAGGGTATATCCACAGTTTCCATTGCTTCCTTCACCCTCCATTACCCATACTGTGAGTTGGGACAAATTTACTCTGAGATACTAAAAAAGAAAGAAGATACAAAAATTGCAATCAACTAGAGACTTATGGATTTTTGCCTTTACATTTTAAGCTTGCCTTTTGGTTGTTGTTTTTTGTTTGTTAGTTTGTTTGTTTATAAAATGTGAGTGCTGTGGTTGGAAAACATTTAATATTCAGCTGAACAATATAACATAAATAGAAAAAATCCTTTTGAGAGGATATTTTGTAAAAACACTGTACTCAAATATCTGCAAGGTGTGGAGGTGTATACACAAAGAGTCAAGTAAAGGCTGAGTTTCTCAACTTCTGTCTGCTATGGGAGAGAACACAGTAATTTACACCAAATAGCTGTGCAAAAATGCCCTGAAAAACCACACTGTTAGGTAACATATCCATGTTGAAGAATACACAGATATTCTCCAGTCTAGATGTTGTGATGACCTTAAACAGAGTTGGCTGTGATGTGAAAGGACCCACTTACGGTAACATATTCAGCAGTAGATGATGGAGATTTACAGCTTGCGTCCAAATTTTTTGTGCTCTTCATGTGCAGCAAGTGTGATGTGGGAAACATTGGGTCCACTCTTTTTGGTCCTGTCTGCACTGGCAAATCTGCAAGTTTGAGCTCAGAGGTGGTAATACAAGATGTGGGAGGGTGGAGTAATTATCTAAGTTATATTGAATTAATTGTGGCAAGAATAGAACAGAAATAATAGAAAAATCTAGTCTAAGGCAAACACCTGCAGTCTGGGGAATTGCTACAGATTGGAGAAAAGGTCATGGAAATATTAAAGCAGCAACTGTGTATTGCAGTACAAAATTTAAATATGATTTTTCAGCTGTGGAATTCTAGTGCTTGCAGGACTAAAAGTTGTACTTTGTTTGACCCTAATATTATTAACGTTTGGTTGGACTATTAACTTTTTTTTCATAGCAAGAAGTCATCTGTCTTCAGTAGCCACATTTTAGAAATTATACTCTCAGGATTTGTTTTAATAGTATGGTGTTATTTTTTTTAAGGCAAAGCACAGTTTCTGGAGGGAGAGGATAAGGTAAAGGAGATAAATGTATATGCACTGCAGCCATTTGAATAAGCTTGTACCAATTGAGATAGATTAAGTTCCTCTGATGCAATACAACTTACTTTCTGACTATACACAGAAGGGCTAAGATTTGGTGTCATCAATATGACAGGCTTTCTAAATCTTGAAATGCTTTTCTAAAATTGAGGTCAAAATACTGGGAAGGTAAGGGTTTGGTAAGATTCACCACATGCTTTTGTGATTAGGAGATTTTAAACATGAGTGTGATGAACTTTCTAATTATGACAAGGGTATTAATTTTTCTCAATGCCAGTGAGCAAGCTATACTATGGTATGTGTCATATGTGTAAGAACGACTGCAACTCAGCAGAGTAGATAAGCATTTTGCTGCCAGCACAACTGAGACAGTTGTGAAGTACTAAGGAGTGTGTCTGTACAGACAGAGGAAGGCTGGAGCTCAGCTGGATCCCAAGAGTCCTAGTATTTGCTGTTGGTCTACTAAAGGCTTGGGTTTTGGACTATATCCCTATTTTGTGAGTCTTTGTGTTTCATGTATCTCCCAGCTAAACAGAGGAAGATGAAAGGAAAAATACGTGAGTAAACTTAGGGAAAGTTGAAAACAGGGTAATTAGGAAAGACAGATTATAAAGCTAACTGTTCTGTGTCTGTCTTGATTTGCAAATGCAGGCTGCTTCTGGGTCTCATGAAAAAGTTCAGGCAAGAACATAATATCAGATATTACAAGGGATCACTTAAAGAAAAGTGTTTAAATGTACCTAAATGAAGTTACCATTGCTCTGTTCAAAGCTTAAGAGCTCCTCTTTAGGCCTTCATGAAAGCTTTAAAATGCATGTGTCAGGTTACTATGGCATTAAGCAATAGTCACATCACTGCTGATCAGCTCATTTGGGTTTTATTCTTGATTTTACTTGCTACAAGTAGCCATTTTTCTGTTTGACATGCATAGGCATATTAGAGCAAACGATCACACAAGGACTCTTACTGAGATGGAGGTCTGGAAGACAGGTACTCATGATCATTGACAAGTTCTTGAGGTATGTAACTGGGGGACCAAAATGTCTTAAAATCAAAGGGATCTAAAAGAAGAAAAACAAATTATTATATGGTCATCTCTGCTGTATGTGGCTTACTTGAAAATGCAGTGTGCTAAAATGAAGGGTAAATGAACGAAGTAAGTCTCCAGCTGGCAGGGGGTAAGTGAGTTTCTGCTTTTTTTCAGCAGATTTTAAATGACTCAAGTATTTGACTTCATCACTGAGGTTCAAAGGCTATGAGTCTGAGGAAGTTTATTTTTTAATGTGAAAATACTGGAAGAGCAAAGCCCTGAGTCACAACAGTGAGGCAGAGTGACAGGTGCTTTTTCCTCCAAATCCTTTGCAAGTCTTGTGTTTCTCACTTACAGGATTTTCAGAGGGACTCCTAGAAGTGTCCAGCAGAGACCTGGTACTAGAATAGCAAAAGATAGTCCTCATTTGTAGTGAAACTTTTGTAAATACTCAACACAGAAGTAAACTTTCTCTGTTTAAATGTTGGCATAAAAGCCATTGGTTTGAATCAGACTAGCCCCTGCACTTTCAAAAGTCTTTGGAATATAATAACAGAAAAATTCACAGTCTTCAGAAGTTGACTCTCTGCTTAAGATTTCCTAATCCTGGCAGCAGCTGCAGCTTCAGCACTTGAGGGGGTGTCCCTTGCTGACCCACAGAATAACATATTGCACAGGCAACAAAGTCTATTTTTGTGTATTTTTATGCCTTTTATATTCACACTCTAGGAGAGGGGCTGCACGTGCTTGACCAATACGTGATAAATAGCTGCAGAAGTTAGTTCAGCATGTAGGGAGCTGTGAATATATATTCTGGTTGGGAATGTTGTGACAGTTACGATAAAGATGCGTTATTTAACTACCTTTGAGCATCTGGCTCTTCCCACAGGGTACTTTGTTTGGGAATATGATCTGTACAAACAGCTTCTTATTTCATGCCTGAGGAGTAGTAACTGAACACGCTCAGACAAATTTACCATGAAAGTATTGTATTCCTTTTATCTTTGGACAGAGGAAAATCTTCAGGCGATGTTTCTTTTGATCGGTACATGCCAACCCAGCAGTCTGCTGCTGGCAGCGATGAGGCTGTAGGTATCTGTCTACTCTGTCTTGACAGTGTGGCCTAAACCAGAAATGTGTGAAATCCATTCTCCAAGTGCCTTGACAATGCCAGCCAGGCGTGATGACAGTGAAATAATTGTTGCAGTGGTGCTGTCCCAAATCTAGGGAAAGGCAGCAGGCATGGTTATAGCACATGGCCTGTGGGACAGTGTAAGGACTATAGTGGGAAAAATCCTCATTGTCGGAGGCACATCTTGCTTGCTTTTATCAATTCCCTGAAACTTGGCCTGTAGAACAGCAGTACTTCTGCCACCCAGATAAGATTGATGCTGTAACAATAAAGCAGCATGGATCATAGTCAAAGGTGTAAATTACAAGAATTTGGGATTAATAATCCCTGTTGTTTAAGGATATGTGGATCTCTTTTTTCAAGCTCTGCTGAAGGCATCAGTTTATTTATGGTAAGCAGTCACACTCTGTTTTAAGCATGCTTATCAAACTTAACAACTTAATCTTGCTATACAATATATTTTTTCCAATCTTACTCTTTCTAAGACCCAGATATTTGCCTGGTGAGATACTCTATACATGGGTAGAGAAAAGTATTTTACTAGCCTGTCTCAATAATCAATATACTCAGGCTTGTTACTGTTCTTTCTTGCACCAATACACTGGTGACATTGGTTAGAAAATCTTTATCGAATTTACCCTGCCCAAAGGCTTCAAATCAAAATTGAGTCACAGTTGTGGGTTTATTGTCCCTGTAAACATGAGATGTTTAAAAAATCGGAAAGGGAGAAGTGCAAAATAAATATGTGCCATGTCCTCTTAATTTATTTAACCTATATAATAAGGGTTAAGGAGTATATGCTGGTAGTTAAAT
>JAOXXN010000001.1:103042792-103071853 GCA_026770055.1 Myrmophylax atrothorax | reverse complement strand
TTTCTTTTAGTTTTCTCTTTTCTGTATAAATATATAGTTAGTTTCAGCATAAACCTGGTTTGGAAGTTTTTTTTTCCCTCTCTCTCCTTCCTTTTCTCTCGGCTGGTTGGGGGGGAGAGGAACACTTTTTCTCTGTTCGTGGGCAGTTGGCATTTTGCCAGCTCAACCCAAGACACATCCCTAAGCTTAAGACCATTCCCCCTTACTTTATCACTACATGCCCTTGAAAATAGTCCCTTTCCAGCTCTCTTTAGGTACTGGAAGACGCTGTAAGGTCTCCTCAGAGCCATCTCTCCTCTAGGCTGAACAGCCCCAACTCTCTCACCCTAAACTCACAGAAGAGGTGTTCTAGCCTTCTGATCATCTTCATGGACTCATCCTAACAGGTCCACATCCTTCTTGTGCTGGAGACTACAAAGCTAGGTGCAGTACTCCAGGTGAGGTTTCACAAGAGCAGAGTAGAGTGGGAGAATCACTTCCCTTGACTTACTGGCCACCTTGACTTACTGATGCAGCCCAGGATGGGGTTGACCGTCTGGGCGGCAAGTGCACATTGCTGGCTTACATTGAGCTTTTCATACACAAACACCCCCATGGCCCAGCCTGTACTTTTGCCTGGAACTGCCCTGACCCAGGTGCAGGACCTTGCACTTGGTCTTGTTGAACTTCATGAGGTTTGCATGGGCCCACCTCTCGAGCATGTCAAGGTCCCTCCAGATAGTATTGTTTAGCTTCAGTGTATTGACTGCACCACTTAGTTCAGTTAGCTGTTTTGTATGCGACACTGGGGGGAAGGGATGGTTCCTGTCGATTCGCTGGGGAGCGCAGAGTTTTCACTCCAGGAGATGAGCGGTGAAGACCCGTTTATTGTTCAATCACATAGCTTGGGAATGTACTTGAACTGCAAAAGGATTGGGCAAGGGCTCCGGTTGGGAAGTAATTTCCGTGCTTGGTTAGCGAATGTGGAAAACTGAGGGACCAGACCCAATAGAAAACCAGGGATTGGGGACAGATGGGTGAGGTAACCAATACGGCTAGGACAGGGCTGGAAGCTGGCAGGAGCAGCAACCATGCCACCGTGGGCTGCACCAGTGACACGAGGCAGGAGCATCCTGGCATGGAGCCGCCCCTACTCGGACTGGTGGGGGCAGCCCTGGCTCGTCCTGGATTGGTGGGGGCATGCCCGGCAAAGTTCCAGTGGCTGCCACTGTGGATGGGTGGATGGGGCCGTGCCGGCCCAGAGAGAGACTGCCCACGCCTGATGGGCGCGTAGTGAGCCATCAGGAAACAATGCCTCAGGGAAAAGACACAGGAGAACAGGGGAAGGGGGATGATAACAATGCAGGGAGAGAGGATACAGAAACTTTCCGAACTAAAACCCCATACAGAGAAAATGCATAACTTTTAAACTTCAACAAGTCTCTCATGTATGCAACTGGTCAGGTTCAGCTGCTTGCCATCACTATTCTCCTCTGAGGTCCATTTCAGCATTTTCCCACAGTTTTGTTTTCAAAGAATTCTGCTTACAGACACTTTATAGGTTTAATTTTGCTAAGATAGTAAGGATTTAATTTTGCTTGGATAATTTGCTTTACTTGATTACATGGTTGAGGATTGAAAGATTAGATAACTTAAAATCTCAATGAACATTTGGGGGAGAAAAACAGTAATTTCATTGCAGAAATAAAGATATCAGGTATATCTTCAACAATAGTGTTCAAATTAATCCTTATGAGAATCTATTTAATTATTACAAATAAAGAATTAGATAGACTCTACCTATCTAACAAAATGTAACCTTTGAACTGAGATAATTTCATATCTTGATTTAATCAGTGAGATTTAAAACCAGCATGCTACAGCTGTCAAAAAGAGTTACCAAGAAATGCATCAAACTTCCTTGCTCTTAAAAATCCCCTTACATTGCTACTTACAGGTGATATCATACATAATTAGTTGTGCAAACTGTCTTACTGCTAGCATCTGATAGCTCTTATCGGAGTAAACTGCTTTAAGAACATAGCTTGTGACCTGAAAGCTTTCAAAAAACTTGAATAAAATTCAGCCTATGTTTTTTTCACTCTATCTCCACAGCCATGGAGAGCTAAGCACATTTTAAAGAGACAGAAGGCATGGGAGAAGAACAAGTGTGGGACCAAGCAAAAAACAGTTCGCAGATGAGGTGTGAAAAGCAGCTGTTTTCAGTTGGAACCACGGAGTGAGGTTTTACCATATTGTGCACTTAATATAATGGAAAGCAGTTAAATTGCAGCAGAGCACCAATATGCTGTGCAAAGCAGTTGCTGATACAAAAACACTTCATGAACTTCTGTAGGTATTGGTGCACTTTGTATGCATGAAGCCATCAGTGTCTACATGTGTAGCATTCTGATAGAGCTCCTAGTGAACCCTTAATTACCATCTGCAAGACTGAATAAATTGAAAGGTCACTAAAGACCACAGGTGGAAGGCTAGCCTACAATAAGATGATAGTAGTCCTTAAAGCCTTGTTTCTTAGTGACACTTTCGGTTTACTGGCTATCTTAGCCTGAAGCATCCCCATCCCAATACAATTTTGGGTGCTTTTTACTACAAGGACTGAAGTTCAGAGAAGAGGACTAGCACATCCACTTTGGGGGCTGCTGTGCCTTATCCTGCCTGGGTCATCCACAAACTGCGAGAGCAGAGATGGCCAGCCCTGCTCTACCCCCTTCCTGCTTCCCCCACAGGGACAAGTGGTGATGAGCATAAGCCCAGCTTGATTAGTCCCTTTCACTGGATTTTGCAAGCTGTGGGATGCCTTTGCTCCTCTGGTAGCTGGCAGGGACCAGCTCTAGCAGGGAGAAGCAACAGAGAACAAGAAGGGGTATGGCATTGCTGTACCTGGAAAGATAGCTCTAAGTTTTGTGGGACAAACATGAAAACCTTCACAGAGAAGTTCCTGGAGGCTGGTGACCCCGTTACCACACCTGAGAAAGGGCCAGGTGCACCCAAATGAGTTGGCTTTACCCACAGGAGGAACAATTTTAAAATGATGGCTTGGAAATACAGCAGGGATGAGAAAAGCTTTCTGGATTGATTGGCTTGACTAATCCCAGGTGGCTTAGGTGAATAAATTTAATGAACAATCTTTGTTAACCTGTAATCAATACTTACTTTGTGAAATAAAAGTCAAAGATGAAAATTAATTTTAGGTTAATGTATGGAAGGATTGGCTCTTTTTTATTTTCACTGGTTTTTGTTTGTTTTCTTCTTTTTTTACAAGATTTTGTTCACAATATACTAAGTGGGAAAGAAAGAAGGAAAGCCAAGATTAATACAAATGGAAACAAAGATGGTAATGTTTAAAAAACTGGAGTCATAGAAGAAGGGATGTACCTTTTGGTCCTTACACTATAGTACAATACACAAGTTGCTGAGACTGAGTGTATCTGAAATATGGGGTCTTCCTCTTTCCCACGAGCCCAGTGTTGTGCTTACCCCTTAAATATTGATTTGTCTGTAAGTAGTTTAAGAATTGTGGCATAGTCCCAGGAGCACCAACAGGTGTTAATTGCCCTGATCAAATTCACCTGGGGCCCCACAGGCCCTGCCTTGCTCAGAAGCTCTTTTTTCTAGCTATGCCTGTGCCCAGCTCTACTCCTGAGCTGTTGGTTTGTCTCCTAGGGTTGATTTCAGACCTGGCTACCTATGTTTAGTCATCATTAGACTGTTACTGGTACTTGCAGCTATTTGTCCTGATCAGCTCTACCAGCTCAAACTCCCTGGTATCTTAGTTTAGAAGAAACTAAAGTGTCTGTCTGGACAAGGAGAGGGGTCTCTTTCACACAAATCACCACACCCTTTAAAACTAAATCCTTTAATCAGAAAAATGTACAGGAAAGGATAACAGTTCCTAACTACAACATACATATATATCCAAAGAAACAGAACAGAACAGACAGCAACATTGAAACCAGAACTTTCAAACACTTTAAGTCTTCTATGCTCCTTCGGTGAAGAACTATTTATGGACAGCAGGGGGTGGTGCCGCCCCTGGGGGGGCTGTGGCCACAACAGTCACACCCAGGGTCCAGCGAGACCAGTTCTGAAAAGCTCACATGGGAATGGTAGTCACACTGAATAGGATGGAACCACTCCTGTGGGCAGTGTAGAACCTCTCTCCTTGTCCTTTGAAGAAAAATGCTGGGGGTGGGTTTTTAGCAATTCCTCTGAAGATGGAGTCGACGGTCTCTCTATCTCAATCTCTCAGTCTCTCTCAATCTCTCTCTCTCTCAGTGCTGGAGGACTGGGCCAGGGGAGCCCCTCCACCACCCATGGCAGGGCTGAAGTGTGTCCAGCAACAGGAATAAACTTCCCCCCATCATTAAGTTGGAATGCACAGCAATTGGCTATCCTTTGCTAGCTGGTAGTGTGGGTGTTGGGTGTTACCTTCCAAACTCTGTGTTGGTAAGGGTAAGAAAGATTCCATGACAGATTTTGAAACTATAACACTGGGATAAGGACCACTTGGTGATGGTACTGCATGTGCTGGGGTCACCTGTGGGCCCCAGTTTATCTGTGTTTGGGGGCTGACCTGCTCCTATGCTTCTGAGATAGACTCATCAAACACCCAAAATGTAAGTAAGCTTCTGTTTCCTTTCCAAGTGTGCTGTGTATCTTTTGGTTTTAATACAATTTGAAATGCATATAGTTAGTGTTCCTGCTTAACCTAAAATAATTCTAGGTGACTTCAAGGCTTTAACCACATGAAAAATGGTTTATCTGGGACAGCTACAATCTCCTGTGGGTAAGTAACTACCCTACCCTTTCAGACTCCTGTGGCTGACTGCATTGGGTATGGGCTTCTGACAATAGCAGCTGAAGCAGCAACTCCAAATCAATGTAACATCAGGGCTGAAGGTCAGTGGAGAGTGATACAGGGGAGGGTTATGCAGAAGCTGCATCCCCCCTTCCAGAGACAAGTGTCTGTGTTGTTACTTGTCTCTGGCTCTTCAGTTGCTTAATTTACCTGGTGAAGGTAGTATACATATGCTGGTAGGCTGTGTTGGACTGATACCTGGTGATCAAGAACAGAGTAAATATTAAAAAAAATTAATAAAAAATAACCTCTTTTGGAACAAAGTGGGTCTTGGACTATTTGGTCTCCCTGGACTGAACACTTGCTTGGCAGCCAAGGGTAGCCTTGCCATGTTGTCCCCTTTATTTGGGCTGGCGTGTATGTCTTTGTTAGCCTTGCTGGAAAGGATTGTCTCCAGTATCCTCTTAAGGCAGATATGAAAATATGTTTATCTTCAACTTCTCATCACAGTTGAAATGTGTTGTAACAAATTTGATGAAATGTAGTTCTCATCCTCACATGAAGGAAGGGGCACTTACCAAGATACCTTTCATTGGATGGAGACCTGCATGAAAAATCTGCTGTTGGAAAAGACATAGTGAGGTGTTATCCTTTTAATGGATTTTAAAGAGTTCTTTCATCCTTTTCCTACTGCCTAATCCATGTTGCTAGGTGCTGGCAGATATAAGTAGTGGGATTTTCACAACAACTGGAGGCAGTAGGTGTCTTTCTATTGGACAGCTAATAGATTTCCTCAGAAAAGGGGGGCAAATCAAACATAGTCACTGACTAATTTCAGTATATGGTGGTACTTGCATGCTAGTGAGGCACACAAACCCAGAAAAAGAAAGTGCTGAGAGGGGAGTAAGCTTGTTACATGCTATCAGTAACATATGTGCTGTGGATCATCATTGCACAGCTGTGTAGTAATATGGCTTGCGTTCTGGTTTTGTGCTTGATCCAGAGGCTTCCATGACTGGCTATGCTTTGTGGTTGGAGCTGTATCTAGGCAAGCTGTACCATGTGCACCATACCTGTGCCAAGATGCTGTGAAAATGCTCACTGGTAACTGCAATGAGATAGTGTTTAGCTGTGTAATAAGTTACATATATACCCAATATTTTGAAATTCTGAAAGGAAAATAATTTAGATATTTTGTATATCTATTTCAAAGGTTTATTGCAAAATTTTAGCTGTATGAATACTTTAGAAGTGCAGGATGCATTGTTTTAACATGCTGTTTGTGGAACATATGTTTCAGGAAATTAAATTAATTTAAAAAATCATTGTGACAATTTCCTGGGATCTCACTGTAGAGAAATGTGTGCTTGTGACCTTGTTTTTTATTGTCTTTTGGCTCTTCTAAGAAAGCTTTCATTTTTTTTTTAAGCAGGATTTTGAATGAAGACCTTCAGAGAACCTTCAGTCCAATTCGATTTTTCCTTAGAGGGAACTTTTTTGAAGGAGTTTGCTATCTCATTTTTCCTCTAGAAACTTTTAGGTTCTTTATTATACATTCCGAGAAAGCCTATCTTTTGTTTGCTTTTATTTTTCTTAAACACTGTTCTGAAGCTGAGTGACAAGTATAAGAAAAGAAAGCTTGGGAGGACAATAGATTTTAATGCATGAAGCCTCAAGCGTGAAATCAGATCCATTGTGTTCTTTCAGGTATGTGATTTTTCTTAAGACACCAACAGAAGTTCAGTTGCTTTGAGATCTGCAGGGAGCCTTTATGGACATACGGCTTCTTCAGGCTGAATATACTGCTTAATCATGTGTTTCATAACAAGCACTGATCTGCAAAGTTTGAACTAAGCTTTGTCTTTCTTGTGTTGTGTACAAAAAATGTGTAGTCACCATAAAGGGCTATCTTAAGTAGTCACAGAGGCCACTAACAATGCAGGGTGGCTCATCAACTTCCTACTGTTTGAAGGTAAGTAATTTTATTTCAGTGGGTGTAGATGCAATATGAAGAACAAGTCATGAAGGTCAGAAAGTGTAAGATGAAATCCCTTCCTCTTTTTTTCTCTTAAACACAATTTTTACATCTCTATTTATTGCTTGCCTTTGGAATTGTGTAGTTCTTTCTTAATTACTATGTGGCAGACCTTTAAGAGAGTAGTTTAAAGTAGGTATAAAAAACCCCTCATGTTGACTTGTGTCCCTCGCTTTGAAACATTTCTCCTATTTTAAAGGCCATCAAATCTTCAAACACTGCACAAATTAGCTTTCAAAGGATCTTCAGTCATTTCTGTGCTACAGGAAGAAATGCAAGGAGGATTCTTTCAGAGAAAGAAAAAGAGTACACTTATAATTCTGTATTTAAACTAAATAAGCTGAAGCATCAGGAAGCATCAGCTACATAGGTTAATTACCAAAAGTCGTATGAATGTCCCATACAAAGAACCCAGACGATAGGCATCAACCTTCAGGTTTCATGAGCTTTAAGTATCCATGGAATTGCATGGGGCTGATGAAAATTCTTTTCTACCTTGAACATTGCATATATGTGCAAGAGCTTCAAATATTTTCTTTGAACCTGCAGGATAGGATAGTTTGTTTAAGAAATATTTCAGTTGTAGATGACTTGATAAAAAACCCCCCAAAACTTTGATAGCTTTTCTGCATTGTTCCAATCAATATTCTGATGAATTTGGAGTATTTTTAAATTATTTCATACTTAAACCCTAAGAAATCGATTGTGTAATAGCATCAGTCTGGATTTCACTGGAGGAAAATATTTTCTGTGTAGTTTTAAAGATAGTATTGATTCACCTTGATATATTAATTTTTTGTTTCTTATTGTGCAACAAATTTCAGAAACTACATGTTCATCTTATTCACCTGTGGTCTTAGACCCTTTGCTTGCCTTAACTTAAAGCATCACAACTCTTAGACTATAGTTTTAATATTAAATACAAAATAGTGCTAAGGTAGTTTCCAATTATTATTTTTTTCAGCTTTGTGTATGACACTTGGCTAGGTCTGAATGTGTGCCAAGCCTTACATCTCATAGCAGTTATTGATGTTTTCATAATGAGCAAAATGTCAATGCAGATGAAGAAATTAATATCTAGGATTAGTACATGGATCTTCATGGAATCATGTGTGACTACTTCACACAGGTAGAAGGAACCACGTAGAAAAATTGTCCTGGGAGAATAATCTGTAGCAGTTCCCTGTTTTTGAAGTGTCTTAATACCTTCGGATTCCACTGAGTGCATTTATTTCTCAGTTTTCCAGGTTGCTACTAAGTAGCTTTTCACAAAAGTAAAACACACGCCATCTTCAGCTCTGATAAAGTCTGTATTTGCCTATCTAGGCTATAAAGAAATGAGTAAACTATGCCATTTTTATTCAGCCAATCCAAAAATTATCCATATCTGTCAATAACTCATTCAAAACAAGCTTAATTTCTATTAAAACTTACTAAACTCTTTTTCCTTTGCCAATTTCCCTTTATGTGCACTACTCATCTCCCTGTCTATTAGAAGAATACTGTTAAAAATGCTATAAAACTAGTATTATTAGGTATTTTAACTTTGAAGATATAATGTTCCCCATCAGTAATAAGTGTAAAGAAAAAAGTCATTTATGTGCTGCAGGCTGTACAATTGTTAATAATTGCAGGTTGTTAAAAGTACCTGCAAAAGTACATGTCTGTAATTTCCTTAAATGATCTTTATAAATATTAAGTGATCACTCTATTTTCTAAATCTTAATTTGTTCAATTATACTAAGGAAACAGGTATAATGATAGTCTTTGAAAATGCATGCTCATTGAAAAATAGGCAAGTAGTTTCAATTTTTTTGCTAGTGCATAATGTGGACATGAGTGTTGAAAGACACATAAAGTTTAACTTGAAATGGGAGCAGAGTTTATCTTTGCTCCAAATGAATTTATTTCTCTCTACTGAAGCTTTTTCTTTAGTCTTAATAGTTTGATCTTGGTTTTGAAGCCTCTATATACATCTCAAGCTTTTCTCTTTTTCACGACCTAGTGCCAAGTGATAGAGCAGGGATAACCGTGCAGGAAAAAATGTTAATATTTAGGTTTGGTCAGTTAGACATGTAGGTTGCTGTAGAAATTTCAATTTGGTCTGACATCTAGCATGGTATCTGATGTTGTTAATGGATTTGGTAGCAGGTGGGGGAACAGATCACTGCGGACTGAACCAGCTTGAGTTGTTTATGATGGTTTCCTAGAGGATGTCTTAGCAGCACACAGTCCAGAATAGATTTTTGGGGTTTTTTATAGCCAATAACAATAAAAATTCTCAAAGTTAAAACAATGTTGGATTTTTTTTTGGGAGACATTGTCAGAATTTGCAGGTCAACTTAGTGTTTGTGTGGAGATGTCTTAAGAAGGTGACACATTCAGAAGGTATAGAGGAAGAAGATACCCAAAAGAGATTTGATGCTTCAGTAGGTTCAGTGTGCAACTAAAGGAGCTGGGCAGGAAGCAGTCTTTTCTGATGCAAAATTTTTTGCTTGACTTCAGTGGCATTGATAATTGCCCACAGTTTGTGGGACTGCTTCTTGTTTGGTTAACGTGAAATAGATCTAAAAGCATTTCTGAGTATCACAAAAGAAAAGGAAAAGTAAGTCTGGTTTCCTGTGCTTTCAGTATTCTGCTCTTCCTCTGACGTCGTGATTTAAAAACACAGCAAGATCTAAAGAATAACCTTAGTATATAAAAATCAATGTAATGATGTATACATATTGCATAGGAACCTTACCTCATAAGTAATCACTAACAGAAACTTTGATGCTGGTGGTACTGGATGGGTTCTACAGTTGCTGGAAAAATGAGGCTGAGCACCGTACAGAGTTCAGAAAAAACAGTATTTTTATTAACAAGAGTGATCGAATGGCAAGAACCTAAAGAGAAGGGAGAGAGAAAGAGGGAGACTAAAGCACCAAGCCCAAATATGTAAGCACACCAGTCACCAAAGAGTTACTCATGTAAGGTTGTCTTACCAACTCAGGACACTCCTCTGAAGGCAGGAGCTACATCTTCTAAGCATTGGCAGACAGCAGGCCTCCTTGCTGTCTTTTTGGGGAAAGAGCCACCAATGCCAAGAGCATGAGCCCTCTCACCTTTTTTTTATTGAGACTGCTAGAGACTTCTGCCTGGGGAGGTGAAGCCTCCACCCCCCCAGCAAGAGGTCACAGACCCTGCTGCTCACTGTCGCTCACTCTTTTTCCTCTCTCTTTCTCCTTGCTCCTCCCCCTATCAGCTCTCCTCCCGAGGCTGTCCAAACAATAGGAGACTGAAGTAACTTTAGTTTATGCAAAGTCTGTCTTCAAGGACAAAACTTTGTATCAGCTTTTGTCTCCTAAAACTTGGCAGGAAAAGGATAAATCTTTTTACAGGTGGCAATGGCAAAAACACAGACCAAAATGTCAACAGTTTAATTCCTAACACAGTGGGTAAGTCAGTTTTCCCCAGAGTACATATTACACATGATTCAATAGGCCCCAAATTATTTGAGCTAATATAAGAGGTAACAAGTTGAATTTGGATGGCCCATACCTGGTCAACAGTATGTTGCCTTTTTTTCTGCAGCTTCCTTTTACACATGTTAAATAGTTAACTAACCATGAGTGTTTTTCTGTAGTTGCCACCCATTATGATTTTTAAAAAGTTTTTAGTTAATTATTTACACACACTAAGCACATACTTGAGGTCCTAAATGTCATGCCATCACAGAACCGAATGCATTGCTAAGGGTACTTGGATATTTCCCAGTTTGCATGTTCACATTGTGCAATGTTCTGTTAGAAAGAGCAGGTCACATGTGATGTGGATAGAATGAGTACAGTAGTTTGGACTAGAGGCACTGCTCAATAGACAGTCTTGCTTTTTCAAGTGCTATTTCAAAACCTCTGTACTTTTAGGTGAACTGCTGAAGTTATTAACTTTCTATATTTTTATATTTACATATAGGCGAGTCTTATACCTATTTTAGGTTCTAGAAACAAAGCAAGAAAGCACTGTAACCACTTTGTCAGACCTCCTGCTGGGTAGATTGGGGTGAACAGTGCAGCTCCTCCAGAAAGATGTGCCCAAGGCTGGGGTAAGCCAGTGCGGAGTGTTGGGGAAAGCAGTCTGAATGCCTTCATGATAACCAGGTAAATAGGACAGACTTCTAAAATCCCAGTCTTGGCAAAGTGTTTGAAATGAGCTAAGTGCTGTCCCACAGAATTATATTAACAAGCAGAAAGTTATTCTGGTTGAAAGGCTGTATCAGGCCTCCTATCAAGGGCTAAGTATGTGGTCACTGTACCCTCTGATGTTTTATGTGAATACAGTATCTTATGAATTCAGTAAATGTTTTGTAAATAGATTTGGTCTAATAGCCTTTGACATTTCTTATGTGCAAAAGGAAACAATTAAAATAATTGTACTCTTGTTCATTTGATTTTTGTCAAGATGTTGATAATAGGATTAGTGTGCTGCTGCTGCTGCTGGTTTTTTGTGGAACAGCATCAGTTTCTGCAGTTCAGCACAGTTTATTCCTTACCCTCAGAGCAAATGATTAGAGCACTAAAGTAATTGTGTTTCCAGGGTAGGGGAAGAAACTGAAGACATCCGTAGTGAACAGACAAATGCTATGAGAAGGTTTTAATTGTGATAAAACAATTAATTATGTGCTGCTCCTTGTGCCAGTTGCTGTTATGCTATTTGATGTGAATGTGTCTCTTGTCTCTTCTTGAATTACAATTAATTTGTTTTAATTAACCATTTCTGTAATTTATGAACTGAAACAGTTGAATCAGCTGGACAGGTAGACAGAATGAGGTGGAAATTCAGTATCAAGATATAAAATCAGTGTTTTATGTAACCTAATGTAAAAAGCAGGCTTTATTCCAGAAAAGCAGGAGGCTGCAGCTAAACACAACTTTGTAAAAGTGTGTTAGATAGGAAGATCAAGAGAACTACAGAACTGGGGCTAATCCTGCATGTGCTACTTAGTAGCAGATACTAAAAAATACAGTAGGTAGACATGGGTGTATAAAATGGGGGGAAGTATTGCAAATCAAGTTGGTCCTCAGATCCTCTCTGTCCCCTGGTAGATTAAATGTGATGGTGGGGTTCCAGGTCAGCCAAGTGGGATGTGAGGGAGAAGGCAAAGGAGATGAACCAAATGAAGAAACTGGAATTCAATATGAAGAGGTTGATGCCTTCCTAATTTGAAAAATTTTGGCTGTTTTTGTGGGTCCCCTGAAAATGTTGATACAGTGTCAATAAAAAAGCAAATGGAACAGTAGAATCAAAAGGAAAAGTGCATTTTCTATTTATTTTATCTGTGCATCTTACTACATACCCCATACATCTTACTACCTACCCTGGTCTTGAATGTTGTGTGTGATTTGAGCTCTCATTGTATATGTCTTTGCAAATAAGAGAAGACTTTAAAACGGTGCAGAAAAAGGCAATTTTCATAGAACCAAGTGAAAGTCAAACATATAAATTATGAATGGCATTGAGTACCTTCATGGAGTTTAACTGTGTAGGTGTAGCTGTTTTGTATGTAGCTTTACTAGAGCTACTACTACACAACTATTTGCTTGAAAGGGAAGGTCCACATACTAGTCGTCATCATCCTGTGTACATATATTTTACGTACACATGCTATACTGCTAATATTAATTTTAAAATTTGTTGACGGTTGCTGTTAGAGTGATGCTCAGTTGCACTCAATAGTGAAGTTGCTATGGGCTTACAGAGAACAGTGAGCTGTAAATGTTTAATTGACTAAACAGCACTTGAAACTTCATAAAAATATTTTTGTTCTTTATGCTGGCTGTCTGATAACATTGTGGATATTCTTCAAATACTAAATTCTTGTTAATCTGGGCTTGACTAATGAGTGTGAAGCAGAGCAGTGTTCAGATTGCTCTAATTTGAATGAGTCATCACATGCAATTTGTTTGGCACAGCCTGACTGTTGTACACAACAGTCCTGGACCAAAAATTCAGATACTGATGTCAAGCTTCCTTTACTCATGGATACTTTCACTTTCAGACAATGCTGAAATCTTTCTTAATTTGACAGTTAAATTACTGGTTTTTTCCCCTCATGTCTTTGTGGCAGTAGAATGTGTACCTAATGAGATCTACTATAAATGGTGAAAAACTAAATTATGTCAAGAGATCTGATATTAGATCAAGATCTTAAAAGCATAATTTGTAGATATTTCTTTAGGTGATTGGAACCAGTGACTTTTTTTTCCTTTTACAAAATGTCAAACTTGGTATGTGGCAATAAATCTATTGGACAGAATACTGGCTCATAAAAAGCTGGAGTTTTAAATCTGTGTGAATGGCAGCCAGTATAATTGATATATGGCATAGAAAAGCTGTACTGTAGTTCAATATCAGAATTTATTCAATAAGGAAATGGAAACTGTTGCATTTGAAAAAGGTTTTCTGATGAGTAAGAAAAATATAAAACATGGAGATTGTGAATCTGTTTTGCTCTAAATGATTACAGTGACTTGGGGGTTATTCTAGCTCTCCAGCCGTGTATTTTCCTATGTGTCTCCTAAAATGCAGAATTACCCCATGCACTAGGGGTCTGACTGGAATGATCCTTGTGAGCTAATAATGCACAGACTGGTATTTGCCTTGTAATGCTGTCATGTTTTGTTGCTATGCAAGAGAAAGCAGCAGCTTGCTAATTTAAGTCTAACATTCAGATACCATTCTTCTTTTGTTCTTAACATAGGTCCTTGACTAATCAGGCACAGTCGGGTCATTTGACTTGGCTGAAAGTTCCTGTAATTTACTAGCTTCTTAATTTAGTACTATTTAGTGCCATAAAACTGCACTTGTCTCATGAACATGTAACACGTTATATTTAATAATTATTTGATAAGTATGATAAATCTTTTAATTAAAAATTTCCACTGAGGGCAATGTGAGAAATAAAAACAGTATGTGTGAAGGGTTTGTGTGGCCCTTCTGCCTGCTGGGATTAGGTAGCACTAGACAAAGTTGTTAGATTAAAATAAAGCAGTCATGTCTGTGATAAGCCAAATCTTGGAACATCGGTTTCTAACACTTCTGTGTTCCTTAAACCTTTGTTTAATGATGTAGGGTTTGGAAGTGCAGTTGTTAATGCATTGCTATTCAAGCTGAGCTATGAGAATGGAAAGATCAAGTGAAGTACTGGTAGATAATGGATAATTACAACTCTGCTTTTGAATTTTGGAAGCTTATTGGAATCATAGAAGGGTTTAGCCTTGAAAGGAACTTTAAATATTGTCTAGTTCACTCTTCTGTCATGGGCAAGAATATCTTTCACTAGATCACTTCATCAAAGCCCCATCCTACTTGAACTTTAACATTTCCAGTGATGGGGCATCCACAACTTCTCTGGATAGCTTCTTCCAGTGACTCACCATTCTCATCATGAACAACTTCTTCCTTATTTCCAAACTAAATCCACCTTCTTTCTGTTTAAAATTGTTGCCCCTTGTCCTGTTACGACAACCCTTGGCAAAGAAGCATCCATCATTCTTATAAGCCTGACAGAGTTGAAGAAGTGTTTGGATGATACTCTCAGCACATGGTGTGACTCTTGGGGATGGCCTTGTGCAGGGCCAGGAGCTGCACTTGATGATCCTTGTGAGTCCCTTCCAACTCAGCATATTTTGTGATTCTATGATATCAAGAGGCTGCAATAAGGTCTACGTGAAGCTGTCTCTTCTCTAGGTTGAACAATCCCAACTTTGCCTGCATAAAGGATATGTTCAAGCCCTCTGACTTTTGTGACCCTCCTGAGGACCTACTTCATAAGAGGTCCATGTCTGTCTTGTACTGAGGACCCCAGAACTGGATGTAGTGCTGCAGATATAGTCTCATAAGAGCAAAGAAAGGTACAGGGAGAGAAAGTGGGAAGTAGCTTGGCATTTCAGATAACTACCTGCCAGGCTACTAGGTGCAAGAATAATTCTAAATGTGTGGTAAATGCTGCAGTATGTCCTCTTACCATTAAGATATGTATGTTTTCTCTTGAGATGTGAACCGCTGAATTAAATGAACAATGAAATGAAACAATATCATTAGACTCTAAATGTTTTCCCTTTTATTTTTGGTTTCTGGCATTTCCCCTAACTGTTAGCCCATAATTAACTTATTTGTTTAAATTCAGCAGTATCTAGGGTTTTAAAACCTAATGTGTCAGTAATTTTAATCTTATTCTCTTTGCAAGTGGGAGAAAAGCGCAACTCCAAATTAAATTGTCAAGAAGAGTTTGCCTTCTTTCTCCTTTCCTGTCAGTCACTAGACCTCAGCCTATTGCTCTCTTCTTTCTTGGATCAGAAAGTCATCTACATGATAAATGGAAAAATTATAAGGTCAATTTTGTGCTACATGTCCATGTTTGTGAGGTGTGCTTGGTTTAACATGGACTACTTTCTCAGTATGATTTATTTCACTGTCAGAGTTAGTTGCAGAAGTGCAGGGGAAGGAGTGGAGGTGTGAACATAAGTGAGTGGGACAGGAAGTGGGGAAGGCCTCTTCCCAGGGTTTATGCTATTTTATCCTGACCATAAATGCTTATGTTGCCCATGCAGTGCTCAGTCTGATATGTCTTGCCAGTTTTCCACTACTAAACAATGGTGACCAGAGGATAAGTTTTCCACTCATTGCTTCTCATGCCTTCCCTCACTTCTGTATATCTCAGGTCTGTACATAGCCACCTGCAGGAATATTAAATATAACTGAGTCTTACCACCTGTCTTGGGACACTTTTAGTAGGACAGGTGTGATTTTCCTTGGCTTTCAGTAAAAATAGCTCTGATTAATGTATCCCATACTCCAGTTAGATAATGGAATGTTATCTGTGCTGTGTGGCCTTTATGATGAGATGTCCTGCTAAGAGTAAGGTGGTGTTTTTGAAGTGTGTGTTTTCCTCCAGGTGATGGCAAGTATGTGGTCTTCAAGCAACCTGATTATTTGGAACCTGTTATTGCTGCCCATGCTATCCATTTCCACTGAGCTGATGACGTTCCTACTCTTGCCTCCCATTTCCTTTCCTCACGATACAGAAGTTGTCTGTGATCATTGATCTATTGAAGCAATTCAATAACTCATGGTACAAAGTCTTAGCTGCATGTTCAAAAAGATGTAAACAACATTGTCCTGTGTTTAGGGGATCTGTTGCACAGTAAGCATAGTTGCAACTGTCCAATTAGGAGCCCTTTCTATTGGGATCCAGAAGACAGGACTGACAGGTTATGTCACAGGCTGTGTCCTGCAAAGTGGGCTTTGGCCTTTTTTGAGGTCATGTGAGCCAATAAGGGAGTAACAGTAAGAACACAGGTCTTCATTTAGTAAAGGGGTGAACTTAGACAACATATCTGCAGCCTTCCAAAGGGCTAACAAGCTTACTAGGTAAATAAGAGGATGTTTAAATTTTTATGTAAATCTGCAGCTAGAGAAAAGGACTTGAGTCTTCCAGGATGGGACTACCATTTACTGATAGCTGAAAAGGTATTCAAATTTCCATGAAGTTAAAAATGCAAAATGAAACAGTAAATTGGGGATCTCCAGACATCTTCTAATCCAGAGCTCTCCTCAAAGCAGGGTTGATTTTGAAGTTGTCTTCTGCTTTCCTATTGTTCTTTCTGGAAGTGATCAGTGGGACTAAGCATAACTTAAAATTGTAAACCTCTGCCTTCAGATATGGGTCACTCTTTCATAAAAATAGTCTAATAGCATTCACCGGCAACATCTCTAATCAAAATAGAAGAGCTCTGACCTGTCAACAAAATTTTTTCAGATTTACTTCTAAGAAGAATTTTTAATTACTAATCCTTTAAAAAAAAATCTCAAAAGACTTTTCCTTCTTTCTATGAATAAATAATGAATTTGGAAAGAGACTCTTCCACATTTTATGGTCAGATGTTTTCCATGTTGGTAACAGCTGCATCTTTTCATGCACAGCCAGCAGATAGGATACAAGCATGTATGCTTTACGTGGATGTCAATCCATGGCTGTCATTACAATAAATGCAGGCTCTAGTGGAAGAAGTTACAATGAACTACCAGTATACACATTTTTAAGTGACAGCATATGCATGCAATGAAGTCTGTGGTGGCTTGTGCATGTTGTGTGTTAAGGAAATTGCTTTCAATAGACAAATAGGTGCTTTAATGGCAGAAATGGAGCAAAGTATCTTGAAACCAGATAGGGAAACTGCAACAGCTGTTAAGCTATTTCTTAAAATGCATCCTTACTACTATGGAAGAAATGCAAGACACATGGTGGGACTGCAGCCACTATTTATATACGATCCCAGGAGAAATTTCTTTCATTTATGAATATTGAAGCTTACAAAAATAAGCCAACATATTTTGTGTGTTACATTTGTGTATTCACAGTTGTGAATATATACTATCATTGTGTGTTATATGCTAATCCTATATTTCAAACTTCTGTTTCTCTCAGGGTGGAAACACATTCACATCTGGAGCTCACTAGAAAGAAGCATTGAGAGTTGTTTGGCAACTTGGATACGTAATTATTTCAGTACTGGAAGCATGTGCCCTTTGCTTTTATAGGAGCCCCAGTAAAAGGGCACAGTACCTCAGACTTCATGCAGATAAAGCTCATGTGGATGCAATGAAATATCTTTTATCGCTCGTATTGAGTATGAATATTATAACTGACATTTATTAAACACGTGGTGTTATAAATATTGATATCTAAAATTTTCTGTTCTCTGTAGGCAAAAAATCAAGTTTTAGTTTGCCCAGATTAAGACCAAGCAGTGAGAAAAACTAGTAGAGCCTTTTTTTCCATGAAAACCAGACTGGTTTAGGTGTGCTTGTTAATTATGTATGCCTTGCTTTCAGAGGATTATGGGTATTTCAGGCACAGCAAGGCTATTCAGAATCTTGCTAGAAAGACAGGCATGGGTTTCTTTGATAGCATTCTGGAAAGGAAAACTGACTATTTTGGACCATCAAAAAGGACTCACATGCATTTTGGGAACTTCGGTATGTCTTCTTTCAGACATAATATTTGTGGTAAAAATGCTTGGATCTGCCTTTTAAAGGGTATCTTCTATTCTAGACTGCTGCTCCAAATGCACTTAAGTGACTGACTTCTGGATTTTCATTCTGATTCTCTTTCTTTTTCCACTTATGAATGGACCAACTAGACCTTTTTAAAATGGAACCTCATTATTAAGCTGACATAGATATTTCTTTGTATTTGCATAGTTAGTATTATAGGTCTACTGTTTAAAATCTGGTCCCTTTGCTAACAAATGTTGCAGACAAATAGAAAAATTGGCATTCTGCTTACAAGAAAGAGAAACATTCCAGGAAGTATATTTTGCTGTTTTAAGTAAGATATTCACAAAATAACGCCAAGGACCTAGATGCTTTTCAGAATTTTAGGCCCTGGTTTATAGGAGGTAGTAATTTTGCATTAGTCTCTCCTGCAGTGCAGCAGTATAGTCAATTGCAAATCTCAGTATGCCTTCAGAAAGTAGACATGCATCTGTTAGCTATCCAAAGTCCTATTTTAAAACTTCAAGGAACCGCCAAGTAAATCTTAAAGCTTTGTCAAGCTTCTGTGCTTGTTGTGTCCACTGTGGTCCCTGAAGACAGAAGGGTACAGGGTCACACCTGTTCCTTGAAATGAATTGTATAATTTATGCTCAAGTGACTTTGGGGTCATAATACAGAGATACAAAATCCCCAAAGGACGGAGTAGATTCTTTCATCTTCATGATCTAAACAGGTGTTGCCACCTTTTATGCCAGCTGCCAAATCTTGGCAGAAAGTTGTGCTAAGGAATAGAAAACAAAAATAAGGCAGCAGTATGTTGCCCTGAAACTTGGGTTTCACTGGTTGATTTTTATTCCACATGAGACTTGCATAAGTGTATGAATACAAAGGAGATGCTGTTCTGTTTGCAGTATACTTTTCTGACACTTGGATATAGTGAGTGTTTGTCCTGAGTTAGTTGAATTATGGTAGGCTGAAGAGTAAGAGGTTGAAAAACACTGTATACATTTTGAGGAGGTCGTTTACCAAATTAGAACACACAAATAAGTTATTCCATATGGGTTTGAACTAAAAGAGCACTACCTACCTTGGTTTTGTTTTCAAAATTCAAAAAATACAGTTAAAGGCAGGAGTTTGGCGCAAGTTAAAATTCTGTCAAGTGGTATATTCTGAAACAAGCTGGTGTGACAGGTTTTCCTTAGTTTCAACAAAGGGGGTTTGTATGAATTATTGGTTAGAAGTACCGGAGTAACATGGGTAGCAAACTACCTTGCTTACACTGTACGTTTTTTGAGGAATTGCAGACACTTTTTAGATCACAGAAGCAGCACTGGCAGTTCAAATCCTGAAGAACAAGCAAATGTGGCAGTATAGAGATTTAGATCTTGTCCAGTTGATGTATATAAAATTCATAAAGGAAAGAGGAAAGATAGCTGTACATGTAAACTGAAAAGAAACCTAACTTAATTGTATGGTTAACTTTTCAAGACAGAATTTTAAATTGATATGAAAAAATCTTAAAAATATGTAGAATAAAAGAAAAATTAGATAACTTTTTTACGACTGCTGACATCTACTAAAGAACAAATAACTCATTTTTCATGTAAACCTTATTTCTTTTTATTATGGAAAAAATGTACAGGCTTTTATCTGTAATTGAGTTGAGCTGATAACATGATCACCAGTCTAAGGCAGATGTTGAGGAGCATTATGATTGCTCTTGTGGATTAGCTGAGCCAAAATGACAGCTACAGTTAAGCCCTTAAAAAGGATGGACAGAAGACATACTTTTTCAGGACACAGTAGATCAGCCAAGATGAGAGTGTCAGTACTAGTAAACTCTGAGAATGGGCTAAATGTCACGTCATTGATTGCTGGGAAAGGAAGTGACTAGGGCTGTGATGGGAATGACATGCAATGAGAGTTTCCTGTGCTTCTCCTGGGCTTGTGGTTATTGCTGTCTTCTACTGAATCACCATTTTCTTGACTCAGTTTTATGAGAGGCACAAGCTTAGATTAACATATGGCTCAGTAAATTTCAGGTATTTTTTATGTATGATAAGGGTGCACTTATGATTTTGCCTATCAACACCCCAGGTTGCACTTTCTCTATGGCAAGCCCATTGGTGTTATAATGAAGGTGAGCAGAGTGCATGCTGAACTTGAATGAAGAAGTGGAGAAGGAGAAATTAATCTGCCAATAAGTGAATATGTTCCCTTACAAACCAGGGAGCTTAATTGCAATTAGGAAATCAAACTTGACACCTTCATTTCTGAATTTGATGTGAATCGTAAAGTTTATGCTGGGTTATTATTTTAAGCTGAGGTGACATGGAAACCTCTTCTGCATGACACTGCAAACAAGATTGTAGGTTTTCAAGAATGGAAGTTTTTACTTGTCTAATATTATTTTATTTAATGAGCAGAATAATCTAATTAGAGGTCTGCATTTGAAAGGAATACTAGAAACATTCAATATGGACTAAAAACTTTGTGCACTAATTAATGTCTGCATATACATTTTTGTTTAAACTTATATCCAGGATTTGCGAACTGCACTCTTCTGCTTCCCAGGTCATAACTTCTTTTATTATTTTGTAGAGTTGATTCTACAGAATGTAAATTTAACAGCAAACTTTCTCTGCAACAGTTCTTGTTAAAAACCCCCAACCAACCAACCAAAAAGCATTATAAACTAACAAAACAGTCTTTGAAACAAAACAGTGATGCAAATCTAAAACCTGAGTGCCATATGTAACCACCTTCATTTGGTAGTTTATGTTGCCTTTTGAAACATGTTCAGAAAAGACAGAAGGAAAATGAAAATCTTAGTTACCCTGGTTAATCGTGGAATTGATTAGGAAATTGTCAACAAATGATGACTCTCCAAAAAAAGCACTTGTTATTTTGAAAAGTTGCTTATTTTCCTTATCTAAAAATTATCAAAACTACCATGGTTGCCTCAAAAGCAGTTTCAGAATGAAAGAATCAAATTATTTCCTAGCTGAGCTAGGTGAAGCTATCACATTATACTGGGATGCTTCCAATATTTAGATTATCTCTGAGCTGTCAACCCGAGCTGCATTTGCAATGCTTGGAAAGAATAGTGGTCCTTATGGTGAATGAAAGGAAATAGACTTGTATACTTGAAGGGGATGTTTGTTTTGTTTGATTTATTCTTTTTACCCCCCCTGTGGAGAGAATTTGCTTGATACTGCCCTGGATAAAAGAAAAAAAACTTTGATCAGGCTGCAAACTTTGCTTTTGGGAGGAGGTAACTAATACGAATGAACACAAAACCTGGAGATGATAAAAGCTGCCATATGGTTGGTGCTCAGACTTGTAGACTTCAGGTACTAGCCATTCCAAGTCTTGACACTGGACCAAAGTTTTCCCTAAATGTCACATACTGCCTTGGTACTTGCAGTTCACCTTATTAATATTACATTTGAAAAGCTGCCATTTCAATCTTGCAGTACTTCCTCTAGAGGGGGGAAATATCTGTTGTTCTGAACTGGCAAAATTCCCAAATGCATAAGTTATGAAAAAAAGTGCATGAAACTCTAAGGGATTGCTTTGACAAGAGTTTAACATTATTAATAGTCTTCATGCTCTACCATAATACTGAGTAGACATGTTTGTTCTATTTCCTTTTCTGTTTGTTGAAACTGATTAGTGTAACACCTTGGCTTAACTCCCTTGATTCAGTGTAGAGATGTGACTTGAGAAACTCAGTTGCTCTGGTAAGTTTGCTGTCACAAAATAGAGTTAAAAGTTGCACAGTTAATGAATGACTTGAAGTATTGCATCTCTCACAGACAGCCTGACTACTTAATATCAGACTTTTTTTCAAAGGATAAAAAGTAGAAGAATCAAATAAGCAACTGTCTAGATCAATGTCTAGCTCCACCCTTCCATGTGGATCACATAGCTGGCTTTAAACAAACAAGAAAAAGGGGTCTTATAGCATATAATTATATAATAGTTTATATAATTACATATATTATATGTATTTTGGTATCTTAGAAAAATATACTGATTCACCCCCTCCATCTTGTGCGCTGTATAAATATATGTTTTTCTCTCTGCCAGTCTCTCTAAGAAATCCCACAGGATGATAGAGGCTGAGTTGGGTAAAGATTAAGATTTCAAATGCATCGTCTTTAAACTTAGAAACTAATTGGATTCATATTTTTTTTCTCAACTTGGTTCCAACTCTTAAACTCTTAGTAATATTTCAATTCTTCTGAGTGTTCTCATGTTCAAAGGCTATTTACTGTGAATTAAATAGTTAGCATGGAGGCAGTAGTTCAAGTTTAATCTTTTTGCAATATTTGAAATTCGTGATTCTTCTAATAGACTCGCATCAGAAATGAAACTGGTCAGTGGTTTAAAAAAGTCTTCCTTGCATTGTTTGAAAGGGCTTATATAGACGGTGGAGTGAAAATTACATAACATGATCTGGGCTTCTTGCTTCTCCTAACACTGAATTTCTAACTGTCTATAGAGAACTGTTTTGGGATAGGACAAAAATAAAAACTCAGAGGAAGCCTGAGGAAAGCACTTCTGGGAACTGTTATGTAAGAGCAAAATAGGTTTTTGAATGTTTGCCTATTACATTTACATTGTAGGCTTGCTGTATTGAAATCTGCAGAAATCCATATTCCCTGTCTGCTTCTTGAATTTGCATAAAACATGATTTACAAACACAGGGAAGCATTGGTCATATTGACCCATTCTAGGATGGTACATTGGCATAAACAGTCTTCTTCTGTTTCTTGCAGTAGGTTGGACATAATTACTGAATCTCAAGTCTTTGAATTTTCTAGTTGTTTGTTCCAAGTTCTTAGTTTGCCTTATACAACAGTCTTTATGCTTCGTAACACTGGGTGTAACAAATATGTTAGAGAAAGCTGGAAAACAGGAGAGGCTTTGAATGTTATAACATCATTTGGTGCTATAGGAATGGTCATAAGGACTTGTGTTTTTTTCAGAACTGAGTATAAACAATTACTAGGCAAAATTATATGAACCAAATTATAAATTATTAATCAGCTTCTGATGTCACTTCATATCTATCAACCTATGCAGCCTACATTTAAACTAATACCTTGTTTGAGGAACTGCTAGTACTAAAAACAGAATTTTATACTATTCTTGATATCTTAAGTGCCCCCAGCTGTGTGATTGACAAGAGTATATCTGTTACCATTTTGGGTTTGCAATTAGATTTTAGAAACATTAGCATTTATGCAGAAGTCATCATATTTACCAGGGGTTTTTTAGGTGCATGAGAAGCATTAGCAAAACACAAAGCAGCACCTTCATATAGAAAGAAATACAGGATTTCTTTTTTAGGCATAGCACTGTGTGGAATTCAGGACATGACCATTCACTTCAGAGAGAAGAACATGTAACTATTGATCTATGCAAAGGGCTAGTTGTGAGCCTCTTAGCAACATGCTCAACCATGCTGGTAAGGAGAGGGTTTGGAGAACAGACACATGGAGGAAACTTATATTAGAAGGAAAGATAAGCACTGTTGAGCAAGATTCAGAGGTCTCTTGTGTAGCTGCCTGGTACCTTTGTCATATTGTATCAGACAAAGCTTAAGCTGAGAGAAATATGCTACCAACAGTATGGGATTGGTTTTATGTAATGACCACACTGGCACCCCCTCTGTAGCTCTCAAGATCAAGCTGTAATTTTATAGCCAGAACCACCACCAACTAGATGGTAAGATCCACTTAGTTTTCTAGAGCTTGCAATCCAAGTGCAGGGCATTTCACTTGACAATCTACAAGAAAGAGAATCCAGTGGTTTGATGTGTATAATGCTTCAGATGGCAGTGTTGCACTTTCAGCTATGTGCTGTCCTTGCCAAGTCTGTGTCTAAGAAGCTGGTTAGATGAAAGGGCAGGGAAGATGTAAAAGTCTGTGGGAAGACTGTCTGGTCAGCTGTCTTGGATGGTCTGGCAGGAGCCTGAGCCAGTCCTTGCTGGAGCATGTAACTAGACACTGCTCTCTGGTAGCTCTGACCTCACCATTCCCACCTGCCAGAATATGGACTTATGATGATGCTTGAGTCCTCTTTGTTGTCTGCAGACCTATGTGCTGTTTCCCAACCTGCTATCTTTCTTCTTTCCATCACTTCTTGCAAAGGGAATTAAACAGTTCAATAGCCAATCTGTGCTGTGTAACAACTCTTCATATCTGAAAAGGAAGCAAACCATTTAGTATTGAATCATTTAACCATTTAATCAATGCTTTTGAACCAGAACTTTCTTAGTTGATCTTCAGTTAGAAGCTAACCATTTGAGCATTATTCTAACCTGCTTTAAAGAGGTTAGATCATACTTTTATTAATGTACATTTGAATTTCTACTGGACTTTAAATTAACATAGCATTTTTGTGGAGGGTTATAGGCATTTTCTATTGTTAGAGCACTGAAATGAGACAAAATGTACCATGATCTTGGTATCAAGTAATGTTTTGGCATGCAATGAGTCCAGTAAACACACTTTATATTCCATCATCTTCCTTGGAAAGATGTGTTTCATCTGATCAAATTTACTTTTTCAGAAAAAGTGGATGAAAAAGA
This sequence comes from Myrmophylax atrothorax, assembly GCA_026770055.1. Classification (NCBI taxonomy): domain Eukaryota; kingdom Metazoa; phylum Chordata; class Aves; order Passeriformes; family Thamnophilidae; genus Myrmophylax; species Myrmophylax atrothorax. The sequence continues at coordinate 103,047,379 of JAOXXN010000001.1, read as the reverse complement.
CAGTACAGAAGTCCTAGCCAAATGTAACAATTCAATTAAAAAAAAAATCTTCCTTTTTTCACTTATTGAAATTGGATATTCTTATTAGTGATATAAAAATAATAATCTCTTCTTTTGGTTTGTAGATAGGGATGTAGTTGATCTGTTTTCCAATTGATTTAATTTGCTTAAACTTGAATTTAATGAACTTGTGCTGAGTACTATAGAATATAGCTATCCTACCTTCCCTTCCAATTTACTGTTTCATGAATCACAACTTATTTTGTTTGCTGAATACTTAATTTGAGATTAATTGGGAGAGTATGTGGTGTTCACCCTTCATTTAAGTTTCTTTTTCCTGTGTTATTTATTGGTTATGCCAGTAAAGCTGCTTTCCGTGCTTGTATCTGTAGATGCGGAAAACTTAAGCATGTTGTTTACCAGTGAAATGAAAATTTGTTACTTAACCACTGTTGTCATTGGTCATGTGTGAACTACTTCAAGGGTTATCTGCATTATATTCTTAAAAGGAGTTCAAGATAGTGAAGCTTCACGAAGAAAGAATTTTGTCTGATGGAAAAAGTCAACTTCCGCATTTTACTGTGTATAATGTAAGGGGTACAAAATTACTCTTTTTTCAAGAGCCAGAATGGTTACAGTGAGAACAACAAATAAAAGATATCAGTTAATCATTCATGTTGCCATTTTTTGAACAACAACAAAAAATTAATATCAGCATGTAGGTACCTGGAAATTTGTGTACTTTCTTTCCATGTTTGAAAGAAGATGGGTTATCCCCTTCAGTGAGTTTTGGACAAGAAAATCTATAATTGATTTTGGTTTTCTCATCTAAGTATTTTAAAGAATGCTGGAGAGAATACATAGGAACATAAGCAACTGGAAGACTTCACCATGGAAGTTTCTTTTTTTTCCACGTCACTTAAATGATGTAAATTTTTATCCCATGTGTAGGAATAACTGCTAGGCTTTTATCCCATAAGTGACAAATAATGAAACAACTGATGTTTTTCTGTTTTGAAACAGGCAGATGGTGTGTTATACATCTAACTGTAATCCTCATGTGGGAGACTTTGTTTTGGGTTTGTGGTGTGTGTGGGTTTTTTTACTTAGAAAGTAATACTTCATACAGTTTTCTGAAATGAGTAATATTGATTGGAGTTAGATTTCATTTTTATATAATGGCCATTGCTTTTATGCCTTTGCTTGTATAACTGTTGTGGCCTGCTTTGACAGACAATGAAACTGGTGCAAATGCAAAGGAAATGAATGGAAAAAATCCCGTGTGGGGATTTTTTTTTATATGAGAATTTATTATTAGTTTTTTTGCTCTTGAAATATGGTTAGAGACTGAGAATTAGGCATTTTTTCCAAGGCTATGATATGCTCTGATTAATTGTAAAGCCTCATATTTACTATCTTTTGAGAGTACCTTCTTGCTGATTTCAGAAGGAACTGTAATGGTAAATCAGAGGTACTAGGAACTCCCACTAGTAGAATCAAATAATTTATTAGTTGGATATTTGTTTTGATGGATGCTTACAAGTTTCATTTGACACCAATGAAGTCTTTTTCTTTGTGTCAAGTAGTGAAAGAAACTGTTAACTGCTCCTTACTGATTTTTGGAGGTGTGCAAAAGTATACGTAGAGTCAAAGAAATAATTTAAAGTATTTGATGAAATGTGTTAGTGAAAATCTAAATAGACCTGTAGTTTGAGTACATGAGGAAAATTAACTAAAAGATATCTTCAGCAATAGTATTACAATATTATATATGAAGAAATATGACTCAGGCAGATGTTTTGACTGGTAACATGATGTTTACTGTTACTGTAAAATGAGTGTATAACAGCAAACAATCTAGTGTGAACCTACCTCAGCTCTGAATTTTCCCCCCAGATAGAGTTTGAAAGTGAAGTATTTCCATCCCACATGGTTGATGGAGGCAGGTTTTTTTTGGCATCAATATACAATACTGATTTATTCCCAATACAATTTGTAGGGCTGTAGGACTATACCACATCATACTGTCTGTTTTGCTGCCTCCTTTCATCAACCTCCACCTCTAGATAATTGGTCCTTGTTTTAGAAGGTGGTGTAAATATTAAATTTCTTCTTACTTAAGATATAAAACATCAGAGTAGTCAGATGAGGAGTACAGTAATAGTTGTCCTAATTGTTCTTCTATAATTTGTGAAGTCACGTTTGCTCATAAGTCTTGTGGCATGTGCCCCTCTGATGAAAATGGTTTCAGAATCTCAGGAGAATCTTTAAAGGCAAAAGATGGGGCTGTAATAGCAGAAAATTATTAACCAGGCTCATTCCTGATCTCTGCTAGTGGTACAGGATGAAAAAAAAAATCCCAAGCAAAAAAACTCCTCAGTTTTTACTTACTGAATGAGCAGTGCTCTGTATTGATGTTTTCAACAGTGTAGTCAGTTGAAAAGTATTCAGTACTGCTTCCTACTACTGTCTCATGTAATATGTGGGGCTCAGACTGCCCTGCCTGCTATAGACCTTTGTACTGTGTAGTTGGGAAAAGATAACTAATACTTCTATAAAATCCAAGTGCTTTACCCCTGATTGTCATAGAAATATAATTCATTTAAAAGTAATGTTAATTTTCGCAGGATGAGTCACTAACCAAGAAAGGACACAAGATGTGGAAAGGCTTCTATGCAAGAAAGGCTTTATGCTGGAAGGAGATAACAGACAAGGCATAAGATGCTTTAAAATCCTTGGTGAAATGTAGAGGATGGGTGTGGGTTTCTGACAGAAGGAACAGGGCTACCATCAAATAAAATTTGTTTAAAATTGGTTCAGTATCTCAACAGAAGATTGCTTTAAACGTGTAGGATATAGCCTCAGAAACTGAAAAATAGTAGAAATGGAGTGAAAAGGAACTGCTACTCGTATCTGAACTGGTCTTAACAGTCTTGAAAGGCTGACCTCATCTCTTTTAGAAACAAAGCCTACCATAAAAGCTTGGTGACTTTCAAAAAGGCAAAAATTCTGCATGTGGTCCCTTTTAAATTAATCCTCTGAACTTGTCATTCAATTTCTGTGGCTTTACACATTTAGAGAGCTCCTGTCAAGCTGCTACTACTGAATGATTTTTACTACTATTTCAGATTTTGCATACAGCCACCTGGTGTTTCAGGAGCTGATGGATTTAAAGATGCACTGGTCTGACTCTTGACTTTGTTGGTTGCAGTTCTGAAACAAAGACTTGCCTGTTGGTATACTGCATATCTGAGATCAGCTGATTCAAACAAAATACCTGGTTACTGAATTACTAATTTATTATTATGAATGCTTCAATCATATTTTAAGCTGTATAATTGACTATGTCAATATCTCAGTATTTTGGCTGCATATTCCTTCTTATGTGCCTTACAATTTAATTAGTTCCATCAGGATGGGATTTTTCCTTCTTTAGGACTTAAGATAGCTGGTAATTTATCTTATCTCCAGTCTTTTTCTTTGAGTATCTATTTGCTGAAGTAGCTGATAGTGTCATTTTGTGGCGTGGAAAACACTTGAATTAAGGCATGATATAAATTATGCTTCTCTTAGATATTTATTTTGGAGTTTTGCACTTTACTTTCAATAGACGTTAATAAATGCCAAAAAACTACTGCACTATTATTATTGGTCTTAGTCTCAAAAATCTTAATAAGGACAAGCTTGGGGTGAAATGGCAGAAGGAAAACAGTTTTCTGTGGAAAAAAATGACCAGGAGACTTCCTTCAATGGAGTTTCTTGCCTTTGAAGACATTAATGATTGCACTGAATATGTTGGTACATGCTAGAAAATATGTACTAATTCATGAAGTGAGAAGGAACTTCTGCTGATGTCTGAAACTGCTCTTGTCTTGGATGTCTTAAAAGGCTGACCACAGTTTTTTTGAAAACAAATGGCAATTTGCCAATATCAAGTACTGTGTGACACTGAAATGTGGGAGTTTGATGCTGCAGACTGGGGGCTGCAGCTTGGGAAGCAGGGTGGCAGAGGATGGGTAATAGTCACTGGCTTTAGAAGCAATGCAGGTTGGATACCAGTCCTGTATTTTTATGGCTTTAAAGTACAGGGTGTTAGTCCTTGTTATTGTGCAAAGCACTTCACAGAGTAACAAATTTGAACCAGCTGAAGTCAACAGCATATGGAAATAAAAACTCGAGTAACTGTGATGCTTAGACAGACTTTGAGTTTAAGACCTCAGAAATAGTTGAAGCCTTAATAGGGATCCAAAAACTTAACTTTTGAAAATTTGGCATTGTATTTCTGAAGACTGGCAGGCAAATGTAACAAAGCAGCATTGATTTGCAATTGTCAAGATGTGGGAAATGACTAAAAATATTCTACAATTGATGCCTCAGGGTTTTTTTATTTTTTGAATTTGAGTTTTATAGATTCTAGAAGTAATTGTAGTGAATGTAGATTTTAGTATACCAGTATTTCTAGTAGCTTAAGTTCAATGTTTTTACATACTAACCTGTCTTGGTTTGAGCTGGTAAACTGCCAACTCTTCAAGACAAAGAGTCAGAGCCTACCTCCCCCCCCCCCAACACCGAGGGAAAGAGAGGGGA
>JAOXXN010000001.1:103031743-103042692 GCA_026770055.1 Myrmophylax atrothorax | reverse complement strand
GATAAAAAGGGTAGGTCCTTTAATTCCAGAGCTAGGGCCTACAGGAATACATGTTGATGCAGGTGTGCGAACATTGGCTCCATGGGTTTTACAGTAATGTCCATCCAATTCCTGTTCACCCATCCCCCCAGGTTCTGCCCCCTCCTGCCCCCTGGCACACCCCCCAGGAATTGAGTCTGGGGGAGTCTGGGACCCTTCATTTGCCATCTTATCTTCCTCACAGCATGTAAGGATCCTTGGAGGCTTTCCAGCATTCTGACCTTGGAGGTCACTCTGCCTATGTTTATGTCTCATGGTGCAGGCCTTGAGATGTTTTTCAGCAGTTCTACCTTGAAGAGGAGACTAAACAGGTTATGGAATTTTGAGGGATTGATACAGGTATGGGGTTAGTATGTATAAACATTGAACTTAAGCTACTGGAAATACTGGTACACTAAAATCTACATTCACTACAATTACTTCTAGAATCTATAAAATTCAAAATTCACAAAACCTTCTTAGTCATCAGTGGCTCTGCTAGATTAAAACTAAAGAGGTGTGTAGCCCAACATACATATTTATGTTGAGAGAAATATACATAGTGTTGAGGATTAGGATGCAGTTCCCGCACGTCCCTCCAAGCTGGGGAGCGAGAGACAGGTCTGTTCACTCAGAGGGACTCGAGGCGATAATGTTTCATTGAGCAATCATGAGGCTTTATAGGATTCTGAGCGGAAGGTGCTGGAACTTGGACAGGATTGGGTAAGGACTTGGGGGGAAGGCAGTGACTTGGGTACTCAGCTAGCCAATAGGGGAACCAGAAAGATCAAACTCAATAGGATAGGGGATAGGCAGGTGAGATAACCAAAGGGGTTAGGACAGAGGTTGGGCTGGCTAGTGGGCAGGATGAACATAGCGCTGTCGAGGGAAGTCATGTGGCTGCCGTGTGCAGGGAAGGAGAGATGGTGACAGACCAGGACACAGCTATGCAGGAAATAAATGTGAAGGATGAGAACCGTGCAGGGGGATAACAGTAAAACTCTCTCAACCAAGAACTGTACAGTAAAATGGATAACTTTCAAACTCCCACAACCAAAGTCTTTCATATATTCAGTTGGTACAGTCTAGGCTGTTCATTGGTGCCATTCTCCGTGTGGGTCTGTTTCAGAAATTGTGTTTTCCGTATTTCATATTCCAGTTTTTTTCCTACAGAAATGAGCCACTTTTTAAAATCATATATAGAGGGCTTTGTGACTTTCACAATGAAATATATTCATCCCTCCTGTGCCTGATGGATAAAAAGGTAGTCATTAGTCTTCAGACTTTCAGATTAGAGTACTCAGTTCATACTTCATTTTTTGTTATTGCCTTATGTGTCAGAAGAGGATAATAATATAATGTAATTCTACCTAATAACCTACACACTGAAAAGTCAGGAAAAAAATTAAATGCAGGCAAATAGAGGAAAAGTCAAATACTAGTTTAATGAAAATTTCCAAAACTCTCACCGAATTTAAGTTTGGGAAGCACAGGCTTTAGAATAGTGAAAGCTATAATATCCTGTTGAATCTTACCTAGCTTGAAACAACCCTGCCCTCTCAAAAAGAAAATTCAAACCCAAGAAGCCCAGAAACAACCAACTCCATCCTAAGCTGATGCTTGAAAGTAATTATGTTTCTTCTTTGTCTAAGACCATGATAGAAAGTGTATTTATCCATGCCAAGTGCAGTAAACAGTCAAAGAAATAAAAAAAACCATATATGTGTCACTCTAATGTTGGGAAGATGGACTTGAAGAGATGGGAGTGAGTAGTAAGAATATTAAAACATAAGCAATGAGATTTCATAGTCTCGTATCACAAGGAAGGGTCTATAAAGCAAAATCTCTCTAGACTTCTTGTGTTCAACACCAGAGGTATAAAATAGCTATGGCATATGGCTTTCATGATGATTTGTCTCATTTCTTGAAATGCTTTAAAAATAATCACCAAGATCTAAGTTCCTTCTATGCCATCCATCTGGATAGTAAAATTAAAGAGAAAGGCAGTCAGACCTATTTAAGGACTGTGGCATTTTGCAACAAAGAAGGTACTAAGTCTTCATGTTCACCTTAAAAAAAAAATCTAGCTGCGAGACAAACTGAATTCGATTCAGCCTGTGTCATTACAAATAAAGTTCACTTAGCCACCTGCCAATGAATGGCCTGTTGAATACTGCAGCCAAGCTTATATTCCCAAAACCTGGTTATCCTTGCTTTTTGGCTAACTTTGATTTGACTGTCATTCAGATGACCGAAAATGCTGAGTCAAACTGTGCAAGCAGCAGCTTTCTTACAAAGTAAAATTATGTACTGATTGTGAATCTGGTCTTTCCAGAGAGAGTTACAGCAAAGAGCTTTTAGTTCTACTAGGGTGGAATTGATTGAAATTAATGTCCAACTTCAATTGGTGGGAAGACTGTATTGCTGCTCTGAATTAACAAACTATTGTAGGACCATCAGATCATCCTACTGATGTTTCTAGAGTTTAAAATTACTCAGAATAACTGCAAGAACACAAGATATTGATTTCCAAAGTGAAACCTCTAGTGAAAGAAACACTTTGGGAAACATGTTAGGAATAATCAAATTGTATTTTGATTTTTTTTTTTAATTTTTCAGATTGAGCCCCTAGAGATAAGTTGTCCCTTGTCCTAAAGGAAGACATAGGGAAATAAGAATTATCAATGAAAAAATATATGGGCAATAGTCCTAGTTAAAGTTTTAAGCTGTTTTAACCTTAAATATTTCAAGTATTTAAATATACTTCAGGGAAAGAGGAAAAACTCCAACCCTGCAAACTTCTGTCTGTTTTGCTTTTGTTGTATTTTTAACACAAAGTACAATTTAAAAAACCACAAAAACTATAAAAGATAGATGGGAATCTATAGAGCAAAACATTGTTTGGGGAAAGTAGTTTCACAAACTAGTTGCTGGTAATTTTTCTCTCTGTCATAATTGTTTAGTATCTTTTATGGTATACAATTTTTTCCTCGTAATTACAAACTTCCATTTTATAATTTTCTCTGATAATAATGGTAAGGTACCTGAAATTAATTTTTCTTTTCATGAAACAGTAACCCATAAGTAACAATAGTAACAAATACTGAATGAAATATCATCAAAAAGCTGGAATTTGCTGTTTTAGCTGTGTCTGATCCTACAGAATACAGGTCTTAAAATTGTGGTTGAATGATAATGGGAACTATGTGAACATGAATAAGAGCCTGATGGAGATACCTAAATGAAGGTGAATTTGAGCAAGAGTCAAATGTGATTAAGAGGCAATTCATGATGTATCATTCTGGCCATAAAACAAGATTGTGAGTATTGTCAAGTGGTGTGCTTAACCTAATTTTCTGTGGTTTTTCCCACTATGAGCTACTTTGTGTTGATTTAGATAATTTACTCTGTTAAATTATGGAGGAGACCATTCTTTTGAAAAATAATGAGAAATAGTGGACTGAGGAAGCAGAATTGTATGCAGCTACTAGCTAGGTAAGTGTGAAACTAGGTAATTTTGACACATTAGGGAAGTGACAAACATGTGAAATGTGTTGAGTCTAAGAGGCAGTTACATTCAAAATTCAGCCACTTGATTTTTATGTAGTATATGAGGGACTATTATACATAAAATACCATTCATGTGTCAGGAGCTTGAAATAAGACAGTTGCAATCTCATTAATACTGGGCACAAACAGCCCAATTGTGCCAGGTATTTCCATCTCATCATGAAATATTTTAGGTGGCTTCTTTATTTCAGAACTCTTAATCTCTTTTTAAGCTGCATTTTGGAGTACCAGCTGAAATCAAGTGCTACAAGATCCACAAAAATGCCAGCTACAAGAAAACCCAGATAAACATCCCATCACCTTGCTTGTTGGCTGGAGCTGACAGCTGTGGAATTACAGATTGTGTCTCTTTTGTCTCAGTAGCACTTTGTTAAATACGAGACTTAATACCAGATATGGATTCATTCTCAAATAATTTCCATTTCTTTGCTCAAAATACATAGTATTGGAGGCTGAAAGCATACAGTATCCAGGGCTTTGTATTTGGACTAGTGAAAATATTGGTGGATGAATTAGGGCATGCACTTAAGGCTGTGTGCTATTTATTTTAATCAGTGTAGATCATATATATGTAGTTTCTTGTATTATTGAAGAGATGGATGCCAGACAAAATGGCAAGTGTGAAACTAACACACACATAGGTCCGTGAATGCAAAATGCTACATTTTGGTCTCTATAAAAGATTTATTTATTTCATAATTTCAATTATATACTGTTGCTAGCAGTCAGTAATTAGGTATTAAGCAAAACAAGTGGCATGGAAATAGTGGGCATACCAACAAGGTTGAAGACCACCAAGTTTGGGATAGGAGGAAGAAAGGGAGACAGTAGGAAGATAAACAAATACATTTGGTAAGGCTGAAATATATTAATTCTGGCCTAAAATACCCTAGATTTTGAATACTCCAAATACCAAAATCCAGAACTAATTGAAATGTTCAAGGCAATAAATAAAATCTACTGTACAAAGGCACATTTCTAAGAAGAGAGCAGAGAGCAGCTGAGAACATGAGATTGCTGATCCAACAGACCCTACTTGTCTTGTAAATATTGACAAGTTTTCTTTCTTGCAGAAGAGCTTTTGTATCATTGGTGGTCATGTGTGCTTTTGGGCATGACCACAACCAGTATCCAAAGGACTACAGGCTCATATGCATATTAGTCACTTGAACTGGCCGCTTCACTTTAGTGCTAAACAAGGATTTGTTACCTTATTCTCCTAGAATTTCTGTGCAACAAAATGATGCTGAAGAAAGTCAATGACTTGTGTAGGAGTTTTTTCCTTTCTTGATTTGTTAGCAGAAGTTAGATACAAGCTCTCTCTCGCCTTTCACTGAAAACAGGTGTGCCACTACAGAATCACTGGCAGTATAGGACAGGAAGAAATTAGGTCTAGCCTTTGCTCTCTAATATCAATATATTCTACTTGACATTTCTGAGAGGAGATTTGCATCTGTCTGCACTGTCTACATAGTCATACATGAAGGTAGATTTTTTACTCATCTGACCTAAAAACTCTTTGTTAAATGTTAGGTGTAAGAGGAAATTAAGAACTGACCACATAAGCAGAAAGAGAAGCTGTTTCTACTATGTGTAATGGAAGATTAGCTGCAATAGTGCAAGGTGTTTTCAGCACATGTTGATGATCGCTGGTGAGAGATTCTGTGGTGAGCTACCAAAGGCTCTGTATAACTATGCAGTTCAAGAGACACCTTTCTGATAACATAACATTTGTGTCATGTCTAAACATTTGAAACCTCTGATACTCCTAAACACAAGAGGTAAAGAGATGTTGAAAGGATCAGTTGCTTAGTAGGAATAGTCAATGCTGTTATTTTACTAACCAAAGTGTTGGAGTTGGTTCTATGGTAGTCTGTTGCCTAACTTTTAATACCACTTCCACATTTCCTTTGTAGAAGTAAATGTAAAAACAGAGGACAATGCCTTCAAGCTTAAGTAGAGGGTGATAGTGTACCATACCTCTGGTGAAATGGAATCTAAACCAGACATCTCTCTGATTTACCCTGCACAGAGTACCTAAATTTTCTGCTGAAATGCATAGTGTACCATACCTCTGGTGAAATGGAATCTAAACCAGACATATCTCTGATTTACCCTGCACAGAGTACCTAAATTTTCTGCTGAAATGCACAGGCCCCTTCTGGCAAATGTTCATGGTGTTAGAATGGGGGAGTGTCATGTGAAAAGGAGGGGCAGAAATGCAAAGATTTCTTGTCCCACCTGTATTAACATAGAGGTATGTTGTAGTTTGGAATTACTATGTAAATTCTCTCCCCTGCCACTAACTACCCATGCCATTAGTTAACAAAGGAAGTAGCCAACTGCTATCGTCTTCTTGATTGCTTGGGTGGGGGCAGGTTGTCTCTGTTGTTCTTGGGGACTACACACGGCTCGGGTTGGTGTGTGTGCTGCAGTGGGAGAGAGGTCGTTGCTGCTGCTCCTTGCTGCGACTGTGGAGTAAGCCAGTTTTCCCTGCCACTGCTGTTGCTCCTGGTTTTGGCATTGGGGTCCTGGTCTCCATTCCAGTCTCACCGCCACCTGCAGTGTTGTGACCGGCCCGCCCTGGCTGCAGCAGCGACCCAGGAAAGAGAGGTCGTGGCTGCTTTCTCGGACACGCTGCGGTTCTCTGTTTTTCCAGCTTTCCTTCTTCGTTTGGGATAAGGAACACAGGGGGAGAGACAGAGTTCATCTGAGAGCTCACCACTCATCTGTCTCGCTGGAGAGGAACTGGAAGCTCACCCTGCAGCCAGCCAGGCTGTGACAGACATTGTCCGTAAATATAACTTTTTTTCTCCAGGAGGAAACCTGCTGGTTTTGGGGTTATTGTGTTTCGGTTTTCTTCCTGTGTTGGGGAAGCAGTTTGTTCTGGTCTGTTTACAGTTATATCAATACCTACACACACATATATATATATCTCATAGTTAAGAACAGTTATCCTTCTTATATCCATTTTATGATTAAAGTTCCCTTTCTTAAATTTGATAAAGGGTGGCGTGATTTTTTTGGAGGAATTCCCCTCCCCCGTTTGTGGGTAAACATTTTGGTTCTTCCCCTCAAAACTAAGACAGAGTATTATTCTGCAAAGGAAAATGGAGAAAGAATTAATGATATGAAAAAAGAGAAATCTGTAACTCTAGAAACAAGATTAATGCCAACATCAGACATGCAGTCCTGAAAAACTAATTAATCCCCTTCAAAACACATCTTTAAGAATTACACAGTAGCTCTCTCTTTGAAAAGACAAGGGGGTCAGAGAGGAAAACAGTAAAATCCTCTGTATGTGATGTCTAAGGATTTTCTTCTCCAGTAATGTTCTGTGACTGTGGTATTTCAAATATGCCTTTAGCCTAGCTTTGACACTTGAAATCTGATATGTCAATATAACATGTTTTTTACAAACAAGATTAATATTTATTTATAATCTTCATACAGGTATTATTTTACTTTAAAAAATGAAAAAGAACATGTGAAAAAATTGTGGTCTAGCAAGTGTTGTCTGACAATCTCTTAAGTAGCTGAATTTCTTGATGTTGGTATACTGTTGTATAAATAAGAATAGGTACAGGAATACCTAGTAATCTAAAAACCCAAGGATAAGCTTCTGATTTTGCATTTGTTTCAAAAAGATGTGTTAATACTGTCTACACGTTATGTAACCACCACATAAATCTGAGGAAAAATGTATTATTGTGATGACATGTTACAGTTGAAGATACATTTGGTTCACATATGATATTAAGTGGAGTTACAGTAAGTAAAATTTAGAGAAACCTCATTAAAGGAAACTCCAAGGTGACACCTACAATATATGTTATTACTATACATAGGCAGAGGAGGTAGGGAAAGGACTGTCAGTCTTGAAGGGAAGGAATCTGGTAGGTACAGCTGAGAAGATACTCATTTATATAGACTTATCTGATAGCAGTCTAAGAGATACAGAATGAACCGATTATCCAGGGGATATTGATGCTTTTCTGTGAGCATGGATGGAAATTTCAGAAAGGATTGTCATTACTTTCATAGCAGGCAAATCTCTCTGCTAATTAGTACAGAGGCAAAAAGTAGGTCCACATGAAAATTTGCCAGGGAAGAAAGATTTCATTTGTCAAAGAAAATCTGCTTTTTACAGTTATACAGCTAGTAACATCTGTCGCTGGGCTAGAGAGAGCACATTGTTGAAAACATAAGATAGTTCCTTAATTTTAAGAGCATAAGAGATATGATTGCCTCATGTAAAGAAAAATGTGTTTGGTCTTTTCTCTCCTTTTAGGCCTCAAGTTGTTAAATAAATATGTAGATTATCCTAGAGAGAAAACCACCTCTCCCCACTCCAGACAAAAAAACCAAACATACAAACAAAAACCCCAAAACAATACAAAAACACAACACAAAACCCAAAACACATTAAAATAGTGAAATGGACTCTGGGGTTTCTTTACCCCATTTGTAATTTAAAGTACATTTTGGTCATTAGCATCCACACTACATCACTCTTTAAATGTGTAGGACTCTTCATCACACGGCTACTGTTTTCATTGATAAGAAAATATGCCTATCCAAAGACAACATCAGGAGGTTGTCCATCATTACAAAGAATAAATGTTGACTTTGGCAAGATAACAGAATGCTAGAGAGCATCTCAGGAAAAAAAATGGGGATTTATAGCAGATAAGGAGCATGAAGTCTTTTAGCACTTAAGTTCTTTTTATCATACACTCTATCATGAAGGTCTGAGAGAAACTGGCTCATTTACAAGGAAAACACATGCTGCCTTTTCTTTGGAGATTATTTTTTTCCATAGGTTTCAGTTTATTAGTAAACAATTGCAAGACAAAAATGATAGGAAAAGCATCAAAAGCTGCACTTAGGGTTTATTGCCCAGCATCAAACTGATGAGCAGAATATTTTTTTTTCCCACAGAACTTTGCAAGTCAATATCTAGAAAAATTTTAAATAGAATGAGGAGGGGAGAAAGGCAATTTTCTGTTTCACTTTGGCAATGCATCAGCACTCACGACTCCCTAAAATGGCTCTGAAAGAAGGTAATTAGACAGTGGATGGAGGCTGCAACTAAGAAAAAGGCTGTAACCTAAGCAAATACATTGTGTATCAGGATACCTATGTAGAAGACACTGCATTCTTAACAATGTCTAACATTTCCAAATTTTAGGAAATGTTTCAGTTATCAAGCAAATAATAGCAGAAACAAAAGAAAGAAAGAGTGAAACACATGTCTGCAAGAAAAAATGTTCATTCCTTCTGGTTTTCATAAATTTATTTGGGTTTGTATTGGTTTAATTTTAATTTGGCATTTAAAAGTCTTCTTCACATGTCCTTTTTCTTCTCCTTAAAATTATAACTTCTGACAAAATAGTTTTAAATATAAGCAGTGCCCCAAATCACCAAGTTTTGTTCAATGATGATAATGCACATAATCTGAATTTTTGCTTCCTTAACTAGGAGCAAGTTTGCCTCTCTTTACAGAGGCCTCTCCCATTATATGTTGACTTAGCCGATCAATATGAGCCTAAAGATTTGCTACTGAAGGTATTATGATTGCCTTGATCATCTGTCTAAAACATTGGGAAATCAAACTGTTCCATCATGTTCATCTTGGTTTGCCATAGCAACAATGAAAAGAGATTTGTATTAGATCTGACTAAGGTTTATCTTTTTTCTGATGAAAGATTGTTTAGTACTGAAGGGGCAAGGGGAATTAGTTCAACCGCCAATGAAAAATTATTTCCCTCTTCTATAGGAACCCTATATGACTTATCCCTAAATCTTAATGCTTAACTTAACCATTGCATTTCAGATAGGAGGAAACAGTCTGTACCTTGCTAGAATTCAAATTCAACTCTTCCATGGGTGAAAAAATTTAGAGTTCAAAAGGAATACCAAAATTTACAGTATAAGGCAGTAGTCTCATTTTTAAACAGTAAGCATTTCACTGCGTAGATGTGTCGTAAACATAGCAAAGATGTTGAATGCCACTGACTAAAATGGCAGCTTTTTGCTCGTGCTCTATGCTTTTCTGTCAATTTTCCTTATTTATAAAAGGACAAGCGTGAGTCTTTTGATAATGTTTATTGATTCTTTGTGCCCTTCCAAAGATCTGTTCCTTCTATCGTTTATCTGAGAAGAAGAGAATACAAAAAGATATATAGCACGGCTTAGTAACCGTGAAAGAATCTACTGAAAAGACAGTGGCTTAACTGTTAGCAAAATATCTGAAGATTGTTACTACTTGAGTGCAGTATGTGGTACAGATCCGTTGTTTCACTAACAGATGTGCTGCAACAAAAGAAGCCAAATTACTTAAGTTTGATTTATCTATCAAAGGTCTGTTGCATTTGCAAAAGATTAGGAATTATTTTTAATGTAAATGCTGTCCTAAATAATTTTATATCCTTTGAGTGAAATTCAGTCAATGAGAGCTGTAATGTTCACTACTATAGCACTATAATTTTATGTCTAATGACTGTCTGAAAAGTGTTATTATTTGTATTTAATTTTTTAAAAGCCATAATGTTCAACATCCCAAAATGAGATCTATCTAGCTAATTCATTGATCTTTCATCAGATTAATCAAAGTCAGAAGAAAAAAGACAGAAATACATTGTACAGTCTTGTTTCGAATTTTGAGAGATCAACAATTGATATAATCAATTGTGAAGTAGAAAGTTTGTTCTCAGGATGACTGATCAGAAACTTTAAACCTGTTTCATGTGGCTCCTTTTGTGAACTGATGAAATCTAAAGGACCACTTAGAACTTCTTTTCCATTTTAACCAGACATGCGAAATGCTTCTGAAAAACCTTAATATACCATTTTGGAAAAACGAAACATAGATTGAAAAGGTAGTGAACTAATACAAATATTTCACTTCTCTGTGTCAACTGCACAACTTTCGTTCTTGATTACCAAAACAGTCTATTATCCCTCTTCTGGCAAAAGAATCTGTAATTTCATAGCATAGATTCAAACCTCCAAAGTAAAATGAGCTCTGATAGCAGGGAGATAAAAGTATAACATGAAAACCTCTTCACTAAGAACCTCACTGTGAAACATGGAAGATACCAGAAATCCTAGGCCATCATTTGAATACATGAATAATAATGTGATCTACTGTATGTCTCAAATGAAAGTTGATGACTAGTGTCCTATCTCAGCATGTACTAGCTACAGAGATTCTTATGTGTGGAAGGAATGGCCATGAATAAGTAAGTAAAATTTCAGAATCAGTAATGTGATTAGTGGGCAAGATTCATCTTTAGCCTCACAAAATTAAGTATACTATTCTGACTTTGGTTACAGAAAAGATGTTCAATCTTAAAATG
>JAOXXN010000001.1:102980199-102990283 GCA_026770055.1 Myrmophylax atrothorax | reverse complement strand
AATCCCTGGACATATTAGCATTTCTATACTGAATTCTCTGTTTAGCTATGTCATCCTTACTTGAAGTCCCAAGGAAGGAGATATTTAGTTTTGAGAATTAATTTGCTATTTCGAATCTTGCTATGCTGCAGTCTCATCTGCCTATCTACACTTAATCCTAAAGGTATTGATGGAGGATATAATTTTATTCTTTCTGAATGAAAAATGTTGAATATTGTTCTGTCTACTGTCAGTGAATTGTGTTTGCCTTGGGAGTGAATTGAGAAGTTTTTAAAACATTGGCCATGGCATTACATGATTGCTGGTAACCATAGTTCTTGCAGTAACTGGACACAAAGCCAGTTCAATGCTCTCCCTTATTTTCTATGACAATGAAAGATTTTCTTACTTCACAGGCTCACAGAAAGTGTCTCATGATAGTTAAAACTCCCTCATGGCAATCTGGTGATAGGTACTTGATGCTAGTATTACCTTGAATAAGGGGGTTTAAGTACCCTGAACAATTTTCAAGAAAGGAAGCCCCAGCGAGGACACACCTTCTAAGCCTATGTCTGTTTCATATCAAGTCTGAAAGCTTTATATCCACATTATTAGAAGGCTACATGTTGGCTGAAGTGTTCCTAGCTTTGTCCTAAAGCCCTTGCCAGGCTAAACTCCATCACAGAGGAGGGAAGAAGCGGTAGCTCCTAGCTGAGATATGCTTTCTGAAAGTGTACCAGTGAAGTTGCCACTGGGTAGCTGTTATTTCACAAGGGAGATGAGGACCCCAGGTGCTTCAGTCATCTTATTATTGGTGTCTGGAGGTATTAGGCACTAAATTAACCAACACTAGGATACACTAATATCTGCCACCATTTTTTGTCTGCCTCTGAAGTTGGTAAAATTTTTCTGAAGAAGCAAACTTTGCAGTAGAGGATCTCTTCCTCTCCCTTGTACTCTCAAGGCTCCAGACGATCTGGAGCAGTATTGTTGGCTGCATGCCTTCACTTTTGAATTGTTATAGTAAGCTATACTCATGGAGTACTCATTCCTGTAAGGCAGACATCTCCGGATTGACATGAAGAGATATCTGGATTGAATAAAATGTTTGCTTTAAAATTCTCTCTTTTTTAGAATCTTGTTGCACCACCTGCAGTTTATCTTATGTAGATGAATACAGGTACGATTTCCTGTGGGGAGGCCTAGTAAACAGCACACCTATGCATCTCTTCTTGTCTCCTGACAAGATCTTGCTGTGTTTTATCTGCAGTTCTAGTTACATTCTCTTGACAGAAGGTCAGTGTCATGCATTTACTCTCTGACTGGGGTGTGTGATACCACCTGCCATCTACACCTCACTAGGAAAAATGGTAGAGGTGAGGTCTAAGACCCAGACTAGAGCAAACACTTATCTAGTCTTGTTTCATAGTGATGCTGGAGGCTAATGCTTGAGATGTCATCTGTAATGTAATTGCCATATAATAAAAAAATACAAATATGATTGCAAGGTAATTTAAAAGGAATGCTGTATTACTCTGGGTGGAATCAAAACAGAAATTGAGTTTGTTAACAAGTCTAGCGCTTTGTAAATTGAAATAACATCCTTCTGTCTAATGTTAACAGTATGGCTTGAAGCACAAAATAGATATTGATGAGAGTTTAGGCATTATGCTATGCTAGATAACTTCATTTTATTTGTTTCAGGGTATAATTTTCTACCTGGTCAACTAGTATACCCTACCCTAGAAAAGCACTCTGAGCACTTGGTTGAGCTTCGCTCTCAGCTCTGTCCTTTGTTCAGGTGTGTAATACAATCTTTGTAATGTATTAATGTTCTTGAAACAGAAATATTGTCCTGAAATGCAGCTGAGTTCATATGTTGTATACTCCGGGATGCAGCTGGACTGAGTGAGCAGTGAAATGGGAAGTTAAGGGGTATGGCCCATGTTGTATGGGATGTATAGCCTGTACAGTAAGTCAAGATAGTATGACATTATCTCCCATCACTATTGCTTCATTCATCTTTTCTTGTCACATGCATCAGTAGTGCACCAAGCTTGACAGGCTTATGCAATTCCACTGATAAGGTAGTAAGGACCACTACATAATCTGAGCATGGGTAGAACTATTTTCAACATGCATTTAGTGAGATTTGGAGCCAAAGGAAGTTTTCCAGCATATCTTTTATGCCAGCTGGCATGTTTAATTTATGTCCCTAGGTATGTTTTATTTGCTAAAATAGACAGAGCCTTTTCTTGTTCAATTTCTAACCCTTCCCTACTAAAAATAAAGACTCAAAGGTCAAAGTATTTTCAGACTATCTGAGACTCCACTGAGAGATTAAACTCATTTTTCTGTCAAGTTGGATGATGGGTATATAAAACTTTCCTGTAAGCTGGGATGGGAGAAATCTTGAGCTGAGGACTGTACAGTCCCTATAGGGTTGTGGGGTTTTGTCAGTGGATGAGGGAGCTCCAGGAATTGGGAGCACGGTCTTCGCTCCGAGAGGTGCAGTGTTGGCCACCACCAAGTGATAATCAGCTCTTTTAGCTGGCCTCTCAAAGCAGGGGATGGCTCCTCCCGCACCCAGTTCGGCACAGCCCCACAAAGAAGAACCACACACAAGACCAGGCGTCCACAGGAGAAGAAAAGTTTATTGGGGGTGCCCGGCTTATAAATGGAGCGGTAGACTGTTCTGGAAGAATGGGAGGAGAATGGGAGGGGTGAAGCACTCCATGGGTCCAGGTGCAAACAGAGGGGAGGAACAAGGAAAGGACCAATGGGAAACGAGGATAGGAACATAACCATATATGGAAAACTGCCGCAATGCAGCAAACCAGAACCAATCAGGGAGAAAGTGGTGGGAAAAGAGCCCTAGGGGATTAGGGAAAGAAGAACCTGGATAGGGATGCCTAGAGGAAAAATACATAGGGTAGCCATATTAACATATACTTTATTAAACTGGTGAAACATTAATATATGAAACATTGCCGCGAGAATCCTCATAAACTTGATGAACAGTGTCCATATTAATTGGAGCAGGCTCCCCGACCTCCGCGTCCTTGTCGATCCGCCTCTTGTAGTACTCTTCCCATTTTATAAAATCACGTCTATCCCGACAATTTTTCTAGTCCTACTTCTAAGCATGTAGCTTATGTGTTCTTCCACTATACTTAAGTGCAGTAAATAGCTGATTTTTGAGAACACTGAAGAGATGAGATGATGAGAAAGAGGTAAAATATGAACCTTTGGCTCTGAAATCAGTTTTCACCTAGCTAAACATCCTTTATGCTTTCAAAATCTTGTAAAACTAAATGTTTTGTTAATCTCTTTTCCAACTTTGGAGATTTTTGGGTATCTTGTAGAGTAGCATGGTTGGAACCATCCTTGTTGGATCTTGATTTCCTAAAGTGTTGGTCATAAAACTTGACTGGATACTCAGAATGTCAGTATATCCACAGTCAATAGGTCTCTTGAAAAGTGGGGAGCTGGTTGGTAGTCTCAAGGCATGCATGCTGTCAAATCATGCACAGCTAAGCAGAGAATTATGGCTTTCTCCTCATCTAAAGGGGAGAGTCAAGAGGTGACTTCCATTTAATTTTATTAGCTTTGTGAAAAGAGCAATCATCAACACAAAGCATTTTTGGACTGAAAGACACTTCCACCGAAAGTATTTTTTTTCCGGGTGAAATTTTCCAATATTTTGGTTCCAAAACTTGTGGTTTATTTGTGTTCCTTTTATTTTTGTTTGTTTGTTTGTTTGGTGTGTTTTTAGTGGATTTTTGGTTAATTTGCTGAGTGTCCACTGCCAAATACAGAAACCACCTAAATTTTTTCAACTGCTATGTCATGTATCTCAGCCCAGCAGGCTATCCTTCAGTAAAGTCATATATGAAATTTGGTTAGAGTCTTCTCATAGAATACTCAAGAAGTTTTGAAGATATCTGTGAGTCATTGATTAGGCATATTTCAACTTATAACTGCAATCAGAGCTGTGTTATTCAATGAAAAAGTCAATCCTGATTCAGATATTATTATCTAAAATAGTGGCGTTTATGTTGCTTGGTTAAAACCTTGGGGTTTTTCTGGATAACTGCATGGCAGACAAGTATGTCATGAAAATTAAATTGTTGATATTTTGATAGGAATATGCTGATTTTGTGATTAAATTATTTAACCAATTACATGTTGTGCTGTAAATGCATTTGTACTAGGTACAAAGTGCTAGGTACCATGCTTATAGCAAATACTTGTAGCATCCCTCTATTGAAGGGCAGGTTACATTCCCTGTGGAAGTGTTTTCCACCATAGTTTGAGAGCTTCATTTTCATTGTTTGGACCATGTTTTTCTTTAATTAAACTGTTTGTTCTGAGCAGGTATTTGTTTTTCAGTTAGCTACTGCTACTATTGCAGACTTGAAGAACAGGTTTGTTTCCTGAAAGCCTTATCTACTTTTTATTGTTATATTACCTGATTTAATCTAAGAGATTGCCTCTTTCTATGGACTACGTCTTCCACAGAAAAATAAAACACCAACAATCCTATGCAGCTAGAAACAGTGTCACATCACCCCTGGAAGTCCAAAAAGGCAACCAGTCATGCAAATGAAGAATTTACTTTATTTCTTAAGTTATTCATGAAAGAATTTTGCCATTATGACATATGCACATATTTCACATTATGACCCTCTTAAAGGTGAAGGTCTTGTCAAGAAGTGGGTGAAGGTCTCATGGACAACTTGAACATGAGTAACACAAATGCTTTTTGCACCCAGAAAAGAAGTCCAAAAGACAGTTATTTTGACCCTGCATATAATTTGGGAGTTGCTTTACCTCCAGAAAAACAGCCAAGGCCACATTAAAACTTTGTCATCCATGTAATGCAGTTAAACTTTTCTGCTTCAGCTTCTCTGTTGTGGCTGCTAAAGGCATGAAGGTGTTTTGTTATCAGAGGGTGATGGTGTAGTGAGGGGTCAATATCCTTTCCTTCTTCTCAAAAAAGTCTCCTTAGGGTGCTGAAGAAGTGATTTTTCTGTATCTTGGATTTAAACATACTGGTAGGTTGCATACAGGTTAAAAAAAAACCCAAACCAAAACATTATTTTGTGAAGTTAGACCTATTTAAAAAAAATCAGAAAAACTGTTTAGACACTTACTGCAATACATCAGTGAATGCACAGAGAGGTTTAGGCAGGCAATGCCAAGACAGCATTGCAGTTGCATATTCCCTAAGTGTTTTGCCAAGTAATATATTTAAAAAATGATGTGATTTTCAAAAGTGATACCACTAGACTTCTGTATCATTTGTGTAGCTGTTTCATATGTGAACTGCTTCAACTGTATCCTGTATTTTAATAAGTAAAGTAAGTTTATCCCATTCACTTGAGACCCTCACCTGTTGTCTTCACTTTTAGGATAGACAGCATTTTACTTCCCTTCCATTTTTTAATGACATACGGTATTTTTATATAAAATTGCTTTTTCTGACCAATATGCCTTCCCTGTCATCAAACAAGCTAGACATGCTTATTCAAAAATTCAGATGGAGGTAGTGTTTTGAAACAGACAAATATGCAGTGCTAGCCTTTGCAAAAAAAAGCCCTCCAAACCCCCAACAAAGCTCAAATCTAATTCTGCCAGTTAGTATAAAATATCCTTCTGATACTTTGTCCTCAACATTGATAAGAATTTGAAATACATGTGAAATTCTATGTTTCTGTGATGTGCCTCTGTTTGGATCTTACAACAGGACCTTTCTGTTTATAGATTTCCCAGACTTCGTCCATTTGAAATAGAAGCTGAACATCTCAGTGTGACTTTTATATTTTCCTTTTCAAAAATTGCATTTCAGCCTGCTGTTTTGAATCATTTCTACTAGGAAAAAAAAAAGAAAAAAAAAGATGAAATTCTGGTTTCTAAGGAATGCTAAATAAGACATCCAATATATTTAAATTCACTTATAACTGCTTATGACTGTCAGCTTATTTGTTACACTTTTTGATTAAGAATATCACAGCTGTGGATAAATATGAAATCTGTAGTCAGTCAAATAGAACAGTCAATCAGTAATGAGTTATGATATTTCCTTCTGAGGAACATCTTCAGAAACCTTAAATATTGCCATATAGTTTTATGTGTTTGAAAGTTGTATGAATAGGTTAGTTAAAATTTTTTTCCTAGGACATATCTTAAAATGATTGAGAGGTTGTTTTCAGGATTTAAGGATTTCTTCCTTTTCATGTGTGCATTTTTCTATTAAATCTGGTGAACAGCAGAAATGGCAGCTTTTGAAGGAACTAGCCTGAGGGGTTTAATACAAAACATAAAAAGAATAGTCAAAACTTTGTCTACTGATGTGAACTCCTTGGAATGCCCTATGTGTTACTTAGCTATGTTGTGATTATAACTATTTACATTAGTCTAAATATTTACATAATGCACAATGGTGAATGTATGAGGTGCTAAGTACAGAATGAATATTTTCTTTACAAGAGAGGTGTTCATTTCTATGAGCAGATGAGGTCTGCATGTTTTTAGGAAAACAGTTTTCAAGTTTCCAAGTTTTTCAGGAAAACATGCACAGCACCATATACCAAGGAAACATTTGTTCCTTCTTTTAATTCATGCATCTAGTACTTTTCAGCTGGCCTTAAATGTAGAACAGAACCAAAAGAAACATTTATGATTGCCATGTTAATTCCTTTCTGTGAACTGAAATGAGCTTTCTCATTTACTGAATAGTTCAGACACCTCTCTGAAAGAGGATGCAAATCCGTATTGCTAATTCCTTAGCCATGGCCCCACCTGTGGCTCTGGTGGGCATGTCAGCATCCCCAAGGAGCAGGGCACAAGTCTGAGGTCTCAGGTAGTTCTCTTGTGAGGTGTTACATTCACACCTGATTAGAAGGTAGTTTCACTACAGAGCTATCTCGTCTGCTGCAGCATCCTTAAGTCAGACTAATCAATAAATAAATGGTTTTTTAAAAAATTTGCACATTACTCAGTGCATTAGACCCTTCTGGGTTTAAAATTTCCTTTCCCCTTTTGTCATCATGATCTCAAATTACATTGTTTAGGCAATTATTTCAGCTGTCACAGACCAGAAAACAAGTTCCAATACTGGCAAACAAAATACATTTAAAAAAATACTTTGTAGGTCAGAAGAGAATAGAAAACATAATGAGCAGAGTAAACTAGGTCCTATTAATCGCCCTTGTTTGAGACACACACCTTCCCTCCTAACACGTTTTTGATGACTTGAGCTTAGCCTTTGTTTTTTGCATTCCCAGACACATGCCTGAACCTTGAAAGGTGGCTTTATTACAGCTATTTATATTTACTTGAATTCTAATATCCCTTTCAAAATACAACAATAAAGTAGTGAGGTACATCAATAGTTGTGTCAGAAAACTAGGAATTAGATGACAATTACTGTATGGTTATTGCCGTGTTACCTAGTGATTCTGGTTCCAAAATACTTATGAACAGGCAGCAATGACAAACTCAGCATTTAGGAGTGAACTAAAATGTTAGCTGAGTGCTTCTTGGTTTTATTGTGGTCTTGACAGATAACCGAACTCATTGGCTGAGCTCTGTTTTTTTCTTTGAGGCTCCTGGGATAGAAATGCATTCCACCTGTTGTGTGGGCAGGTGATGTTTGTGATGGGCACTAATTGATTTGATGGGCATATTCCGAAAGACAGAAGGATCTTTCAGGAGTTTAGTGATATTGTTTTCAAGCAAAATAGATGAAAAGGCATGCACTGTTGTGGGACTTTTGCCATATTGGTCAACATTGTTAGCTTCAATGAATTTGATTGAGAATTCAAAACAAAACTTGAGCAGACTCAGAATAAATTAGAATAAAATCAAAGACAAGACTTGCAGGATGCCCTCTGAGGAAAATCTGTGAACTTTTGTACAGTTCTAACTGACAGAAATACTGTTCTCATGCTAATATAACCAATAATGAAGAAATGTGGGAAAAAAAATACAGTGAATGTGTTGTACAAGCAGAACTGTGCTGAACCAGGCTGAATAATGGTGTTCTCTATGGGATGTCAGCCAGTCCTTTAATGCTTACTGCTGCTACAAAAGCCCTTGCTAATCCCACACCAGGAATTGTTTTTCTAAATCATGTTAGGACTTTGATTTCATTGTAATAGAGCAATGCAAGAGAGGCTTGGGTCTGAGACTCGGGAGAGACAGCTTTCCCCTTTGGAAGGAGGGTGCTTTGTAATGGTGTGCCATGCTGGAATTGCAGCTGACAACAGCCTGCCCAGGGACCGGTGGCTTGAAGGAAGCACTTTGCTGTCTGGTTCCTGGGCTCTCTTCTTACTTGGTAAAGGTGTCTACTGCAGAGGTGGCTAGTGGGGACATTAGGGATTCTCTTGTCTTAACTAGGATCCTTTCGTAGTTGCAACACAAAAGGGTGACAGTTGTGTCAATGCTGTATAGAAGAAAGAAGCAAACACCTAGTCTGGCCACCAGTACCCTGAACTTCAGGATTTTTAGCAGTGCCATCTTAGCCTCCAAAGAAATTGTATCAGAAAGCTGGGTTTTAAATACCATGGATAGAAATATGCCAGTTTCATAAGCATTTCTATGTCAAGGAGATGTAGCAGAGGGCATGCATTGAGAATAGGTTCATTTTTCCCTTAAAAGTCTACACTGAACTGTGTTGTATTTTGCTGTTCAATACATAAATATTGGGATGGTGAGAGGAAGACAGTTTTATTTAGCAACCAGAAATGGAGATCTGTTTGTGATACTCTAGATGTGTCTCAGTGTAAGAGCAGGGATTTCATAAGGGTGGTAAATAAAGAAAAGCCCACATTGTTCCTTGCTGAGATTTCTGTTGTTAGGAGACTAGAGAACATTGAAACATACAAAAATATGAACTATTGCTGAAGACAGCTGAGGACTTTGGTAATAATGTCGAATACATGTGCAAGAACTTAGCTTTGTGGATGACTCCTGTAGGAAATGATCTCTCTGCTTAATAGAAGACTGTGGCTCAGCTCACATGGCTGCCTGGCAAGCTACATAGTAAAGGCATCTTGCGTCAGAATCCTCCTCTCATTCCTTCCTTTTGTCAGCCTTGTTGCTTTTTAAAAACAGTTTTAAGGGAGGGTGATCTTTTGTGAAATTCTCAGACACAAAGCCCAATTAAAGTGGGAAATCATGAGCGAGGAATGGTTTCAATCAGTTTCACAATGTCAGTATAACTTTCTATTGAAAATATTAATACAGCTATAAGGTCCTTCCTAGTAATTAATGTAAATCTCCCTGGAAATACAATCATAGACTTAAAAAATCCAGGTTAATTGAAAAATTATCAAGTTAAACTTTTAGTTTATAATAGATGTTCTGCTGGTTTGGGTAATTCCTGACTGGTTTTTGTTAGTTTCAGTGTAGGCCATTTCTTAGATCTCTGTTTACTTTTCATCAACTATGAATGCTCAGATACCCTTTTATCTGACTTGGACATCTCTGTCTTGTACTCAGGCATAGAATTGTACAGATAACTTCATTATTCATTAAATTCTATTATTGCTTTTAATTAAAAATCTCTGCAAAATCAACACTGAAGTGACTGCTTGTTATGATTATAGGTAAGTTAATAAACATTAATTTGCCTTGCTCATTAAGAGAACCTAATGTTACTGCATAGCATTTTTACAATTGCAGTCTAAAGCCCTCAGAACTTCTTCATAAATCAGATTAAAAAATACTTTTTTATAAAGCTAAGTGACCTTACAGATCAATGTTTCCAGATAAGATCCAGCATAAGCTACTCCAAAGACAGAAAACATCAATCTTAGGTGATTCATTTCCTCAGCTACTCCCAATGCAATTTAGTGAATACATAGTCTGTACAATAAAACCTTTTCCCAAAAGGCTGAAAATTTATACTAAGATGTTCTAAATAAGTACAAAAATTGCATCATCTCTTGTATGAGATATGTATGTTGCATTTGAAAAATCAAATAAAACTTCATGAAGACAGTGCCAGTTCTTAAAATGAACCATTTCTTTCTCGAAACCATTGTTGCTTTCTTCAGTATGAAAATAACAAGGTAACCTTCTCAACTACTAAGTATTT
>JAOXXN010000001.1:102945079-102962262 GCA_026770055.1 Myrmophylax atrothorax | reverse complement strand
TCCTAGAGTGGCTATAGAAGATATGCATGGGGAGGCCATGTCATTCCTTAAACAACACTCCACCCCATGTTGATCTCGTCAATTTGCAAGCCTTTGTCTTCTCTGGAGCACCCTTCCAGGCTTATCAGGGGCCATCACCCCACACACCCACATCATGATCACATCCATGAAGAAAAATAGCAATTTATTATTATAGGGTACTCCCTTCTGAGAGGAGCAGTGAGCCCAATCTGCTGACTAGACATGCATTTTTAAGAAGCTTGTCACCTCTCAGAGGCTTGGTTTAAATATATTACCCAGAGACTTCCTAGCCTGATACATGCTTTTTCATATGTGTACCAATGAAGTTGCACTGAGAAGTTCAAGGCTGATGAAAAGAGAGTTAATGGCCTTGAGAAGATTGGAAATGCAGGTAGTATTTTTTTCCTATCCTCCCAATTGTAGGGAATGACAATGAAAGAAACCTGGGGAAGATTGGAAGTGCAGGTAGTGGGTTTTTTTTCTATCCTCCTGGTTGTAGGGAATGACAGTGAAAGAAACAGGCAGATCTAGCTTATCAATGCCTGGATCCTGAGGGATGGTGTGCTAATGCAGGCTTTCATGCTGCACCATGATATACTGAGTACACTGGAGCACATCTGAAATGTTTGTATATGAAGGCAGACAGTATGTGGAATAAACAAGAGGAAATGGTAGCTTTTTCTCAGTCCCAGAGCTAAAACATCACTGTCATAAGTGAGACTTAGTGGGAAGAGTCCAGTGTCTGATGTGCTGTGGTGCAAGGAGGAGGGGTAGTGCTGTATGTAAAGGAGAGGTTGGACTGTACAGCATTTGCCGTTAGGGATGATGCAGCTGAGAACCTTTGGGTAAGGACTAGTAGAAAAACTAATGAAGCAAATTTGAGGGTTTTCCGTAAATAGCGCAGCCAGCATAGTAACACCAATACATTGTATTCTAGAAGAAATTAGTGAAATCACTACAACAGTCACTGTTGTCCTTATAGGCAATGTCTGCTTCACAGATGTTAACCGAGACTATCATAGAGCAGACACTAGCAGGTTCAAGAATATCCTGAAGCACTTTGAAGATAACTTTTTGATATGGATAAGGAAGCTGACTAGGAAAGGTGCCCTCCTGGATCTGTTGGTCTGTGGGTGAAGTGATGGTTGATGTCTGTCTTGACCAAAGTTATCAAAAAGTGGCAGAGTTTAAAATTTTTGGTATATGAAAAAAGAAACTCTGTTAGCAGAGCAAACATCCTTGGCTTTTGGAAGAGCAGACTGTAGGTTGCTCAAGGACCTAGTTAATAAGGTCTTCTTGGAATCTGCTTTCAAAGGAATTGAGGTCCATTAATTCTGGTCAATATTTAAGACTTCAGGAGCAGGTAATTCCAGTGCATCAAAGTATATGGACTTTGGAAGTCAGGTCAGGTTAGGTTACGTGGTCGGACAACAGAGTCACAATTTGCCACTGCTAGGAGGAAATGTGTACGGCTAAAACTCAGTTGGAGTTGAAAATGAGCAATAGGGTGGTGGATTACAAAAAGGCTCTAATCGTGTTAACAGCAAAATGGGCACTCAGTAAAACATTGGTCTGTTACTTGATGAGGTTGGTTACCTCACAAATAGGGATGGAATTAAAGTAGAGTGTACTGAAAGAGTTGTCGATGTTATTGTGAGACCTCTCTCATTCAAAAGCAGTCTTGGGAATCTGGACAGGTCCTGGTCAACTGGAAGGCAGCAAATTATTGCAATTTTTGGCAAGAGCTAGAAAGAATACCCGGGTAGTTGTAGACCTGTCAGTCTCACTTTGGTGTCCGGTAAAACTATGGATAAGATTGTCCTGGGATTTAGTGGTAAATGTTGGCAGACAATGCAGGCATCAGGCAAAGCCATCATGGCTTCACAGAGGGAAAGTCATAGGTCACTAACTTAATACCCTCTTAAGTGAAGGTTATCTACCTAGTGGACAAAAAGAAGGTATGGATACGTTGGTGTTTTGGTTGTTTGTTTGTATTTTTATTTTAAGAAAACTTTTGATACTGTGTCTCACAGTATCATTCTGGACAAGCATGAAGCTAGGCATGTATACAATAGGATGAATGAACAATTGGCTGAAAGATTTGGCTCAAAGCATTGTAATAAATGGGATTACATCTAACCAGGGATTAGTGGTGTTACCCACAGTTCGACTTTAGGACCAGTTTTCTTGAGTGTTTTTATTAGTGACCCAGACGTAACAGTCAACTGAACACTAAGTAAGTTTGCCAACAATATTAAATTATGACCTGTTGATTCCCTCAGGAGCAGAGTGGCCTAACAGAGAGACCTTGGTAGGCTGGAGCATTGGGCAATCCCAATTTAACAAGAACCAGTGCCAAGTTCTGCACCTGAGGTGGAATCATCCTGGATGTGTTTATAGACTGGAGGACAAGAGACTGAAATGTTGCCCTGCACATAGGAATCTAGGGGTTTTAGTTGATAGTAAGATCAGTATGTGCCAACAGTATGCCCTGGTGGCTAAAAGGGCCTACCCTACCCTGGGGTGCATTAGGCACATTTATAGCTAAGCTGTCAAAAAAAGTGATTGTCCCACTAGACCCAGTATTGATGCAACCTCACCTTAAGTATTGTGTGCTATTTTGGACTACACAATATGAGAGAGAGAGAGAAATATTAGAATGTGTATAAAGGACAGCAACAAAGATGGTGAGAGATGAATGACTTATGAGAAGTGGCTGAGGACACTGGATTTGCTCAGAGTAGAGAAGAGGAGACTGAGGTATGATCTTGCTCTTGTCTGCAAGTTCCTCATGGCGGGGAACAGAAGGAATACAGTTATCTGGTGTCTGGTGCTAAGAAGCCAGGGAATGGCTCAGGTGCTGCATTAGGGAAGTTCAGATGGGATATTAGGACTACTGAAAGAGTGGTCAAAGCACTGGAACAAATGCCTCGGGGAAATGATCAAGTCTGTAAGCCTTGGACAATGTGCTTACATATATGGTTTTACTTTTAAATTACCTTGTGTGTAGCCAAGAGTTGGACACAATGATCCCTGTGGGTCCCTTCCAAGTCAGGATGCTCT
This sequence comes from Myrmophylax atrothorax, assembly GCA_026770055.1. Classification (NCBI taxonomy): domain Eukaryota; kingdom Metazoa; phylum Chordata; class Aves; order Passeriformes; family Thamnophilidae; genus Myrmophylax; species Myrmophylax atrothorax. The sequence continues at coordinate 102,959,178 of JAOXXN010000001.1, read as the reverse complement.
ATGTACTTGTTTCTCTCTTCTAGTTGAAAGAAGATGCACATTATGATATTTATAGAGTAGTGTAAATTACATTTGTTTGTTTTTTCCACTTGCCTATATTTGAGAGGCAAGCAAATCTATTCCACATTCTTAATGCTATGGAAATGAAAGTTCCGGAGAGAGAATATCTTAAGTTTTCTCGTGATAGTTTTCAACATGTTCTGTTCATTCTTTTCTTACCCTCTGCCACTGCTTAAAAAAATAATCTGTTAACAACAGGCATATGTGATCAACAGCTCCGCCTACTCAAATCTGTCTTTAAGCTTCACTTTTTGGGAGTCCATCCTACATGAACCTTCTGCTATGGTTTATATCAAACCAAAAATGCGGTGACTATGGTGCTTTGCAAATGTGTGTGTGAAAACGTTAACTTCTGCATTTGCTAGCCTGTTGATAGGGCATGGCTGAAATCTGCTGGCAGAAGTACAAATGTAGGTTCTCTGAAAATTGAATGAACAGTTACTTGGAGATTCACAAATAATCAAACGTTCATAATTTAGCAAATAAAGCATTCTGATTTAGCTGATATTTTAGAATAAAATGAGATCTTCCAATTCTGAGTATTCAGTCCTGAGGATTAATGACATAAGACAAATAAAAAGATGGTGCTGAAAGAATCAGTGTCTTAACCAAAGAAAAAAAATGTGGTCCAGTTAATTTCTTTGATTGTTTAAATTCACCCCTCCTTTGGATAGGGTTTTAGGGAAGATTTGGTTTGTTTCATTACAGGAAAGTTATCATTGCTTTCTGTAATGCTGATGTTTAGAATTCTGCTCAGATATGGGTATTTGAGGTTTTTCTGTTGATGGCTATAGAATGCTTCATTCATTCTGGTCCATTTTCAAGGCTGTACCTCTCTATCACATTTGTCAAATATCTGTGTGTCTGAAAGGGATCTCCATCACTCTGAGGATTTTTTTTTAAGCAGAATATCTGAAAGGGAAAAGGATGCTGAAAGCTAACAAAGAAAAGATTTAAAAAGAAGCAACATACCCACAGTCTATTTCTGACTGATAAGAATTCAACTGGCTGTGCTTTTTTCCATGTGAGTGGCCAAATGAAGCTTTCCAGTTTGACGTTCTCCTCTGCCTCTCCACCTGTGCCACACAAAGACTTTTAGTCTCCATCCTCTGAATAAAATCTATTTCTAGGTCAGGCACACCTTACACTGAAAAGGGAGAGATTTAGCAGGGATGAAGGAAGGTTCAGAGCTCTTTTACTCCCAGACATGATAAGGTTAGCAGAGTAGGATCTGTTTATTATGGACCGAAAACTAATGATAACTATTTCCTTTTTAAAGTAAATGCTGTTCCTCACCTTAAAGTAATTTCAGAAGTGATTGAATATTCATGAGTTTTTCTTGATAGTGGGATAAAGGCTTCTCTAATCTGGTTGTGTTCCTACACATATTCAGGAGAACAAGGAAGGTATTTTGCAGTGTAGTGAACACACAAACTTATTTTCTGCAGAAGGGAGAAAATCATGCTGTGTGAGCTGACAAAAGAAGAGTAAACCTTGAACAGTTACAAGGCAACACAATGTACATCTTTACAGGGTTCAGCTCTGATAGCTGCATGAAACTCACTGTAAGTCACTGACATCTAAACCCTTTTAAAAAAAGGATGTAACTAGAAGTCATTGCAATGTTAAAATTGTTTATTTTATTTTTACTAGACTTGCATAGGAAAGAGAAAGGAGAATTCTACACAAAATTATAGAGGGGTTTGGATTGGAAAGGTCCTTGAAGATCATTTATTTCCAACCCTCCTACCATGGGCAGGGACACCTTTGACTAGACTGGTTTGCTCAGACACCATTCAACCTGGCCTCAAACACTTCCAAAGAAGGGGCATCCACAACTTGTCTGTGCAATCAGTTCCAGTGCCTTATATACAAATGAATTAATATTCTCTTATTCCAGATAGGTGTCCAGATAAAAGACAAACTGCAAAGAAAGCTGTGAACCTCTGCTGTTCTTTTTCTTTCCAACTCTATCTTCATGCTGCGTATTCTGTCTTCACCTCCACCACAGCCTGGTGCTGCATATAGAGCCATCCAGTAGCATTTAACTCTGATTCACTTTTCCACTGTGTGAGATCAGAGTTGCAATTGCTCTATCTTTTTGTAACCAGAGGTCCTAGTCATGTTTAAAATGGGCATAAAAGCAGTGCTCACAACAGGCAAGATTGATTCATTTATTTAAGAAATCACACTGGTAATACTTGTTAAAAAAGTGATATGCTTTCCTGGCTCAGCAAGCAAGGGAGTCCTGATTCTTGTGCCAAAGGCTGAGTGTAACTCTTTCAAGAAATTAAAAGGCTGGCTTTATTTGTTGGTTTGGTGTATGGGGATAAGAGGGTGAAACTCAGGAGCAGAAATGTTTCTGTAATTTTTTGTGGGGTTTTTGGAGTCACTTTTAAATGTAACTAATATTCCAGGATTCAAGTTTGTCTTTTTGACTTGGTAACAGCAATAGGTCAGATCTGATAATTCAGCAAATGGTAAAGCAGTACTTGAGAGGGTTTTTTTTTCCCAATTTGGATCAAACAAGGCTTTTTCTTACAGACATATTGCATACACAGACATAGTTATATTTCAGTTAGTAGAGATCATGCGATTCTTAATTTTGTTTGTTCAGCTGTATAAAAGACAGTTGGAGAGGTAGCTTGTATGAAAAACAGGATTACTTCATTTTGCAAAGGTAATCATATATTTTGTGAAGATTATAAGGGTTACAAAAGGGCTTTTCTGCAAATATAAAAATACCGTGTTGACGTAAGATGCTTTAAATACATGGGGCTTGAGGTGTACTTTGTTCAGCAGTGAGGATTGGGCATACTTTGGGCCTATTTAAAATAAATGGTTCAGAACCATACCAGGGACTCAATTCTGCTCTGGCATAAATAACAGTCCTACTCTCAAATTACTCTTTCCTTTACTAGAGGCAGTTATAGCTGGATACTAACAGAAGTTACAGGCTGTCCTGACTTCTACATTTCAAGACAGACACAGGGGATTTAATTGCTGCTCTTGTAAGTAGTGAAAAGGACAAAGGGAATGAAGAAGTTGGCATACCAAGGAGACTGTGGTAAGGTGGGGGCCCTGCTCTAGTTCTAAGCAGAGACATCTGTGTAAGCTATGACTGAGGATTATAACATTGGTGAGGGTGAGAGATGAACTGTTAATTCACTACATCTCACTACAGAAGAGCTAGGAAATTAAATAGATTTGAAACAGATAAAATATACTTTAATACAGTACACAGTGGAGTTCTGGAGGTTGTGGAAGCAGACACAATGTGAGAAGATGGACAAAAGGATGGACAAATTGTGAGGGATGACTGCCCCAGAAGCAGATGAGGGATAAGCAGGGATATGACTCTTCGTATTCATAATCCAGTTCTTGTAGGGGCAAGGGGAGCACAAGAGTAATGGACTGTAGGTAGTGTTGAATATCATGTGTCCTCCTGCCACTGGGCAAGGTTCACCATCACTCTGGCCCAGTAATGAATTTTTTGTGCCCTTAACATGAGTGGAAAATTTTCATTTAGAGATCAATGTCTTTTTTTGTCCCTGAGATGGAAGGAGGGAAGCCTAAATGGCATTTTGACTTAATTTGTAGTCTCAGCTTGAGCTCCAGCTTGCTTACCTTAGCTGTCACTACACTTCTGAAGGTGAGCTGCTGGTTTGTGGTTTGAAATCCCAGGCCCCAAGACTGCCATCCATTTTAATGTGCAGTACAGACAGAATGGTGAATTGCAGCTGTGAGCAGGGGCTACCTGTTAGTCCTGTACCTGATGCAGTCCTGATGTAATCAAAGCCAGACTGCATGACTTCTTTTTCTCCTGTGCTTTTACTGGGCAGCAAAGGAAACCTCTGCCTTCTCTCAGCTGAGAGTGGTGATGCTTGCTGCTCCCCTGCCACCAAGCAGAGTATGAGGAGAAAAGTACAGGGCTTGGCTGGAAGGCACAGCTGAGATTTTCTTTTCTTCTTGAGTGTCTAAGTGCACAGCTCAGATCTGTTCTCCTGTTGCTTTTAGTCAAATCGCAGGGAATAAAGCATGATGACAGAGGAGCTCTGGGGCAAACACCTGCCTCACCTGATGATGATGATAAACACCAGTGACTGCAAGTCTCTGTTGAGACCACTGTCTGCTTGTGTGAGTGCTTTACTAATGTGCTAAATTTGATTGAAGTTATTGGTTTGAGTGGAAAAGTTGTTGTAGTCAAGAGTAGCTGCCTCTCAAGAGACCAGCCTTGGCATGGGTCCTAATTTGGAGACAGCATGGGCAAACTACGTAGATAACCTGATCAAAAATACAGTGTTTACCTAGTTATTTAAAAATGTCGAGATCTCAGACTAATTTGCAGGGTTTAAGCTATCTTGATATTTTAATTTTTTCTTTTTTTTTTTTTGAGGGTTGGATATTCAGTGTGAAATAATCTGTGTATAACTTAGCTCCCCACAGTGTTTTCCCACTGCCAGAAGAAACCACTCTGCCTCCAGATCTACGCTGAAGAAGAAAATCTGAGTTGCTGTTAGTGTAGATGATCCTTTAAAGTCCTTCACCCTAATGTGCAGCAGCATGAACATACTATTAATTTTAAAAGGTGAAGTTGAAAATATACTCTTTTTATTATCTCCTATCATTTGTCATTTTTTGGCATGAATAACACCTTCAAATATGACGTTAAAATAATCATCATGCAGAGTATACCATGTAGATTACTTAAAATTGAAGAACATTTTTTGTTCAGGATCTCAAAAATTAGGAGATAATATTGATGAAATAAAAGAATATTCTGTTAAAATTGATTAGAAGTGGAAAAGCTTATCATGGGGTCATATAACTAAAGTGTGGAAATCAGTGCTGCTAGGTTTCAAGTTAGGTCTTTGTAAAGCAAAATCAGGAAATTATATTAATATGTCTGGGCAACATGAACTATGCTATTTAGCTAAAATAGTAAATTACAAAAATGTATGAATTCATGTGTGTACAACATAACCCATGTATGTTAGTAAAAAATGTTTGATTTTTTTTGTAATTTGTGCTAGTGGGCCACATTCTGGACACTTTTCAGCAGGAGAGCAGTGTAAACCAGTTATTATATTGTTTTCAATTCTCTTTCTTTATTTCACCAGTTTTGCAGCATGCTTTCCAGATGCTGGGTTGCTCCATCCCCTGGAATGCACAGATCTGTGTTGCGTAGAAATGCAGGTATTGTGTGTGCAAACCATGTTGTACTGAGAGCCATCTGTTTCAGAGACAAATCCCCTGATGCTGGCACATTTGTCAAGGAGGTGGGTGAATAAAGCACTAAGAGAAACTCAGAGATTTGGTTGCTGGTGGTAGGACTAGAATGGACTCTAAGCTAGAAATATTTTGCTATTCCTTTCCAGTTCTGAAAGTGCTCTTTTCTGCTGCTGCTTGTAGATTGAGCAAGGCTTGTTTGATGAAGGCACCATGTGCTTGTGTGCCTTCTGTGGTTACAAATGAGAGTCAGCCAAGGACAAGGATCTGTCCCTAGGCAACATTGTTATACTCACAACTAAATTTTATAGACAAAAGCAATTGGTTTATTGGCCCAAAGACATCTCTGTCTGTTTGTATGAATTGTTGGTAAACGAGATGTAATCTTCCAGTTCAGAATGGTCCCGAGAACTGTATGCTATTTATGACATTTAATTTAAAAAATAAGGTGAAGTTAAAATAAACAAGTCTGCAGGACATTGCTGGAACATAGCACTGTGGATTTTGCCTTAGAGAATTAATCCTTATAGCTGGTTCTCCTTTCAGTTTTGGTTTCACATTTTAACTATTGGTGCTTCTTTGTGGGGGGACTCAGCTGTCAGATACTGATATCTTAAGTAACTGTGCTGCCTCTGTGTGACAGGGACTCCTGTTCTTTGTCAGCTCAACATCCAGCTGAAATGATTTTGAAATCCTCTTTGGGATTTTTAAAGTAATATGAAACTTTAGTCTTCTTTTTCTAGTACCCAGGTTGAAAATTATTATTGAACTGCTGGAAATTAGGAATTTAGCAAATTGAAGTGCTTTTCATGTTATTTTTTTTAATTTCCAAAGACTGGTGTCCACTTTTCACTAAGCACTGTCTTAGAAAAGTGACTCAAATTTTCAGAGGCATTTGTAGTTACAATTGACAAGCCCAGTTTTGAGTTGGATGCTATCTAGAAAGCCTAGATAGAAGAGTTTTGACATTGTTGTATCCATGTTTTAGAAGTTAAAGCATCCACTATTCACCTGGGAACAAGTACCGTGAATTTTGGAGATAGTTGATGTATTCACACACCAGACCAAGTCTTCTTGTGGCCTCTGCTCGGGGATGGAAAAAAAGAACAAAAGTATAAAAAGTACAAAAGCATAAAACTTCTATTGTAATGTTCCTCCTTGTAGCTTCGTCACTTCAATCGCTATGATAATAGAGATGCAGAGAAAGGGAAGGAGGTTCTGTCAGTTTTCAAGCATCTTATAGACCCAAGACTTTCTGCTTGTCTCCAGCCATTGGTTTTTGTATATTCTGAATGAGCTGTATTCACACTAACCACATTTAGTTGGTTTGGTTTGGGTTAACAACTTGAGAATTGGAACTTTTAGTTTGTACTTGTTCTCAGAGGTCTTTTCCAGTGTAATTGTTTCTGTGATTTGCTGATAACTGTATCATTCATTTGGCATGGGAATTTGGTCTGACAGTGTTCTATTCTTCATTTTCCTTCAGTCTCCATCTCTTCAAAAGTGTTGATATTGAGCTACGGCATTTGAGATTGATAGTAGATCAAGTGTTAGATGTTTCTGAAAATTAAATTTACAGAAAACATCTGAAGATCTGGTGATCTTTGGAAGTATGTCCTCATTTTCAAAGATGGATATTTAGAAATCTTATTTGCAAAATAAAGGTGTTATCATAGTTTGAAAGATTTCAAATACAAAGGATATATTGCTGGTTTGAGCAAAGTTTTAAGAGGGTAATAAGCATATCCCTGTTATGGCAGTACATATGCCTTCCCAGATCTGTCACGAAACAAATTATTTACCAGCAGACTAACAATCTGTATTTCCAAAAATTCTACTTGATGTGAGAACAGCTAGATGCAGCACAGTGAGAGGACTTGAAATAACTTTGAGGTCTACCCACTTTGACCTTAGATGTAGGCCATATATGCTAGATTCCTAAAATAACTTTAATATCTACATTAGACTAGTTGTCAGACTGTGTTCAGCCTCACAGCCTGCTGTGTTTCAACATGACTTGAATAAGCTTTTAGATCATGGCTTTAATCCTAGAGATTTTGAAGTAGCACCAGTGTGTCTTTTAAAATACATGGGTATGAAGCAGCTGTTGAAAATAGAATACCATGGATGAATAGACTTCTCTGTTACAGATATAGGACTTGCTACCATTTTTCCTTGAAAACACATTTCTGCAATGCACTTGCACAGAAAAAATGGATTGATTACAATACACGGCTTAACTCAACTGTGCTGTGAAGAACACAAGTATAGGCTAATCTATTGACCCAACTGCTTATAGATTAGCCTCCAATAATCTTCATTGTACTCTTGTTGCCTACTCCTAAGTGTTTGGCTGTTGCATGTAACAGCTACATATACAATTGGAGTGCAAAACAGATAGTGGTTTGGGGAAATGAGTTCAACTGATGCCTACATGCTTTGTAGTTCTTGGGCTGATCCTGCAAGTATGTGGGCTCCGGTCCATGTTCCCCATCAGACTCACAAGACATCATGGTATTAATAAATTCATTCATCTTTGTCAGAAAATAAAGTACAGGAACACGAATATACAAGCAGGTTTGGACCTGCTTGCTTTCCTTTTTTCTTCACTCTCCTCCTTTCGTTATGTGCAGACCTTATACATCTACCTGATGAAAAACTTGCATTTATTCTTACTAAGTCTTTACAAGTAGGTGTATTAACAAAAAACTACTGACTTAAAAGCTCGGTAGAGAATAAAATGTTGATGTTACTCTGGGACTGAGTAAGAGGATTGGCAATGGCATGCTGCTTCTGGAGCAAAAGTGTTTCCAGAGAGCCATGGTTACCTTGGAGGTCCCACCCACAGGAGGACCACTGAGAGCTATCAGCAGTTTCTGGCTCTCTCTAGGTACTGGGGGTTTGCCCACAGAAGATGGCATTTTATGCCTGGAAGAATTCCAAGGTCATCCATTCCCATTCAATGTCCATCGTGGATGTTGGAATTCCTGAGCTGGCATGGGTCCACTTCATTCAAAAGCATTTGAGAATGACTGCTGATTGATCCCTTTTAACTATTCTATTCAGCTAACAACTCCTGCTGGCTCACCCTTGGACATGGCTACACAAACCTTACTGAGTAACCCTTGCAGCTTTGGGTCTGACCTTCTGCTTCAGCCAGGATGGCTGTGAGTTGTTGGATTGCTTGGAGGTGAGCTGAGTGATCTGTGCTACGCTGCACTTACAGTCTTTAAATAAGCGTGCGCTTTCTTTATGTCCCATCTGTCTTTGATATCCATGCATGCAAATGTGTCCTCATCTCCCTTTCTGCATCAGAGGAGGATGAGCAGGTCACAGATAATGTTATAGCTGTTTCAAAGCTGTATGCATGTGCTGGTTGCTCACCTGAGCCAGCCAGACTTGAACACAGTGCTTAGAGCTGTAGTCTTCCCCTCATTAGAGGTAAGAACTTGTGGTTTGTGCCCTCTGTACAGCAGCAAATTTTCTCAGAACTAGTAGGAATTCACCTCTCATCTATTCTCTGAGAAATGGAGCTGAAATTTCTTAATAAGTTCCAAATTGTTGGAGAGATCAGGTTAGTAGGAGGCAAGGATGAGAAGAAATCAATAGTTCAATCTTTTAAGTAACCTTTCCTTAGGACCCAATCTTTAAATAACCTTTCATATCTTTACCTCATCTTAGAGATATTTGTTCTATCTTCACTCTTGCAACAAGTGGCAAAGGAGCACTTTGCTTTCAAGCTGTGTATTGAAGGATTGCTTCAGTAGTGTGACTCCTATGTTGCCCAAAGGAAGCCCTCAGTTCTGTTTCTAAACTTCCCAAGTTAGGCAGAGTGGTGTAGAAGAGAGGAGGGGAGTCTTCACAGGCAGACCTGTAAAACTAATTAAGGGCCTTGGCACTACAAATCAATGACCTGAATGTTCAAATCTGAAAAATTCAAATGTATTTTTGACAGAAATTCTTAGATCCAGTCCAATATTTGAAAGGTTTGATTCTGCTTCTAATTCAAGAAAAATCCTTTTAGAAATAAGTTAGGTGTCAACACGTATTCCCCCGGTAATCCCAAAATGAAGTAATAAAAAACAAAGAAAGGAATAAAGTTCAGATGAAATCGATACCTTTTGTGCCAGCAGGTTCTAGTGTGCTTGCACTATAATCATTACAGTTCATACTTTTTTTTGTTCTTCTGTATTGCCCAAGATCATGAGTTAACTGTAAAGTTGGCGGTCAAAAAGTTTTTAAGTAAATTACTTTCATCTGCATTTGGGTGATGGGTTTTTGATATATTTTGTCTTCCCACTGGACAGGTGTGAAAATTCAACTATTTTAGGAAACATTGTTGATTATCTTGGTTATTTCAATGGTAACTTTTAATCTAGCAGTTGTATATTTTTTCAAACCATTGATTTAAAACCATCCAGAGAAGTTTTTCCTGTTTTATCAACTGTAGTTTAAAACAGCAACCAAAAATAAATAATGAAGCTTTGTTGATGCAAAACAGATCATTGTTTCTTCTAGATTAGTTTTGCAACCACTCTGCAGTGTTTGAGAATCAGGCACAAGTCCATTTGAAAGTATGTAGTAAATTGAGCATGAAACAAGAAAAGCTATGACTTAGTCAATAATTAAACAGTGCAGTTTTTCTAGTTACCATTTAATTTACTAAGAAGAGTATGTGGTAAGAGAAATAAACATAGAAAGGGCCAATCACATGAGAAAATACCATGCTGGTGTATAACAGCCCATAACATCATCTTTGTCAAATGAAAGCAAAGGGTTTGCTAACTCAATAATTCCTGTTTCTGTTTAAAGGGAATAAGTAGGGACATCTTTATTGGAGGTGTTTTCGAATATATTGTTTTGCTGTTTGACTCACAAAACAGTGGCTGGATATATATGGGAAGACTTAATGAGATGCACAGTGTCGCAGGGCATTACTTCTGCTTGGTTTCACTGTCTTGCTGACCTGAACGTTTGATCTCGACCAAGACAACTTTGAAGTGGTGTAAAAAACACTTGCAAAGTATTTTCATTTGATAATTTGTATTATGAAGTTACTTCCTAGGCATTGTCTTCATGACAATGAACTGTTCCTATTAAGCAGTGCTGCACAAGCTAATCATGCAGCAGGTACTAGAAACACACTGGAACAATTGGAAGATGGGTTAGGCAGTCAACCAAAACCAGTGAGTAAAAATACAAACTAACAAAAAACTTGCTGTGAGCTCTGTGGCTGGGAATAAATGCTACTTTGCACACGGGCCTGCTATGCCCAGGTTGACCTTAATGCTGGGCATCCCTATCTGCTGTATCTACAAAATGATGACTGGTTCTTTTCAAGTCATGTTTCTCATTCTTTGTGTCTCAATAATTCTCATGTGCATGCTGCTGCTGTGATAGGGACATTAGAAAAGAGTCCTCAGAACACAAGGCATAGCAGAGTTACACCAAATGTCTATCATTTTCCCTCAGCAGGTCAGCCCAGGGCAGCGATCAGAAATTAAGCTTTGAGACAATTTTGCAGTGATAGGGGATAATTTCTGGAATGGGAGGTTTTGATGGGAAGTTTACAAAGCTTTCTGAGAGTTTATAAACTATTCATGTATTTCCCAGACGATGTTCCCTGACATGTAAACCCTCTATTTGTGCTCACAATCATCTGAGTTTGAGAAAAGCCAGAATGAATCAAAACAAAGTATCTCTAATGGATTTTGTTTGGTTTAAATTAAGTAGGAGTGAATCTTAAGCTATGAAATATTTGTCAGAAGCTACCAAATAATGATACTACACCACAGTAAAAAATTAAAGGTGTGATGGTTTATATGCTGGTAAAAGTAGTGACCACAATTTGTTCCCTGAAACTTCTATGTGTATCTGGACGAACTTCCCAAAGGGAAGTCAGAGGACTTGACCGAATAGTGGTTGGTCTTCTGTATTGAACTGACCAGACTTCTTAATTTAAAACAATAAGGAACAGCGAAATAATCAATTTTGCTCTTCACGGCGCTTTTCTGTGGTGGCATGCCAACTTAGGAATACTTGCTGTCCACTTGATAGGAATGCTAGACCCTGGTGTTGAGCTTTATGTAGATCACTAAAAGAATCAGGTGACATTTGGTGTTTGACTCTTGGTGTTGACTCAAACCAGCAAATTCTTTTTCAATGTCAGCATCATACACTCTACATTCCCCATGTAGTCTCACTGTTAATACTTTTTCCCCCCTAAGTTCTTATCTGCATTAGGCTGGGGTCTGCTGTAGTCATGGTTCATTTCAACAGGAATCAACTCATCTTTTAAATGGACATGAGACACAGGAAGTTGCAAAGGTATTGTACAGTCATTTCTTATTTTCTTTCCTGGTCTTTATTGGGCTTATACTTAGCTCATTGATTACATTTATGTAGTAAGGAAGCTCATACTTTAACTAAAGTAAAATTAGTAATAGAGTGGTTAGAAAAAAAATAGTAATCAATGTAACTACCTCTATACAAATAGCCTTCCTTAGTTTTAGTGTTTTGTGCTTTACAGATTAGAAAATTCTGATTTTTCCACTTAGCAACTGTACTTAATATCCAAACCAATCACAAAGGCTAAGTTAAACCTTTACTGATACCTGTTCAATTCCTGTTCAATACCTTTGTGATTGTTACTCATGTACCACTTGGTCCGAATCAGATATTTAGTAACCAAAGTTACAGATGCACGTAGAGACCTAGAAGATAAATGGCAGCGAATGTGATAGTTTCATGACTGATTTTCTCCTGTATATAGACTAACCAAGTGTAATTTAAATATTAATTATATAGGAGGATGGGGAACATTAGAGGAGCAGATTTGTTCAGAGTGAGATGATAGAGCATGGGGGGTTTTGTGACATAGCCTATATGGAAAAAGGAGATATCTTTAACTAGAACTACTGTGGTATTGCTGGAATAAGCAGACAAACTTTTAAGCATAGCCCTTAGCTGTGGCTGAAGGTTCAGCATATGGGTTACTTTTTTGGATGCTAAAGAAAGTAAGTAGAGTATTAATGTTGCTCTGTAAAAGAGTTTTGCCAGCAAATAAGGAATTGTAGTACTGAAATAGCAAGTAATGACTTTTTGTACAACCCTATAATAATCCTTAGTGTTTAATACTGATATTTAAAGAGTTTTGAGCAGTACCACCTGCTCCCATAATCAATTAAGTAAGTAAATACCATCTTACTCTGAAGTGTGTATGTAGGAAAACATCCATATACTGGTCACTATTTGATACCTAATGTGTTCACAGTGTGTCTGACTATATTGGAGATCAGTGATTGCAATGTAAAGGTCACTGGTATCTTCAAATTGCCAGATATATGAATAAAGAAGACTTCACTTAACTGATGCTTCAATTTTTTTGAACAAAACCTGAACTGTAGATGCCTGAGAGGGTGGATCAGCATAGCCATCATGCATTAGCTTGCAACAGTGAAGTGGGAAGTGACAACTCACTGGAACTCGCAGAAGGAATATATTTGTAAACTGCGGAGGTTTAAAATTAAATTAGGTTGATATTTGAACAACCCCAAAACTACCCATGTTGTGGGAAAGAGCCATGGGACCTTTGACCAGGACAAGGGCAGAAAAGAACTCTGAAAAAAAATCTAGATGATAACTGCATAGCACTTTGTATACTGTAACAACATTAGAAGAGTTTGTTGGAGACAGATCTGAGGAGGGGGAAGCAAAGCCCTAATGCAAAATGCAGCACCTTGTGTGGAGAAGGATTATTATCTATGTGACAGTTAAATAAAGTAACAGGCATCAGACTTGAACTCCTGAGAGAACATTCCAGAACTGATGCAGCCCCATTACTTTCACTCAGCTCAATATAGCAGGAAGATTTTATATAATCTGAAAATTCTAGTTAGTAAGTGAATTACGTGTTAGTAATATCTCATGGTTGAACACTTCATTCAACACGTAAATGAAGGCACATATGATAAAAGCTGAATTACTAGGAAATTAATGCCAAAAGACTGATCCTTTACCTATTTAATTTTAAACATAAGAAAGATGCTGAGGATTCATTTAGGAAGTAGAGAAGGGAGTATAGGAAATTTCCACTCAAAATCTAAACCAGTGACATTTTGTAATGGAAAAAGGTAAAACTCCAAAATATATTTGACAATGGGTTACCTCAACAAAATAATAAAAGATATTTGCATTTACCCTTTGATTTTTAGAGGAGAACATATTTCAATCTTCTTTAGTCTCCATTTCTCTGTCAATATTTTGCCAATGGACTTTCTTCCTTGAAAGGCTTAACATTCATTTTTGTGCAGCAGACTCATAGCCCAGTTTTGGCACAAAGTGAAATGCCCTGTTTTGTGCATTAAGGTGATGCATCACTCTTGACCCTTACCCTGTGCACAGAGCATGCTGCATGTTAATTAAAAAAGAAAAAAAACAACTTATTTATTCTGTATTCTCAAAACAAAAAGGAGGGGGAAAATAGGGAGGGGATATGGGACTAAAGCAAAAAAAGTCTTATTAGCAGAATAATGATTTCCAGCCACTCTCAAATCTGAAACTTGGTACAGAGAAACTAATTCTCTGCTTAAAATGTACTATGAATTTGGTGATGAGAATCACATCCAAACTCACTTTTTTTTACAAGTATGAAGTAAGTAAAAAATGCATTTTAGGAACTTTTTTTCTTTTTTCAAGTGAGGAGCAAACACACTTCTGTGATTACAGTGATGTAGGGTTACTTCGAATAGCTCTGCAACTACAAATGAACAGGTACTTTAGTTCATTTTACAGTTCTTCTTTAGGAGTGT
>JAOXXN010000001.1:102915480-102929225 GCA_026770055.1 Myrmophylax atrothorax | reverse complement strand
TTCTGTATATGTCTTTGAAAACAGTAAATAGAAAATATAGCTTTAATATGAGGGGTATGATATTTTGAATAAGTTGAAATATTTTGGCTGAAGAGTTTCATACCACCTTGTTTGTGGAAGCATGGTCGCTGTTTATTGCATTGTGCACAGGTTTCAGAGGATACTATTGAAAAATAAAATGCCTGCATGGCATTTGTATATTAATCTGTTCCTGTCAATTATGATACAGGTTTTAAACAAGTCAGATAAGTATGTTATATAATTTAAAAACAAATTAAGAATAAATAAACACTTTTTAAAAATATTTTGATATAAATGATTTTTGCCTGTACTCAGCTTTGGAAATTTCATTTTGTTACTGATTTTGCTTGTAACAAAAACATTTTTAACAAGCAGTTTGCTTTGGTAAGTTATGTGTTTGAAATATACTGAGCTTACTCATAAAACCCTCTTTATATTCAAACATAATCTGGCTGATAAAATGCCACAGTTGAGGATAGCTCTAATATCTTGCAAAAATAGCTTGTATACAAGAATACTGGGCAAAAGGGAAAAGGAGATCCTGTCTTTTAAAAGTGAAAATTGGGAGTCACCAGATTACTAACCAGTCATAGAACTACTTTGGGTTCTAGAGAGAGTATCATGGTAAATAACAAAATCTAGATATGAATGAGAGCCATTATGTACTTGTCAGCAGATCTTGTTGGAGTGGTGCCTTAGGATTTTATATATTTGTAGATTTTTATATAGCTCTATATTTTCTCACATTTGAGGTAGCAGCTAACAGTTTCAACCTTGTGCCACATTCCTAAATTTCTGTCTCAGGTGTGAGATAGCAGCCAGAACATCATGTCTGGGACACATGTACCAGGACTAGAATAAAAAGACATATTGTCAAAATAAGATAGAAGACCCAGGACCCTTGGAGGTGTTCCAACAGGGCAGTTCTGAGGGTGGCATCAAGGTGGTATGAGGGTGAGGGGTTCTTGGGTTGAATGTAACTATTAGTTACGGTAATTAAGTAGTGTTATAAAGTTATAAGACCCCTATATCTGGGCATGCATCTATATACTTGGTAAACTCAAAAGCTTTTAGTAAAAGAACTACTCTCTTGTTTACCTAGACTAATACTATCTTGAAAAGTTTTTCCTCAGTTTTAGGCAACAGGAACAGCCCAGTCCATTCACAGGGTGGCTAAAGGGCCTTGAGCATAAAACAGCAGCAGTGGTAGATGTCCCTGAGTATAGCAAAGTGTCCCACATTTCACAGACTGCTCTCAAAAGCAAGATTGGGAAGCAGTGGTCAGAGGAATAATGATAAAGGAATAAGCAAGCAGAGAGGAGTGGTCTGTTCAGTCTGGTGATCTGAGTAATGCAGTGGGCTACAGTAATTTAACCCTTGGAAGATACTGTTTAAGTCTTTGTAGAAGAATTGCTGGGAATTCTAAAATGAAAACCAAGTGAAGCATGAGGGATGGGAATTGAAGAAACCATCTTCTCACTTTCTAAACCCAAGTTCAAATCAGATTCTAAGAGTTTCTCACTAGTTAATGTCTATTTCTTACTAATTTCTCAGCTCTCAGTCCCTTCATGTTTTAAATATAACTGTTGTTTTTGGTCTGACTTCTCTCCCTAAACTAGTAAATCAGCTGTGAAAGGCAGAGTTACAACTTCATTTACACTCAAGTGCTCTCCTAACCTGTTGATGCCAGTCTATTACTGGTAGGGAAGATAACAGATGTTTACTGTCTGATACTGTTTGTCCTCATTAATAACCATTTGTATTAAGTGAGGACAGGTTTTGGAGAATAAGATTTCACTACCCATTGGGAGCCCTGTATGGGGATGGCATCTTTTTAATTTTACCAATGATCTGTATGGTTGCAGATAAAAACAAGGACAAAAGAGTTACCTGGCCCTTGGTAGTGGCCCAGTGATAGCTTTGGCCCTGTCCATGGCAAGAGGATCATAGATAGTTAATCATTACATTCGTTAAAGATAGCTACTGTTGTATGTATCTTGAGCAGATTTTCCAAGTGCCCAAATTTGTCAGAGATTTGTGCTGTTTTCGGAACACTAATAGTTTCTTACTGTAGGAACCACCTCTGTTGGACTGATCTAAGTGACTAGGAAGACACCTACATCTGGGCACTGATCCATGAATGAGCCATGGCTGCTTTAACAGTGTCTTGGGTTGACCCATTGGGCTCCCAGGATTATCCAGGTCAAGGATGTCTTGGTGCTTGCCTGCCAGTTTATGTGTTGACTAAGGCAGTACAGGGATGATGGAATTTTTCTGGGGTGTTTTGTTTCTAATGTACTGACTGTTTTTGTGCAGGGATGAAATCTGAGAAGGAAATAGAGAAGCTCTTCTCTGTGTCGTTAAAGTGGTCTTGTCTAATATGTTTTCTAATATGCTCTAAGAATCATCTCAAATGCATAACTGAAACTTTTTAGCCATGCACATTCCCCACTACTTACTATTCGTCTTCCTTAAAGATCAAAACCTTTGCTCTTCAGCCAAGTTTTTACCTTATAGAGCACAAGCATGTAGACTTTCAGCAAAAATGTAGAAAATGAAAATTGTCCTGATAGCTCTAAGGCTTACTCAGTAGGTCTGCTGTGCATATGTTTGACCTGAATTAAGTACACTGGGAGTCAGTCAGGAGTCCTAAATTCATAATGATTTGCCTGTATTATACATTTAGTAAGAGTTCTTTCAGCATGTAACACTTATTATACTTTCCAGTCTCTTGGATTTGTTTGCACAAAGGAATTGACAGAGTAAGATGTCTCAGGTAATTACTTTGTTACAAAGGGTTGAAGGTGTTGATGTACTTTTGCTATAGGAATTTGTTTTGCCTGAAAGAGCTAGTAAAGAGCTAGTAGAAAGAGCTAGTAAATCTGAGGGCTCATTTCATTTGAAAGCCTTTTGTATTAGGATTGGTTCTAATCACACAGATTTCAGTAAATGTGTTCTGTAATTGGTTTGGGCTTGAAAATAATTCTTTTTTCTTTTGTGCTGTGCAATTCCACAAGTATGAGAACTAGATGCAAAATTTTGATGTTGACCAAGTCATGTATTTTCTTTATGTAAATGTAATTCATTACTGTTGTTATTTCTTTTGATTTAGGTAGGGCAGAATACCCAATTTGCACATTTTCTCTGCTGAGAAAATTCAGTATTTATAACTTAACTATTCTTTTTTATAATAGATGAAGGTAGTCCTATTTTGGTATGTGTGTGTCTTGGACTAATTTTCTCAGATTTCCCTTCTCTATGTTCTTTAGTCTGAAGGTTAGAAAATAAGTCAGAAATACTCTCTTGATCTATTGAGTTTGCTTTTATTTCTGTTTCAGTTTTAATGGACTTTGGAAATTCAGAAAACATACAAATTCTGTAAGCAATGATAATTCTTCCCAAAGAGACTACTTGGTGCTATAAAATCACATAAGAGGTGGCATGCTTAATATTCTATACTTGCTTGAAGAGATATAGCTCTAAATCGGAAAGTTATTCTTTTTAAAATGGGAAAAAAAGAGGTTACTTCTGTTTAATATCTGACTTAGTAAGATGTATTTAATTTACTTTTTGCTTGTTTCTAAGTTTGCTGTCAGCTCTCCAAGGCAGACTGAAAGTATTTTTTTGAACAGGTGCACTTACAGATGTCTTGGGAGAGAGTTTAAAATATTTTGTACTTAGAATATTTGGAGATGCAGGGGGGGGAAAGGGGAAAGAATATGAAAACACCTGGCTCTCAGCAAGAAGTTTTACCTAAGAATATAAAATCTTCTGGTGAACAATAAGGTAATGAGATGCGAAGTATAACCTGAGGGGTTAAAAAGTGGAAGTCAAGTTAAAAATGCTCAATGTTCTCACTTTAAAGGATATATTTATTTTACAAAAAAACAAACACAGCCACACAGTCTGTGTGTTTTTAAACAAAAATGATTTTTTTTTCACGAACTGTTCATGAAGTCTTCCATTAACTGAGGGCAGACTGATAGGTTAGTTTTTAGCTAGGCAAATACATAGAAATATGTATGTGTTAACTAATTTCTAGAAATTTATCTGCTCACTCTGTAGAAACAATACATAGAAAGTGATTAGACATAAATTTTAAGCCTAAATAGCTCTGGGCTTACTCTAATGTTGGCTAGAAAAGACTGTAGGACTGAAATTAAATTAGTTGAACTGTTAAAACATAGCAGATGAATCTTTTAAGGGAAGACTGAAAAAATTCGGTTAAAATCTGTATTTAAAGCTGGTGTTTAAATGAAACTTGCATCATGGAGAAAAGGAAGAGAGTTGGTCTTTAAAAATCTCTGCTACAATTGGGTCTTGGCTTCCTTGTAATTAAATGAGAAGGGCTGGAGGGAAGGCTTTAACTGGAATTAGTTATTCAGTTAAAAGAAGGCTAAATCTTAGTGAAGACATTGTAAAAGAGTACTCGTGTATGACTAAAGCAGCTGAGAAAGGCTCTATGACCTTGTGTAAAGATTTACCTGCCATGTTAAAAGTGGTAATGACAGATTGAGCTGCATTCAGTAGGGCTTCACTCTGGGTAAATTCAAGTTGACTAAGACAAGTTTAGCTCCTCTTCCATCCTCCCTAAGTAAGGATAGGTGCTTGGTTTATGGAAGTGAGGAATACTAATAACCGCTTGGATGACGCTGAAGATGCTCAGGAGGAACTTTGCAAAAATAATCAGTGATATTGTGGATTTTAAAATCTTAAAGAAAATATTGTTTTTAAAGAAGCTCAAGAAAACGCACCAAAAAGGCTTCAGAATAACCACTGTGTTTACTAAGAAAAAAACAAACCAACAAAATGTTTGAGCTGGGAATTCGGTCATGTTTATTTTCCTGCTTGATATGAAGGTATCTCTTTACTATGGTTGATGCCAAGCTATTTCATTTCAGTTTTGAGGTAAATGCTCATGATGGACTAATTGGTCCAAATTGGACCAAACTGGCCCTTTGTTTCACAAAAGATATTTCACATAAATTAAATATGGCAGGGGAACATCAAGAACAAGGCCTTTTCCCTGATGGAGGGGTGTTGTGGTTCTAGTATCTGTAAAACTGCTGCAAGATAAACATGAAATACTTCTTTTTCCTCCTAGGAAAAGTAAGGGACTCTGTATATTTACCTTTACTTCATTGTGTAACCAGCAGCAGGTTCATAATGTTCTTAAAAGTTTAGCACAAGTTATATGAATTTCTGCAGATTATCTAAGAACGACTTTTACAGATGTCATGTTTGGAGAAAGCAGAGAATAATGTTCAGAGGTACTGCTTATCTGAATAATTTTAAAACAAATTAAGAAAGTGCAAAGACTATATAAACTTGTCAGTGTTCCATGTGGTGACCATATGTTAATTACTGGAGGAGGCCCACAAATAGATGTATTGGCATAGTTTTCCTATAGTGGAGAACAGTACTTGGGATTAACAAATGTGGATTAATTTGGGATTCACATATTGCTAGCAGAGAGTAAAGTGCCAGATTAGCTTTAATTGGGATGCTTGCTATTTTTTTTGTAGTTCTGATTGCTTTCTGGGTTCTGATGTGTTTAGGTTTGAACCTGTTTCTTTCTCATTGTTAAACCAATACATTTTATTTGTAACCAAGTGATTTTACCACGTTTGTTTTTCAAAGTATTCCTCTGTCACTAAGTCTTCAAGAGCCTGTACTACTTGAATGTAGTGTTAAATGTCACTCAATGATTTTTTTTCTTCAGAAGTATATCAGATGCATAACCATATTAGCCAAATACTGAAACACTCTTGATAACTCCTTTATCAGTATAAGTTTATCATTTAATTTGGTCCTAAATATGTTTGGGGTTTTTTTCCTGATGTTGTGGTTGTGCTGTGTTCTCCTCTTTTCATCAGAGTAGAAATTAATTATTTTTATACTCTTATCTTTTTATGAAAACGTTGATGCAAAATATGTTTAATGGAAAATTTGTCTAATATGGACAATTTGGGGGCTTCCATGTGTTTGCTAGCTGCATCGTGTTAAAAGACAGCATTGTAGCTGAAGCTTCCCCAAAAGATGCCTGATCTTGGACCAGAAAGTCTCATTGGAAAATGTATAAACATCCAGGACATTGTCTGATATATGTCTCATGCTCAAGGTTCCCTGGCATCATTTGATGCTTTCTCTGGTGGGAACACTCTGGCCAAAACTTAGCAGGTCAAGCAGAACTCAAAGTACTATAACACTCTCTACTTCAGATTACTGCTTTTCATCTGCTTTCACTATAAATTTGTGCATGAGTTTGCCATATCTGTCCCTGCCTTTCTTGATAAGATAATGTGGAGGCAGGAAATACAGGCTCAGTATGGTCAGTGGATTATTTGTGTTTTATTGTAATCCCTTTTATCCGCGGAGAAATACATAAAGAAGCTACAGGAATAAAAGCCCATAGTATCCACACCAGGGAAAGGTCTTATGTCTGAGGAAGAGCAGAAGTCTGAGGGTAAATAAATCCTTTAAGCTGTGATTTCAGCTTTCTTATGTTTCCAAGTAGGCAGTTCCAGAGGCTTAGGAAAATAGATAAGCTTTAATGATGTCTCAGCGAGCTAATAGACACTAACTGGCCTATGAGTAGGAAATAGGCAGTAACAGTGTCTGTCCAACAGGATCTGTGAGAAATTTTGCTTAGTGTCAAATGTTGGTGTTTATTTTGGTGGTAGATTTGTGTTGCCTTTGTAGCATTCCACACTGTAGAATACATTACTGGTGTCTAAAATCCCAACTGGAAACCTCTTACAGACACATATACAGGAGTAATGCACCCTCCAGTTTCTTTTAACATAAAATATATCCTGGTCCATGTGAAGTATGCTGAGTCTCAGTCTTGAAAAGAGAAACACTGCAGTTGGAGATGCTTTATTCTGAAAATAGAGAGAAAAAATGTCTTCTTTGAATGGTTTGGGAAATTGGTTACAATACTGTGTTTACTACTGAAGGCTAAACATATATAGGTGTCCTATCTGATATTAAACATGCA
Organism: Myrmophylax atrothorax; assembly: GCA_026770055.1. Taxonomy (NCBI): domain Eukaryota; kingdom Metazoa; phylum Chordata; class Aves; order Passeriformes; family Thamnophilidae; genus Myrmophylax; species Myrmophylax atrothorax. The sequence goes on along the minus strand of JAOXXN010000001.1, from coordinate 102,922,204 downwards.
GTGAGGTGGAGTGGGAAATGATGTGTCATCTGGAAAGTGAGGCCAAGCAGATACATGTGGGAAGTACTTAAGAAATAAGAGTAATGGTGCCGTAACCTGGTATTCCTTGCAGCATAGTAATCACAATTTAGTTGAAGAGTATAATTATCTTCGTTATACCCACTGATTTGGTTTATTCCCAAGGTCTGGGGAAAAGACTGCTAAAAATGTAAATTAAAACATTACCTAGACAAGCATCATTGGGTGTTATGAATGACAGTAAAACTAGAAGTTAACAGGGCAATAGGGATGCAATGAAATAACTACATGCAGGCTGTGGTGGATGGAAATCCTCTGTCTTATGGTTTGCAGGGGGTTGTATTGCTTATATAATTCTGTCTGAAAAGCATAGTCAAAATAATCATGAGTAGGATCATAAAAAACCCCAAAACCTCTTTGACCAACACACCAGAATTTCATACATGGTGAGTAAAGTTGTCCTCATGCTGAAGTATGACTAGTCTCAAAGTGTTTAGTAAGAGTTTGCATACAGACAATAAAATACCTTGCTCTGAGACTTGCAGAGGTCCTTAAGCAGAGAATGGGTCTGTGTCAGCATGTTTTGGTAAAGTTCTGGTGCTCCTGAAATCAGGGAACAAGATTTAAAAACAACCAGCAAACCCAACCTGACTTGGAGTGCTTTCAAAATTTCTGCTCTTTGGTCACATTACAGAGCCAGTTTATATTCATAAGAATTGCTTTGAGACTATTAGTTATTGCAGTAAATACATGTTCAGATGCCAGCCTCAGAATGGGGTCTTAAATTAACAATATTATGAAGTTTTTTTCATATTCAAGCTGCCTAAATACTTCTGGACCCTCCTACATGGGTCCATACTACTTGTTTCTGTGGGTAAAGGAACGCTGATCTGAAAAAATGCAATGCTAACTTCAAAGTATTTGCAAACCTTACATCTTTTCTTGGCAAGAATATGAGTCAGCATATAGAATGCTTGAATGACTGCATAAACTTGAAAATTGGAAGATTAATCTTAGCGCTGGAAGGAGAGAGATTTGGAGGTCAAAAGTGAAACAATACCACATGATTCAATTCATCACTACATAGTACAAAATGTGTCCTAATAATAGAGTGAATAGTATGAATACTGTTGTAACTCTTGTTGATGTTGCTCTTTTTTTAATGAAAAATTGGTTATAGCATATCTATGTTATGAGAACTTTCACACATTTTTCTAAACTGTAATTTTCCATGTCTTCGGTAGTTATAATCTTACAACAATGTCTGTTTCTCCTTCTCTGGTTTTGTGTCATAATATTACTTAAGTATGATGACAAGGAGAATTAGTCTAATTGTTGTCTTTCCTGGCTTCATTGGTTAAGATATTTTGTCATTTCTATATTTCTCTATTCCATAAATAAAGTATTTTCTTGATTCAACAAATGTCATCATTCCTGCTGAACAGACATTGTAATGCTACAAATACACACTTACTAAAATACAACTTTTAATTACTGGCAATGTCTCCTGGAAAAATGTTCCCATATCAGGAGGTCCTATGTGTCACTGGTGGTGAGTTTTCTAGTCAGGGTTTGTGGAAAACTAGGAATTCACAGAAAGTAAAATCGTAAACAACAAATGTTCTGGTTTTCCTGCACCTCTGAAACACATACAGATATCAGTTTCCAACAGCGCTTGTCTGAGAGCCCTTGATTCTAGGAAGCCTTGGGGCTAAGAAGCCTCCAGGGTTAGAGGTCCTGCCTTCTAGGGTTCCCCTTTATGCATGGGTTTCCCTGGTTGTTTCCAGGCACCATATTGTGGAAGTTTGAATTGGATTAACTCCAGGATCCAGCATTAACCTGATGGAACATCCATCCCACAAGATAATTTGATAAATAAATATCCTTGGGCAGAGCCAGAGCTGTAGGTCCTGAACAGCTGGATCTAAAATAGTGGTGGACTCTTTGAGTAGGAGGCTGGATTAGATGATCTGTAGAGATCCCTTTCAGCCCGATTTTTTCTCTAATCCTGTGATTCTTCCTTCGTTCTAAATTTGCATGAGGAGGCATGTGAACATCATCATCCTGTATCAAAACTGGAGATGTCTTGGATTTCTTAACAGGAATACTTGCTGAAGAGCATAGGTCTACAGCTTTGGCAGCTTGGAGCTCATAACTGAGATGGGGCTCTCAGTCATGGCAATGTGGCTTAGTGTTATTTCTTCTGCCTCTGTGGTCATAGACCGCTTGAATTTCCTTGTGCAATTGCAGCAGTTGGCATAGTTTGTATTTTGAAGTAACTAACCAAAACTAATTTCAGAATTAAGAGTGTCCATGGACTTAATTTTTTAAAAACCCAACCAAACAAGCAAACAAAACCAATGGAAATTGAATTAAAGCTTTTTCTTCTATATGATTGCATTTCTTCTCAAATTTATCAGTCCTGACAGAAGCTGATGAATCAGTGATAATTTAATGTTTTTTCTTACAAACCCAGTCAGTTTTCTACTGAAAGACCCACACTAGATTTTCTCTACACTTTTTTTAACTACTGTTTTTACTATGATTCAGGCAAAGATTTCCATAGGTTATCTTGTAATAACTTTTGGGTATTCCTGTTGTCTGGGGACTTTTTCACAGTTTTATTTATTTTTGTTTTCCCTAGAGGAAATTAGTTGAATTAGTAACTGTGGTTACTGTGTAGATAACTGGTTTTTTTTCTTGTATGAACTTAAGTACTTGAGTTTTATTATTTCCAATATGCAAAATGTCAGTTTAAAGATTGAATACTTCTCAAATGTGAAACTCAGGATTATTTATATAGTAGTATAGGATACTACTAGAATTTTAACATGATTACTTATAACCATGCTACTGCAAACTATTAGGCTCCTATAAACTGATGCTATGGCAAACAAAACATTTTTTGTGACCAAAAAACCAAAACAAACACCTTGGAAACAGTGTTTGTTCTTAAAAGTCTATTAGTGACTAAGCATATGCTGTGAAGATCAGTGTCAGTGTTTGACATTTGTATCTTAATTTTTCTTTTTGAATGTTATGTAAAATTTTTGTTGATAATGGGAGGGAGGCAGAGCTTTGATATTGGTATGTGTGCTTAAATAACTACAAATTAATAACAGAACATCTCAAAATGCTTATGAAGTTGTGCAGGACAAATGCAGCTACTTATAACTTTTATAACCATATGAATTTTAACTCATTCCTCCTTGTTATTTTATTATTATTGTTTCTGTTTCTTATTGTCTTTACTTTGGAATTAAAAACAATACAGAGATTAGCTTAAACAATTAAAAGAGCTGTACTCCTCTGCTTGCCAGGTTTCTTTCCCCTGCTGCTGTTTTAGTTTCCCATTCCAATAAACAGTTCCAGACTGGTTGATTGTAACCTCTCACTGTCTTTTCTTTTCATGTTTATTTCCTGCAATAAAGCAAATTTAATTCCATTCATTTATTCAGTCCAACAAGTGGATTACATCTTCAGTACAGCATGAGACTGGGTAAAGCCTCTTTTTCCTGGAAGCCTTGCAATCTAGGTAATTTTATTTATTTTAGTATAATAAACATCTAATCCATGGTCAGACACTGCCTGGAGCCTCTGTTTATTTGCAATCTTGCAAGACATCTTATTCATACAGTTACCATGTGTCTCAAATAGAACCTTGTGAGTCTTGAAAAAGACTGTGAACCAAAAACAATTGCAAAATCAATTCTGCGAGAGCCTCTTCCTATTTAGAAAAGCTGCCACTTTTCTAGGCTCCTTATTTGAATGGCCACAGATAAATAAAATCCTGGGTTTGAGTTTTTAACCTGACCATCAAAAGAAGTTAATAACAAAGAAGAAATTATGTGAGATTAAAGTAACAACAAAATTGAAAGTCTTTTAAATTAGATACATATAACACTGGCAATTTAGGAAATGTTGATGCTGTTGTAATTGTGTCTTTTCGATCATAAGAGATAAGTTATTCCTTAGCTTTTCAGAGCTGGCTGATATGTGACCATAAAATTAAACCCCTTGTAATGAGTACAAACAAATCTACTTTTTAAAGAATTTGGAATTGCTGTGGTGGTTTTGTTTCTCTGATCACTCAGATTCACGTGGAAAGATACATAGACCTTGCATACTTAACTGATCAAACAAAACAGGTGATTATTGTTTTACTGAGACTCTTCTGTGACTAGGTCAGTGTCACAAAATTATTTTAGTCCATTTGGACTGAAGACCTGAGACTTAGTCTGCCCAGCCTCAAAAAAAAAAAAAAATCAAACAAAAAACATGCCCCCAGCCTGGATTATGCTTTTTTTACAGTTTTGGCTGGCTGTTGTCTGTCAGATCTGTTGGTGTTCAGGTCACACAGGTCTCTGTCTGGTGGTCATGCTTCAAACCATGAAAGAATAGGGCAGCCACCACTCAGGAGGGTGTCCTCTGCTGATACTGGAGAGAAGAAAACTCTTTTGGCCCTGGTCTATTAAGTTTCCTAAGAAAGCTACCTCTCTCTGACCACAGAGGGCATTTATTCTCTGATACATTATCCATATCCTCTCAAAACCTGTGGCAGGCAGATGAGTGAGTATTTTGGGAAGGAACTGGGTGGTCTACAGGTAGGTTGAATGGTAAAAACTCACTTCCTTGTCTAATCATCTTTTACCAAAGCTTTCAGACAGAAAAATAGGGAATAAGGGTACTTCTGTACAGATACATTTATAGTGCTCCATCTGCATCATACCTGGGTGAGCAAAATCTCCCACCTGGCCACCAGATGGGGGCATTGTGAAGATATTGATTAATTGGCAAATTTATCATATCAGTGAGTCAATTGCATGTAGAATTCACCTCCTTTGTCATTTATTCCACATTTTTATAGCCGTTGCAAACAGATGAAATGCCTAATCATCAATTAATTTGAAATAATGGGAAAATGCCCTTAAGAAAACACCCAATATGATTTCAAAGAATTGCAGCAAGTACAAAGGCAGACTTCCTTTTTAAGCTTTTTGGATGTTGTTTCTCGTTTTTGGTTCCTGACTCCCACTGTTGGATGTAAAAGGCTTTTTCCCTTATCAGTTTTACCATTAGTTTACCAGATAATGCTTTGGTGAGCATTACAAAAGCCTGCTTTTTATTGCATATGAAAATACAGTGTAAGTTGTGTTTTTCATTTGATGGCCACCATCCATTTCCATGATAGATTAAATTATCCCATTATATTTCATAAAGAGAAAGTGTTTGATTCTGTTTTGATTTTGTTCTTATTCCTCTAAGGCAGCTGAGCAACTAGAAAAAAAAATGGTTCAAGTTATTTATATTTGGAAGTAGGTTTAAATATATTAGGAACTGGGTTTGGATGCTTATAAACTAGAAAAAACTCACATGTAAACCTATAAAATTCATAGCAATTCATTGATATAAAAATGCATACTGTTCTGTTACAGAAACCTTCAAAATGTAACTTTGAAGTAACTAATTTTGTGTTTCTACATTAAATAGATGATTACTCAGGGTATTTCCTAAAGATTGGGGGGGGGTTCTTATTGAGCAAGACTTTTTTAGATATATCTATATGTGAAGATATATAATTCCATGTTTCTAAACAGTATGGTAATGCTTTTACTTAGTGCCAAAAAAATTAATGAACAAAAATAGAGCTCACTTACAGAACTTTCGTCTACTTAGGTAGAGGTTGGGCAATTTTTAAGCTGACATTAATTCATGCCATGTCTGTAATCTTTATCATGAGAGATGAGAAAGAAAATGTCCTGTGGCTTGCTGATCTGATAAAGTAAACAGATTTGATGAGAAGCAGCAGAATGAAAAGAGATAAGATCAGCTTTATGGATCTCTTTGTAGTGCTTCAATAAGGTAAAAGGAGGTTTTTTGAAATTTTTGAAGGTTAGGGATAGTTTTTTGCTTTATTTGATAATAAACTTTTGTACTGAGCTGCATTCTCTTTCAATGTGAAAAAAGGTGTAATATAACTTAGTAAAAAGCATCTTTTTTGTGGGTGGAAACAAGTCAGTAAAACAGTTTTTATTTGAAAACTTTAATTTCTTGAGAAACAAGTGGGCAAATTGAAGGCATAGTGATTTCATTATCTTCCCACTCTGAATAACACTGTTTACATATTTATATTCAGAGTATTCACCTAGTTTAGTTCAAGCTGTCTTTCTATAATTTTCATCTGTTCCCTTCACAAGCAGGTTGTCTTTTGACTTTCTGTTGTCCTTTCAAATTTTATGTAATTTTCTCCCTTTGTTTTTGACAGAAACACCCTGACAAGGATGATGCTTATGCATGTGCGCTTGTAGCAATAATAAATGTTTTCTGTATATATTCTGCATGAAGGTCACTGTGTCATTATCTATACATCTAACCCTTTAATCACAAGAAGATTGAGGGCTTTTTTTTTGTTTGCGTAGGGGTTTTTTTTGTCATCATATCAGACAGAAAACCCTTATCTGTTTTATCTTTTGGTACAGATACGTTATCAGTATATAAAAGCTTGTGAAACATAAGAATTGTTATATCTAAGTCCTCAGAAAATAATTCTCCAATTATTTTTCTGTATCTGGTAATGTATTTTAAATAAGTGGGTAAGGGACATTAAGCAAGGAGATGTACAGAAAAAGTAATGCAAATAGTTATGCTGCGCTCAGTATCACAAGGTTATTAAGATGCAAATTTGTATTTGTTCTTATTTCTACTT
>JAOXXN010000001.1:102904132-102915380 GCA_026770055.1 Myrmophylax atrothorax | reverse complement strand
TATTATATGATTTGCAGCTCAATGCCAGTGGTCCATAACCCTTGTTTAATATCAGATCCTGAGCTAATATGAAGGCACTAAAGAGGGTTGGTGACATAGCTAAATGAAATACCAGATAAGTAAAAAGGATACCTAAGTGTAAGCAGCTGTACCTTTCAGGTCAGCATGTCCTGGTGCTCTTTCAGGTGTGGTGTTTCTTAGGTTCATCTGACTAGACATATTTTCTGCCATCTACAAAAAGCAACAGTTCTAAATCTCTGCCTTCTTGCAATTTACAAATAAGAAAAGTCTCTTTAAAGCCAAGTTAGTCGTTGCAAAAATCTGCAGTTCATGAAAGAAAGCCTCTCTCCCCTTTCTTGTTTTCTTCTAACTGCTAAACACAATGAATCATCAGGTTGTCATCTGCTGCTGGCTTTTCTGGATGGGGCAGTGCTCATTCTTGTCTTCTCATTCTCTTGCTTACTATGCAGGTGCTCACCTTACTTGCTGTGCAGAAGGGAGAAGAGGGAAAATACAAGCCTGTAGAATGTAAAGAACTGTGGTAAATCTAAAATGGGATTCTAGTAGGATGAAGTGCTTTCAAGTGTTTCTTCCAATTTTAGCTGACAAAGGGATCTAACTGTACAGATTAGGTACAGGTAGGAAAGTGAACTTGTAAAAACAGTCAGAGTCTTCCTAAAAATTCTGGACTGTTAGTCCACATTTTTGTATCTATTCCAAGGCATGAGTAATGGAGTGACAGGTAATTTTTCGCTGGTAGTTCCATTTACAACCTTAGAACATGTACAAGCCATTATTCATTGAACACAAGAACAACTGTCTGGGAGAATACTTTGCAGTGCCACCTACTTCATGCCAGTTGCAAAAGAGAGTTTTGAAGAGATTTATGTCCTGGTTCAGCAAGCTGGAACCAGTTTATCACTGTGTGGGTGTGACCAAAGCTTTGTATTCTAAACCCTCTATGCCATTTCCCAAGAACTGTTAACAATGGACCATTTGCAGTAGCTGCCCAGGGCATATCTGACCCCTCAGGGTGTGAACTGGGTGTGAAAGACACCTGTGAGATAAGAACTGTGATAACCCCCTTCCAGGAAGTTGTTAGCACATCCACACCCAGCCTAAGGTGTCATGTGTGCTAATGGGCCATCAATGATTTCAAAATACCCTATGATTCACAGAGTGAGATCACCTATTGTGTAATTCCCCTCCCTGGGCGGTCCCACCTGGACATGAGAGGATATAATCTTGGGGGTTTGGGGAATTGGGGGACCACTCAGTGGATCCAGAGGAGGACCAGAACCTCGACAGGAGGAGACCCCACTCTTGACCAGGCTGCAACCGTCCTCTGCACCAACAGGTTTTTCACCTCCTTTACTCTGGACTCGGAGGAACCATGTGGGGCTCAGCACAGGGGCTAACAAATGCCATTGCTTTTGTGCCCCAGGGTACTGGGTTACACTTCTGGGGTTTGTGGGTTAAAACCATTTTCTGTTTGTGCTACTACATTTATTGTAATATTTTTATTAAATTGTAACTCTGGCTTATAATCTCTCTTGTCTTGGGTTTGTTTCTCCTGCCGGTTTACCTTTAAACCAGCACATTTATAATTTTGGGGTTTTTTTTTCTCCTCATCTTAGAGGTTCTAAGCCTCTGATTTTCAAGAGTGCTTATATCTCTGTTTTTTCGTAGATGCTTCTGTGGCACTCACAAGCTGATTGTATTTTGGTTTTCCTGCTCCTGCAAAGTATTTGTGATCTGTCTGTGCAGCAGAAATTAGCTTGAAAAAACCTCATTTCAAGTGTGACTTATCTTAATTTCCCATTTACTTTTGTCTTGTGAATAGATTTTTCTGTTGTCTGAAAAGGCATTTTCTGACAAGTATTTTCCTCTGACTTTCAAAAAATATTTCTCATACCATGGAAAAGTTGAGTTTGTGCTGTAGTCAGTGTAATCACTTTCCGCTGTTTAGGTACCTACTTTGCAAAATGCCCTAGGAATATAATTGTTTACTAATGGTAAGAGTTATTTCATCAGTTTGTATGAAATTTAGCAATGAAGTTAGAAATGTCTTGCAAGAGAAACGCAGAGGCAGCCTGACTGCCTAGGTATGTTTTGAAGAGGCCAGGCTTAAAAAGGTTTTACTTCCCTTAGAATCATAAAATAGTTTGAGTTAGAACGAACCTTAAACATCATCTCATTCCAATGGGCAGGGACACCTACTAGATTGGGTTGCTCAGAGTCACATCCAACCTGGCCTTGAGCACTTCCGGGGATGGGGCAGCCACAGCTTCTCTGGGCAACCTGTTCCTGTGCCTCACTACCCTGACAGTAAAGAATTTCTTCCTAATATCTAAATTAAATCTACCCTCTTTCAGTTTAAAGCCATTTCCCCTTGTCTTATTGCTGCAGCCTTGAGAGGATGATTTTTTGATTCTCTCCTCCCTTAAAACCTCCATGTCCTGGGCATCCTCTTCTGTTCCTTTCAAAGGCTGCACAGCATTTCAGGATTTTAGCAGGTTGCTCTAATGATCACCAGGACAAGGCTGAAGGACAGATGAATAAATGAACCCTTCAAAGATCCTGATGGTCCCCTTGAATAACTTAAATAAAGCTGCAGCAGTCCATAGCACTGCAGGAGCACATTTATTCAGTACACAAATTAAAATAAACAAATGAAGCTCCAACTAAAACCAAGGTGGCCAGAAGAGAGGAAGCACCTTGGTGCCTGAGTAACTTAACACTTTAGGACCATACGTATGAAACAGCAAGAGGTAAGTGTTGTTCTCCTGGCATGAACATCACAGGAATCCAGGGCAGAAAACATTAGCACCCAAAGTGCAGCAAGGTTATTGCTGGCTAGAGAATGTTACTAGATGAAACAGGATGTAATGAAGGGATGGATGACTGTGGGGGAGAAACTGAGGGGAAAATTGTTCTTTTTGTCTTTATAATTTAGGCTAAAATTTTGTTTAAAAAGTAATTCTAAAATTAGGAGACTGTATGTTTGAATTGTTTTTCTTGGACCCATGAAATCATTTTTTTCAGAGCTGTCATGTAGATGCACAAATGCAGTGCTAGGACTTTTGGGATCAGAGAAGTAAGAAAAATAACAACTTTCTTTTTTTTCCCTTGTGGACATTTCAAATGCCCAGAATTAGTATTTATGACACATGCAACCATTCCTGAAATCAAAAGCTCATTAGAGCTGCAGATAAAATGCACTAATTAAATGGTTAGTTGGAAGTGTATTTTTAACATTCTTTTATGTTGATGTTCACAAACTAACTCAGTTAGGGGTCCCTACATTGTCAGTGCTGTAGAGATCTAAAGCGGCCATCTTTCTTAGATTTGTACTATAGAACTTGAGTTTGCTGTTTAAGATCTATATTTTTCATCATCTGAACTAAAGGATCTACTGACACTGGGCAATGCTGTTTTCACTTTTCATGTCTGTACTCTTTTTTTCTATGAAAAAGCTTTGCTCTTCTCTTTTTGTTGCTAAGAGAAAAAGCCTGTTGCCAAGGAACAAGTGTCCAGCACGTACTGATGTATCCTCTGTCAGATGTCAAAAGCATCCCTCCTAAATATTTTCATGTGCATATAGCAGACAATTCTTACACAAGAAGGAAAAGAAAGGTGGCATTGGCCAGCCTTGCTCAGTAATGTTCAGAACATTAGCCCCGAATACTCTGTGGTGTACATTTTTTTTTCTGTAGCCCAGACAAAGGATAAGATACTAGGCCTAGAACTTAGAGGGTTTTTTACCTTACTCATTTAAAAGTGAAGTTTGGTCTTCCATATTAAAATGTCTGATGTTACTGTTCTGTGGTCAGGGTGTGCAGAAAGCCCTTAGAAAAAGTGCAGTCCAGGGTGTGACTGAGTCAGATGAGGCTGTGATTTGTTTCTCATAGATTTGCTCTTGAAACTGTAAACATCCATCCTGTTGCTGAGGGCTACCACGGTCTCTGTGGCACATACCAGAAGCAGCAAGTAGAGGTGTTCAGTGGGTAGTTGGACTGTTCTTAGCTGTGTGCCTGGTTTTAATCTATAGTGTAGAATTAAACTTTCCAGTTCCAACTTCAAGCCTCTTGGATTTAGATGGCTGACATGTTAAGTGACAATCTCCTAGGGGAGGAAAAGGCAGTTTTCTGCCATCCTATAGTCAGGGCTGTATTTACAGTTGTCAGCAGTATATTACTGATGTATGGAAAAGGCATCTCTGGAGCATGGAATAATTCTCTTGTGCTCCAAATTATTGTATCTTGTGTACCACCACTGCGTGTGGGAAAGATTTCAAACATATCAGTCTGTGCTTACCAGGTTAATTGATCCTGAAATGGTTTGTGGCTTCAAGAAACTTGGAGAGCCTTCAGAAACTAAATGTAGCATGGTAGCACTTGGTTTAAGAAGTTTGTAAATGCTGAAGTTTTAAAAAGTTGAAGAAGTTCAAAGGAAATGGATAAATGTTATAACAGTTTTATCACATCATTAGCATAAAAGTATGCATTTGGTAGACTTTGGTATATCAGGATTTTGTCCTAGCATAAATGGGTTATTGACCTAAATTAGCATTTCTGTTGTCTTTAAACAAAGAAGCAGCAAAAATAGTAGATTTGGAAATAATGATGCACAGCTGTGTGTTACTACACTCTGCAAAGTCTCTCGATTGGATCCTTGTATGGGAGAGTTGCATCCAATGACTGCTGCTGTAAGGAATTCTTCGGCTCCTCTGGTGCACAGATCATCATGAACAAAAGGGGAGAAAATGCTTACGTTTCTCCCAAGCCATTCAGCTGCTAGCCTAGGTCTAACTTTGGTCAGGAGACAAACGCAGAAAGGACTTGTGACTTTCCTTTCTAGCATTTCCAATTTCCAGCCATAAACAGTTTTCCTCTCCATTTTATCTCTGAAATATTTTAAAATTGTTTTTTCCGGTATCTTTGGGGTTTGAGATTAAAAATTAATTCACTTTTGGGGTGTCCTTTTCTTCTTTTTTTTCTCTTACTTCTCAGAGTTGCATGATGGAACACTGTCCTGGAGACCATTGTCTGTGATCCAGTCATGCTTTTTAGCTTGGCAGAGCAGCTGTGGAGAGCTAGTTCAAGTCTGAAGCCAGTAGTGTCATTTCAGCAGAGGGAGGCAGGTCAGTATCCTGTAGTGATGCTGACTAGTGATGTTTTTATCAGTGCTTCAGGTTAGAACCTGAGCACCACAATCCCTGGTTTGACTCACCTTGCAAAACCTTTTCTGCTTGGAGAAATAAAAGCAATAAAGGCCAAAGGTGCTTCTAATGATAAGAAATGCCTTTGAAATCAAGGCTATTAGGGAGTTTTAATCACATCTCCTCTGTGTTGAGCTGTCTACCACAGAATTGTCATAAATCCTAGAAGTCACTGTCCTATTTTTTGTATCCTGCAAAACTCAGTTATTATCTCACCTATCTCTCTCAAGGATTAAGATTACAGACAAGTATTCTCTCCTTTCATTTTAGAAAATAATGCAACTTGCAGCAAAACATATTTTTCTTTTATCTTGTGTTGGTAAATCTGTGTGCAAACAGCTTGTATTGTCCTCAGCTTCTTGAGTTTGAACAGGTAATTGTGGAAAACAGACTTCCATAGATAAGCTGTTCTTCAAATTTTGAACTATTACCTATTTGTGACACTCCAGTGAGGTTTCTGTACTGTTCTTGCCTCATACAATGAAAAAAGATTGTCCAAAAAGCTCCTGCAGGGTGGAGTAGTATATGTACTGATTTTTTAGAAATGATAGCTTCCCTAGGAATTCATACACAGAAAACTGGAATCGGTTTTCATGAACCATACTCTGGGGATGCATGATATCCTTTTACATTTGTATGAAGCAAACAAAAGGAATGGGGATATGAAACAAATTATTTTATAGTTTTGAATGAACATTCATTGTTTTACTTGGTCCTCAGTAGCATTTCACACAGAAACAGATTTGCATAGGTAATTTTGATGACAAGTGAAGGAGAAATTGTTTCCTACTTGTAAATCAGATTTGCCTGTTAAAAGGTTTCCTTCTTCTGCCAGGTTGTTGTTACTTCTGAGTTGTTATTTAGCAGCATGTCAGTATTGTGAAAAACACTGAAAATTGGTTGAAATTACTTGTGCTTTGCTTGATTCTTTTTTAAAAAGTATTTTTCACAGCAATTCCCTTTATTTATGTAAAACAAAAAAGTTAATTTTGTTATGCCTAAACAGACTTTCTTTAAGGTGATTGAAATCAGTAGTAATGCAGTGAAAAAATGGTAAACAAAACTGACTTTACGGTTGTTTTTTTTCCTTAATAAATTTGGACGCAGTTCTGCCTGGTATCATGTGCAGTATTTAATTTATACATTTATACAAATGAGCAAACTATCCTTTCTCAAAGAAAAACGCATTTAGTTGTTTTTCTCGATGTGCAAGACCATTTTTATATGACTGTAATTGCTTCTGTGATTTTTATTCTGCAGCATAATGGTTAGTGATAGACTTATGGAGCACCTACTGAAATAACATTTTGCAGTGAAGGCTTTGGCTATGGAGAGCTATGCTTTGTAATAGCATGGAAGGGTACTTAGAAGTATTTTAAGAAAAATTTTTGCTTGATATGTGGTCATAATAGAGATGGTATAAACTAGTGTTAGTAGAGAACAAAAATTTTTGTCAAGTTTTTGTGTAGAATATTGACCTCTTCTATGAAGAATAAATGGCAATACATTCTCTTATAGATATATTTTCTCATTCTTTTAAGACATCATCTGGTTTATGGTGCAGCTACTACTTTATGAATTCAACAGTTAGTATCTCCAAATAGTCACTGTTCCTTCTGAAGTTCATTACTGTCTAGTGATTATTCAGGATTTTAGTGCTTCTCTTAGCATTACTGTTTGTTGAGAAGACCTTATTTTTTTGTTAGTAGTGTAACTTTCTTAATGAAAGTCTCTTTGGGTATATTTTAAGTTGCAGATTTGAAGATGCCAGCAAAATTAAACAAGGTCTATTTTCATGAGAGCTTGGGATTTCTTTATATAGATTCTGCTTTAAAATTTTCAATTTTCTTTTAATTTAGATGCAAATTTGGATAAAGCTGGGTTGTTGATATATTTTAATGCCTGCACTTTTTTTTTCCCTAAGCCTTGTGAAAGGGAACCTGATTTGGTGGCTCCATTTGATTACTGCTAGTAGATTATTGAGGGACCACTTAATAAAATAACGAAACAAGGATTTCTGTGACTCTCCTTAGCCATCTATGAAAAAACTGGTTTTGATGTAGGTGAAGAAGCCTTTAGACTGTGCTGGAAACAGTAGAAAAAAGCAAGAAATTTTACTTTATATTAAGGAGAATGTTGATTTCTCTTCTTACAAATGTGATTATTTGAGGTTAACTTTTATATTTTGTTGATGTATGGCTAATAGGAAATGTGTTATCTTAACATTTGTTTACATTATCCCCAAAGCACTTTGCATTTTAATATTTTTGAAGGTGATATAATTAACAGATGGAAGTAGCAGCCAGCCATAGGTCCTGTCAGTGTGTGGATATACTTTTCTAGGACTACTAAAATGACAGATTTCAACATGCCTTGGCATACCACATGGTAAGGATGATTGGCTTTCCTAGGCACAGGATACAGTTGACCCAGAAACCTATAAATATTGACATGCAGCTTTGCACACTGTTCTATGAATGATTGACCTAAACATACACAATATATAGCTGAGCCAGTCTCCTATGCATGTTAGCAATATGTCCTCACAGTGCTAATGTGGTATTTCATGTATTAAGTCAGCAGAGTGTCCCTAAGAGCTTGGTTCTCCATCAGAACTCCAGAGCTCATCTCAGTCTGCATGGCATGTGCAAAACCTTTCCCTTATGCTCAGTCTATCTGCTCATGAGCTGAGCTATTAGTCCATTTTTAGAAATCATAGAATCATAGAATTGATTGGGTTGGAAAAGACCTCCGAGATCATCAAGTTCAACCCTTGGTCCAACTCCAGTCCATCTACTAGATCATGGCACTCAGGGCCACATCCAATCTGCATTTAAAAATCTCCAGGGATGGTGAATCCACCACCTCTCTGGGCAGCCCATGCCAATGTTTAACAACCCTTTCTCTGAAGAAATTCCTCCTGATGTCCAACCTGACCCTCCCCTGGCACAGCTTGGGACTTTGTTTTGAAGCACAAAGAGAGGGTTTCCCAGGAACAGTCCCTGGTTTGGGGGCTGTCCCTTGCAAGCAATTCCTCAACTTCTTTCTCTCCTGAACCTCCAGCTGGAAAGCTCTTTCCCCATGTGCCCAAGGCACTGGAGCATATATTAATTAGTGTGAATGTGCAGGTATGCCAGGTATGCAGGGAGGTGGAATGCTGAGAGGTTTTTGATGTGCTCAGTGCCCTGAGCTGTGCGGATTGGCCAGGACAGACCTGGACATGCACAAATGAGGGGTTAAACTGCAGCATCCAAGCAAACAGCTCTGACTGAAGGGATTAATGTGTGTCTGTCTGTGTGTACTCACACCAGGTCAGAGCTCTGCCTGCACCCTCTGCCACCAGGCACCTCCAGAGCTCTGTGGTTCCTGCTGTCCAGCACCGTTGGATGGCACAATATTTAAACACCCCCTTTGGCTGGAAAGCAGCTCAGCTCCAGATTCCTGGGATTCATCTCAAAACCATTAACAGAAACCAGTTACAAAAACAGAGAAATTGCCCAGGAAACCAACCAAGATTATTTCATTTTTTTTTCTCCAGACAGAAGCTACCCAAGAAAAACACTGACCGAGGAGAAAGGGGGAAAACAGCAAGCAGCAAACAGAGCAGGGGTGGAAAGAAAGGCACAAAGAAGCACCTCACTGAAACCCACAAGGCAGGTGTAAATTAGAGTCTTCTCTAGAGTTTAGTATTTTTTGGCAGGAACCAAAGTGTTTAAGAAGGTAAATCTGGCAAAAGTCAGTTCTCTATAAAAATAATTTTTAGTCGGAAAAAAATAATTAATTTTAAGTAGCTTGCCATGATTGTTTCAATCTAAATGTCTGAAAACTACACAACCTAAAAACACTCTAAATGTTTTTTCTGGTCCCTCTCTCATGTAGGAAGGCTCTGCCTTGGTAGTAGCACACTTGTGTCTGTCCCACAGAGCACAGGCAGCTTCTGCTAAGAAGGTTTGTAGTCTAAACAGACAGGAGCAGGAGGGAGACATGAACACAAAAGGAAATGACTCACCCAAATTCACAGAGCAGAGCAGTGGCAGAGCTGGGAACAGAGTGCAGAGCAGCTGCAGACCAGCCTGGGGGACCCCAGCCAGGGCTGTGCTGCCTCTGTCCCCTCCAGGAGCCAGGATGGCCCTGGCACTGTGGGATCACCCTCTGTGCACAGGGAATCACCCTCTGAGCACAGGGAGTCACCCTCTGTGCACAGGGAATCACCCTCTGAGCACAGGGAATCACCCTCTGAGCACAGGGAATCACCCTCTGTGCACAGGGAATCACCCTCTGAGCACAGGGAGTCACCCTCTGAGCACAGGGAGTCACCCTCTGAGCACAGGGAACCACACTGAGGGGCAGCCTAGAGAAAATCTCCTGTCTTTCAGCTCTGCAAAGCTCCAGTGGAACTCTGAATCAGCACAGAACATTGATTTTTAACTTTACAATGGCCTCTTGCATCCCTATTGCTCCTCAGAGCTTTCCAGTATTCCAATTCCTCAGGGCAGACAAGAGTCACTTCCACCTGCTGCTTCTTTTCAGGGTATTACAGTGAAATGCTGTTTTATAACTTTTATTTCATTTAAATTATTAAGTACTTGTCTCATAGCCTATTCTGAGAGCCAGTAGTGTCATCAACACAGAGTATTAAAAAAAAAGCAGGTATGAGTTCAAAATCACCACATGAACCATGAAGTTCCTGAAGAAATGGAAAAATATGCAGATGTGAATTGGAGTTACCATCAATCAGAACTTCAGGAGTGGCTCTGCTCATGTATGTGCATCTGTTCATCTTGCCCTGAGGTTCACAGCAGCAGCCAGGAACTTGTGCTGGGAAACAGGGATTTTTTCAGGGCCACTTGCAACTGAGTGCCCCCAAACCTTCTGGATCTGTAAAAATGATTCCCCCCCAAATTAACTACTGAATCTCAAGGGCCTGAGACAGAAGGGTGTCCAACCCATGACACGGGACTGACTCACTCCCATGTGCTTCTGGAGCATCTTGGCTTTTCCAAATCCACCCGGACTCCATCAGGCCCCGCTCTCAGGGACAGATCCCATCCCTGCTCCAATTT
Organism: Myrmophylax atrothorax; assembly: GCA_026770055.1. NCBI lineage: Eukaryota > Metazoa > Chordata > Aves > Passeriformes > Thamnophilidae > Myrmophylax > Myrmophylax atrothorax. The sequence goes on along the minus strand of JAOXXN010000001.1, from coordinate 102,905,096 downwards.
GGCAGAGGGCAGACAGCACTGCAGCTCAGGAGGAAATGGCTGAGGGATCACATCACGCCCTGAACTCTGCTCAGCCACCCTGTTTGGCTCAGGCACTGGGAGGGAAGGCAGCAGCTCAGAGCTGGGACAGTCCACCTGGCTGCTGCTCACCCACTTTCCAAATTCCAGGGCAAGGGCACCACACGGGCAGAGCTGGGTCCCAGATTTCAGCAACTGCACTTTGCACACTTCTTCATTCCAGATCTCAAGGCACTTCACTTGGAAGTTGATAATCCTACACAAGGAAGGCAGGTTTTGAAAAAGAGAGGGGAGAAGCAACTGGACCAAGGGCCACTGAAAAACAGCGTCCAGAACTCCTGCATTCCTGGCCAGTATTCCAGATCCATGCCCCTGGAGCACAGCACAAAACCTCACTCCTCCCACAGGCAGCACTAGGTCAGGCTTGTCTAACCTGGGAAAAGCCTAAGCCACAGGCACCCAGCACTGCTTATTTCTGTGAGGAACAGCAGAGTCCTGGAGGACCCTGAGCAGACACACTTAGAGAGCTGCATTTTGTGTCTCCTTTCTGACCACCAGCACTGTGCCTCAAACCACATCTCAAACCCTCCCTGCACGTGGGAACAGTGCTCTGGCAGGAGGACCTTTGGAAGGGAACCTCCATCCCTCACACTAATTGCAGCCCATCTGTTGCACCCACCTAAAATAATTAAGCAGTGGCATTCCAGGCACACCATCTTATTTTGAGATCAGAAATGAGTGGGAAAGAGTGGGAAAATGAATAGGTTGGCTCTGAAAAGGGTGCTCAACAAAGGTGCCTCCCTGAGTTTTCTTACTTAGCTCAGGTTTGCAGGCTGTTTCATTGAAAATAAAAATGCTTGCCTCAACTGAGGGGCCCAGAACTGTTGCCCTCAGGATGGATGTCCCTGCTGCTGCTGCTGGGCAGAGTCCAGCTGGCTGCCCCCCC
>JAOXXN010000001.1:102886927-102904032 GCA_026770055.1 Myrmophylax atrothorax | reverse complement strand
TGGCAGAGCTTAAGCCCGTGCCCCCTTGTCCTATTGCTGAGTGCCTGGGAGAAGAGACCAACCCCCACCTGGCTAGATCTTCCCTTCAGGTAGTTATAGAGAGTGATGGGGTCACCTCTGAGCCTCCTCTTCTCCAGGCTAAACAACCCCAGCTCCCTCAGCCACTCCCAAATGTTGGGATCTTGGGATGTTGCTGGGCCAAGGGATCACGCTGTTGTAATCAATGACTTGACTTCAGTCAGTCCAGAGTTACCTATAGTTGGAGTGACTCTGGCAGGTTTTTTAACTTGAAATTAAGCTGTGCTTTTTGTTGTTCCTAATGGATTTTACCTCAGTTTACTCATTGTTGAACTTTGTCCTCAGCTGCTAACAGAAACTGAACTGTTAATGTATTGAATGCATGTATTCTTCAAATTGAAGTTTCAGATTTACCTTAGATTTTGGCTTATTTGTTTGTTGTAGTTTTGAGGCACTGCCGCTCTAGTACATTGTGGCTCAGGCTCTTTGCTCAGTGCAGAATCCAGAAGCACACTGCGCTGTGTGATGTACCTTCCAGGTTGCTGTCTAAGTCTGTGGGCACAGAATTTGGATATATGATAGTAAAGCTACATGTGGGTGCCTCAATTTGTGTTATGCTAGCAGTTGTTTACTGAGCATGATTTCAGGTCCAAGGTTTATTGGTCTCAGAGGACATAGGCAGATGAAGGTGGGTTGTATGGGCTTAAGAAAGATCAGCAATATAGGAAAGGACACTAGTGGGAACAGAACAATTGAAAACAAAAAAATGAAAGCTGGTTCTTTGATGCTTTTTTTTAGTGTGCAACGTGCCAGGATAGAACCATTCTTTTTTACCCTAATTTATTTGTTTGACCAGGTTGTCCATTATACTCTTTCAGTTTAAATGAATCAATAATAGATTTAACCAAGAAATGAAAATTACTCAAAGTAATGAATACTTTCCAGCTAATTGTCTCTGTAAAACCATTCTTTTAAAATTCAGCAATTGACTTGTCACCTCAAGTGTCTTACTTTAACTAGAGATGTCACTGTTTAGGCAGTTCAAGTATTCACAATGCTCCATTCATCTGACACACCTGCTTTTAAAGGTTTGCAAAAACAGTTGCACAACCTTCTATGGGTGGAAAGAATGAAGAAAGTAACACAAGTAGGAGGTGAAGAGAAATTTGTCACTCAGTTTCTCCTACAACTTTATCTGTTTAGAAAAACTAAAGGACTGGCTTTTGGACAAGAAAATGATAGAGGCTAAGAATGTGTGGTCTTGATCTAGAACAAAATAGATATATTTGAATGCCTGCTCAGGGGCATGTCATCAGTGTATTTTTGTGTTTGTACATCAGTGTGCTTGTGTATTCTCCAGCGGCAGTCAGTTTTTGCCAGCTTTGATACCTCTTCATAGTATTCCTGCCTTCACAGTCTAAGTTTTACAACTTAGTCAGGATGAAGTTGTTGTTATTGAAAAGATAGTGAAGGATAGGCAGAGTTAGAAGTAAAAACACACCATGAAGTCCTTGTGAAGTATTTCCTACTGTGTAAAAAGAAGCTGAGACAAGAATATCTGCCTCTAATACATTGCAGATAAAAAACATTCCATATGAACTCCTGCACATTATATTCAAAATGTCTCCAAACTTTATGTATCTGGTTATATATCCTGATCTCCCAGGGATAGATGTTCACACTGTAACTTTATGGCTAAATTTTATACCTAAAAACTCAGTCAAATTTCAATATTTTGTCACCCAGGATTATCTTATGAGTTCCTGAAGAATAGTGTCTGAACAAATGCTGTATAATTAAAAAAAACCCCAAAAAACAAATGCCCCGAAAAAAACAATACAAACAAAAAACAACAACAACAACAAAATCCCAAATAAACAAAAGAAAAAACCCCAAACCCCAAGTCATCTGGTTCACTGCCTGGTAAAATGTAAAATGTACCTCATTGAAATGACTAGCCATATTTCAATATGTCTGCTCTTGAATTAGTGTGCATTTCTTCTCTTTTTTTCTCCCTTTTTTTTAAGGAAAACTATGATGAACATTTAGTGGGACATAGTCAGAAAACACAGTTTATAATAAATGTGGTATTTAAGCCATTGCATGTGGGGATGGGTAGCACCTTATTTCAGGCCCCAAACAAGGCAAAATACTTATACATGACCTGGGAATTTTTGTAGGATGTGCAGGTTGGAGAATGGAATCCTAAATTCAGCTTTCATGACTCAAAACTTAGATTTGGAGCTGTATTGTACAGTGTTCTATGAAACTGCCAAAACCCACTGTATAAGGTAAAGGAGGAGACTAGGTTACCTTGAAGGTCCATTTAAAAAAACCAATTACTAGCCTAAAGGTAAAGAAGCAAGATTTAAATATGTTGTGTATTTTTTTTGTTTCATAGTCTAGTATGTGCTGACAATTGATATCCCACATGGCAGATCAATAAACCTGAGGACTGAAATGCAAGTTTTTGTTCTTGGAAAGATTAATTCAGTCTTCAAAAATATTTCTAGGCTTCTATGCAGTGAGTTTTGAATTTGAGTTTTCAGTATACTAACTGATTAGATAAGACCTGAATTATACTCTGAAACTGAAGATTCTGTGGATTCAGTGGTCTGGGATCGGGCCACTGTTTCATTTATGTGTCTCTGTTCTTTCCCTGAACTTTGTTCTTCAAGTAATGGCAGCTGACTGTTATAATTGTATGGAATTGGACCAAAGTCAAAACAAGCAGTTTTTTAGGCACTTGACTAAGCCCAAAATATCATTACGAAGTAAACATGGAAAGGAAGCAGGACTGAATTTCTAGATATTTTATAGAGTTACTGTGATGTCCTAATGTGTTTTGAAGTATATGAGAAGAGATCTAGAAGTAAAACCATTGCTGTACTTTTCAGTTTCCTCTGGTGCTTGGAAAAGGGATTTAGTCAACTAATAATTTATTAATTCCATTCGATGAAGACTTCTTTTTCTGTTATGTATTTCCATTCATTAGCTCTGAGATCTTGTGAGAAGGTGTGATCTACTAAGCAGATATCAGCAGTTTTCTTTTTCTGCAGAGCAAAGCTGCCTTTGAATGATTAGGAGGAGTGAGCAAACCTCAGTGTCGTCATCTCTGTATACATAATACACGTAGTCATATATATATCTCTATATGTAGATATATATATATAGTCATCTATTTATAGAGAGAGAGTTACCTGTTTGGGCAAATTTTTTATGATGAGAGGCAATTGAAGGTGGTTAATTTTTAATTTTAGCTAATTTTTATCTGAAATTTTATTAACACTGCACATCGTAAGATGTGTATGCTATTCTTTGTAGAGCTTTGAACAACACAGGCAGAACTTCTGCCCTTGATCTCACAAAAACCTTTGAAAATTAGAGTAGGCCTTTTAGAACTTGGTGTCTTTCCCAGATGACCAAAGCTTTTCAATTTTTCTAAAATGTTATTTTTAATAAGAGCTGGTATTTTTCAAGTACCAGCTCAGGTATTTCTACTCGAGGATGTAATTTTTTCAAATAATAAGTTGATGTCCTACGTTTCTGTGCATTTCATGTTTTGAAGTAACAGCTATTCAGATATAGCTCAGGGTGCACCAGTGATAAATCAGCAAAGTGTTTCCTTGTTAGTATTGTCACTGTCTATGGTTTTACAGGGAAAAGAAAAGACTAAAAATGACATAAGGATTAGTCACAGCAACAAAATTTGGTACATCTGTCAAAGAGAACAGAAAAGGTGAGTGTGGTCTTGGAAGCTGACCCATCTGCATTGAGCCATCTCTGCTGCCCTCAGGTGAGACAAAGGCCAGAAGGATGACTCAGGAAACTACAGGCCTCTCAACCTGACCTCAGTGCCTGGCAAGGTTGTGGAGCAGATCATCCTGAGTGCCATCGCATGGAACCTACAGGATGGACAAGGGATCAGATCCCTCCAGAATGGGTTTAGGAGGGGCAGGTCCTGTCTGACCAACCTGATATCCTTTTATGATCAGGTGACCCACCTGGTGGATGAGGAAAAGGCTGTGGATGTGGTCTATCTGGACTTCAGCAAAGCCTTTGACACTGTCTCCCATAACATGCTCATGGAAAAGCTGGCAGCCCACAGCTTGGACAGGGGCACTCTCTACTGGGTTAAGAGCTGGCTGGCTGGCCAGGCCCAGAGAGTGCTGGTGAATGGGGCTGTGTCCAGCTGCCAGCTGGTCACCAGTGGTGTCCCCCAGGGGCCAGTGTTGGGCCCAGTTTTGTTTAACACTTTTACTGGTGATTTAGATGAGGGGTTTGAGTTCACCATTAACAAATTTTCAGATGACACTAAATTGCGTGTTGATCTTCTGGAAGGCAGGAAGGCTCTGCAGAGGGACCTGGATAGGCTGGAGATGAGCTGATTCCAATGGGATGAAGTTCAACAAGGCCAAGTGCCGGGTCCTGCACTTTGGCCACGACAACCCCCTGCAGTGCTACAGGCTGGGGACAGAGTGGCTGGAGAGCAGCCAAGTGTAGAGGGACCTGGGTGTTTGGATTGACAGGAGGCTCAACATGAGCCAGCAGTGTGCCCATGTGGCCAAGAAGGCCAATGGGATCCTTGCCTGTATCAGGAACAGTGTGGCCAGCAGGTCCAGGGAAGTGATTCTTCCCCAGTACTCAGTGCTGGTGAGGCCACATCTTGAGTGTTGTGTTCAGTTCTGGGCCCCTCAGTTCAGGAGGGATGTCAGCTCCAGGTGCTGGAGCAGGTCCAGAGAAGAGCAACAAGGCTGGTGAAGGGACTTGAACACAAGTGCTATGAGAAGAGGCTGGGGAAGTTGGGATTGTTGAGTCTGGAGAAGAGGAGGCTCAGAGGTGACCTCATCACTCTACAACTACCTGAAAGGAGGTTGTAGCCAGGTGGGTGTTGGTCTCTTCTCCCAGACAACTATCAGTATGACAAGATGTTATGGTCTTAAGCTCTGCCAGGGGAGGTTTAGGCTGGATATTAGGATGAAATTCTTTACAGAGAAAGGGATCAAGCATTGGAATGGGCTGCCCAGGGAAGTGATGGATCACCATCTCTGGAGGTTTTTAAGACGAGACAGGATGTGGCACTTAATGCCATGGTCTACTAACTGTGGTGGTAGTGGATCAAGGGTTGGACTTGATGATCTCATTAATCTTTTCTGACCCAGCTGATTCTATGATTCTACTATTCTATGCCAAGGAGAGACAGTCTCTAGAAACCAGTGCTACGTGAAGGGCTTACGCTGTATGGATGTAAGGAAATAGAGAAGATGAGGGTGGAAATTTCTTACAGAGGTGAAGAAATCTAGAAAGCTGGTGAGGTGTTCCTTTAGATAATATGAGGAATGTGTGTATGCATGAGGAAACATGAAGCTTAATGTTAACTTACTAAAGGATCAGATGCTCTGAGTGATGTCAGACCAAGTTCTCTGCTGCATATTCCAAAAGGTTCTGGATGGTTCTGGAAGGTAGAGAAATGTGTATCCCTGCTGCTTGTCTGCATCCAGATGTAAGTTCCATTTTATTCAGTGCTTGTAGTTTTATCTACCATCTGAGCAATAAAAGGAGAGATCTGAGATTCCCTTGCAGCACTCTGAACTAATAGATGTTTTCAGATATGAGGAGTGCAAGAACTAATATGTCAGAATGGATGGCAGCTCTCAGACTTCACAGGATAAATATGTGCCTGTAGCCATATCTTAATTAGAGATCTGCGGATTCCTAAATACAAGATAATACATAAACAAATTGATTATTTATGTGCTAAATACAAAGATGTAAATTGTGTGAGGGTTTTAATTTTTTTTCCATTATGTATTGCCTTGACTTTCAGGGATTAGCATCTAAATATCGTCATTTGTAGCATAGTTACCCTACTGTTTGCTTTGATTATTCAGGCATTTGCATGGATATGTGGCAGAACATGAATCTTACATGGTTTCCCAAGTTACCATCTGCCAGCTGACACATAAACATTCCCATACCCCATCATGTGTGTAAACTGAAATACATTATCAGCCTCATGCAAAAGTTAATAGCAAAAAAACCATCCAACCCAACCCACCCCATCCTATTATTTCCTACCTTTTCAAAATTTCATTAAGCTCATGTTATTTATATATGAAAGAGTAAGTATGAGTAGGCATGGTGACTAAGGTGGTGGTTTCTGACTGTAAAATCAGTAGGACATAATTTTTTACCTGTCTCCATACACCTAATTTAGGATATTATTACCTACATTTTTGTTTGATATATTGATACTGAGCATCTTAGGGTCCAATTCTCATATTTGAATATGGTGATAAGTAGACTGGTATAGGGCTGTGCTGTTAATAATGTAAATTGTCAGTGGACACATCATCCAGGTAGTAAGGGTTTAAATAAAGTTCTTTATTTCATTATTCATATTGTTATTTTTGTTATGATATTAGCACTCTGTTGGTGATCCACCTGTAAAATCAGATGAGCTCTTAGCTAGAGCAGGGAGACAATCACCTCAGCACAACAAAATTTAACATTGTGCTTACAGTGGGAACTTCATGACTGATATGCTTTGGTTAGAATAAAATACTTCAGTTTGTTGTGTGTTGGTGTTTGGTTTTGTGGGTTTGGGGGTTTTTTTATGTGTTTGGTTTGGGTTTCAGTGTTTGGGTTGGTTTTTTTTTTTAAATACTACAGAGTTCACTGTGTAAAAAGAAGTTTAAAAATACTTAAAATACTTGATCACTTTCTACTTCTCAATCAAGAATGCTCCATATCAGTTTGAACATAGAAGTGCAAAACAAAGTAAACTTACCATGAGTGGAAAACCTGCAAAGGTGTATCTGTGCACCTCTTGTTTAGCTGTGTTTTCCTTTTTGAGGAATACCACAAGATCTTACTAATAGGACTGCTGGTAAATCTCATGGGATTTTGTTCATAATTTTATTTTGGGCTTTCTAATTTCTATTTGTTCTGTTTCTGATACTAGCTTCTGATTTTTCTCCTTCACTCAGGCCATTAACATGTTGCTCTAGCTGTTATCAGACAATAATTCACTCATACATTACTCTGTATATTACCTTGTGCAATTATTTAATTAAAACATAGTTCTATGGTGCCTACCCACCAAAACAGACAGATGAGTGAAAATTTAACTTAGAAATATAATACATTTGGTTTCAGCTTCAGAAAGACTTACCAAGTGTAAAAGAACTGGCTTTTGGGAATGATAATTATCTGCATTTTACTTTGAAAAATTCCCAGAAGATTCATGAGGCTTGTTTGTTTGCTTTTTACTATAAATGTGGTTGGGCTCAAGGGTTCCCATTAAAACCAGTGTTTTTATGAATATACCCTTCTGGCGGAATTACTAAAAAAGCTTTGCAGGTAATATTAGAAATGTAATTACAATTGAGTTACTAGTTATTTAAACTAACCCTGATGCTGACAGAGGTTGAAGATTTTATTTCAGGTTGTTTTCCTACTGTTTCTTGCATAACTTTGTGTTTGTGCATACATTTTGAAAATAATCTTTTGATGCTTCTAGAAAGGCTAACAGAGACCACTAAGATGAGGAAGATGGTAACTGGGAGATGAGTGAGAATGGTTTCCTTACAGTGGTTTTTTATCTTCTGAGCAGAGGCCATTAGTCTGAAGTTGTCAAATGTTTAGTCATTTCAGTCCTGAAGTTTTGATTTCTGGTTTTAAAAATATGGCTGTGAAGTGAGTTAAAGCTCAGCTTTGGTATTTTTGTACCAACTAGTTCATGCTATACCTCGTAAAAACAAAGCTGATATCTGAGTTAATTATATATGTTTTTAATAAACAAGAACTATTTTTATTTGGGAATCCAAATTCACAGAAAGAATGTTCCTAGCATTTAGCTGAAAATATTTGTCCTAAAGAACTTTGTTGTTCATGTGACAGAGCTGTAAAAGTAAAATAAACCAGAACTGAATGAAATAGTTGGATTTCTTCCAAGAAACTTTCAAATGTATTGGAAAAATTGAATATGCAATGAACATTAAGGAAGGATTATAAGAACATATTAATTTCAATTACTAGGATAATTTAATAAATTTCTACTCTAATGAAAGAGTGGAATTCTCTCTTTTCACCACTTTTATTAACGTGACTAATCTTTACTCATTCATATGATGCTGATGCTTTTTCTGTTAATGAAATGACTTTTCTGGTACTACAGCATTAGGGGAGGATATATTAACCTGTGAGAAGAATTGAAAGCCTGAGATAAAACCAGGGAAGACAAATACTGGAAGCAGTGTAAGGTTGGTGCAGTTTTCTTTCTGAGACCTCAGTTCTCCTGAAACTGTGTATTTCAGCCTATGCAAAGTTCTTGGCCTTATAAGCATGATTTAACTGTACAAATCTTTCAAAAAATCAAGATTAAATTCATCTGTTCTTGCAACAAAACATTGATGTTGTGCAGATGTAGCCATGTCCTCCAGAGAAATTGTTCTTTGTGTGCAGATGTTTGTCAGTAAGTTGTGACATTTGGAGGAGGACGAGATGGGCACATCCTAACCACAGTAATTTTGGCAATAGATATCAAGCTTGGAGCAAACCAAAGACAGAAACTGATGAATGGGGACACTTATGCCAAGCTCTTGAGAAATTATTTATATAGGGATTTTTTTTAAAACATCGTTAAACACTTGTACTAAACAAAGTAATTTAAACTGAAGTGAGTTTGATGAGTAGGAGCACTGATATCTGTAATTCATTGTTTTCTGTTTGCTTTTGTATGAGAGTATGGCATTATCTCTACCATGGCAGTATTTCTACCACTGAACTTTTCAAATAGTTGTCTCAGCTCCACATGTCAAGTCTCAGAGCCTGAGGTCAGTGTTTGAGCTCTGGCACATTGGGCATGTCAAGTGCAGGGTCCCAGTGCTCCTCAGAGCACCATGCAAGTGTACAGACCAGCCAGGGATGAGATCCAAGAAGGGACATCTATTTGTTTCCTGTTCAAGTAAGTTGTGCTGACAGCTGGAGCTTGTGTGTTTCCCAAGAACAGAGAGTTTATTGCTTTTGAATAGCTCTCCGGTGCCTCTTCCCTAGCCAGGGACCTATACAGCCATCCAGTGAAAATAGCTTACAAACAGCACAATTTCACAGTAAACTGAGTTTGTGTTCTGTGTCAGTGTAACAGATGCTAATATTTTCTGGAGGATTTGCCATTTTATAAGATACCCCTCTTTTCAGAAGGCTCTTGAGAAGAATGGTTAGTAATTTACTCTGGAGGTAGAGAAGAAAGGTAGATTTTTAGTGTTAGAAAAGAATTTGCAATGTGTCTGTGTTTATTTATTGAACAAATATTTCAGATAAACAAAAACTCAGTTTTTGATCCTAGATTTCATGCTCATATGCTAAAGATATGTCCAAGAGAATGCAGTCACCAATTGTCAATCTGTCCATGTAAACTGAAACAATGGCAGCAGATGCTGCACTGGTTGTTTCCAAAAGTGCTTCTTCTTATATGTGTTCAATGAATCTTTGTTACCATAAAAGCATAGTTTTATGTTAATTATTACCTTAGTCTCTTCTGCATTGGATCTTCTGATAGGCCATGTAAAGAAAGCAGAATGAATAGAAAAATAAATAAAACTGTTAAATACAGTTTAACAAAGAAATACATCAGAAAACCTGCTCTGAACCAAGCACAACCCATTTCCTTCCAAACTCTACTCTGAAGTCAAACATCAATTTCCACTGCCTCTATAAAATACTGAAAGCTCCCCAGTTTTTAAGTAAACTCTGTCACTAGAAAGAAGAGTTCACAGAACAGTGATGTAAGCAGAGACTGAGTGTACAAAAATGAGTAAAATTAATTAAACTGGACTTTTTAATGTCATGTGTGATTTTTGCTTTTAAATGCTTTTCCAATGTGTCTTAACATCAGTCCAAGTCAGGCAGCAGAGTGGGCAGGGAAATATCACTTTACTTCATGAGACCATGAGCTCTCAGAAACACCTTGTGTCTTAACAGGTCCAGAGACAACCTATGCAGAGTTCCCTTGAAAGCCGGATTCCCCAATTCACTTACAAAACCTAATCAACAAGTAGCTGAGAACCTGGCTTTTCATTGTGATTTTTCCAGAAGCTGGCAGTGCAGAAATCACCAGTCAAACCAGTTTGATCCTTTGACTGGCAGTTTGTAGTTGCTTCCTCTGTGAGCATGTCTCAATTTGAAAGAAACCAAGATGTCTATCAAGGAAAATGAGGAACCCTTCTGGACTAGGAAGGGGCCTCTCCCCCAAAACCACCACAACCTTTGAAATTGAGAGACTTGAATCAGAAAATGCGGAGAAAAAAAGATAAGAGTTATTTACTACAAATATATATAAATATATATATGTATAACCAAAATCTGAACAGAACGAACAGCAACACTGTAACCAAAACTTTCAAACAAATCATGTCCTGTCTCTGCCCCTTCAGTGTAGTTATATTTACAGACGAGCGCACCTCGGGAGGCAGGGGCTGTAGTGAGTCACAGAGGAGGCAAAAACAGGGGGCAGGGAGGGGCGCTGGCTCCGAAGCAACTCCTTTGCAGATGGCGTCAGCAACTTGAGGAGTCTGTAGTGAATCCAGACAGCAGTGATTGTTCCCTCAGAAGAACAGCACAGGGCCTGGGGAGTGGGGGCCAAGCCAGGAAACTCCCTCCAAGTGCTTCCACCAGCTCAGCAAAACAGCAGCCGTGCACCAAACAGTCGGAGGAGAGGAAGAGAGAAGTGTGGCCAGCACCAGGAAACCTCTCTCTTCTCCCACCTCCCCCAGTCCTCCTCCCAGCCATCATGTTGGAAGGCAATGCTATTAGCCATCCCTTTGTTTAAGTTTTAGAGAGCTGGCTCTGAGAGCAGGTAGTCAGGAGCTGGGCTTCAACAAGCCATCTCGTCCTGGCTTTCCAACTCCCTAACCACTGTGTTGGTAAGGGATAGAAAAACCCCCCACAAATTCCATGAACAATTTTGAAACTATAGCAGAGCACCAGCCTGGAGGGTGCCCAAGAGCTCTGATGTTTCCCTTTTCTATCTGTAATAGCCCCGTTCTTGGGCAGATGCATGTAAATAAGTTGATAAAAATTAATCAGTCTCTATTATATCATCAATGTGATAAATGAGCAGTTTTACCACTGTATAGTTTTCTCTGTTTTTTTTCTCAGATAGGATGTGAAAATAAGTGAAAATACTGATTGGATCAGTGCAGCAGCATAAGCAGCTATGGGATGCTGGTGTTGCTGGCTCCTGGCAAAGTTGCAGTGGGATGCTGAAATTCTAGGGTTCAGTGACAGTGCTTTTTCTCAGTCCCAGATTGCAATGACAGCCTGTAGCTATGAAGGTAGAAAAGTGATTTTAAAATGGCATGGTTCAGACACCTGACACTGACAGATGGAAAGATCTTTAGGTGACATTACAACTGTTTAATGGAAGTAGTGAATAAGAAAATGACATGTGGTAAAGCTTGTATACACTGGATTTTTAAAATAAGTTACTGTGTGAGGCGTTGATTTTGAGTGGCAACTGTGCTGCTTTTGAAGCAAATAAAATTATATACAGAAGGCTGGAGCAAATAAAGTAAATGTGATTACTGCTTGAAGTCCTCTTCAGAGACATTTTATTTGGTAATAGTTTACGCATAAGCTGAAGTGTTTCTCTAGTGGATAATGCAATATTAATAACCTAATAGTAAGAAATATAAACATTACCAGTCATCCAAAAAATAGTCCTAACAAAGTGGGTATTAAACTACTGAAGGATTTTTCTGAGAGTTTTTTTTTTCTTTAAAGTGCACTTGAAGGTAACATTTTATGTGGTCTGTTCATTTGGACTGTCTGAACAATCCTCTGGAGCTCATAAAAGATGGAAGCAAGGAGTGAAGGTGTCCTGCTTTTCAGATGGCCAAAGGAAACTAATGGAGGGAACTGCCACAAACAATGATGGGATGGTTTAAATGCAACCTGAGGAATAGCACAAAGTAATGAATGACATTGGACTGACTAGTGATGCACTCCAGTGGATGCTGACAAGGAGGAATCTGGCAATTCAAGGGGATTTTCTGAAGATTCTGACTCCTTCTCCTCCTAGTTCTGCCTCCACTTCTCTTGACATTGTTTCAAGAGAAGCAGAACTGTATAACTAGAAAGAGAATGCTTTGCTGTTGCTCCTGGAGGCTGACTAAAAACACTAAAGGTAGAATATTTCTGAAATTACTAAAGGATCATTTCAATAAACAGTCAAGGGCACTGATATAAAGCTTGAATTTACAAATCTACACAAGTGGCCTCTTGCATCTGAACCCTGCCTCAATTGCACCTCTTAAGAGAGTAGAGATTTTCTTATGAAGTTGAAGGAAAAAATTGTAGTGGATCCATCAAAATTGGAATGCATCACAAAAGATATTTCTTCAGTGTTTCAAGCCCTTGCTTTTTCTGCTTCAGGGGGTTGAGACCTGGGATAAAACACAAACCTGTAACCTGCCAGAAAGCAGTTAATGCACTTGCTCATAAATGGTCATAAAGAGGATGGGATTTGACTGTGACTTTAAGAAGAACTTAGCAAGAGAACGATGTGCTGTTATTCCTTCTTTACATTCGTATTTTTCTTTCCTAGATATGTTTTTTCCTGTTAGTTTTATACAGCAACTTCTAAGGCTACCACTTTTTTTTGCCAGAAATACATTTTTTAGCGATACAGTTTCAGTCTCTGCCACAACCATGGAAGCTGGTCTGTCGTGTGTATGAATTACCATGTTAACTGGACAAGAGCCAGGAAAATATATCTTGACAGTTCTAACATTGTGTACTGAGAAATAACACATGATAAGGAAAATTAATGGTAGTAGCCCATCAGCTAGTAGAAATGTGACTGGCAATTTTTATTTGTATGTGCTTTCTGGTTTGAGCCATAGAACTTGTGCAGAGAGTAAAAAAAAAGTGACAACTTGAACAGCTGTCTATTGAAACTCACTGCTTGACATTATGAAATTTGTCGATTGGTTTCATCCTGTCATTTTTCTGGTTGTCATTCTGATATCTGCTAAAAGCTCTTATGGTAGGTATTTCTAACACATTGCTCAAAAAGCATTAATGATTCATTGTTTTGCCTTGTTTTTAGGGCTTTTTGATGTTGTTGTTGTTCCTTGCATGTGGTGATTTCATGGGCTTATTATCAAAGTCCTGGGCCCAAACTTATCCCTTGTGTATCTTCTTCAAAGCTAACTGAGGTCAGGATGATTGATGACAACTAATTGTTAACATTAGGAGCAACTATTTGCTGGAGTCATATTGAGTTGAGTCCAAACAGAACTACTGGATGTCAATGTGGTTGAAAAATACTAAGTTCAGAAACTCACTTAATTAACCTTCTGTCCAACTTGTACTCAGAAATGACCGTATTGCTAAAGCCTATGTGCTAAACATTTTCTGTAGTTTTAATAAATCCTTATTCATTTACTATTTGATAACACATTCAGATTTTTTTTGTCAATTGTACTTTGATGTTGACTAGAACTCTTTAAATTTTTCTGAATCCTACCATTTTTGCCTGAATTACATGAATATACCACGAAGGATGGATGGGTTTTACCAGTTTCAGAGTATTTTTTCCTGGCTTATTGTCTTTGTGGTCTACATGTGAATTTGTTGTTTCGGAGTCAAGTGCATGCAAATCTCATCTCTTATTTAGAACTGGATATTTGGGCAAATCTGATCTGAGCATGAAGAATTAGGCTGTTTGTACCCATGTCTTGACACAGTCAAGGTAGACAAAGAATTAGATAAAGATAAGCTATGTTGATGGGGTAAGAAATGACACAAATAATAACTAAGCCAACAAAAGTCCTTCAAGGATTAGAGGAAATTACACTGTTCACTAATCACATATTGGAGACTTGCCTTATAGCTTCTAGAGTCTTATTGGTGTAAATGGAGGTGTTCCCTTGTTTGTAAGGATCTGAGCTTATTTTCTTCCAATTTACACTTGCTAAAGAGCTTTAAGGCTCAGCTTTTCATGTCCCCTGATGTACAGCAGTGATGACATGCCAATATTGCTATGGTACAAAGAGTTATGTGTTGTATCACAAGAAAAACGCGATTTGCATTAGTGGAGAGAGGAATTCCACAACAATATTTTGTTTTAATTAACTTTTTGAGGGCTTCATGTCCCCATATTTTCTCCTGGATAGCTGGATATCTAGCTCTTTTCTTATCCACTGCTCCTGGCATTGTTTCATTCTGCCATAAATTGTACTGTGTTTTGTCTCCAACCTGTGATGACTGTTTCCATGTGTTTGGTTTTTTGTACTACTTTTCTGTCAGTGGCATACTAAAGTGTGATGGGTTTGGTCTAGGCTTCCTTAGTGACTGACTGTAACTAGGAAAGTAGGCATTATGTGGCTATTCCACACGTGTTTTCCATGTAAGGGGAAGGAGGAGTTTAGTTCTTGGTGTGCTGCTTCCAAGGGTGGGCACAGGGAAGCAGAGGACGGCCTGGAGGGAGACCTTTCGTTCTGCTCGGTTCTGTTCCTTGGGGCGGTAAGATTGTATCCTTGCCAATTTGTTTTCAAAACTTTGATTGTATTCTGTTTGTTGTGTGTCTGTTTTCTTTTGTCCCTTCTCATTCCCATCCCCCTTCCCCCCTTTCCCCCCTTCCCTGGGGACCCCTGGGTGGGTACAATTACGTGTGTAGTGATAAATGTTGGAATATATATATATATATACACATTAATTCAGTCTGGTTTCGTTTGAGTTCTTGCTGTCTTTTCAGGTTTTTTTCCCAGTCCGAGCAGTCCAGGCCTGGCAGGAGAAAGCAGGGCTAAACCCAAGACACAAAGTTTAGCTGATGCTTCAAGTTTTATAGGAAGCTGAGACATTGTATGCTAGTTTTGTTGAGAAGGATTTGCTCCCATGTAGTTCATCCATACCTTGACTGTGAGTGTGAGCTGAGCTCTGTGCTGTCCTCATTTTGAGAAGTCACCTCTTGGATGGATTGAAAAATCTGAAGTTTCAGGAAAAACACTGGGAAATTCCCATATTTAAAATGTGATGCAGCTGGTGAAGCCTTCTCTAACTGGAATATGTTTCTTAACCATTCTTGAGCTATTATGCATCACCTGGAGCAGAACAAACCTTTGGTATCCTCTGGCACTCTGGGCCAATTTTTGCAGGACTTAAGAGTTAGTCAGGGTTTGTGGTAGGGATTTTTTGTGTGATTGTTTTTTTGTTCTACCTGGTTTTGATGAGGTGTTTCTTTTAGGCAGTTATTTGTGCATCTTTCTAAATGCTACATAGACATGTTGCCTTATAATATGGTTTCCTAATTGCATCAGACTAGGTCCTTAATTTTACATAGTCTGAATTTAAGACCTGGTCCTGAAAAGCTTTTAATTCCTTACATTTCATTCAAGTCAGAAGTACAGCTCTGCCCCTCTGGTATCCTGTCTGAAGGACAGGCATTTAGTATTGAAGATAAGCCTGTCTAGAACAGGTGTTTGTTTTGTAAGAGAAGGTAAGATTCAGAATCTAGCAAAAAGTGAAGGTGTGTGGTTTAACCCCCCTGGCAATTAAGGGCCATGCAGCTTCTCACTCCCTTTCCCTGTGCCCCAGTGGGGCTGAAAATTGAGAAAAAAGTATATCTTGTGAGTTGAGATAAAAACAGTTTAACAATTGAAACCAATAAAAATCAACTACTATTAATAAGTGTAATGATAGGAAAAGAAAAATATACCTGAGAGAAACAAGTGGTGCACACTACGCTACAATTGCTCAGCACCTACTGACTGATGCCTAGCCCATCCCTGAGCGCTAAATAGTGGCTTCTGGACAACTCGCACCAGTACATACACTGAGAATGGTGTTCTGTGGTGTGAAATATCCCTTTGGCAAGTGTGGGACAGCTGTCCTGGCTATGCTCACTCCTGGCTTCTTGTGCACCTGCTTCTGGGCAGAGCATGGGAAACGGGGAAAGTCCTTGATTTAGAGAAGGCACTACTCAGCAGCAACCAAAACATTCGTGTGCATACTAACTCCAAAACACAACACCATACCAGTTCCTAAAAGAGAAATTAACCCTGTCTCAGCTGAATCAGGACTGAGAGTTACAGGAAAATTATTTCAAAATAAAGGGTTGTGTGCTCAAGGGTGTGAACACCTGAATTCCGTGCGATTAACAGAAGGATAAAAAAATGATCAGGGTACCCAAAGGCCCATGTTTTGGAAACTTGTTAACTGTTGGTGTTTTGATCCAATTATTGTTTTCTTGTTAATCAAACCCAGTATGTCTTCCTGGTCATAATGTAATAATGTAGTAAATCTTAGATCATTAAAACAAACATCCTTTTTGCTCCCAGGATGTGTGCATGGATAAAAAAGAAATTTATAGCTGTAGATATAAATCCAGACTTTCAAACATTCAAATTTAACTAGTGCAAATGAATATATCATCTCTGTTGTAGTACTTGAAACTTATCCTTACATCTGATCTGCCAAACTTATTTTGATTGATGAATTTGAGCCAGCCTTGAACTCTTCCGACAAATCAAAAGGAAAATGTGAGGAGATGCAAAAATTGTGCCGCCCAGCCTTACATAGAGGAGCCAGCACTATTTTCCTTATACACAGTTATAATTACCAGCTGCTGGCGTTCTATTAATTGGCAGTTGGGTGCCTCAAAGTGGTGCCTTAAAACTGTGCTTTTAAGGGATGGTGTAAACTAGTGTAGTTCAGTTGTTTTGCCCTTGCTTTTTATTCCCATGACTGAACAGGATCTGTTTTTACTGAGGTCATTTGACAGAGGAATGATGAGTTCTGCAGGCAGAAAGGATGGGTTTTTTTAATTTCTCAAGCCACCCTGCTACTCTACTACCAGCTTTTGGTGAAGGCAGAGCAGCTCTGTCACTGGGAAGATTACTTTATTTTTTCTGCTACCTTTGCTTTTTTGCTCTGACTGGTAATGAATTTTGTGACAGAACTGATGGTAACATGGCTACCAGGAACTGGATTTGGTTTTTATGCTCCAAGCATCAGTTAAATGGTGCTATAATGGATGTAATTTCTCTATACAAATATTAGAATCAAGTTCAGAAGCCAGTGTT
>JAOXXN010000001.1:102865901-102879029 GCA_026770055.1 Myrmophylax atrothorax | reverse complement strand
ACAAAGAAAAACCAACCAACCAACCCCAACCCCAACCAAACAAGAGAACACCTGATACTCAGAGCTCTGTGCTCTAGACTCTGTTTGACTTTAGTGTTTGGGGCTGCAAAGGGACCTTTCCCAACGGTAAAATGATCATATTAATGGGGGTAGTTGCAAAGAATTCCTCTAAAACTGTTGGTTTTACATGAAGTGGAGACAAGTGAATGCAAACTTGGGATGGGTTCTGAAACCAGGAGTCTGATCTACCTTGTAGTTTTTGTCCCCTACATGGTGTGGTGGGTTGATCCTGGCTGGATGCCAGGTGTCCACCAAGCTGCTCCATCATTCTACCTAGGTCAGGGGAGAGAAAATAAAATGAAAGGATTGTGGGTCAAAATAAGGTCAGGGAGTGATTGGTCACCAGTTGCCATCTTGAGCAAAACAGCCTCAGCCTGGGAAAATTAATTTATTACCAATAAGACTGGGATAATGAGAAACAGAACAGATTGTTAAAATGCCTTCCCCTCCACCCTTCCCGTTCTTCTGGACTTAGGTAACTCCCAAATTCTCTCTCTCATCCCTTCAGTGGCACAGGAGGACGTTCAATGGGGACTTCAGTCACAGAATCACACCTTGTTTCTGCTGCTCCGTCCTTCTCAGAGGCACGCCTCCTCACGCTCTTCTCCTGCTCCAGGGTGGCCTTCCTCACATAGTTCTCCACAATCTTCAGCTGGAGTCCTTCCCACAGGCTACAGTTCTGCATTAACTGCTCCATGGTGGGTCCCTTCCATGGTGTACAGTCCTTCATGAATAGACTGCTCCAGAGTGGGATACCTGCAGGTCCACAGCTCCTACCAGAAGCATGCTGCAGCACAGTCTTTGTGTGGGGTGACAGCTTCAATTGGTCATCCACCTACTCTGAGATGGGCACCTCTGTGTGTTGCAAGTGGATCTCTGCTGCACTGTGGATGTCCATGGGCTGCAGGGGCACAGCTGCCTCACGATGGTCTTCACTGTGGACTGCAGATGAATGTTTGCTCCTGCACCTGGAGCACCTCATACCCCTCCTTCTTCACTGACCATGGTGTTTTCAAAGGTGTTTCTCTCAAATAAATATCTTTATGGGTCTCTGCCCTGGCTGCAATTTCTCCTGTGCAATAGCTTTTATTTCCCCTTCTTGTATATGTTATCCCAGATTCACTATCATCACTGCTGATGGGCTAAGCCTTGGCCAGCAGTGGGTTTCTTTGGAGCTGGGATTGCCTCTATTGGACATGAAGGCTTCTGGCATCTTGTCACACAACCCACCCCTGTAGTCCTCCTTCCACTCCAAAACCTTGCCACACAAACCCAATACTGGTTTATCTGAATGGATGCTCTCCTGCACTACTCCATCTGATTATAGTTGTCATTGCTTCTCTAGAAGAGATAGTGGAGATGTAGTTTTTTTCACATACAGGATGACTTTTCCTTCCCCAGACTGTTGTTTCATTTCAGTCACCAAAGACCCTCTCACAACGCTCAGCATCTTTCTCTCAAGACTGCTCTTCTTGCTATGTTAAACCATCCTTCTTTGTCAAGGACCTGAGTTTCTTCCAGCCAGGGATCTCTTTGGCCTACAGTCATAACTCTTTCCACACCGCAAATACTGTGCCAAAGTCTTCCTGCACAGCAAGTTCCAGTTCCTGAATGCCTTGAGGTGAAGCTGATTAAGTACACCAGCTTTAATAAAGCCAAGCCCAATATATCTTTTAAGACCTTAGCTTTGTTTATGCTGACAAAACTTTGTAAGACCTACTGCAAGATGAGAAATCAGTTAATCTTTGGAGCAACTGTTGTAAGTTTTACCATTTATGTATTAGCAAACCTACAGTAAATCAGTGGATCTGTGCAGCATTTTAGAATGGCATCTAGGGATTGAATGTGTTAGACAAAACAAGAGTCATGCTTTGCTTCATCATCTTTAAAGATTTTTTGAGAATGGAGAGTATGCTGAAGCCTGATCAGGCACTTCACTTGTGACCCTATTTCATATTCATGATAAATAAATAGAGCTTATAAAACAAAGTACTTGTTTCCTGTGCTTAATTTTTAAACTCTTTATTTCTGTCTTATTGTTTTTTAGTCATATTTCTACTTTTCTTGATGCTTCTCTAAGTTCAGACTAGGAATGACAAGAGGAACAAACTGGGTAAAAAAGTAGCTTGAAATAAGGAGGCACACCCATTTCTGACTTGCGGTTCACAATAAAGCATTCAAACCCTGGTTTGCTACCCCTCAGTACAGGCTGAAGGATGAAGAGATAGAGAGCAATCCTGCCAAGAAGTCTTGAGGGTAACAATGGATGAAAATCTTTACATGAACCAGTAATGTGCACTTACTGCCCAGAAAGAGAACTGTATCCTGGGCTGCATAGAAAGACATGTGGCCAGCAGGTTGAGGGAAGCCCTTCAGTCTGGTGGCACTCCATCTGGAGTACTGTGTTCGGTTCTGGATTTCTTAATAAAAGAAAGACATGGAACTGTTGCAGTGGATCCAGAGGAGTGCCACAGAAATGATAGAGGGTTGAAACAGCTCTCCGATAAGAGACTGTGCTGAAAGAGTTGGGGGTCTCAGCCTGGAGAAGAGAAAGCTTGAGGGACACCTTATTGTGACCTTTCAGTACTTAAAGGAGGCTTATAAGAAAGATGGAGACAGACCTTTTATCAGGGCTTGTGGCAATAGAACAAGGGGCATTGGTTTTAAACTCAGAGGTTTGATTTAGGTAAGATGTAAGTGTGAATTTTTTTATGATGGAACAGGTTGCTTATAGAGGTGGTAGATACCCTGTCCCTGGAAATATTCATGGTCAGATTGGAGCAACTTGATGTCCTTGATCATTGCAGGGGGTCTAGACTAAAAGACCTTTAAAGGTCCTTTCCAATCCAAAACATTCTATGATGTACAGAAGTTGACTCATAACTAATTCTGAGGAAAAAAAGGTCAGTACACATATGTGAAGTATATATATTCTTGTCAGATATTTCAAGACAGTGATTAGTTTTCAGATTAAAACTGTAAAGAAAAATCAGCCAGAGTGATGTCTCGGAGCAGAGGACACAGTAGTCTGTGAAGCGTGCGGCAGCGTGGGCATGTTAACAGGAACTCAGCAGAGATGAACTGTGCCCACATCATCTTGTTTTTCAGGAGGGCTTCTCAGTGCCTGCTGAGCTCCAGAGTTCAGCACAGGCTGCTTGCCACTTTATGAGCTATTTGCTTGAGGGTTGATCTGAGCGTGCACACCATGATAGTCATAGGCATACACCCAGAAGGGAAGATGTGCTATAAGTGTACAGAGGAAGACTTTTGGAAGTTTAAGATGCTCTGTAAGGCAAATGCAATCAAAGCTCTATGGAGCATAGCTGGTTGTGGGGAAATTATGCCTGCAGTGGGACACTGTTTCTATAACTGTGGTATATCTGGTTTCACAGCTGTCACACTTATACTCTCTCACCTTTTCTCTTTCTGATGTAATATGTCCTTTATATTGTCCTAAAATATTCACCAAATTCTGAAACAACACAAACACTTCAGTTTAGGTTAAAACATGGTAAATTTCAGGGTAATTTTGTAAGGAAATCAAACTTTCTAGAGAAGTCTGTGTGCATGACAGCTATGTATTATCCTGTGCAATATATGCTAGGGTGTATTTTATTGTTTTCAGAGGGTAGGAGCTGTAAGTGTGTTTATTTTTTATTGCTTTTCCCTTCTTCCCTAAGTAGCTGAATCCTGTATTCTTTAAAATTTAAGTATATATCTTCCGATGAAAACTGGACTGTCTGCATATAAGATTCAAGTCAGCAGTAGCTTGGAGAATATCAAAGAGTGGTATGCTGTGCAAGTATAATGTCAAAGCTAGAGAAGGGTGGAGGGGGTGCTTGTATTCACAGTCTGTTTATGAGTGGAACGTATCACATTTTTGAAACTTGTCCTCTCTACTGAATGGTTTTGTACCAACATTTTTCTATTCCACAGACTAAGTTTGTGGCAAAGAGCAGTGCAAAATTTTAAGCATCTTTTTACAGCCTTCCACTTTATTTAAGGACTTAAATGCCTCAGTAAAATGTGTAAGCTGGCAAAAGAGAGACCTGAATTTCTCAGCATTCCCAGATGTTCATACATTATAACACAAGGTTTTTATTTTGTTTTTGACTTAGTCATTGAGAGTGGGCCAATGTTGTCAAATAAGGAACTGAGAATTTTTCTTTTTGAGAGGTGGGATGGATTAAATCTGTACTGTTAAATCAGGAGAATGCAACATTGCTTTATGGTTCTGCATATCAAGTATACTGAAGCTGAAATTAACATTTCTACTGGTGTATTCCTACTTTTTTAGCACACTGTGGCAAGGGTAAAATTGCTTTTGTGGAAATAGATTGGGTTTTATTCTCACTGAACATGTGAAAAGACAATTTTTCTTGGTATTTTCCTCTTTTCAGACTTTCATTTCCGTTCCTGGATATATGTGTAAGGAGAATAGTAAATATGGCTTCTTGGTAGCTGGGCTGTTTTTCATTCAGAGATTCATCACGATCAGATAATACAAGTCTTGATATTGTTTTCAATTTAGTTTTATTCGATCATCTGCAGTGCATTACTTAGCTGCTTTCTAAGTTTGAGTCTTTTTTTTAATATTTTCTGCATTTGTACATAAAGCAGTCAATAGGAAAAAAAAGAAAGTTTATATTTGACTGATAGATGGTCATGACTTAATGATACTTAATCCCAGAACCTTTCAATGGAATACCTTTTCAAGCTGTTACCTTAGACAGTTAACTGTGAGCTAATTGACTTTTAAGGTATCCAACCTGAAATTTCAAGCTAATGGAATTAACAGACTGTGCAATGGCACCTGTTAGCAATGGAAGAGAGCCCTGCTTTTACCTGCATCACTAACGTCTATGCAGATGTTGCCATTAGGAACTGCACTGCTGTACAGGAAGGGTAAGGACTTTGTCATGTATCATTTGAGTTGAAACTACCATGGAAATCAAACCTATATGTTTTGATCTGTCTGTAACCAGAATGCAGGCAGAGTCCCTTTTTTAACACAGGTATCAGCTCCAAGATTTCCACTGGAGGAGCTCTTAAATGCAGCTTCCTACTTTGGTGATACATCAAGTCTCTGAGAGTGTATAGAAGGAGAGACAAACAATGTGTTGCAGGGGCACAAGAAGAAGAAACTTCAGCCAGATTTCACATCTTTGGTTATCTCAGAGACTTTCTCAGAACAATACCTTTTCAATAATCTCCTTGAAGCTTCAAATATTCCCTAGTTAGGTGCCTCTTCAGCTGAAATACTAAGATTTTTGGTGCAACAAGGCAACCTAGAAAATGGACAAAAAAATAACACTGCTTTCTTTTTAAGCTTCTGCAGTAAGTGTGTTCTCTGTTTTAAGTCTCATTAATTTCTTTGAAGATGTCATTGGATTTTTACATATTCATTCACTGAAAAGGACTCTTCCCTGAGTTGGTGGTAGCTCCTTTATTAACGCAGAAATTGCATGGCAAATCCATGTATGTGACTCCCAGGACTGACTACACTATCCCTTTCACTGAAGCCTAGGCAGAGAAGCCAGCTGTAGAAAGAAATTGGAAAGATATCTTTCTACAATTTCATGAGTTTCACTACACCAATATGTTATGCAGTGATTAAGAAATTACCTACCTAAAATACTTTGCTTTTAGTTTAACGAAGTAGAAAGAGAGTCTTTGAGAGAAGTGCTTTCCAGGAAAAGTAATGAGTATTTTTTCACACAAAATCTTCAGTTTTTAAGAAAATAATCTTAGCTTTGAGAAAGGGGAAATAAAAACTTATCTAGAAAAGCAAAGACCTCCAATTTTATTTTTAGTTCTTAATTATTTTAAATGCTTTAGTTGAAACAACTTATTGAGCCTTTTGTTGAATTAGCAAAATAGAAGTAGCTGCAGTTTTATTCTCAAGCTCGTTACTAACTCAGGGTATTCTGCACGTGGGATAACATGGTGAAAAAATTAGAACATACTATGCCAGGAGAAGATGGCATTATAGCACAGTGCCACCACATGTCCAGGCTGTCAAAATTCGGGGTGCAATAAGTGTTTATCACGCTATGTCCATGTATCTTGCATCAAAGTGCTCTTAGTTACTATTACTACTTGTAAATGGGGAATAAAGTGCTGCATGTACTTTTTCTACAGGAGTCTATTAATCAGGCATTTGCTGAATACTCAGCAATGAGGTTCTCATCCTGAGAATCCATTACAGGCCACAGATGTTATGATTTGGGTATTTTCTTTCAAGTGCAGAGTGTCTGCATCAGTAGTAAGCTTAATACACTCAGCATCTTAGAAATTAATCTAAAAATAGACTACATCAGAAACGTGGCCCTTATGGTCTTCTTAGCTGTAACAAAAGCAAGTAATATCTCCCATTTAATGTGTCTTTAGCCTTCTATTAAAGTAGGTATATAAACCGTTTACATGACCTTGTCTGTTACAGTGTCAAGAATAACTGTAAGAGAGAAAAGAATTAATAAAGCCAAGGATAACTTAAACTGCTTTTCAGAAGACAGTGCTGACAGCAACAGAAAAACCATTCTTTCCTGGACAAAATCGATGATCCTGAAAATCATCTCAGAAGATCTAATCTTGACTCCTTCTGGTATGCTTACAATTGGAAGACTGCTGATGCACTAGAGCTTCTGGGCAGAACTCTTTATTCTGCAACCTGATTATTTCCCTTGTTCCTAAAATTTCCATAGAAAAATCCAGGCTATGTAAGAGTCCATATTTTCCCATCTTGTTTTCTTAACAATAGTATCTCTTAATAAAAAATCACACATTTGTACTTCTTTCTTCTAGCCCAGACAATTTTTTTGTCATTCCGGCAAATAAATCAGCTGAGTAAGAGAATAGATGAAAATATGCAGGGATGCAAAAAAATGAACTCATTTTTTGGAGAAAACCAGATAATGTCCTTTGTATGCATAGTGGTTTTGATAGACTGGATTTAAGGAACAAAGCAATAATTTACATTTTGTATTGCTAAGGATGAAGAAAAATATATTTTGTTTCCTTTTAGAAGCAGGTGGTAAGTCTAACAGAATAGAATGAACCATTTCAAAACCAGACTTCTGAAGTGTAAATGTATTTAAAAAAAAATCCCTCAGAGGGATTTTTTAGTCAATTGTATCATTACTTATATTTTTAAGTAACTTTAATGAGGAAACTTTATTTTAAATGGTAATACAGTGTAAAAATTTTGTATTTATGTTCAAAAATACTGCACATTCGTCCTCAAAATGTAACTGCTTATATTTAAGGAAAAAAATGTCTTATGTTATACAGTTTCAGCCTGGATTTCTTTCACAACAAAGCCAGGTTTGCAGTACCTGTATTCTGGGTGCTACAGTATTCTTCATGGTGTTTTAACTTGGATATGAAGGTGATAAACTCATCAATAAGGAAATGGTTATTGTGGTATAATTAAATAATGGGAAAAGAAAAATGAGAGCTCCTTCTGACATCTTCCCTGGCTATAATTACCTTGTCCTGATATTCTATTTACTCTTTATTCCCCCCACTTCATACCTTCAGCAATTCATGAAGAAATTTTGGAAAAAGATAATCTTCAGGCTGACAAAGGTATATTCTCAAACTGCCAGAGAAAATATGACCTGATTTATAGGGTTTATGTGTTTTCCCTCTCCTTTAGTGAAAAGGAAAAAAAGAAGTTTTTTTTAGCTGTTAACACAGGATAAAGCAAAAACCCTGTCCAAATTCTAATTCCCTTTCTCCCCTCATGATAAAGATGTCCCTGTATTAGCTCTTATGATCTGACTGTAAAAAACCTAAATGTATCTCCCTTGGCACCCACTGGCAGGCATCTTTGTATAATAGAAGAGGAATAATTGGCAATCCTTTGATGATGCTTGATATTTCCTAATGGAATAGTTGTAGAACCTTTCAAGATGTCATTAATAATTGTCAGTATGGGAACTGTTACAGCCTGAAAAGCTCAGGAGCATTCAAAGATGCAATGGCAGCACAGGCAGCCCTTCTAGCATATTTTTCTTGTTCCAGGAACACTGCTGAATTAGCTGGAAAGGCATATGGACTTTCTTTTGTAGCATAAGCAATTGTTGTAACAAAATCTCAAACTGTGAAAAATTGCCATTGAAGTTAATCAAAAGATCTTACAGCAGTAAGACCTGAAAGATTTGACTTAGGAGCAATTTACAGTTGGAATCTGACTACACAAGGTAACCTTGTAGTTTTGCAAAGGTCATCTTTATAATCAAAATTTGCTGCTGCGCTTTAAAAATGCAGAAATAACTTTTCAAGGAGGTTATCTTATAAAAAATTTCTATGAAACATTTTATTTGTGTAATTATGCAATTAAAGACTAATCAGGGAAGAGATTTACACTCCCTTTTGAGTATTATAAAGTAAAGCATTCTCTATTGACAGCATGCTGGGTGTGTAGCAATCATTTCCAAAGTATAGACACTGAGTTACAAAGAAGCTATAGTTTTATCCTATAATATCTAACATTACATCATCTTGTTACACCCACTCCAAAACTGCCCATCCCACTGCATCACCTTCGCCCCATCCCTGACATGCCTTGCGAACTCGAGTCAGAAGTCTGGATTACCCTTTGTCTTCATCTTGTCTTACTCTTCCTCATCATCCTTCTTGGAACATTTTCAAGGTTTCTAAGTTGGTCATATCAAGCAATATGCCTGTTGTGTCTTCTTTTCTCAGTACATCTTCTACAGACTATTTGAGACTATTAGACTAATTAAAGTTAGATCATTGTTATTGATTGAAACTTGGCAGAATTTGGAGATGTTGCAATGTGGAAGTTAATATTTTATTTTATTTTGCACACTGGTGGTTATCAGATACTAAAAGAGTGGAGCTTTATGGATATAGCTGTTGTGAGCAAACAAAATATGGTTCAAATGGCTTTTTATAGTCTGTTGTCATTAAGGTTCTCAAGAATATTAATTAGAAAGCTTCCATTGTTCTGTAGATTACATGACAATGTGCAGTGGTTCAGAGGAGTGGAGCGGAAGGAAAAAGTAGGGAGCAATATAGTCTCTCCTGACATGAATGTACCTCTGTGAGAAGGCACAGCGTGTGCTTACTCTACAAACTTACCTGTGAAAGTTGTCTTTGCTATTGGCCCTGAATTTTCTTGCCTCCAAAGATGATTATTTTGGAGTCAGCTGTTGACTTAATAACACAATCTTACCTTTTGGAGGCCACTGTTAGGATAAAATGGTGTGGTGAGGAAGAATAAAAATAAAGTTTCCAGCTCAACTGTGAACTTCATTAGCTGAGTGCTTTGTACCAAAGCAATGAAAATGAAAAGACAGGTTCTGCTTTTGTTAAAAGAGAATACAAAACCTGAATGATAGTGTCAAGAACAACTTTCCCAAAGCAACCTACTTATTGGAAGAAAACAGCAAACGAACCAAAACTTGCATGTTTGAGTATGAGTGCAGCTGAAATGAAGCTAACACAGGTATTTCAGTGAGACAGGAGACTTCCTTCAGGAATCTCTGTACCTTGGGACCAATGGTAGTTCAAAGGAGTGCCAGCCCTATGTATATCCTATTGTCAGTCACAAAAAAGGTCATGCCCATATGATGAGGGGTATGAGAAGTACTTAATCTGAGAGAACAAGGTAGCTTTTCTCAGTATCAGAATATGTGTTGAAAATTGTCCTGGGTTTAGGTAGGCCTAAATTTAGGCTTTTGTTTTTACAGCAGGCCTCAGATTATCAGCTGACTCGAGATGGGTCAGGTCAGCTGAATTCTACTGGCCAATGATATTCCGTACCATATTCTGACATCATCTCAGTATAAAACGGGAGGGAGGAGGGATCTTCTGGTGTTTTGCTCATGGCCATGGTAGTGAGTGGACCTGCTATGTAGTCCTACAAGGACTAGGCCTCACCGCCACTTACTGCTACTTCGCAGCTGTTTTGGTTTGGGGAAGTAAACGTTTTTATTGTTACTGTCTCCCTTTTCCTCGCTGGGTGTTTCTCTGGAAGAGTCTTTTGGGGTGTTTTTGTGCGTCTGGGGTGGTGGAATCTGTATTATTGGGTGGGCAACTTGGTGTGGAATTATTGTTGTTTCTTTTTACCTCTGTATGTATATGTTATATTGGATTTGGTTTTAATTTACTCTCTTTTGTGTAAATATAAAAACCTTGCCAATTTAAGTTCCAGGATTTTTCAGTTTTTTTCTTCTCCCTCCCTTTCCCTTGGGGGGATTCTGATCCTGTAGTGGGTACTTGGCATTTTGCCAGGTCAGCCTGCTACAAGAATTTATAAAATAATAAAACAAAACATGAGGGGGGGAGATATTTTTTCTTATTGCCTAATCAATCTAATACATGATACAGTAGCTTGATATTTTAAGATGAAAAACATTATTCAGACAAAGTCACTTTGCAGTAAACATCCATCTTCAACTCTGCCATGAATGTGTAATGTAGCTTTTGAGTGATGACTTAGGACTGTAAGCAGTGGATAGTGTCATCAGAGGGGCAAAATTCTGGAGAAACTGAAAGCTGTGTCTTTGTTACGAGCAAGTCAATATACATTTAAACAGCATTGCTCTAACCACCTGAAAGTCAATATGGAACTATTACTCGAGTCTGGATATGAAAAGTGTCATTTTTCAGCATTGAGCTCAAAAAGTTGACATATAAATAGAGATGAAAGGAGGAAAAAAGGAAATTCTGCTGTTCATCAGAAAATGGAGAGCACATAAAACTGTCATCTATATGAGGAACAAAATTGGCTATTGCTTCCTTTTCAGTTATTGCTGCTTAAGAGCCAAGAGACTATGTATGACCCATAGCTGGCGAAAACACTGGTGGAGTTTTGTTGTTTATAACATCTAGAGTTGGTATCTGGCGTTGGGTTGTTTGCAGCTGGCAGGTTAAAATTCCTGACTAGTACAGAATCATTCCTTCAGGTCTGCATTGCTGACCATTTTGAAGGCCTTTTTCTAGTGAGATCTCAGTTGCAAAACCCAGTTATTCTTGATAGAAGAGCATACATGTTAAGAGGATATTTTCTTTCCAATTCACCTTATCTCATTATTTTGACCTCATCCAGAGATGTTTAAGATTCATTGAATATAAAAAAAATGTAGCAGATGTTAGAGAATGGAATGTGTTTGGTCTGATGGGTTGACTCTGGCTGGATGCCAGGTATCTTCCAAAGCTGTTCTATGACTCCCCTCCTCAGCTGCACTGGAGAGACAAAATATGATCTAAGACTCATGTTTGAGATAATGGCAGGGAGGTCACTCAGCAAGTACAACTGAAGCAAAACAGACTCAGTTTATTTATTTTCAATCAAAAAAGAGTATGATAATGAAAGGTAAACACAAATCTTAAAACAGCTTCCACCCACATCTCCCTTCTTCCTGGGCTCAGCTTCACTCCCAATTTTTCTCTGCCTTCTCCCTCCAAGTGGCACAGGAGGATGGGGAATACGGGTTGTGGTCAGTTCATCACAAGTTGTATCTGTTGCTGCTTCTTCCTCACACTCTTCCCCTTCCCCAGCATGTGGTCCCTCCCATGGGAATCAGTCCTCCAAAAACTTCTCCAAAAGTGGCCCTTCTTGCAGGCTGTAGTTTGTGAACATCTCCTGTGTGGATATGTTTCCACAGGGTGCAGTCCTTCAGGAACAGGCTGCTCCAGTGTGGGTCCCCCATGGGGTCACAAGTTCTGCCAGAAGACTGCTCCAGTGCAGACTTCTCATGGGGTCATAGGCTTCTTCCTGAATCTACCTGCTCTGTTGTGGGGTCCCCCATGGGCTGCAGAGGAATCTCTGCGTCTCTGTAGTCCTCCATGGTCTGTAGAGGCACAGCAGCCTCACCATGGTCTTCATCCTGGGCTGCTACAGCACCTGAAGCACCTTCTTCCCCTCCTTCTTCATTGACTTTAGTGACTGCAGAGCTGTTCCTCTCACATATTGTGACTCCCCTTCATGACGGCTTTTGAACAGGAATTATTTTTCCCTTTTAAAATGCATTACTCTAGGGGTGCTAACCCCGTCACTGAGGGCTCGGCCTTGGCCAGCAACAGGTCAGTCTTGGAGCTGGCTGGCCTTGGCTACCTCAGACATAGGGGAACCTTCTGTCATCTTCCCACAAAAGCCACTGCTGTAACTTTCCTCCCTTCAAAACCTTGCCACACAAATCCAATATAATTGGTGAAAGTGAATGCAGTCAAGCAAATGAACTCTGCCTTCCACAACATGACTGGAGAACTGGAGCAGGTAGGAGGTGATTCTCCCCCTCTACTCTGCTCTTGTGAAGCTACACCTGGAATACGTCTTCCACTTCTGGTACCCCCAACATAAGAAGGACATGGAATGTTGGAGCTAGTCCTGAGGCGATACACAAAGTTGGAAAGTGCACCTTCCCTATGAAGACAGGTTGAGAAAGTTGGGGCTGTTCAGCCTGGAGAAGAGAATGTTGCATGGAGACCTCATAGCAACCTTCCAGGATCTGAAGAGAACCCACAGGAAAGAGGGAGAGGGACTCTTCATCAGGAACTGTAGCAATAGGACAAGGAATAATGGGTAAAAATTGTAAGAGGGGAAATTTAGATTCGATATTATGAAGAAAATTTTTACTGGGAACGTGGGGAGGCACTGAAACCGGTAGCCCAGGGAGGTTGTGGATGTCTCAACTCTGTCAGTGTTCAAAGCCAGGTTGGATAAGTCTTTGAGCAACCTGGCCTAGTAGGAGTTATCTCTGCCCATGGCAGAGGGGGTTGAGACTAGATGAACTTTAAGGTCCATTCCAACCCCTTACCATCCTATGATTCTATGCTGATCCACAGCTGCAATTGCCAAGCAAGTGCTGAAACTGATTCCTTTGTGATGGAAAGCCAAAAGAGCATAGATGAGAAAGTCATTATTTAATGAGCCATCTGTTTCAAATACATTATGCCAATGAGAGCTGAAAACTGCTCAGCCATTCAATTTTGCAATGTGTAGCTCATGAGTGTTGCGGACCATCCAGGGAGATCGCATACACTAATGTAGTGTGTTCAGGCAAATCCCAACTTTATTCAAATTCAACAACATAT
>JAOXXN010000001.1:102849246-102862135 GCA_026770055.1 Myrmophylax atrothorax | reverse complement strand
AAAGAAAGAAAGAAAGAAAGAAAGAAAGAAAGAAAGAAAGAAAGAAAGAAAGAAAGAAAGAAAGAAAGGAAAAAAAGACAATGTGAAGTTAGTCACTCCCCTCCCCCCAAAAAATTACCAGAGCATCAAACAGGGTAAAAACATATTAGCATAAGGAATAGGAGTCCAGAAAAGCTCTCCTACTGCTCCTAGTATGGCCTGGGAGCTGTAATGGGAGTACACCCACAATATAAGGAAGAAGAAACTTCAGTATATGATGCTTACCTTCCATTGTTAAAAAAGGAGATTTTTTTCCTTTTACCCCAAGAAAGATGGGTTTTAGAAAAGCTGGCTATTTTTTGCTGATTTTAATCTAAATGACCTTTTTCCCCCTATCTGCTACTCATGACAAGTCCAGAGGGGTTTTTTATCTATGCACAACACACTGGATCTTTAGAAAGTGCTAAGCATCAAAGGGAAGACAATCCTACTTTCACCCAGACAGCATGCAGGTTAAAGGTAGATCTTGCCTCAAATTATATCCTTTACTCCTTCTGTGGTCCTGCTCCACTATGAGCTGGTTTTAAGTGGAATTCACCCACAGAAACTTAATTTTCTAGCCCAGAGGTGACCTCTCTTCAGTCAGTATACACGGGAATCAAATCAAACCTGTCAAACAGACTTCAGGGCTTCCATGCAAACGAGAACACAAGAGTTGGCCAGGCTGCACCTACATGTGCTCTGTTGTTTTGTCAATTAAACATGCATAAAAACCATGTGCATTTTATCAGTTCCTTACAAGTCATTGGGCTTTTCTCTGCCCTTACCAGTTCATACCACAAACAAAAATTTTGAAATAAGTAAACATTCCTCAATAACTTCCAGCTGTAAGATCTGGGTCTCAGAAGGATATAGTCATATATTCTGAGTTCTTGAGTCCTGAGCAACCAGTTTCATCTGTTACACATCACATTAGATTGCAAGGCAGTCCAGGCTGCTATGGGGAATTCCATAACATGAGGAATAGATATGTATTCAAATAAAAACATCTTTAGTCTACTGTGCAGTCAAGGAAGGCAAAGCCTATTTATCATAGTCTCCTGATATTAGTTCAAAAGGCCATCACATTACAGACAGAAATATATAGCCTACTTTCTCATCACCTCCTGTCAACAGCAATGACAGCCCAATTGACAGACAATTTGAGTGTTCTCTTAAGCCCTCCATCCTGAAGCCAATATTTCATAGGTTCAGCATATCTATTGCAGCAATAGAAGGCAATATCCAGACTTTATTCAAGGACACTTTCAAACATCAACTATTTTGTTCAAAAGAGTGCCATCACAAGCTGTCTTGCAGCAGCTTTCCCATCATGTCTGACTAGTAGCTGAAGCCTACAGCTTTTCACTGACCTTCTTTCTCCTCAAAGGCAATGTTCCATCAGGGCTGCAGCCAGTCTGATCTTTATACCTCCTTGTCAGAGGAGGTGACAGGTTAAAACAGTTTTTCTAGGGGCCTAATCTAATTTGTGATTAGATTCAATTGATCTAATGTGATTGATTAGATTAGATAGAACTCCTGCAGTCTCAAGGAACTGTGCTGCAGGAGGGTGAGGGTCTTCAGCTAGATCTGGTGGTTTTCCAGT
Source organism: Myrmophylax atrothorax (assembly GCA_026770055.1). NCBI lineage: Eukaryota > Metazoa > Chordata > Aves > Passeriformes > Thamnophilidae > Myrmophylax > Myrmophylax atrothorax. Next base: position 102,860,511 of record JAOXXN010000001.1, on the reverse strand, counting down.
AGACAGCACAGGGCTGACTGAGGTGAGAGCATCTACAGGAATTTTCCCCAGAAAGAGACCAGCTGGAAGAGAATTTCAGCATTGGCCTCACAATGGAATGTCACAATATTCTTGGGATTTATGCAGTCCTATAGTTGCAGATATATTCTGAAATTACCCTTCAGTGTGGTAATTCTTTATGGAGTAAAATGACTAAATGGCAGAGCATGGGCCAAAACACTGGGCCACACGGGAAGGCTTAAGCAGGAATTAATTTATGTAGAGTACTATTTGGATCTAATCCCAAATGCAGGAGTTGGAGTATTTAACTGCAGCACAGCTACAATTTTCTTACTTCTGGCATCATCGTGCCAGAAGCAAGAACACACCAAGGAGGCTGGGACAGCAGGGGCAGTATGGCCCCATGGGGTAGCACAAGGAAGAGAGGCATGTTTTTGGAAATCATTTGGAAGTCCTTCTGTAATTGGAAAAAATAAGAATTTGTAATAGTCACTCCTGCACTGTCACCTTTTCCTTCTCGACTCCAAAAGACAAGAAGGACCATACATCCCTCCTCTTGTGTCTGCTCACTGCAAACAACAACAGCACTGAAGCAGTTCCTGGTTCCAATCGTAACAACAGCAAGGCCTGGCTGAATACTTCAGCTGCAGGCAAACACAGCAGTATGCTTTAAGGCAGTGAGAGAAGGTGCTTCTCCTCAGATCAAGCTGTGCTCCTGAAAGGTGGATTTCATCTGCCATCCTCTAGGGAACTATTCCTGATTCATGCTGATGTAGCAGAGCACATCAATACACCAGGGACTGACAAGCTACTTCCATTCCACTGCTTAACAGTAATTGCCCAAATACATGCCTCTTTCCAATGGGAAACACAAGGTAGCTCCTGATGTGTTGCTTGCTTTCTGCTGAGAGTTAGACAGTTTCTTATTTCCCATGGAGTAAAACTGTTCAGGTTATCTGTTCCAAGGCTGTAGCTAACACATGTTAAATTGGGGGGACACTGTGCCTACAGGTCCTTAATCCTGAAAGCAGCATTAAGCTCAAAGGCCTGAGGAAACAAGAGGAATAACTTATCAAATTATTTACATGAGGATTCCAATCAGAGTGGACAAAGGAAATAACTAATAATCTAAAGGAATCAGGATAATTAAATTTGAATTTGTTTGTATTTTTTTGTATATTTAGAAAACCTCTGAAGCTGAGCCAGGTGGGGAGGTTATGTTCTCTTGCATGAACTCATTAATTTAAGAAAATCATACCTTGAAAGACTTTTTTACTAGATGGCCAAGTTGCCAAAAGATCCATGTGGCTCTGTGATGCAACTGTTTTCCTGCTGAGAGCAGGAATAACAAAGAAGAGAGAGAAGGTTCCCAACTTCCTTCCCTGATGGACTGTGCCTGAAAGTTCCTTTTATTTCTTCCTCTTGAGTCCTACTCTAGTTCCTGTTTTGACTTGGGTTTGCCTGGGCTCTCTGTTCTACTGTTTTTTCCTGTTTCGCTTCAGAAAGGAGCAGTTCACCGACTCCCTCCACATACGGCTGCCCTGCCTGTGCCTTGGTGTTGTGGGTTTCTGCTGAGGATGCTCTGGTTTCTTCCACATCACCCATTAAATACCTTTGTCTTGTCTCATGACTTCTTTAAAAACAAGAATGCTGCAGCTCTAGCACTTCTGGATGTTGGACAGTTTCATTGCTTTTGGGGGAGAGGTTGCTTTTCTGTTTTTATTGGTAGCTGCAAATCCTTATCATATGGCACCCCAGTTGCATTTCTGGTGAGTCTTATCAAGAAACTGGACTTCCATTTTGGATTTTTATATAATTGATATATAGCTATAAACCAAAATAATCATATATTCATATATCTTCCAGGAGCTATGTATCTGAGCTGTTGTTGATGTCCTGAGGTTCTAGATAAGTGGTGTATGGACAATTCTTAGGAAGAGAACACATAAGCCTGTGACCTTGGGGTTGCTTAAGCTCACTGTCATCTAACTTTTCTGGCTCAGCTCAGTGGCTCCTTCCTCAGAGCACCCTGAGGAAAGATCTGTTATTCATGAATTCCTGAGTAAAATTAAGTTGCAAATTGCTATCAGGTCTTCAGCTGCCTTTTACAGAAGAGCTATCAGGTGAAGAAGAGGCTCTATAAGGTGAAGCAACCAGTGCTATAAGAAGCTAGAAGCTCTGTAATTGTATATTACATTTATAAGAAGCCTTACAGAAGCATATAAGATGAAGTAACTAGTGAGGAAGTTACACATGAAAAGATTTTGATTTCCTGTTGGTCAGAAATGAAAAATACTGACTGGTTTTATGACCCTAAGTTGCATCAACTGCATTGAGCTTGTAGACCATAACATTGAAATAGAACACTTTGGCAAAATCTGTTGCAAATCATTGAAAGGGTTTGTTATTTGTTTTGGGGTTTTTTAACACAAAATACATAAAAATAAAGAAGTGTGCTTTTTGCCTCAAAATGTGGCCCAAGCCACCTCTGGCTCTGTCTGTCACAGGACAAAGACAGGGCTAATTGACCTCTAGAGTGGCCCCAGGACCCAGGACCCTTGTGGCTGATGAGGCTTTGTCCATCCAGGAGCCCTGGTGCAGTGTGGGCAGGTGTCCTGTGTGCCGTGTCATGACAGACATGTCATGGTCCGGGCTGTGTGTCTGTCTCCTGCCTGAGCACAGCAGAAGAGTTGGAGGGATCAAACCATGGATTGTTCTGTAAAAAGATAAGCTGGAGGAGGAGGCACTGCAGAAGACAGAGAGACAGCAGCCCGTATCCAATGTGGCAAGAGGACCATGGCTCTGGAACCCACTTCCATGCCCTCTTTGGCTTCACAGGCTGTAGGTTAAACTATCACAGGCTGAGGTTGCTTTCCTGGTGTTTGTCCCCAGTTGTAAGGTATTGGTTTGCTTTCCACTTTCTTTTCCATGGGTGTTGGTGGTGCTGGTGGGGGAATACAGTGGGAAATACAGTCCCAGTCAGCTGATGGTCAGGGGCAGGGCATCTTGGTGTGGCTGCAGGGCAAGGGATTTGCAGAAACAGAGGTGCTGGTGCTGCTGCCACGGTGATGAGGCCCTGGGGATGGCAGTGGGGAGCTGATGTGTGTCTTCTTCCTGCCAGCCCACACCTGGAGAAAATGCCATGGGGAGCACCTTAGTGACAACACATAAATACACAGGGGTAACAACAACACAAATAAAACCAGCAATAAGAAATATAATTAAATAATTCTGTGTTTATAACTCATATAAATACATTGACTAAGAACATAATACATCTACAATCACATATAAAAAATACACACATATTTTCTATATCAGTTATATGAAACATATAAGAATAGATAAATATATGTATATATTTTATCCTGTAAATAATACAATTTGTTATACAATAATAGATACTTAGTGACATCAATATATAAAGATATGTTATAGTATATATATATACACTTATATATGCCATTTACGTTTATATAATACATGTAACATATATAGAATGTTTATGGAATATATATGCCATATAATATATGCATATAACTGTATTTTATATTTATAAATTTTACATAATAACAGATATATATAACATCCAGTATATTCATTATATGCATTGTATGTACATAAAACAATATTTGTATTTTTATTGTTAGACATAACATTATATGTGTACATAAACCCCTCAGCTGAAATGTAGGAGTGGATCTGTCGGTTTTCACTTGTGCCTTTGCAGTGATGGGCAGTTTGGTTACTGACTGAAAAACGTGCAGAGGATTCCTGAAGAGGGGGCAAGAGGAGAGCAGAGGTGCCCTAACATGTCTTCTTACAAAACATCAAAATGAGAAATAACACTGTGGTGTCCAGCTCTTGCTTCTCTTTTTTTTTAATACTGGTTTTCCACTGATTGCATTTTTAACCTAAATATATTGATGGCAATGAAAGCATTATGTAGCAGCTCTTTTAAAGCTCCCCCACTGCGGCAGGACATCCCTGCCCTGACATATTTGCCCAGATGTTTATTATTTTCTTTTTATGGATTGTATTTAATTCCCAGGAAACAGCTCAGACAAAAATGAAACACTGACTAAATATTTCTGAAGATGGCTCCCCCTGGGAGTGCTGGCTTGTAAGAGATTTCCTGGAGAGTGCTGAGATTTATGTCCTGCAACAAAGATGATGCACATCCCTCTTCAGAGCTATGAGGCTGCCCCGATACAAACATCTGAAGAGCCAATTATCTGAAGTCCTTGGGAAGTATTTCTTGTGCAAACATGGTCTTTCATACTTTCAAGATAATAACTACCATTACAGTCACCACTCACAGGAATAAATTTTTCAGAATTCTCTAGAACAAAAGAAAATGATAGTTACTACACAAAGGACAGTGTAGTGCTGGCAGAGACTTCAGGTGGGAATTTTGAGAAATAGCTTTGGGCAACTAGGCATGGGAAGAAATGTGTAGACTACCAAGAGCAGTGATTGATTTCCCAGTCTCCAACCACACCAGAAGTCATCTGATCACACTGGGGGTTTTAATTAATTAATTAATTGATTGATTGATTAATTATTTTGTGTGTGTGTGTGTATTTTCCTCTGTGCTGTTCCACAGAATTGCTTACAGCTGAATCTTGTGGCAGAACTTACAGTTTCATTTAAATTGGCGGGAGTATTTTTGTTTTCATAGTTTCAAAGTTCATACTCTCAGAATGGTAAGGTAATAATGGTGTATAAAATATGGATTGCTAAATAACATCTCTAATTTTTTCATTATTGATATTCAGAAACAACTCTACAACATTAAGCAGAAATCCATCTGGAGAATACAAGAGTTAAACACAAAATTATGGCATTTGTGGCATTGATTTGATGGCAGATGTTATGGGTTCACCTAGGTGGGCCTAAATTTAGGTTTGAAAGTCCAGACTATGCCTGCAATTGTCGGGTGACTTGAGCTAGGCTGGCCTAGCTGACAGCTGACTTCTAACCAATGATACTGTATTCCATACCATAGTGACATCACCTCAAAAGGGGGTAGAATCCAGTGTGTGGGTGTGACTTGGTCAGTTGCTTCCCCGCCGTGGTCCCAGCAAGACACACTGTGCTGTCCCAGGAGGGACCAGAGGCCCAGGCCCACAGCACCGGCTCACCATCATGTTATCTTAGCGAAGTAAAATGTTTATTCTTAGTTCTTCTCTTTGCTTAAGTCTGTCTCTGGGGAATTAACTTCTTTAGAATGATTTGTAGTTAGAATAGTAAAATTTCTGCTTACTAGGGAGTGGGAGGTTATTTCTTGTTACACATAACTTGTGTAAGTGTGTGTGTTGTATTGTAATTTTCTTTTAATTTTCTCTTTTCTGTATAAATACATAGAGTTAGTTTCAGCATAAACCTAGCTTGGAGGGGTTTTTCCTCTCTCCTTCTTTTTCTCTTCGTTAGTTGAGGGGGGAGAGGGAACCCTTTCTCTCTGTCTTGGACAGCTGGCATTTTGCCAGCTCAAACCAAGACAATTACAAACTATGGAAAGTATATGGCTTTTATTGTTTCATTAGAAAGACATATGCTGCATTAATGACAACATTCACATTGTCTTTCGACTGCTTCTGAGCTATCAGGGCTCTTGCCTAAGGAAAACAAGGATTTGAAAACTTATTTCAGAACAGTATCACAGCATGTTTTGCATCCAAAACCACATTCATCTCATTAAGTTAATAAAACTCTAAGTCAGCACACTGTTTTCTAGATTAAATTTTCTTTGTTGGAACAAATTTTTCTCTAAATATTTTTTAAAAATACAGACAAAAAGATGATAGATGTTCATATTGTGAACATCCCATTGGAAGAAAAAAAAATTATGTGTATGCTACCTATTAGGTCTGCAGCGGAAGCGTATAAAACTGGTTAGAAATAAATATTTGTGGTAGAAAAGATCTCACCCAGAGATTTAAAGGTCTCAGAGACTTAGGTGTCCTCAAAAAGTACAGACAGCTCTGTGTTCCTTAGTTGACCATACCACTGTGAAATACCAAAGAAACACAATCTAGACCACTTTACTTGCCTACAGAGACCAAGCTGCAATACATACTGTTTCAAAGTCTAGCCACAGGGAAAAAAAAATTTTCTATGTTTCTGTGTGAAGTAATGAAGGTATTCAAATTGTCAGACACTAGATACTTTTAGACGCAATGTTCCTGTGGATAAGAGAAAATTTTCTTGTTTCCTAGGGTACTAGCATTTTTTAATATAGCTTTCAGCTAGTCAAATTTCCCTGAGCAGGGAAATAGAGAAGTTGCACCTTCTTAAGAATTGAAATCATGAGCTGGAAGGCTTGTGCATGCTCCCAATCTCATTGATTTTTCTGAAGGCTCTAGAAAGTCTTGATGTTCACTAGATAATTAGGGTCAGTAATATTTTCACCCCAATTAACTGCTGTTGAAGTTACAAAAGACAAATAAACGCCTGTCTCTGCTTTTGACTGACAAGGAGCTGTCCGCCTCCTGAAGATGTCTGTTTTGTGAGCGTGTAGCTGGGCAGCCTCAGGGGCAGGCTGTGGTGCTGGTGGTGCTTCCCAGAAAGATGGACTAGAGGCTGTAGTCTGTAGAGAAGGTATGGCAAAAAAAATACTGCTGTCATCAACAGGTTGCTGAAGAAGCGATGCAGAGCCTCATGATGTAGCTCTTTTCTATAGTGAATGTTTGTATACCCCTGTCATGAAATCTCTGTGAAAAACCTTCTGCAGATGCTATTTTACTGTCTAGGGTGCACGAGATGGGACTGGTCTTCCCCATGTTGGTCATATGGTCTAGTGGTCTGAATCTACTGACCTTCTTGTCCATAATCTAAAAACTTACAGTGCTGCCTGGGATTCAAAAGGACTGGAAAATAGGCATCAAAATCCCGACTTTTATTTTCTCAGTACTTGCTGCACACATCTTGTTTAATAGACAATAGTGGAGTGTTACTGATCAAGAATAACACATTCTTCCCCTAGATGCGGAACAGGAATTATATTATCTTTGGAGAAAGAACAATTTGCAACAGCTCAGTTTCATTGATGTTGTCTTTGCGAACAGCCAAAAAGATGCAGAGCTAGACATGATTTTTGTGCTTGTGGTGTGACCTTGTGTTAGCTCTCTAATTCTTGAAGTTCAGAGATGCAGCTACTAGTGATTGTAGGAAAAGGAAAGGCTGTCCAATAGGTCTCCTTTGCTAGCTTCTGGTTAGGATTCATTAGCTGTTGAAATAATAAATTAGACAAGAATTTTAAAGAGCTGCCAATCTTAGATTTCCAGGAAAATTCCCCTAACCCATTTTTTCCTAGCTCAGAGAGAGTGCTCCTTTGAATTGTCAGTAGTGTTTTGTTTTATTCATTCCTTCTCTCCCTCAAGAGTGAAATGCTTACAATTCCTCATTTATTGATTGATTCTTCATTAAGCTGTTACAAAAAACCTCCAAAAAACTAACAAACAAACTCTAAAAGAGTTTTTTAGTTTTTCCTTTTCTCCTTTCTTTCCTTTAAGCTGAAGATTCTTTTAAGTGGGATTAACCTTATTTAAGGATCTGCAAACTGTAAATTAATAACACTTTTCAAATGGATGGACATATCTTAAGGAATTGGTTTAAAAACAAAATGATACACACAGGAAATCCATCTGAGATGTACTGTGTATTCCAGTCCATAAAAATGGGCCTGGAAAAAGTGATTTATCCTTTTAATGCACTGTGTAACTAGCCAAGTCATATTTTATTGGAATTCTAGTCCTAGGAATATGCTGTGATTATTCCATACCACTAACCTACTGTAGTTAAATTGACTCCCAAGATTTAGATGAGTGAAACATAAAGTTGAGCAGATGCCTATGCAAAGAGTGACCTAATTTTACTAGATGCTCTTAGAGCAAACTGTTTTCAGGTTTGCAGTCTAAACAGTGAAAAGGACGAGTTGCCTTTTTATCAGCCTAGTATTTGCATATGTGGGCAAATCCAGATCATATGCAGTTAAGCATCTTTTCAGTGCTTTCCCAAATCTAGACTTTAATGCAAAAAGCATTACATGCTTGAGAACCCTAGGAAAAACTTGAGAAGTCAATAGAAGATCCTGGCAGTGCAATGTTTAATTGTGATCCTTTAAGAAGTGTGAATAAATCCCATTGCATGGTTTGCAGTATTACCAAAACCTTGAAAAATTCCCTTAGGTTATTATTCCTTTATTATCTCCATTTACATTTTGTCAGAAATTGAATCATAACCTCATAATTTGTTATCCAATCCACAGAATCCATAGAAAGTCTATCTTGTCCTCTTTTTTCTTTTTTTTTTTTTTTTAAATATTGGATTACAATCACTGTTTAGTATCAGAATAAAAGAAGGTTGTTTTTTGTTTGGTTTTCAGTTATGTGATGCTTCTATCCTGATGAGGAAGATAAAAAAATAATAATTGAAAGATAATTTTTTATCTAGTTTCCCTTATACTGGAGGCTTTGGAAATGCATGTTGTTTTTTGGTTTCCTGCTCTGTCTTGCCTTTCCTGTGGCTGAGTTGTTTCTTGGTCTCTAAAGGGCAAAGAATCCCCTTTGTGAGACTAAATTCAGCAGTTCAGTATGTGGTGTTTTTCCTTAGAAGACAAAGTTTTTAAAAGCTAAGCCTATGTAGAGAACTTTGACTGCTCTGTGTGACCGCAGACTTCATCATATATGCTGTGATTCCAGGAAGAATGAAATGCAAGTCCCTAATGTGATAGTTTTCAATTATTTACAATGCTGAGTGTTTTTTAATGGGACTTATGTACCTCTAATCCAGATCATTCCCCCATCTCTTCATTTCAACACTCCACAAATAATGGGGCTATACAATTGTTCAGCACTCATATTCCTTCTTCCAGCTCTTAAACCCTGATGATACTTACTGGAGGATGTGATGGATATTCAGACTTTCTTTATTACACCCTTTATTTTCCTCTTTTTTTTTTTTTTGATGGGCAGTTTTTTTGACCAACTAAAGAACTGTGACTGTTTCACCTGGCTCTGCATTGCTAACAGGATTGAAAAGTAAAATCATACTTCATCATCTAATAATCATGTATAACTTGAAAAATGTTGTATATTTTACTTTTGCTTCAGTTGAATATACAACTACATCCAAAGTGTCAACCCCAATTTGCAAAGTGTACTGCTCTGCTTTTTGAGGCTTTATAGATAAAAAGAAATGTACTTCTATTTCTTAAATTCATACGTATCCTTCTCATACAGATTCCATTTCTATCTGGTTTACATTCAAAGTTCTGTAAGGAGAGGAGCAGCATCAACCTCTTAAAAATGAGGAAACTGAGGCACAGAGCATAATAGAGACCAGTAACAGTTATCAGGGTATGTACACAGCTACAAGAAGGCAAAGGTTTCCAGAGTTCCATGCAAGTGATCTCAGTAGTGAACCAGTCTGGGAATTCTTCTTAAGAAGACCATTCCAGTTTAGCTAATTTATTCCTGTGTTTGCATTCAATTCATCTGGATTCTTAAAGTATTATTTACATGCAGATGTTGCATACCACCTTTGATTACAGGAAAATAAACCTCAGGACTTGATGTGATGTGTTCTACCAGTTTTGGCTAACCACAAATTTATGCAAATATCAATAAAGAAAGCATATGGGGGAGGGGGGGAGCAAAGTGATATTTAATGTGTCTTTATGAAAATTAGCTTGTTCCCCATGCTACTACACAGTATGCTTGTTGGCTTTGTATTTCATTATATAGAATGTTGGTTTTCCCTGACACAATGGTATTTGGTGAAGGCAATTATAGCAACATATTTACAGTTTTAGGGAACTATAGAAGTAAGTCAAACACAAATATTTCACCTGATTGTTAATGTTCCAAACAGTATGGAATGCAGAACGGTCTTTACAAGAAATCTGTCCTGCTAATGTGAGATGAGTTTTATGGATCCATGAAAATAAATAAATCTCAACAGAGCAAAACACATTATTAATTAAAAACAAATACTAGAACATAACTCAGGAGGTGTCACCATATGCAGTGGGTGTGACTCATTCAATAAGCACACGTTATTTAGCTTGCTCTGAGTATGGTTCAGAATTTTCTGCTGTTTTGAGCATACCCTCACTTTTGTATATCCCAGTATGCCCTAGCCACTTCCATTTAAGTCCATGAATAAGAAATACTTCTCATTTCTTGGAATAAAAACAGCACAAGTTGAATTTCCCTTCATAAAATTCAATAATCAGACAATAAAAACACAGATCAGGGAAGAGAATAAATGGAGCCCAGGGCAAGCAAGCTTATCTTTACAGCCAACTGCAGATGTTAGGATGCTCAACAAGCTATTATTTTGTATTAGAACATTCGAGAAAAAGAACTGAGAGGTAGATGACTTTCTCTCTTTCAAGACCATTATTTGGATAGTGCAGATGCTAATACCTCCTGCATGCTTGAATTTAGTACCTGATTGATAAGTATGATGCTTTCAAAGTATTATTTCCTGTTGTATTTTCTAGATGTTAATTTGGTACTAGTATAAAGGAAAAGAATCTGCTTAATGTTCAGAATTATTATTTTGACTGGATGTAAGCTTTTAATTTTTCATCAGTGTCTATGCAGTACTTTCAAACACAGATGCCTTTGGGAGATACAAGCCCCTAGTCTAAGATTTTATTTCTGTTGAGGTGTTTTGCGAAAAAGGGGATTGAACTACTACGAAGCAAAAAGAATAATTGAATGAAGAACAGTTTGCTAAACTAAAAAGGTCAATATTCTAATCATTGTGGACAAACTCTCATACTCTGGTCATATATTTATGGAAATTTCAAGAAGAGGAGAAAGGAATCCTTTCCTTTCTCTGCAATGAACTCATCAGTGCAGGAAAGCTCTCAGTGGTGGAATAGTCTGGGAAAATTAGGAGTCAGACTTGGTTATATTCTTTAATGGACATATAATCAGCAATACATCTTGATGAAATGTGCATTGCCATCACATAATACCCACTTGGAGGTGAAGTAAGGGCTGGAGGCAGTAGTCCAAAATCATTAGCAACCCCCAGGGTGAATATAATAGGATGATAAATGCTCACTGGGAAAGGATTCATTTCAGTTTTCAAATGCTTTTGAAAGTAGAACAGAAAGTCAGTAATTTTATATCAATTTAGTCAGCCCATACTTTACTTTGATAATGAAAGACTTCAGGTCCATCCAGCCTCATTGTATTTGTAATGCCTGAGTTAGGTGGTGGCATTATTTCTGTGATATTTGAAAATAGT
>JAOXXN010000001.1:102836634-102848967 GCA_026770055.1 Myrmophylax atrothorax | reverse complement strand
ACACACTTACACAAGTTATGTATAACAAGAAATAACCTCCCACTCTCCAGTTAATACAAAGTCTATTACTCTAGATTTATAAGCACTCTAAAAGACACTCTGCAAGAAAGAGTAACAACAAAATGTTTCTACTTCCCTGAACTCAAACAAAATACCATGTAGCAGCAGCAGGAGCAGGGCCTAACAGAGCAGAACAACTGCAGCACCTTTTCTATGTACCTCGGCCATGGTGGAACTGATCAAGCCACTCCCACAAACCGGCTCTTATCCCTTCTGAGATGGTGTCATAATATGGTATGGAATACAATATTATTGGCTAGAAGAAGTCAGCTGTTAGCTAGCCTAGCCCAGCTCAAGTCAGCTGACAATCCCAGGCCTAGTCTGGACTTTAAAGCCTAAATTTAGACCTAGGCTGACCCATAACACTCCATCCCTTATTCCATACTATATTACGTCCCTCATATCTTAAATCTATCTATTCCCACGCTTAAACAGTCTTTGTTCTTTTCAGGGCCGTCTTCCACTCCTCCATATTGTAGGCAATAGTCCATTAGGACGGGGTAGGTACTTTAGGCAGGAAAAAACAGTTCATTATTGGACACCAACACCAGTTCAGCTCAGGTCCTCTTCATCTGATGGTTTATGTCCTGCAAGACAGAACTCAAAATGCAAGTTACCTTTTTTTTTCCAAGGTTAAATGTCCTTGAGGCACACATTGGGATTATCCCATCCCCTTCTCAGAGGTCACCATACCCTCATTAGGGTCACCATCCCCACACTGGGGTTACTATCCCCTTTTCAGGGGTCACTATCCCCTTTTCAGGGGTTTCACAATAGCAAGCACGTTTCACTATTGTGGATAACCTTAGAAATAGTATTCATGGTTAAACCCACCCCTCGGCCTCATCCACTTACAGGTGGCCTGAGGCATCATGGGTCCATTGAGCCAGGAACAACTCTCCCTTTATGCTAGTCCAGGTGTGATGTTCCTCATTAGCTCAGCTTTTGGGCACATGAGCATCCATATGACAAATCTCCAGAGATTCTACTCAAGCGGCAGTGTCCTGCCACACACCAACAGCCCACATGGGCCTCTTCACGCTTTCAATTAGTCTTCTTCCATCGGTCCAGCTACCCTCAGAAAGGCACTGGCTGTCATCTACAAGTCAGTGTAGAGGTACAGTCTTGGCTACTCTTCTGGTTCAGCAATGTCCAGTAGACTCGGTTGTTCTCCCCCTCCTCCTGGCTGGAGACAGGGCAGTCTTATTGCTGTTCTTGGCTCTGTTGTGGGATCTCTGCTTCAACATGTGGACAGTTTTTTTCCCCTCTCCTTCTTTCTTTTTATCTTAGCTGGCTGGGGGGGAGGAACACTGTTTCTCTGTACTTGGGCAGTTGGCATTTTGCCAGCTGAACCCAAGACACTGTATGAGGAGGCAATGCTTTATCAACTTTTTTTTAAAAATGAAAAGATATTTGGAGGTTGTATAGATTTTGGGGAGTCTTTATGCTTCAATTTATCCATTATTGCTACAGCAGTTGGCACCTTGTGGATGAGAGCAGAACAGGCACTTGATTTTAATTGGCTCTCTAAAATGTCATTAACCCCAAAATATTAAGTCTTCTAGGTTATAGACTATATAGGTCACAACATAGAGAACAATAAAATTGTGTCATTTGATTTTAAACCTTCATATTTTTTAAGTCATCTTTCCCATTTTAAGGGATATAAAAGAGGAAAAAGCATTGCTTCTCACCTTCTGAATAGATATAAGAAAATGTTATTACTTTGACTGAAATGTTAGGATTTGAGAGAGATCTTACAAAGAACATTACCTTCACATGAGCTATCTTCCTAATAAATCAGAGTCCCGTGTCTACACTATTCATAACAGTAAAAAAATGGGATATTTTTGATCTCTACTTAGTAAAAATATGTTTCTTCAAATGAAGCCAAATTTTTATGTGTATACAATTAGTTACTTATAAAAGGAAGACAATTTCACCTTTCTTTCATTGCTCAATTTATTAAGGAGTTTAATTTTGCTGGGCGAATGCATCATGCACTTTACAGTGCCTCAGCACACCTTCACTCTTACAAGAGCAGATGCATCTAGTACACTCTGTTAGTAAATAAACAGCAAACTGTCTTGCAATTCATACCTTTGACTTAGAACAAAATAGAGAAGCTGCTCAAAGTAAGATATGTAGGGGAGATGGCACTTGTACTACTCTCTGCCTCTTTAGTTTACTGTCACAATGAAGATAATAAAAGAAGACCAGTAATATTGCTGGTGCCTAATATTTGTATCTAAGTGCTACTTAGAATAGTATAATCTTACCAAAGGTGCTTTTAGGCACAACAGTTCCACAAGCTTGAATTCTCTCTTAATGGTCTTCTCATGCATCTGGAAAATATTCAACTGTTTATTAGATATTTAGGAATGCTTTAGCATCTGAGTAGGTATGATATGAACCAGAACTCTAAGAGAAGCCATAATGAAATGTTTTTGTATTCAGAGTGGGTACTAAGTGTTAACTCCTAATGTCCATCATTATAGTATTGCAGAGAAATGCTGGTAATGAGATAGCATGAAAGCAAACAAGTGATTTGAATATAACAGCTTCCTGTACAGATACTCAAGAATGTTTGCCTATGCATATTTGGTGGATAAATGAAAATCCTGTAATGTTATATGTACAAGTTGCTCATGTAGCCAAATGTTTTGCAGACTCTCAGGAAGTGGACAACACTGCATGGTCTGGAAAGATCAATGAACTGCAGCCAAAGTGCCAGGCAGGCATGGAAAAATGAGTGTCTGACATACGGAGAAAAGTCATGTGGTGAATTTTATTTGTAGGAAAAGCAAGCCTTGCAGGTAGCAAAAGCCACCTAGTCAAACATCTACCTGAAAGGCTGCTATGCTGGACCATGGAAAACTTCAGGTCATCTGAAATATACAAATAATGGTTAGTTCTGGGATCTGAGAGCTGAGCCAAGTAGCACAAGAATAAATAATCTAATCCAGGTACACTGAGTATTTCTATTGTCTGCTTTGCAACTGAACCTCTTTACAATGACATTGTTGACAGGATGTTTTTGCTTTTGTAACCTTTGTTTAGCGACTGCTAAATTACTCAAGGCAGGTTCCTACAATGGATGTTCTTTCTGTTCAATGATATAGTGAACATGTTATCCCTAGCTAAGAAAAATGCCAGACCTATGAGAGAAGCAGACTCAATTGCCTACAGGTAACCTGCCTTTCATTAAAGAAGCTGTGGAAGAAATTGGTTCTCCCTTCAGGAATTCTCTGTCACCATTTCATATTAAGCATATTAGATGATCTTAGAAACAATCTTTTGAGAGGTACTACCTGAGTGTAGTTGTAATGGAATATAAATCAACCCTTTTATAGAATGGTAGATGAGTTGAAAGTGTAGTATTGAGCTCACATTTGAGCCTATAAAGGACTAAACTAGTCTCCTCCTGCCCACCTTTCCCCAATTTGGGCCATCCAGAATTATAATTAAAATTTTAGGGGCTATTTGTTCATATGGTGGTAGCATTTTATTAATCACCTCAGGAGCATAGAAACAGTGTGAAGTCTACTCATTTGACAAGACATTATAATAAGAGTTGTGGGATAACCAGCAAGTAGAGGAGTGGCTGATGTGATTAACTGCTTTTACAAGGGATTTAGAGCATAGAAGTTTGAGAAAGGCATTTTTGCTGCTGTGCTCTAGTTATAAAAACTCTTCCAAATTCTCGTGTCTTAAAATAAATAAATTCTGAAGAAGAAATAGTTTAATATATCCTTAACTTTAAGAGTGCCTGACAGTTCTATGCTGATTTTCTCATAATGGCATTTTGCAGCTGTAGCTTTGTGAAGCTGGAAATGATAGCTGAGCGAACTGTGCTAAGAGTCAGGCTAGAAAAAAACTAAGAGAACAGGATCTGAAGATGAAACTCCTCAGGCAGGTTTCAGGTCTGGAAGTGCTTTTTAGTCTAGGCCATAGTATAGGAAGAAGAGAGAAAGTTTGCTTCCAACCACTGTCACTCTGCACCTCTCCAGCCTCATGGACTGGAGAAGAAAGTATGATTACAGAAATTTTAGATGACATCTTAGACTTTGCACTGGGAATTAATTTTTTGGCCATTCTAATTTTAATGGTGGCTTTTTAAAACTGAAGATAAGATATTGACCCAACAAGGCAATCCATTCCATAGAAGGACATTGAGGGAACTGTTGATCTTATGGTTTGCTAAAACCTACATCGAAAGTGCTTTTGTAGTCTTAAGGTTTGAATCAGGCATGATACCAAGGACTGCTGTCTGATTTTACCACAGAGCTTAGGCTGAATTTGTATTCTCCAAAGTTCAACTCCAAGAATTTGAATTAGAGACTCTTAATTTCTTCCTCTTTGCTGTTTTTTTGGTTTTTTCTTTTTTTTTTTTAATTTCTGAGCTTTAAAAGACAGAGGTGTTAAGGATATATATGATTTATTTTTTTATTTTGCTATTGATGCTGTTAAATTTCCAAGTAAACATTCAAAGACCTGTGCCTACAGATGCAGTGCTTAATTATCACTAAGATTAAGGAAGACCTCAGCTGAATTTCATATGCACATTGCTATCAATTTTTTAATATTGAGGTTGAATGAACTACCTCTTACCCTCGTGTTTTAGCCAAGGTCTCTATTTTACATAATAGACTGAGGTGTCATTCTTAAAACAAGAAGTTAAGGAAAAGAGAAAAACATCTCTCAGATTAAGAGGGGGAAAGAGGTATGTCCCCCCCAATTCACGCTTCAGACTTCTGCAGCTCTCCTGTAGACATGGGCAGGAGTCTAAAACACAAAAACAGCAACTCAAGGAATACAATTTTACCTTGATGACTCCCCCAAGGATTGCTCGAGCTATGAGTCAGGGCAAAGAACATTGATTCAAATGCAGGATGCCATTTCTCTCTCCCTCTTTCTTGCATGTTTCTCCTCTGAGGTTGCTCTGGCTTTTGGTTTCTGTAAGTGAGCTGCATTTCTGAGTAAAACTGGGGATAAAGACAAAAACAAAAGTGGAAGAGATATGGTGGGTATTTCATATTAAGGATCAAACTTTGGAGGGAGAACATAGCTGAGAATAAAAATGTGAGGAGCTAGAGCTCATTTCACTCACCGTAGAGTACCTTCAGCAAGTCAACAAAGAAAATGCTTTTAACTCAGAGTGCTGCTGTAAATCAGCTAAATTTTCATGTTTCTGATCTAATAGACTTTGACTGTAAGCCAGGTGTTCCACACAGAAAGTGGTTTTGCTGCAAGGCCCAAATTTGTCCTTCTTTAGCAGCTGGATGCAACTTGCCAGGCAACGATCACATGGTGCGGGTGAGGGGCCAGTGTGATGATGCAGAACAAATTAGTCCATCAGAGTGTTTGGTTTATTTTTTCCAAAGGACAGTCACTTTAATATGTGCTCAGTTTCCCATTATGTGGCCTAAAAGACTGAAGCCATATAATCAAAATATTATCTTAATTACACTAATTACAGACCCTTATCCTGAGAGAAATCTCAGGATATTTCTACAGCAAGTAGCTAATTAAGGTCTAGTAGAATAATGACAACTTAATTGCTTATGTTTGTGTGGAGCTATCAATACAGAAAAAAAATTGTATATAACCTGCTATAATATGTTAAAAAAAGTCCTATTCCTAAATGCACTTAAGATAAAAGTATGTGTTTTAATTGTGTTTTGTTTTTGTTTTTGTTTTTTTTTAGATCTATCAGCAAGAGAAATATCTTTAACTTTTGGTCCTTTATTGAGAACTACATTTGACATACTGTTCTTCTAGATTGATACGGTTACTTGATTTGTAAAATGGGATAAATAAATTTAGCTATGTAATATTACAGGTGAATTCTATTTATTTGTTGCTTGAAAAGCTACTTTTCACTTTAAAGTTTTGGCTAAAGAACCCATTTTGAAGTCTCGAGGAAGCAGTCAGTAAAGACCGACCTCTAATGATTTGTGGTCACCTTTTCCCCTTGGGAATTGACTTACACGTCATGTCTTTTGAGTGTAAAGTTTGTTAATGTTTTCTTTATACCATTGTACACACAAAAATGTAGAGATTTGATATAAGCCTTGCTAGAAAGGACATACCAAAAGGAACACATGATAAACAGATAGGACTTCAGTTTCCCTCAGACCTTTGCCTTTGGCTTCATATGTTGATCAGGGACAAGTGTCCTAAATTGTAGGAGGAGCTGCTGCGTCGTCTGCTGGGATCACTTGAGGCATCATGCCCAAAGATCCTGTTCTTGTTTGAATAAAGGCAGAATTAACTCAGAATTTTGGCTCACAGGCTACATCAAAATTTTGCTTTGGTTTGGAGAAAGAGAAGATTTAATTGTGTTTTAATTCCTGTTTAGTTTTAAGCTGCTTCCCAAATTTGGTAAGAGTATGAACACAGAGGGTTTTGGTTAAAATAAGCCATTTAAGACCCGACAGTCTCTGACTGAAGTAATTCATGATTCCTTTTATCATGGTGACAAGGCATGCAGTCACTGGAAGCTTGGCTGCCAGGAACTACTGGGCTCCGGAGACACCCAGAGGCCTTAATTTCCTAGTCCAGCCTCCCGTGGGAGGTCCAGAGGCACCATTTTGGCTCAGCTGAGGCCCCAGTCCTGTCCTGAGCAGAGCTAGGGACCCCAGAGACCTGGTCTTGGCTGGGCTCCCTGGGCACCAGCCTGGGATCCTCAAGGGCAGGACATTGCTAAGGAGAGGATCTGTCCAGCTCAACACCCATGGCAACCCTGCTTCTCCTGCCCTGCACCCTCACAGCAGAGGTTTCAAAAACACGTATTGAAAACATCTGCCTGTTTATATATTAGGGAGAACATGCTGGAGTCAGCGGTGGAGAGTCCACTGCTGATCAAACTCAGAGGGAACCTATGCTAAAAGGGGCTGCACTGTTTTGGAATAAAAGTTTACCCTGTCTCCTCAGCTACTCAGTAATCCTTAGCCTTAAAAAGAAAAGAAAAAAGGAAAAAAATAATTAAAAACCTTAAAACCTATGCTGTGAAATAATCTGTTTTCTGGGAAGCTTAATAAGACACAGTCAGAGGCCTCTCCAGTAAGACTGAGAATATTACCTATTCAGCTCTGCTTTCTTCTTGTCTCTGTGTGAGATTCTATCAATTTCCATGATGAAGTTGTTTAACAAAATCATTCTGATCATTGGAAATTGGTGCTTGCTACTATACTGTCTTATCTCTGCAGTTTTTACAGATTAGTGCAAACCTTGAGAATACATGCAGCAGCGTTCAGGTGCTGTATATGTAGGTTAAAATCAGCTACTGAAATCATAAAATCCAATCAGATACTGAAATCATAAAATCATAGAATGATCTGAGCTGAAAGGGACCTTTAAAGGCCATCTAGTCCAAACCCTCTGCAATAAGCAGGGACACCTTCCACTAGACCAGGTTGCTTAGAGTCCTATCCAACCTGACCTTGAATGTTACCAGGGATCGGGCATGCACAAATTCTCACTGTTCTGGTGTTTCACTACTCTCATTGTAAAATATTACTTCCTTATAACTAATCTAAATCGACCCTCCAGTTCTAAAACCTTTACCCCTTGTTTTATCACAACAGGCCCTGCTAAAAAGTTTGTCCCCATCTTTCTTATAGGGCTCATTCAAGTAATGGAAAACCAAAATAAGGTCTTCTCAGAGCATTCTCTTCTCCAGGCTGAAAAACTCCAACTCCCTCAGCCTTTCATTGTAGGAGAGGTGCTCCATCCTTATGAAATATTAATCTCCAGTATTGTTGAGCATTGGTAAGAATGACTGGATTTCCCTTTCAAGGGATGTAGCCTTGAAAATTATAGATAAATGCGACAGACAAATACTGGTATCTCTTTTGGGTAGGAATGAAGTCACAAGAACTTAGAGGGTTTTTTCTTGTATTTTTAAATTATATTTCAAGGAGGTCCATGTTCTATTTGTTTCATAAACAAGTTACCCACATTTGTTATTGTGAGACTACTGTCCACTCTTAATTTCTGAACTAATTTTAGCAGACATCACATGTTTTGGAACAAACATTCACTATGAAGCCCAGCTTGGCATGCAAACTTGCAGACAAGCAACAGTAGATGATGAAGCCATTCAATATCTGTTTGATGACTCAGGGCAATCATAATGCTGTGAAAGGGGAGGAGGATCATCATCATAAGGAGCTCTGCCCTTCCCAAAACTTTAGTCCCAGTTAGCTCTGCTAGCACAGAATATTCAACACTACATCTTCCAGGAATACCATTGTCTTCTTTCCATGTACCTTGAGTGGATTCTGTTGTATTTCTGGCCTTGCAGTTGAACAAAACCTACTCACACGCAGCCATCATTGATTGCAACATTTGTTTTGAAAGACTTAAGAGTGTGTTTTCAGGTTCAGTTTTGTGTCTCTTAGACAGTATTATTGAGAGTCTTATCTTCCACACTGAGAACAGTTCAAAGCTCAGTCCTTAACTTCAGCTTAACCTTTAGCATCGTCTTCCTTCCTTGTTATTGTCTCCATGTGTGATATCTTCCTTTCTTCCTGTGTAGTGAGCCACCATGAGAAGAAGAAAGAGGAAAATCAAGGAGGCCTGGGAATTGTCAAAATGACCCTGTATTGTTGTATCTAAAGTCTTTGACTTACTGTCCAGGGACAGAACTGAGCACTCAGCTATGTGTAGGTGTGCAAATGAACTGTATCTATGCATCTGGCATGTGTGTGTGTGTGTGTGTGTGTGTGTGTGTGGTGTCTGTGTGACTTCAGCTGTGTTATGCCTTGATTTGCTTAACCACTCCCAGTTGAAAGTGATTGGTATAAAACCTTGGATCATTAACAATAAACTGATTTCTGTCCATCAAGTCAGAAGTCCATCATTCTGTCATATTCCTGCAACAGCTTTTAGCACTCTCTAAGGTCAGAACTGTCTTAAGGGAAAACTGTAGTCATTTTTATTTTGATTTCTTAGACTAACTAGCAATAAAAGCACAAGCTGTGAGCTGGATACTTTCAGGCTTGATTAGATTTCAAACATGAGATTTTTTTAGAATAGCAGCTGGAGGAAACAATAGAAGCTGCAGAGGTAAAGGAACAAATAGTTCTCATAACATACTTAAACGTAGGGTGACCATGAATGTAAATGCAAACAAAGCCCTGCAGCTTTCTTTTACAATGTCTACCTCAAGCCTTCTTTCTGAGATTGCACTTTTGAACTATCCTCAGTGTCTTTATTTATTTACAAATCAATCAAAACTGTTCTTGGCAAGTGTAGAGCTTACCTCTCTACATAGAGGTGGTTTCATTTTAGGACTTTATGATGTTTAGTGTTGATAGAAACAGTTTACTCCTCTCCACTGTCTTTCTACATGATGAAATGCAAGTGTAGAATTATCAGTGGATAGAACTTTGGCTGTAAAGGACCTCGACTTGACTTGGATGCTGGATTAAAATTCAATCTTTCATTGCATGGTTCAATTTGTCTTGGTAGTGTGATGGTTCTATTGAAGTTGCATTCTTGGTTGTAACTGACTCATGCAGTTGTTACTTATGTACTCAGCTTTTCATTGTAGAAACACAACAGAACATTTTGGAAGTACTTTGATGCTAATGGTCTCATTTTATTGAAGTTGCATTTTTTCCGTGACTGAAATAAATGTCAGGAATGTGAAGAGTAGAGTCATGAATCGAGAATGTTCATGCAACCTGATAGCTAAATTTACCATATACATTCCTCTGTTATGATTTGATGTGTCCTTGTGGTACCAGATGACATGCCTGTGTCTTGATCTGATGACCAGGATTCTTAGGAAACAGATCATCAAAAAGCAATTTTCCAGAATTATTCTTACAGCTGCAGCCTTATTACTGTTCACAGCTGAAGGACTGCAGAAGAGAGTTGTGATATGATAGAGTTTCTTTGCAGGCTGCATTCAGGACATGACCCATGAGCATGCATTTTGTAGAACAAATGGGAAATTTTTTTCCAGAGCAATGTAGGATATTGTAGTGGCCTGCTGGTCCTCCATCTGTGATCCATGGACTACATTCTGTGGAGCGCTTCTGTTAAAGCAAAATGGATAATGACACTTTAGTTGGCATTGCTGGTAATCTGAAACCTGGGTTCAGACTGCAGTAAATAAGAGTTTAAATAGTGAGCCCCGAAAAAAGATAGTTAGGACATAACTGGTTTTATTCTGCTTTGAATGAGCCTTTCTTAATAGCATTTCAGTGAGAAGCTCAGCACTACTGGCAATATGCTGTAATACCATGTCTTTTTGGCAAGTTTTTCTTCTTAATACTCTAAATTTGTAATTATGACAACCGAAATTATTCATCCAATTTAATTTGGCCTCTTTTAAGACACTAGAGATTTATTATTTGCTTGTCCTTACACTTGCCTAATTTAAAAGTTACAGATAGCTAACTATTTCTGTGTTTATGGTCTCTAATAGCTGCGTGATGTCAGTTCTCACATTCTATAAAATTTTAATAAAGGAATTTAGAATGAAGTTTGTTATTAAGTGTGGGATGGATCCTGCTATTAATATCAGTATTATGTTAATTTTGCCAAGAGCTTTATAGTCAACAAATCTGAAAAGAACACAGAGAAATGACTAAGAGTTAGCGTGGAGATGTCAAAAACAAATTATGTCAAACCAACCTAATTTCCTTCTGAAATCCTCCCCAGGCTAACATCTTGTGGTTAGAAAAGGGATTGCTGTTGTCATGTACCCTGACTTTGTTAAGGCTTTGTTCACTCTCCTATGTGACAGACTCATAAGCAGACTTGGGAAATAATAAGGTGAAAGAAATTAATAAGGAGGGTGCAAGGCTGTTTTGAAAATTGTGTTTAGAGCACTGTCAGTGATCAACTGTCAAAATGAAAGAAAGAACTGACTGGAGTTCTGCAATGACTGCCCAGGCTCTAATACAGCTCAACATATTTATTAATGACCTGGATGATGGGCTAGCATGTGTGTTATTAGATTTGAAGCTACGATAGACTGCAAGAATGACAGAAGGCAAGGTTAAAATTGAAAATGACCTCTACAAAATGGACAACCTGGCTATAAAAAATAAAATGCTATTCAAGAGAGAGAAATATCTGTGTAGAAAAAGGGATTATCAACTGCAGAGCATAATCTCAGGAAGTTCTCAAGCTGAAAGGTAATTAACTGTTATGTTGATATAGGGAAAGCAAATATCTCTAGTGGTGTATACTGAGAATTGCATATTCTGTGTTCAGAACTAGTAGGGTCCCGAAGTGCATCAAGGTTTCAGTGAGGAAAACCACTTTTGCCATGTAGTTGTTTTGCACTAAAATGGATTTCCTGCACAAGTCATGATGGTCAGCAAGAGGTTTGGTAAATAGGAAGCAGAAGCGGCCTGAATGTTGGTGGAGCTGACAACAGGGTGGGAAGGATGGAGTTAATGAGCATGCTGTCAGAAGTGACTTATATATAGCTGTTTTCTGTTCTGATCTCCTGCACATTTCTTGCATGTCCAAGGAAAGCCTAGAAAAATCAGTTAGCTAGGTCAGGAGCAAGTCTCATCACATCTTCTTACTTATAAATTAAATATTATTATTACTGGAACATCTATTATCTTTAAACAATATACAGGGCCAATACATTACTCTTTGAGTTTTCTTTGCTTTTTGAAAGTCTACTCTATTTTACAGTAACTTTTTATTGCATTATTAGAACAAAGCAAACCATATGTATTTTCGATAAAAATGTAATTGTAATTATACTCAGGAAAAAACCTAACAAAATAGACATAAAAGCAAGTTTATGCTCTCTGATTTCATCTGTTGGCTTTGAAGCTGCGTTTGGTTGTAAAGCTACATACATAGTGTTCTGATGATGATGGGAGACAATGTACCCTGGTACCACTTTACTGCAAAAGATAGGAAAAAAGAAATATCCCCCTCTTTCTCAAATTCAGAATGTCTCCCAGTCTTAAGTGCAAATCACCACTTCAGTTTGGGTCTGCTCACCCTTGAGCAGGTGTCTGATTGGATTTTAGCTCTCTCCTAGAACACAAATAACTTCAGGCATGGCAAAATCAAGGGTATTTTCATTAACTGCTAACTAAAAAAAAAGCAGAAACAAAGCCAGGCAATGCACTTGAGAAGATCAAGAAGTAGTATAGCAGAATCATATGACATTCACTAAAGGCGAGAATAAAGAGTGTTTTAATAGTCGTGGAAAAGGGGAAAAGAATGGTGACATGATTTTTTTTTCTTTTGGTTTGGCAATGGGTAGATGAAGATTTTAGAATG
>JAOXXN010000001.1:102769351-102794486 GCA_026770055.1 Myrmophylax atrothorax | reverse complement strand
ATGGGTTCTTGCTTTTACCTTTTTTTTAGATTTTTTACATTGCAACTGAAAATTCAGTCAAAATTTAGCACTAATAGGCTGTGCAGAGCTAATAGATTGCTTCATCTTTCTGTTATCAGACTGAACTAATTTCTTATTTCAAAGCTGTCTGGATTCAATAGCCTTGGCTAATTTAGCAGATGCAGTTTGTCAGTACCCTGTAAAACTGGTCATTCTACTCTCCAGCTGCGATGTTGCAAGATCCTGGAAGCATGTGCATTTCAGTTGTGACATGCATTGGTTTAATACCTTTACATTTTATCTATTGATTTTGTGATTTTTTTTGGTTGGTTTTTGATTTTTGTTTTGTTTTCATTGGCTTGGTGTTTTGTTTGTTTTTTGTTTGTTTTTGTTGTTGTAAACAACAAAATATGGGAATATGATGCCATGGTAGGAAAAAAATATTGAGAAAGTTTCCCAGGAAAAAGAAAAATCTTCCCCTCATGATTAGTGTTGGTTTTGACAAAGAATAAACCTTATAACTCAAGAAAGAAAAAAATCTTAAAACTTTTGCTTTTGAGGCATCTTCATCTATGGTTTTCAATTGCCCATATTTTAATATTAAAAATCATAAAGTTGTCACATAGATCCTGGAACCCTGAGCTCAATTTGAAGAAGGGATGACTAATTTTAATGCTGTCTTCTCAGGCCATAAATTTCATAGATTATGAGTGTGAATAGCTGGAAGCAATGTTCTCTTTCTTTGGTTTTAAATTCCACTGCTGTTCCTTTTTAACGGTGTCATTCTTGTGCTTCTGAAAGGAAAAAAAAGGAATACTGGCTGTCACAGGAAAATTCTGTAATGCCTCACAAAGGAAACCTATCTCCTTCTGTTGTTCTTAGGATAACTAATTTGGGTGCTTTAAACCCTTCTTTTGGCATGCTGTTTTGTCTATTTATACTTTTATGAGTGCCTTTGTAGTTGCCATCCTTAAAATGTGATTTTTCTGGTGATAGCATAAAAGCTTTTCAAAACACAGCATAGTCCATTTGACTACTGGTTATCTGTTTGCTGTTCAGTTTAAAGTCCAAAGAATGAGGAATAGGACACTGTTGGAATACATACATTTTCAAGCTAGTGAACTAAAGACAAATTTGCAGGTGCAAGCTGCTGAGACAAGAATGGAATTTGCCTAGAGAAGTTGAACTGGTGCAGAAGTGAGAGAAGAAGCCTGCAGAAGTTCCGTGGAATAACACCTCTTAAGAGCTCTTTTTATAAAGTTACAAATAGGCCAA
The DNA here is from genome assembly GCA_026770055.1 of Myrmophylax atrothorax. NCBI lineage: Eukaryota > Metazoa > Chordata > Aves > Passeriformes > Thamnophilidae > Myrmophylax > Myrmophylax atrothorax. Next base: position 102,793,211 of record JAOXXN010000001.1, on the reverse strand, counting down.
ATAAGACTGCTTGGATCCAGCAATTTTATGAAATATATATTACTTAATATTTGGCTATAGCCCTGTGATGTTGGATAGTTTGCATGGTGTGTGTAAGTTTTAGAATTGTGTGTAGCTGTGTGAAAATATGGTCCTGTGTAAAGCTCTTCTTGTAGTTAGTATATCACAGATAAAAAATGTTAATGTAAACATACTTCAGCCTCCTGCCCTTGTTTCACCATTCTTCTAGTAACTGTAACCTATCATGAAGAAGACCACAAAATAAACCACCAGAAGAAGAAAACCCTAAAATTAGATGCAGTCAAGTGTTTTATTTAACGATAGAGGTAGAAGCCTCTTAAAGCCTCATTAGAAGGCACACTGTAACTGTGCCTGTGGAGATTCAGGCATTGTGATAGGACACTGGTAAGCAGCACCTTGCTTAGTAGTGTGGCAGAAGACAGGTTATTTACCCTGAATGCTGTGCAAAGGGAAACAGTGGGAAATTTATCTGTTAATTTCAGCAACTTTTTGGAACCATTTTGTTTTTCAGTCCCTAAGTTCTGAATACTGTTTAGGAGCATCACAAAAAATCTCTTACGTTGAAAAAGTGATGTTTTCAGCTTTGTCTATTATCTCATATTCTTCCTCTGTTTGAAAGTCCCATCAGTCTTAGTGCTAAGGCAAGGAACTTGGCAGCATGATGCCATTTTGGAAGATGTTCATGAGCATGGAAACATTCTTTTATTTTTCATTAAAGAAAAAATTAATGTGATTCATTAACAAATTTTCCCAAATTTTTCTTTCCTTTGCTGATTTCACAGGTACAAAACAGTTCTTGTGAAGAGCTAATCCCATGGGCACACCTGTGTCAGCTCTGAGTTCTCTGTACCCTTAACTGTCTCCCAATCCACTCCAACATTTCTGTCATCTTAGTCTACACTATGGTCTCCAGAATAGAAGTTTTTAAGTATTCAAAACTGTTAAAACATGCTGGTTTGACTCCCCAGCAAGTCTGAACAAAAAGTGCGACGATATGACCAGATCAAATTCTGGGTTTTTTTGTGTTATACGTTACAATGCCTGTCAGTTTCTGGGGTAAAGCTTTCATATTCTTACTAATTTGTTCTGGACTTCATGATTAGAAATGAAGGTTATGTTGCAGGCTTTAAATAGTCAAAAATATCTGTTGTTTGGTGCTTTGTCTTTACTTGCTATTTCATGCCTTTTTTCATTCAGTCCAAACACAGGAATTTTCTAATTTATTGGTTTACTATGCTGGAGTTTCTCAGCTTGTTTTTTATCTTCTTCCTGTAGAAAGATGAATCTCTGTGAATCCCTGGCTGCCTGCCAGGAGTTCTTTGCAACTAATGTCTTCCTTAGCAGTCAAGGAAACTTGATGTGTATTGGAAGGGGATTTTAGTTTTAAGACTACTGTCCTTTCCGCCTCTGTTCCTTAGTGGATTATTTCTCTTCCTTTTTCACTCTCTCCTAAGAATGACTGTTTCAAATATTGCTTCCTTGATGATTCTTTACCCAAGCTTTTTTCAAAATATAAGAATAAGAATTTTAAGTACTCTCCAAATTGCTATTCAAAATGTACAAAATGTTGCATGTCTCCCTTTCGATACTTTTCTGATTCCTTTTCCTCATTTTATTCTCTTCTAGGGAGAAGTTGTGTTGTTCGTTTAAACTTGAAACTGTGTATTTCCTAATCAGCTGCTGGTTTTGTTCTCAGGCCTTGGGAAGACTTGCTTGCTATCTATGCAAATAAAGAAGTCTTAGTCCAGATGGAATCAGATCTTGGATATCTGGTTTTTAAAACACAAGATGCAGGCTGTCATCATCTTCAGGCTTGTAGAAGGAATGTTTCAGGGACATAGCTCAGGATAAAGTTTGCATTCACTATCTAGGCATTAAACATCAGTGATTCTTTATCGCTGGTGATGACTTCACCAATGAGTATCACTTCATACCACGACTGTAGTAACCTCACGTGTCCTATTTCACTTTTGTATTTACCTTTCTATTCTGTTGCATGTATTTCCTAGTCTAAATGTTAGGCCATATGAAATTGTTATGCTTGTCCCTTCTGTCCTTGTAGTTCTGTAAAATACAAACACCTGATTTCTCTCTCTTCTTTTAAGTCTGAGCGGTAGTTCTGTGGCAACTGAGTCAACCATGGCAAAAATGAACAACCTTGGTTTGTTAATTGGCATGGACAACTTGTGCAAACTGCTTGTAATAGACTCTTCTGGTCTCCATCTCCCAGCCAGATTTCTAAAAATTTCTTTCATAATAATGATACTTTCATTTGATGTTTTCAGTTATTTGAGAAAAAATTTTAAAAAAACTATTTCCTTTGGTATTTAGTGTTCCATTCTCAAGCAAGGCAAAGCAGAGTAATGGGATGCCATAACAAATCTATTTGCTTAAATACTTTTAATAGCCACCTGTAACATATTTAATGATCTGAAATGATCATTGTTTGTGATGGTTCTTGTAAGTCTTAGGGGATTATTTGTGCTGTTCACCTTTAAGGTGTTATATGAAGCTGTCAGACCAGATGAGATTCTGAAGAGAATATAGTATGGATTCTTCCAGAAAACTACTCTACCAGAAAGTAGTAGGACTGATTCCTGTTTTTCTGATAGTAAAAGATGCCCAAGGGAACCATCCTTACATCTTGGGTGCCTAAAGTAGAACTTTAAAGCTGAAGGAATATTCCCGATTTTGTCTTTATTTCCTCCTTTTTTTCTTTCCCCATTATATGTTTAATTCACAGTACATCAGATTTGAGGACATATATAGTGGCTTTTTAATTCAAGCATAGCTTGAAGCTTTTAGTGGTTATTTTTGGGCCATCTGGAACGTGAACTTTAATCTTGCTAGGCTGTATTTTAAAAGGGTTGATGGACTCATTTGCCAAAGTTTAATTTGACAGAAGAATGGTTTTATCTGTTCTGTCAATTAAAGTGGAATCTATTTGTTATCAGTCAACAATATTGTTCATGCTAAGTACTATAACTGTTAAATGCATTATGTTTCCCATAGGGTGATCACTCTGTCATTGTCTCTCTCTTTAAACATACCATTTTTTTTCTTATTTTTTCTTTTTTTTTAATTGGAGAACCTATTGCTTCTTTAACCAGACTAACCAGAGCGTGTTAATCAGGAGTATAGCTCTGAAATGTAACCAGGAACTCAGCCCACAGAACTCTGATGAATGTGGAGGCTTAATGTAGCAGAACAGAAAGTAAAATGGGGATGATGCCATCATGTCAAAATGACTAAAACTTTTTCTTTTTAAATTTAACTGAAGAGGAGGAGTTGTTCCTGCTATTCTAAACTAAAAAAACCATTGTGAGCAGTACATGTTCACTTCTCAGGACAAATTGATTGCCTTCCAGAGAGCAAGCAACTGCTTTCTGTCAATGTGTTCCCTCAAAACAATAATTTGGAAGAAATGTGTGTGTCTATTGCATCTTTTGTGGTAGGGACAATATTATTTTTCAGATATGTTTACCTTTTATAGTTGGAAGCTTTCCACAAACATATTGTGAATGTTTATTTTGGTGTCAGTCCTAGAGAAATGCTGAAGTATGGACTTTGAAGTGAGCTTTCCAGTATTACATAAAAATAAAAAGTAGTGATGGGAACAGTAACATACGTTTTTCTCTCATTCTTATGAGTTTTTCCTGAGCCTTAGCAATGCACCTATGAAGTCTACATAGGTGCTGTATTTTTCCCTTTCTATTGTGGTATCAAAACTTGTTTTATACTGATTATTCCTAAATATCATGAGATAGCGAAGAGTGACTGAGATTCAGCCACTGAAGGACAAAATTCACTCTCACAGTACAGGTCTCACAATTTCCATCTATGAAGTTGGTGCTGGTGAAGATACCTCAAAAGGGAGAAGGGTGCAATTATGCCTCCTCCCTTCTTGAAAGATTCTGATTTTTAGTATGTTTTATGAGCTGTGCAGCACGCTTCAGCTCCATCTGCATTCAGGAAAATATGTGAACAACTGAAAGCAAATAGAATTTGCAGTACTGAGACTGGCAAAGTGATATGGGTAAGGTGGAGGATCTCAGGAATATTTCACCATTTTAATTTAGCTCCTGTGTTTTCCTAAATGTCATCAGTATCAGGGAAATTCCATCAGGGTTCAGTGCGACAAGCACTGCAATTTGCAACCACAGTATCTTACAGAAAACTGTTAGTTGATTATACTCAGAAGTTCTAAATAGTTGAAGGAGTAAGTTACTGACAAATTAAAGTGAAATAATAATTCTAGTATTACCTTGGTACCAATTTCAGTACTTGTCTTTTTCTCAAGAAAATTTTGCCAAAGCACTTTGAGAAAATGAAGGCTGCAACAGGCTAACGCTTGTGTCAGGTCATGTGCCTGATTCTCCATCTGGAATCTTATTTTCAGGCACTCTTTCTCACCTTGACTGTCCAAGTTGTTCAGGCAATGAGGTACAAAGACTTGTGTGCACAGTTCATGTAGTAGTGCAGATCTGATGGTCCTATCTGAGGTCAGACATGCTAGAAATGGGCAAAGACCTCCAGAGAACACTGCCAGTCTATTTTACATATGGCCTCTCTACTGCCTTTGGCAGTCTTTCAGAGGCAAATAAACTGGATTTTGAATATGCCAGGCCATTTGCACCATCTGCACAGGAGTTTGTTGAGCTAAAGGAAGATGGACACTTGGGTAATTGATGTCAGTCTTTCATTTGGAGCAGGAACAGTTACTGAGGCAGAAAACTCAGGAAATTAAGATCTTGGCATTCACAGAAACAAGCACAATCACAACTGGTGCTGTGTCCTGAGCCATACTATCATTTAAATGCACGTACAAAGTGTAGAGTCTATAGATTATTCCTGTAGGCTAGTGGTCATGTCTGTATGGGCACTGCAAGTATCAGTGCAAGGGCAACTGCCATACTGAGATAAGAAACAAAGATATGAAATAAAGTATATACTGTATTGCTTCATCTCATCTGTGTGGTGTTGGAGTTAGTGGCTTATCTTTGTAAACTGAAGGACACAATTTATATATGCATTTATAAAAATTAGTCTTGCATCTACTGCATCTTAAGGTGTTCGGTTTGGGATCAAATGCAGTCTCTAGGGCTCACTGTAGTGGTGGTGAAAGTTGCATACAATGCTTATCATGATGGCACAATAACAAATAGTTCAGTCTGGTAACTATCATTTTCCTAAATCCTTTTGTCAGCAAGTGTAAAGTTCAGTTAAAAAAAAAAAAGCTAAAAGGAAAAAAAGGTGGTGGCGGGGAGGTGGGAAGGTCCAGACAAAACAGTCAAAACACTTCTGTGACAGTTGTGTCAATATGGCTTGACTCTAAATCTTAAACTTCTACCTCATAATGCAAAGCATTCCCTCACAGATACAGATGTCATCCAGGCAGTAAAAGAAAGCCTCAGCCAACTAGTCATATTGCTCAAAATAATTTAGTGTTGACACAGAGGGTCTGAATGGACACTAGAGAGTAAATTAAGACAAAAAACTCTGGTCTTGCTTTCAGTAAGAAGCACCGGTGCTGGACAGTGTTAGTACAGAGTTCATTTTACAGTGAGCCTAGCACTGTAAATTTCTATAATTGCCATGTACCACATTCTTCATAGATTAAGTCAAAGCATAAACTGAATTAGACCATAACTCACTCAAGCTACATCATGTTATATTCACTGACCTATGATGCTGACTGTGAAGAAGTGTTATTTTTGGCTTTTGTATAGATCATAAGCTATTTGCAGAAAATTGATGAATTAGTCTCAAGTCAATATTTATCTTTCAGGGACACTTTGGGAGGAGGGGTGGTGCTGTTAAATGGTCCAAAACCTTTAGAAATACCTAATACTTTCTGAATGATACCATTAAAGTGTTTCTAACTCTGTACTGCCTGGAGAGTACGATTACCTCTTTTCCGAGGTATAAACAAAGCATTGTGGTCACTGTAGCATCAAGATTCATAAAATCTCTCCTCTTACTATGATATTTTTTAGTTTCTTTCAGAGATGAGCAAACAGCCCTTGCATAATGTCTGCCACAGTCCAGCAGACCTGATATTTAGAGATTGAACTGACAGGTCTGGAGCCCAGACTGAGAGCATCGGTGCGGGTTCTTGGAACTCAGCTGTGCATCACACAGACCTGCAAGTGGTGGGTACATTAGGCCAGGCAGAAACAGGTTCCATCTGTGGCTATGTTGTCCTAGCAACAGCAAGTAAACTGTATGCAATTGTGCAATGCTTTAACCTATCAATTTCTTCAGTTTGCACTCCACCTGAATTGAAGAAAAAAGTGCAAATATATATATACACACACAGGTGCAGTTATAAATTTGTCTGAACACATGTACATATGTATTTGTTTATATATATGAGAAAACGTATATACACATGGATATATGCAGCACTCGAAAGCATGGATATCTTGTATCATGGTCAGAATAGGCTACTTCAAATTTTCATCCATACTGTTGTGGAGCAAAGAAACAGAATTAAATTTCAGAAACAAGTGGAGAGTTCTTGTTCAAATGAAGGATCCGGATATGACGGCAGTTTCCTGCATCTTAGTGTTAGTCTAAGAACCTCTGTAAACCACTTTTCTACAGAATATCACTAGATTACATGAGTGTGTTTAAAATACTTCTGGATGATTCTTTATTATTTCTGTATGAAACCCAAGAGCATTTGTGGATGTTTTTATCATATTCTATCCTATGCATTGGAAAGAAAAAGCTGGCTTTTCACAAGCTTGCTAATGTATTTATAATTTTGAGCATTGTGGTAGTTTTAGCTAGGCCTCTAATTAGCAGGCTCAAGAATCTACGTAGATTAGGAGAGACAGGTATCACCTGACTAGGTAACCAAAGAAATAATTCATACCAGATGACACAAACCTGAGATATGAATACAGGAGTGGGAGGTGTTAAGTTAGTTCCATCATGGATGAAGTAGAAGCAAGACACGCAGCTGCTGTCTTGCTGTCTGGGCCCCACTGCTGCTGCCGCTACTTACATTTTGAGTTTCAGGGAAGTAGAAACATTTTGTTGTTATACTTTCTGTTTCTTGCTGGGTGTCTTTTGGTGTGCTTATAGATCTAGAGTGATAGAATCTGTATTCAATAGGGAGTGGGAAGTTATTTCTTGTTATTTCTAACTTATGTGAGTGTTATATTGTAGTTTCTCTTGATTTTTTCTGTATAAATATATATAGTTAGTTTAAGCACAAACTGGTTTGAGTTTCCAGGTTTTTTTTCTTTCCTCCCTTTTCTCGGTGGGGAGAGGGCAGTTTTGACTCTGTGTTGGGCAGTTGGCATTTTGGCAGCTCAACCCAAGGCAAGCACTTAAGTTGTGGATGAGGTTGGATAATTAAAGCATATTCTATTAGCTCAAAAACGTACGCATTGTTACCTGCACTGTTGCATTTCTGGAAAAAGTTTTTTTAACTTTTGTGGGGTGCTCTTCCTTTTGCAGAAGAGTTTCTTAGAAGCAACAACAGAAAAAGAATATGAACATTTGAATATGACTCTAATTTTTATTTATCCATTGCAACGTTTTCTTAAAATATCCTATACCTTTGCTGTATTTTTATTATTTACACTTGTTTTCTGCTTTAACGTGATTTTTTTTCAAGGGTCCCTATTTGAGAAGACTTGAGAAAATCAGAGGAGGCACTCTGGCTTTGTGTTCATAGCTTAACAGTTTACCTCTTTCTTGGGATTTTAATCATTTTTGAGAAGTTTTCTTGTATGATTTTTTCATATGCAGACTTAAATAGTTTCCTTGAGAGGTATTTCTCAAAAGACAAATTTCAAAAGCCTGCCTCTGTTATCTCTTAATGTCTATGGCCCAAACAAAAGCCAGTACTGGGCAATAATGCATTACTTCCATCCTGAAAGGTTGTATAAGGTCTCATTAGCAAGCTATGGAGCTATGCGGAAGAAGGTGAAAGAAATTGGTTCTGGAAAATTGCTTATTTTAGAAGGTAAGAATATTTACCCTTGGAACTGATTGACACCTTATGCATGTGTTAATAAAGTAGGGCTAACCAATCTGAGCAAGTGCAAAACCTATCTTGGCACTTTTCTCAACCAAACTATTCCTATGGTTTTCCTGCTTTGTTTAGATACAGGATTTTAGCAGTGGGGAAAGAAGGTCTCTTTTTTCTCCTCAATGTCCTACTCTCACTTCTCATGCCCTGCTTTGGTCCCTTAAATGTCTCTAGACTGTAGATTGCAGTAAAGTTCTTTCAATACAGTGTTGTGACGATTTTTAAAAAAAAATATATAACTTAATGGCCAGCTCAGTCCTATGGCTTCTTAATGACTCCTGGGCATCTCATCAAGAGAGGTGGGTAGGCACATTGATGGTCCAAGAAACCTTCCTTATCCCAAGCAGAAGGAAACCAGGGTATTTGAAAGATTTCTACTGGGAGATAGAAGCTATAACAGAAGACAAGTTTAGTGGTTGAGTTACCCAGGATGTGGGATCTAGATTAAAGTTGGGCATTGGGACTTACCTCATCCCAGGCACCTATCCTGGTATTATCATGAGGGTCTTCCCTGTGTCCAGGTCTTTGAGGCCTAATTAATTTTCTCAAAAAAACTTTGTTCTGGAAAGTTGTTGTGTTCCCTTATGTGTTTACATTGATAGAATATTATTAGAAATAAAATCTTTCCCTCCCCTGATTTTTCACTTAAAAACAAAATAAGGGTTGACTATTTCCACCCATCTCAGCATACCTAATACTTTAAGTATGACACAGTTTGAAGGAGGCTGAACTCAACCCTCAAGAGAACTAAAATCATTGGGGTAGCTTAGGCCAGTGGGTGGCACTGGATGTATCTTTGCCGTGCACAGGGCAGGAAGGAGAGGCAATGTGTCCAGTTCAACATGTTGCTGCATTTGGGCTGCTTGGTACAGCTCAGTCTGTACTCACCAAGGTGTTGGCACTGCTCTAGGGCCTCCTGCACTATTTGGTCCCTCTTGGGGAATCTCTCTTCTCATTAGAGAAAAGCCCATAATTCTTGGTTGTTACTGAAAACACTTGAGCCTGGACATCAAGAACGGAAGAGCTTAACAGATCTTCCAGTTGTAATAAATCTTTCCCTGGATCAATATTACTTGTTCTACTCTTTTCTAATATTTAAAGAAGGTAAATGCAAGTATTTATAACACCACAAAATGACTGCTAGCCCTTCTTTGCCCTGCCTCAAAATTTACGGTAACATATTTTTCTAAGTGCAGCAATTTGCCACCAACCTTTACAAGGATGTTGAATATAAAGCACATATTAGAAAAGGCGGATAAATCAATCTCTGATAATTACAAGGTATTATGGTAACTGTATAAAAGTGTACATTCATAGAAGACACTTAAATTAGAAATGCGTAGCAAATTTTGAAGGGAAAAATGTCTGAATTCAAATGGCAATGCAGATCAAAGGAGCTTTCTCCCTGCAGAGACTTGGTCTAAAAATGGCTTTGTAGTCCTGAGAGTAGTTGCTGTTTACTAGTCCATGGTAACCATAATTACCCCTGGTGTTTGCTAGGAAGGAAATTCTAAGACAAACTCCTACCAGTGCTTTCTGTCTTCCCTTGTGGAGCTGCAGTGGAGTCACTTCTGATGGCTATCCATGCTGCCTTCCAAAACTTAGTCTGGCCTCTCTCTGTTTCCCCAAGTAGCTGGTGGGGAAGGAGCACGATGGCCTGTTCATACATGTATGAGTGTGTTTAGCTCAGTGCTGCTCTGAATACATGTTTGCTGCCTCAGTGATTAATCTTTTGGGACTGGTCTGAGCTCCTGCTGCTGCAGTTGAATTTGCTGCCATGTGTCACTTACTGTGTCTGTGACTCTCTGCTCAGTGACTTGGAAGAAATGCTATGATATCATCTGTTTCTGTGGCCTCTTCTTTCCTGTCTCTGTTCTGTTTTTCCTTTACTACAGTTCATGAGGATGTTTTGGTGCTGTACCTACCTCTTTGAATAGTTGTAGGTAAATTTCTGATGCAAATGCCTTGGTCATTTATGCTTCTCACAGGGGTTTATCTCCCATGAAAAGGAATCAAAGAAAATGTCATGTAAAAATACATTGTAAAAGGGAAATACTAGTTGCTCATATGTGTTTAATTGTCATTCCATTCTTTAAATTAAAAAAAAAAAAGAAAAAAGAAAAAAACCAGAGTAGCTCAGAAAGCAAGGTACTCGACTATTATAGATAACAATTATGTAATGGTGAGCACTCTTTGGTCTGGAAACTTAGTTTCTTATGAATATATCCACATTATATATATCTATCCTTAATAAGAGGTGATTTAGATAGGTATTTATATTAAGTTCATAGGATTTACTGTGGACTTGGAAAGCCAGTATCTGCTTTGGATTTATTTGAAGCAGATGTTTAAAAGAAAGAAGAGACTGACATATCAGTAGTGGTTCCAGAGATGTCTGAATTATTGTTAAAATCCCAGCACTGACACATCTCTAATTTAATGCACATTTCAGCAGTGACCATGGTAATAAAATCTGAAATGCCTCATTCTCCTTTCATTAAAGTCACAAGAAGAAAAAAAGAGATCTGTATCAATATGAACACAGAGGTGTTCCTGACCAACATGAAAGTATCCTTTTATCTAACAAAAAAAGACTAATCTTGTTCTAACAAGCTCTCTATAGCAGACCGTGTTCTTTTTAAGACAATGTGATGCTATGACACAATTCTTCATGCACTAAAATAGTTATTTGCAAAGCTCACTTTCCAAAGTACAGTGCCTCATTTCTGAACTGAACATCTGAACTCACAAGAGAGAGACAAAAGATGAGAATGGCTTGGATCTGGAATTTATGAAATTAATAAAAACTGGATTAAAATCATGAGTTACAGACTGAAAAAACTACCTGTGTTTCAAAGACATATGTAGCTGCCTTGCACTCCAGTGAGTCAAAATAGGCTTTCTGGCTGGTAGCTGGCTGGTTGGGGTCAGGCAGCTGGGACTGGAGTGTGCAGAGACTATCAGGAGTTGAGGCATGGAAAAGCCCCCCAGCATGGTCTCTGCCTCTGGCAGCAGGTAGTTCTGCTAGTTCTTGATCTCCGAGATTGAGTTGCCTTTCCCAGAGCTGACATGCAGGAATAAAAAGGGCTAATGCCACCACATTGTGCTATTCTTTTTTTAACAAGTATCTCATATTGTTTCAGCTGCTTGAGAGACAAGCATTTTTGTTTTGTTTAAAGTTACCTCCTGAAACAAAGCACTTGTTTGGGGTTGAGATGAATTTAACAGAAAACAGGTTTAAAAGCAGTGGGAGATAGGGGCTTTTTGTAAGTCTGCAGAAGCTAAAAGTTAATTTTCTTCCCAGTATCTAAACAGGGATTATACCACTATGTTTATAGTAGAACCTTCAGTAGGGAGTCAAACATCTCGGTAGAGCAGCCCACCAGCAAGAAGAGTGTGTCTGATTAATCCTGCTGTGCCACGAAGGGCATCAATCCTGTCAACACTTTTGGGCAGTTTTCACTTGTTTCAACAATTATCTGCTGTTAACTTACTATAGTAAAAGTTGATAAAACAGTAGGATTGAAAAGAAATGTGTTTTTTTTCAGGACACATATATTTGTGAATTTACTACCTAGCACATAGTTTTATGGTTAGCCTAACTTCGGATTATGCTGCAGGATGGAAAGTCAGAATTTTTATAGGCTCTAATTACACATGTAGAGTGGTACACTTATCCATTTATAAATGCCTTGATCACCTGACACATAATAATGTTCAGATTTAATACTTTATGCAGTATGGTAAATCTCTCTTCTAGACAGAAGTATATATAACTCAAGAAGGTTGAGTTAATTGCTTTCAGAAACAAAAGAAAATTTAAACTTTTTGGGTAATTAAATTCTCATCTAGAGTTGTAAATTATTTTAACTACACTGTATAGAATGAAAGTATATTTTATCTGCTTTTCATTAGAAAGTAGCATCAAATGAGCACAGTAAAATCTTCTAACGAAACGTTTTCCCATTAAGAGTAAAAATAATCCATTGACACTTGTAACATTTAAAGTCATTTACTATAGTAGGAGCACAAGTCAGAATTACAATAAGCACAACTATCCAAGCTAAGAATGATAGCAAGGCTAGAGAAGCATTCATGATTATTTCTTTTCTCTTAAACACATCTCTACTTTATCAAAAATTTGAAGTTGTTTTTTTTTTATCAGCTTGTTATTGTAAAAATGTTTCATTGTGTGCCATATTCATCTGAAACACTAAGGAAACATGTTGCCTTGAAAGCACTTGTCTACAATGCCTTTTAAAAGTTCCAAGTAATCCTGCCAATTTAGAGATCCAAACAGTTAAAAGCTGTTCTTTTTTCTAAGGAAGATAAAAGGAAGCAAACATTTCTGATGACTTACATACGCTAACCTAATTCTAATTAAAATCAAACAAACAAACAAACAAAACCCACGGTACACTCTGATGTCTTGTTTTATTGCAGTAGAGGATTAAGTCTGTCTCCAAATTTCTTTAACCCCTCCTAGAGGGAGAAAACATACACATGTCAACGTTTTGGTGAGTCATTTCCTGTAGATAGGCTTTATTCTCCTCATATGGTCTGTCACTAGCTAGAAGAGTTGGAAAATGCTAACACTTTTGAGATATGACTGTCCAGTTTGGCTGCATGCAGAAATTTTAGGTCTGACTTTTCCATTTAACTTGAACTCAACTTGCACAACTTTTTAACTCACAAAAGGGATGTTTTTGTTCTAGAAGGAGAATAGGTAGCTTATGGAAAGGCTTTGTCACAAAACATTTTAATAGAAGACTACAACTAGTTTTGTGGATGCAGAGAAAAATGACTCATTACTCATACTAGGAAATATTGTATGCCCTTTTTTTTTTCCTCTTCTCTAAGCTGGTTCATTTTTTGTGTTTTTGGGTTTTTTTGGTCAAATGTTCAAGAAGGTTCAGTGGTCAAAAGGAAAATTGGAAGTATGTAGTTCTGAAGTTTTATTACAAGTATCTCATGAGGTTGTCCTTTTAAATTTACCCTCTTCAGAAACTAACTTTATCAAATTTTTAGAAGAACTTTTAATGAAAGAAAAGAAATCACAGTTGCAAAGGGAAACTATAAAATATGAGTGAAGAATATTGTTTAAGTTAAAATTCAGAACAAAGTAAAATATAGTTTAAGGTAGTTTTGTAATTTGGTGATTTTGAAGCATGTATTTTAAAGTTCTGCATTGTCAAAAACATCTTTTGTCAAATTATACTTATCAAGAAAAAAACAAAAAATGCTGGCAAAACAAGGTGTAACTTTGTACAAGTGTGCTCCTTCGACTGCTAAAATTTTTGTTGAAGGGGTTTTTTTATTCCATTCATGAAAATAATGGATATAGACTAACTTTTCAAGATTAGAAAGGCACTCCTGGTATCTTGGCATTCCAGTAGAGAACACTCTCTCCTACAGGGACCTGTGGTTATTGTGGGAAGGGGGTCTCCCTGTGTTCTTGACATTTAAATGGTGCATATATAATTTTAAGGGGGTTTATGAAAATGAAACTTAATTTCTTTATTTTTTTTTTTAATTCTAAAGTTCATTAGGTTGTACTGAAACTGTCAAAATTTTACATGTATGTGGGCTTTGCCTTTTTCTATTGGTGGCTTTTCAGGAGTCTCTCTTTTTCAGATTTTTGGATTTTAAAAGCAAAGATGCCACAAATGACAAACACATGGTGGGGGAAAAAAATAATAAAAATATTGCCAAGACAACAGACGTTTTTCATGGCAGAACATTAAAATTTAAGTTTATCATAGTAACATTTGTTTTTTGATAATATTTTTATGTACATGTTGTGAGATGAATTTAGTTACCTTTGCAGAAGGGAGCAGAACTGTGAGCACAAGAGTTGTCAGAGACATTTGGCTTGAATCTAGAAAGGCAAGTTAGATTTACATTTCTGTAGAAATGTCTGTGTTTGTTCCTGGCTCTAATATCTGAGAATATTCAAACATTAATGTATACATCTTCATAATAACCTTTTGATGTAGGAAATTAATATAATTTTGACTGAAGAAAGGTAACTGGCAAATGGAAATATTTAAGGGCTTGAATTATGGGCCTCATCAAGATTAATAGTGCTTTTATCTATGAGGAAATTGCTGGTCTGGGTACTAATATTTATTAAATTGGGTAAACTTCTATACTTGACAGTTTTTCTCCTTGGACAAATTTTTTCACATGTTTAGATGAAGTACTGGTGTGGGATTGCAAGGATCTGTAGTCAGTTGTGGACAGCTATTCATTAGACAGATATAGTTTCAGGATAGATTGCTGCCATTGGGAATAATTCAGCATTATTTGTCTTTTTATAAATGTTAACTTATTTGTGTTGATATAGCAATGTGTTGATGCATTGAAATACTTGGTGACCTGAGACTGGTGTCACATCAATGGCAAAAATACAATTTACCTCCTTGTTGGTGTATAGACTAAGCTAATGGGTTTGTCTAGCAACCTCCTTAACAACTGGTTTGGTGGCTATGACCAAGTCACATATCAGGAAAATGCAATATCTCTCACTTGTAATTTTCAAAGTAATTTCCATATAGAGATGGTGGGCAATGAGTGTTCTCAAAGGCAAAATCTGGTTTGCGGAATTAGCTTCCATAGGACTAATCTCATTTCAACCCTTCACTTGTTCAATTCAGTGACTTTCCTTCACCAACTTGTTTTTCTGGTTAAAATGCAACAGCAAGGACCTTTTTTTAATATCAAATCCTTACAGTTCTTCTTCTGGAAAGACAAGAAAAAGAGTAGACAAAGTACATATGATAGGTGTTATTTTGGTGTGTTATTGATGGACAGTAAAAGTCTCATAACGAATAGGATTCTTTTTCAAAGAGTCCCTAAACTGGCACTATTCTGTTAATCTTGATGACTAAATGCTGTTTAATCCTTTCCTTTGCCACCTATCCCATCCCTCAAAGTATCTGCTTTTAAAGTTCAAGCTCCTTTTTCCCCCAGCACACTGTTAAAAGCATTTTCCTCTTTAAGTTATATGTATGTGACTTAGAATACCTGTCTGTTAGCTGTCAAAATTCAGATCACATGTTTTACCTGCAAGTACTCCAGAAAATCCACTTCAGCAATTAGAATAAAAAAATGAGGCCAGTACTCACAGGGACAGGACTCTTTTCTCTGTTTGTCACAGCCTGTAGCTTAGTGCTCATTCTCAGTTGACACTGAGCAGTTAAATATTCTCATTTTTTCCTTCCCTCCTGTTTCACAATGAAATGTGTTGGCTAGAAAGCCACAGTGAAAGGGCTGTCAACCTGATGAAAATCTTTCAAAAATGTCCCCATGCTAAATGAGGAGGAATTCAAGACCTTTCAGCTTGTTGTGAAAAATCAGAGGCAGCAGCCTAGTAGAGGAAGTGTCACCTGGGAGACTGGGAAGAGGAAGAAGAGTTAAATTCATTTCTTAGGAGTCAGGACTTGGATAATGTCACCTAATTTGTAAAGTAATGCCCTTAGCAGACAACAATTGGCTGTGTGAGGGCAGCTTGCAGTACCTGGCTCATTCCCACCTATGCTTCAGTTTTGTTTCAATTCAAATTTCCATCTGGAAACATCATACATTTTTTGAGTAAAATTTCCTTTAAAATATTCCAGTGAAAAGTTGTCTTCTGTTATTGTTCTTGTAAAAAGACTATCTAAGTACAAGACTTTTCTCCCAAGTAAACTGAGTTTATTCTCATCTCAAAGGAGTAGAATCCAGTGTGTGGCTTTTTCTTTTCCATGGTTTGCTTGATGCACAGTTTTTGATGTGTCCACTATTTGACACATCTTAAACTAGCTGCAGAATGATTTGCTCATGACACAGATATCCATGGAGGTTCTCTAGTGTGACTGTGATCAGATCCTGTAGTATGTTACATCAGGGGAAGATTGGGGACCATGTTGCTTCTACACTAAAAAATTAATCAAGCAAAAGGAAAAAGGCAACCTAGTCTTTTAATAATAGTCCTCTTAGGGTGTGTTACAGACAAACTCTATTAAGTAAGAAATGCTTCTGATGAGCATGAGGCATAATCCGGTCAGAGACCAAAGTCTGTTCTCTCTACTGAACCCTTGGTGTCCCATGGCAGAGCAAGAACACTCATATCTCCAGGATGTTCTGTGGCCTCCTCCTGACAGTATTATGTTGGAACAATGACTGCACTTCTAAATGGCATGTTTCCTCATGATTTCAGTCTGGCTAGTTCTCTCTCTTCTTCTAATATGTTCCTCTTGCTTATTTCAGATCAGATTCTCAGCTCAGCTGAACTGGGCATAACTTCACTGAACAGGTTAAATGTACTAATAGACATTTCACAAGGTGTTTGCCTGACATGATGTAGTTAAATACAAATGTCAGAATCAAAAATCAATTAATAATCTCCTTTTCACTTGAATTGTAGCTTGATTAGTGTTACTAGCATTGCCAATACTTTATTTGAGTTTGATCTGATCCTCTAAGGAGCAAAATACAAGGCAGAAATTTATTTTTCTCAAAGAGAAAAGACTTTAGAATTGAGAGAAATTCCCTTTTTCTTTTCCTCCATGCATTTAAAAATTGTTTTCTCTTTGAGTTTTCTTTCCTTAGGTGCAGCACAGGAAAATCACTTTCATATTTGTTATATTTTCATAGATGATTGTACCTGTGCATGTTACCAGTTGCCGTTTAAAGAACATTTAAAGTATACTACAAATGTCAGACTCCTACCTGGAGCTGACATCCTGCTGTAAATCCTGGCCCTTCTGTCACTCTGGGGAGGACTTATAGCTCCACGAAGACAGTAAGAGCAGACAAAATGTTCTAGCCTATGCACTGGCTACATGAGCAGGAGCAGCAGAGGACACGGGGAGGCAGACAGCTCAGTCCCAGAGAGAGGCAACGCAGAGTGAGAAGCAGGGGGAGAGCTGCCAGCAGCAGACTTGAAAGCAGAATACAGATATGCTTGTGTATGCCTTTCCTGATTCTGTCTCCTAACCTTCCTTTCCCTATCTGCCCATGCTGTAATTACCATAACCATTTTCAGGGCAGACAGTTGCTTTCTCCAACTGGCTAGTTGTTTTAGAAGGGCTTCAATGTATGAATACAAAGAAAAAGTTATTAAAACTCTTCCTTGTTTCTACTTCCCCCTCTTGGTGCCTTCCATCTCCTTTTCTACAGATTGGCATATATTTAAGCCCTAAAATTGTGAAACCTTTTCCATAACCATGTCACGCTCCCTTTCTTACACCTCTCATTTCTGCTATGGTGATGAATTCAGCATGCAAATAAGTTTCTCTGAGACCTTTTATTTTTAAAAGCCAAAAATGCCACCACTGGTTTATCAGGCCATGCTTTCAATAGCACTACCCTTCATGATTCACAAATGTTTAGTTCTAAGAAAAAATATATTGATAGTATAGAGCAATTATTGTATTTTTCAAATATTTATTTATGGCAAGCATTGTAAAATGTCATCTGCTATGTGCTTGTGTCTGTGGATGCAAAGCTCTTTTCTTTCTACTTCCCTAGTTGTTTGTATTTCATTAGCATCTAGAAGCCTCAGCAATGGCCCAGGATCCTTTAGTTACCTGTACTGGGAAGAAAACAAAAGTACCTTTTGAGGAAATAAACACGAGTATAGTGGAATTCTGAAAGCTTTATATTTGTTACCATTTAGTTTTCTAGATGTGTATTAAAGGGAGTATGAATGTCAACCATTGGAAGTACATATGGGAGTTTCTCACCTCGTAAGACTTCTGATCTCATTTCTATTATTAATCTTAATGCTGATGGAATGTACATGTTTAGATGATGATGCAGACTGGATTCCTTTTCCCCTTAACTAGAAAGGTTACTGATGTAGTAGCTGCTGTACAATTTTCTGCATCAAAATGAATGCAGAAATGTGCAACATACCTATTAGATTGTTTCAGTTTAAGCATGGCACTACATGGCTCTTTGCTGAATACAGGTTATTTTTATAGCTTAAAATAAAATTATACACACACATATGTATATCCATTTTTGTACATGTGTATATATGTACATGTAAAAGTAGCTTAAAAACAAGAACAGTCATGGGATTTCCATTTACAAAGTAGAATAAGACTCTCTAAAAAAATCAACATGTCCTTATAGGTGGCCTCTTGAAGTAGTCCAGCACCTTAATAAATTAGGAGCAGGAGTACTGGAAATGTAAGGAAATGAGAGATAATTGCCCTGAAATTTAAAAAAAACCAAACCACACACACACACACACACACACACACACACACACACACACACACAGACACACGCACACACGCACACACACACACACAAACAAACCAACCAACCAACCAACCAAAAAAACACTTTCTCTTTTGGAGGGCAAGCATTGACCCTTAGGGTAGCATCAACAATTTTATAACATGCTCAAAAGCAGATATCTCAGTGGCACAGCATCACAAGTAGCTGTGCACAATATGCTTGCCCTCCGGTAAATAAATCAATGAGAGTGTAGCAGGAAAAACAGTGAGGCACATTTCCTCCTGTGATGCAAACTTGTCCTTTTCATAAAATAGAAGAGGGTTAGGGTAGAGGAAATAAGTGGAACATTCTACTGCTTAACACATTCCTTAAATATTTTCTATAAGCAGGAAAGCCTGTGATACAGTTTGAGATTTACATCTCTCCAGATGCATACCTCAGAGGAATTTTTATGAATGATACAGTTTGGTTTGGTTTGGTTTTTAAGCCTAATATAAAGAACCTATATTAGCTTATCAAAAGAGGACTGAGATTGTGTTAAAACAAACTACACACAAAATAAAACTAAAGCTCTCATAAACTGCAGTTAACTTGAGGAGTTCATCTGCTATTCACGGGAGGATGAGCTGGGAGAAACAGCAGGTACTGAGAGTTTGATCAAAACTTAGGTATAGGATGTTAAGTAGGCACATCTGTTTTGAAATTAAACTAGACACACAGTCATCGGTCATTTAGTTTATCTTTTGTTGATTTCTAGACATCTACATCTGATTTTCTAATCAGACTCATGTAGATAATGAATATGTAAAAGTTGGTTGTCTTGTGTCTGTGATAATGTCCTAAAGATGCAACAGTATCCCCTACAAAGGAACAGTTAATATCTCTTATTTGGACAATCAGTGGGGGGAAAAAACACACTAGTTTTTGGTCTCAACAGAAAAGCAGTATAACTAAACCTAAAAACAGGTGAAGAGTGCTTGCATTTTAACCTGTGTTTTATCGGAAATTTTTAATTGTCAGATCTACTGCTGAGTAGATCTGCTTGAGCCAGAAGGTATGCCTGTTTTTTCCAGTTGATCCCATCAATGAACACTATCTCTGGCTCACCAAGTCTTCCTACTTAGATATAAGTATTTAAAGGACAATAATATTTTCCCTAACAGTTTATTAATAATCACATAGCACTTGTATATTTTCCTCAAGATACTAGGAAAACATGAATCCTCTCAGCTGTCAGCAGTGGCTGCATTTAAAGTGGGAAAATGCAGACAGAAAAAGGGTTGGTACTACAGGCTCAATTAATTGAATGTCATTGATTCTTGGTTCCAGTCTGTCCCTAGTTTATTGCATCCAGCTCAAGTCAGTAACAGCAAAGAACCAGTTGCCTAAAAACAGTCATGGAAGCCAGAAACACAAATGAACAAAATATGGTTGGAGCACCTACTTGAAGAGTGTGAAAGAGCTTGTGTTATGCCTATAGAATGAAATCTCGATCATCTTCCAGAGTGAATAAAGAAAATTTAGATTCCTAATAAAGGCAGTTCTCCATATGCTTCCTTTACATAGTAAGCATCCCTCAAATCAATAATGGTAAACCTAAATCAGAAGAAGAAAAACAAAAATCTGTTAACTGCATTCAACTAGTTAAAGTTCTATTCTGCACTCACAATTATTTCAAATTATTTCATGTATTTCTTATTTTAATGAAATTGAGATTATAAATTGTATTAACATTTGTCTGCTTTAGTGTGTGTGGCCGCTAGGTCTGATTTCTATCACAAGGATTTTCATTACTCTCTCAGCCTACCATCAAAGATTTTTAGAAGTGCCCTAGTACATGGACCTGTTTGGGAATATCTTCAAGATAATCTCTTCAGGAAGCAGGTAGTTGCTGTTTTTACTGTAGTAATAGAGCCTCTCTACTCTACTCCACTCTACCAGGAGAAAGTGGGGATAAATTACCAAGATGAGCTAGATGCTGGTTTGTTGGGTTTTTTTTTTTTTCTATCAGATACTTCTGCTTGACTGTTTTCATAAGTACCTTGATATCTGGGTATTTTTTACTTCTTTATTAAAAAATATTTTAACTACAAATGTTACTGGGGCTGTTGTAGAATTTTATACTTGTTCTGAGCCATAAGGATTCTGGTAAAAGTGCTTTGAAATTGTCAGGCGCTGTTTAGTGAATATGGGTAAAGAAGTGATGAAGCTATGGAATAGTTTTCATTTGAGAGATAACCCAGGAATGAAACATTTTTCTCTTCAGAGGATGGGATAGGAAACAGAATAAGAGAGTAGAATACTCCTGGCTTGTCATGGTCATTGGCCTGGCACCATGTTTCCTTAGATGTCATGGTACAGTACTATTTTTGTAAGATAGTATATACTACATGAATATAGGAAAGGAAAAAATCCTGGAAGTCAGGAACCAGTTTTCAGATCTATTTCAGTCATCTGAAACAGATGACAATAAAGAAATGAACGATCTCAGAAACACAGGAAAGCTCCCTTGAGCCTACAATCAGGTCACAGCACAAACATTTGGTGGGTAGTCTGTAATTTGTAATGATGCACTTAGCAAACATTTTATTAAGCTTTGAGACAGCTATTTTTTAAGCTCAGCTTTGGACCATCTTCAAGTGAATTATATATGTCTCAAGTTTTTTGTTGACTATCACAAGGTGTGTGCTGTCAAGTCATGTGACCATTTTTTCATCCTTTTCATCTTTAAAGGAATTTTTCTATATCAGAGCAGGTAGGTAACAGCAGATCAAACATTTTTCTCTCTGTCATTTTTACAAACAAGTTTGATGAACTGGGAAAGCATTCAGGGTGGAGATGAGGGAGAACATGCTAAGCATTGTGAGTTTGACAAAAAGATGAAAGCCCTCTTAAAAATGAAATAATCAGTTTCTTAAAGCATAACTGTGTCTGTCTTCATATAGAAACATTTGCTTTATTAAGATGTGTAAATAATGAAAAAAAAAATTCCTGCTTGCTATCAGAAAAAACCCAAACAACACTAATAACAGCAAGAAAACCAATACCTCACAAACCCATAAAAGGATGAGGTCAAGTGCTTCAAACAGCTGTCTCTACATTGGAATTGCCATGCCATTGAACAGTTCTAACATCCTGGAGAGCAAAGTGTCTTCTGTACATCAAGCTTCTGTTTATGCATCAGCTTTTCATTCAAATTTTCTTTCTTCAGTAATTCCTCACATACAGCTTTCTACCACCACTAGAAAACCTGATCATCTTCATCTGTTCAAATACTCTTCCTTCTCTTTCTCCATCAAAGCAAATACCTAAAAGCCTGTTCTTTTTATTGGAAGTCTTCTTGCCAAAAGGGAAAGCCGATCATTAGAAACAGAGTAAGTACTTTCTAAGAGTAAAAGGAAAGTAGTTACTGGTGCCTCCTAACTCAGTCAGGATATCTTAAATTCCATGTTGTGAAACAAGTTGAAAAGTTGTACTAGTGCAACATTTTCAAGTATAACTATTTAAATGTTTGAAGCTTTCTACTTTTACAACTTCTGTTTTCCTTGAATGAGTGTTTATTTCTAAATGATGATTTTACATATTAGGTAGCACTAATGGTGCATCAGCTCTAGTACCTTGTCCTCACAAAAGTCCATGCTTCATGCTTCAGAGAAAAGTGAGAAGTCTATGGTGCCATTGAGAGGCTGAGATATACTCTGAGGGAACAGGCTTTTGGCTTCTGTTGTCTACAGTCCTCAGCCAGCTTCATGAAATATCAGTTGAGATTTCTCTAGCTTTAGTAAAATTTATATGCATTAAAGGTACACTGAGGGTAGTCCATCGCCTTGTAAATCCAGAACAAGTGGGATGAAAGAAACAAAATATAAACTGACCTTTAGGGGATGAAGGTGTAAAATGCCTTTGTGTTTCAAATCCCAATTCAATAGAAGCACAGTTTGTGAAGTTGATTTTTGTGCTTTATATTATTTATGTTATTTGTAAATGCTCTCAAGTGCTGCAAATCTGTAATCTGTTTTCCTTAGTTTACAAAGAATTTGATACACAACCTTTGTTTTGTGAAGAATTCTCTAAGAACTGTGTTTAACCTGTACTGTATTCAGAAATTCATCACTACAGATAAAGGAGTTACCAGTTGTGGAGTTACGAGTATTTACTGTCTCTTTTGGAAAACACTAACATTCAAATTCATAGTATTCCACATATAGAGAGTTTTAGGGACATTTGAATATCCAAGGTTGATAGACAGTGATGTTCAGAGACACACTATTATTCCTTGGATTTTAGGTTTTTTCCATAGTAGAATATTATAAATTATGTTCATTCTGAAGTGATCTGGTAAAGTGCAACATTGCTGCAGCAAATTCCATGGTTAGCACAAACAGTTGCTTTTGTTAGCTCTTGTTGCCCAGTGAACTTTTTCATACATAAATGTCTAACTAAATTTGCTAAAAGCTTTATCTTGTGGATTTCAGGTCAGGGTACCTTGAAAGTGTAGAGTTAAGACAGAAATGCTACCAATATATATTTTGTGTTGTCTCAAAAAATACACAGATGGTTTCAACTCCCAGACTGATTACCTAGTACACTTTACAGAGAAAATGAAAGTTATATAAATCTCTTTATTTTAGATGAACAGTTTTTCAATATGACACTTCTATTTCAGATCAATGACAGGTCAGTGATAATATTAATACTCTGTACTAAAAACTAACACCTGCTTTAGTATTGATTTTCATTGAATCTGTAGCTGGATGGTGAGTTGAGAATATGTTTTTGGAGAGATCTCTATTGCTATAACCATATCAATGGCTACACAAACTCCCAGAGATATTTGACCTCAGATAAAAATTTATGGTGTATATTTATAGCTAGCACCAGAGTTAAATAGATTTTGAAATGGATTCATGTTGTCATGCTAGCCTGCTTCTGGGGTTATTGGTATAGCAGGTGAGATTGTTTGCTTGTTGTTATATGTGAGCAAGAGCTATGAGCTTTAAAGACAGAGCCAATCCACTGCTGGTCATAAACCAGGATGGAGAGGATCAGGCCACTCAGTAAGACATTATGTCCACTTCCTCCATGCATTAATAATGGTTTCATTGTGTCAAGTAGGTATGTTGTTTCTTAGGATTCATACTGGAAAAAAAGAATTGGAACACCAGAGCTTATTGAAACAAGACATTTTCTTGTTGGCACAGACTCTTTTTTAAAGATACAGCAAAGGTGTTACATGTGTGGTGTCACATTCAAAGTACTGTTATATATTTTCTTATTTAAGATGGCAACTATACTGAGAAAAAACAGTTAATTCTGTAAATGCAATTGCCTTTCCCCCCTCTTAAGTTCAGCCACAAATCTAAAACTTGTCTGAGTAGCAAGATAGGAGGTTTTGGGGTCACCCTTTGTCGGGGTAATGTAGATTAGCTTTGTGGTGGTCAGAGGAGGCAGAGACAACTCAGGCTGCAGTGTGATCAGAAAGTTCACCAAAGACAAAGGACTTTATTTTTAGTAACAGCTTCACTTTTATCTACTCCTGTATATAACATGCCAGTACAC
>JAOXXN010000001.1:102756992-102767084 GCA_026770055.1 Myrmophylax atrothorax | reverse complement strand
AATTGAACTACCATTTAGCTGACACACATCTTGAAATGGCATCTCCCTTTCAGCAACCTTTTCAAATTCTAGAATCACAGAATAATGTGAGTTGGAAAGGACCTTTAAAGGACATCTAGTCCAACCCCTGCAATGAGCAGGGACACCTTTGACTAGACCAGGATGCTCAAAGTCCCCTCCAACGTGACCTCAAATGTGCCCAAGAATGGACCATCTACCACTCTCTAGTCAATCTGTTATTTCATACACACTTTGGAAAGAGGACAGTGTAACACCTGTGTAAAATGTTGCTTGTCACGGCTTGTGTCTGATACATCCTTATTGAGTTTTATATATATATTAATTGTTGCATGTCTCAGTGTAGGATAATAAATGTCTTGTTATCTCTGTTTTAAAAGCAAGAACCTGTGCAGGGATCTGTTAACAGGAGCAATTAAAGAAATTAAAGAAATTAAATTGCTGCCAAAAATAACAAACTAGATACATGTATATAAGTTTATTATAATATTGCTGGGAGAGGGTGTTCTGTACCATCCATTCGGCACTTCTGCATTTAAGGTTGTCTTCTCACTAACAGATGTCTCTCTTACCTTATTATAAATAAATGTAAATTGCAAATAGTTATATATTCATGGAAATAGTATCATGAAAGAGTATCTAATGATTGGTATCAACTTCTTCTTCCTCTTCAGTGTTTCTTCTCATCTCTTTGCATGCCCCAGCTGACATTTCTAGTGTGGGAGCTGCAGTTATTCAATGTATTCCTGCTAAATTGTATGAGAAAATTTTATGTATAAAGACTTTTGGGGTGAAGACTTTCCTGAAAGGGTCCAATTGGGCTGATCAGCTGCTTCTGAAGCAGACTGTGTAGTATAAAAGACTTCCAGCTGTTATTAATTCAAACTCAGCAGCCCTCAGGATCAGGCACAGTATTTAATATATGTTTTACAGCAGTACTTGTGTAAAGCTTTTAATTGAAACTATTTGTAAGATCTACTCAGAGTGAGACTTGGTACTGATGATGAATGGCTTCATTGTACTAGGTCATTATGGTCCTAAGTAATTTTGTTAGTTGGTACTTTTCATTTTATACCTAAAAGTCAAATAAAAATGATGAATTACAGAGAAATGAAAAAAGGTATAATTGGCAAAATAGGTTATTACACCCTGTGATTGGAGGTAATGAATTGCACCAGAAATTAAAGACAAAGCTTTACCAGTTAAACTGAATTTAATCTAAGTAGTGAAATAGATATTTCTGTCAAGCCATAATCTTCTCAGGTTATCTAAAAATAATATGGAATCCACAGCCCATGTATCTTTAAACTAATAGTGTTAAAGGGGATTAGCCCCACAATTTTGATTCTTGACAAGTATTAGTCATGACCAGTGTAAGTGGTAAATCCAACCAGAACCAAAAACAGCCCTGCCCAAAACCACTAAGCAGCCTTTTGTCAATATGTGTTTATAGGTAGCCTACCTCCAAAGACTCACCTGGCAAAAAAAAAAAAAAAAAAAAGGTCCTATCAGAACAAAGAAACAGCCTAAAGGTGAATGCCAGCATTGCTTAGTAGTAAACTGGCAGATATTTGAAGTGGCCACAGCTCAGACCAAACTGGACATTGCTGTTAAAGAAATGTATATACTCTGCCTCCTCCCTCATCCCTTCTCCTTTTCAGCAAAAACATTAAGGTTTAAGCCTGTGGTCTGTAAAATCCCTGATATATAGGGACAAGGAGTAGGAACCATTTAATGTCTCATAACTTTGTGAATTGTTGTATCATTCAGTAATACAACACTATCTCAAATAATTGGTTTGCCTCTTTTTAATGTTTTGCCACATTCTTGTCAACAAATATTTATAAGGAAAAAACTAAAGAATTCTAGAAGCAGATAAGGTAATTAAATTCTTTAAAAATAGTAACAAAAATAATTGATTTTTATTTGTTCCCAAGGGAGGTAAATTGTCCTCCCTGCATTAGTTCTTGGGAGGACTTGTTACATAGGAAATTTCTTTTCTTAAGTATGGATACTTTATTTACTTTGATTTTCCCCTGAAAATACATTCAGTCTAACAAAGATTTAAGAATGATCTTGTAACTTGAAAATCTTTGTCTTTTAACTCTCTGCACAGGTTTTAGAAATAATTCCATATATTTCTTAGCAAGGAGCCTGTTAGCTAGCTTTTGTTTAGATTGTGAGTCTTTTAGTTTTCAATTTCTTTTACCCATTAAAAATAATAAAATACCCCAACAAAACAGCAGTCTGAATAAAATCATTCTAGGAGCTGTAAAAGTTTGAATTCACGATATGAAAGGGAATGTTGCTCATGCAGGGATTGTGACATGCTAATAAGCTTGGCACGTCAACTTGCTGCAGCTCCTTGTAATTCAGAAAGTTCACCTTGAATTTTGCACATAATTTTGCCATTCATTGTACATGTAACTTTTATTGTTAGTACTGACATTCTTTTATATACCAAGAACGAGACTATCACATTTCAGTAGCAGTCTTGTCAACACATTAATTTCTTTTGATAATTATTTTTGTCTCTAGGTCACATTTCCTCCTATAACTTCAGTTACTGTGGTATAATCTTACTTTATTTTCTTTCTCCTGTAACTCCTGCTATTGTAAACAGGCACTGCTTTTCCAGTTAAACACACTGCTTACTGTGCTTTTTGTATTTTGTCTGATTTTGATTGATCTGCTTTTTTTATGGCTCTTATAATGCTACGGATTAATTAGATGAGGGTTTGGGGGTTTTGAGGGGAGCAGGGGTTGGCCTTTTTATTGGCGCTTTATTTTTTGGTTAGTTGGGGTTTTTTTCTATTTGAACGTGCAGACTCTATTTCTGCTTCAGCTTTTCTCTTTCATTAGAGCTTCCAAAATAGCAGGTTGAGGGAGGTGATTATACCCTTCTACTCTGCTCTTATGAGACCGTACCTGGAGTGTTGCGTTCAGCTCTGGGGTCCCTAGCACAGGAAAGACATCGAACTGTTGAAGCAAGTCCAAAGGAGCACCATTAAAAAGATTAGAAGTAAGGAATACTTCTCCTATGAGAAATGTTTGAGAGAGTTGGGATTGCTCAGCCTGGAGAAAAGAAGGATCTGGGGAGACCTAATAGCAGCTGCCTTCCAGTACCTAAAGGGAGCCTCCAAGAGAGCAGGAGAGAGACTTTTTACAAGGGCATGGGTGACAGAACAAGGGGGAGTAGCTTTAAGCTGAAAGAGGGCAGACTTGAGTTAGTTATTAGGAATAAATTCTTTACGATGAGAGCGATGAGGCACTGGAACAGGTTGCCCAGAGCTGTTCATGCCCCATCCCTGGAAGTGTCCAAGTTCGGATGGAGTTCTGAGTAACTTGGTCTAGTGGAAGGTGTCCCTGCCCAGGGCTGGGAGGCTGGAAGTACATGACCTTTAAGGTTCCTTCCACCCCAAACCATTCTATGATTCACTATGCACTGTCTCCTGTGCTAGGATCCTGAATGTTTCACATAAATCACCATCAACCTGAAGGTTATGAAATCTTTGGGATATTCTGTCTATGCAGTTACCAATAAAAATATTAATTTTTTAAAAAAAGGAATGGAAGGAAATACACAGAAGATGAAGCCAAGGTTAAAGTTAAGCATTAAAATACTTTTGTGCATTTTTTTGTTTTTGGATGAAGACTACATGTGTTATATGAGAAAATAAACCGGAAAATTTGGAAAAGGGTTTCATTTTGAATTTAAATAGAAGCCTTGTACGTGGTATTTCTAGGGACCCCAAAATAATAAGCTTTACATTTCTTTTATCCCTTTTTATGTATTTTGACCATGTGCTTGAAGAGGTATGAAATTCAAAATGCTGAGCAAAAAAATAAATCAAATGCTCAGACAATGAAATATTAATTTAATCGGTATTTAAAGACACCTTGTGAGGCTGAGATATCTTAGTCTCAGGCTTAGAAACAAGTATGCATCTAAGTAAGGAATAATGTCGTGCAAAAAATAATGTTTCAAGAGTGTTAAAAGACTGGAAAGCCAATACTTGGGGTCTAGCCTCTGCAGTAAGGTAAATGAGATTTTTGCAATTTTAGTTTCTGTTGATAAACTCTTCCTCCCTCTCTCCTCTGCCCTATCTATTAGGCTGTCTTGCATGTAAATGGTAAAATTTTTGCATGACACCTTCAATAGCCATCTTAAATTTTGAAAAATATGCATATCTCCCTGCAAACGTAGTCTAAGTATGTAAAAATAATTTGAAGCAAAATGAATTCACCTGACTAATTTCTGTCTGAAAAGACTTTCATCTTTATTTGCTCCTCTCCAGAAGACAGCTGGAGACAGGGAGGGAAGATAAACACCCCTGTCTTTACTTCTCAGCAAAATATCTCAACCATGACCAAGAGAGATTGCCTAGAATCATGAAAGATGCAGCACAAAACATCTATTCAATCTTTGTCACTTCTACAATCACCACTTAGTGCAAATTTATTTTATGAAGATGACTTTTCAGGTGAGAACTGGACTGAGATCAATTCGCCTTACTCAGCCCACTGGACAGGCATCTCTCAGAAGGTAACAATATTTGGTGGTTGTTGTAAACTAGCAGCAGTGTTGAACTACATAATCTAATGTTTTATAGCTCTACAACCAGTCATGAAATTTAAGAACCTTAACATGTAAAAGCCATATTGTATTAAAAATTGCTTTCCTACTCTATCAGTGTGTTTTTCTCAACCAGGTGCTAAGAAAAGTGTCACTAGCTGCAGCAGTTCCTCAGCTTTGGATACTTCTGAGTGTAGGCTTCTTTCTTTCCTCAGAACTGGGTTTTATTTTCTGACTGTAGCTATAGCACACACAGAAGACAGTTACAGTTAAGCTGTGTCCATGGAAAGGCCTCCTGCACCAGGCAAAACACTTATGAAAGACTTAGGGTCATTAATAATTTTCTGCCTGTCTATGGGAAGACTTTGTTTCAGATAGAGTATAAATTTCTGACCTTCTGCAATGGTGGAAGGTGAACCATAAAACTAAAGAGATGGAGAGGTGATTTGAGAGGAATGTCTATCTTTGACAGGAGTATGAAAGTCCTTTATTTATATTACTTGATGTAGGAGGAAAGGAAAATAATGGAATGATAAGAATAAAACTAGAGAGCTAAGTGAAAGGATTATGTACAAGACACAGGAGATTTTCTAATGGCTCTGACTACATTTGAGTTGGAGTGCAGAACATGATGTAAGCTTGGTATGCCTTTCAGTGGCAGTAAGGATTTTAAGGAAAAAAATACAAAAATCTATGTAATATAAAATAGGATACATTTATGAGCAGGATTGTATGACAATGTTGTTTACAGTAGCAGGAGACAAGATTTACTAACCTGAAAATTTCATATTGGTTCTTTGTTTTTAAGCTACACACCATTAATATAGCCATCAAAAATAAAAATCATCTTTCGACAAATCATGAAAGGTGTATTTAACTGTTGCTGTCAAAATCACTGGGAATATAATGCTAGTCTGACCAAAAATTAATATAGTAGAAAAGCTTGTTTGATTGTACAGTATTATGTTCCTGCTGATGGGATAGTATTGAGCAGCCCACTTGTTATGGTAGTGTCTCTGACACGGTTCAGATAGGAGCACCTTGATTGCCACTGGAAAGAAAGCTTGCAGGAATGCAGATGTGTGTTCTTCTCTGCAGAAGATAGAAAAGAATAATATGCATGTATTTGATGTAATGGGAGCAGCAAACCTGTCCAAAATATTCTCAGCAAGTTGGTGCTCCAGGAGCTTATTAAAAGGGAGGTAAAATAAACAAATCAGTTTTTACAATAGCTGCACATTGCCAGAGATGAAGTCTTTGCAAGGAAGCTAGTGGAAGAAAATTATAAGTGTCAAAAAAGTGGAGTGATTGTGTTGTGCTGAGAGCATGATTGTGCTAAGGGAGTGATAAATAACCATGGTCTGGGTTCATGATCTGGTGAAGGATAACAATACAGAAATTAAGGAAGGAAGAAAGGGACTTGTGCTTTAGCTGAAGACAATCACAAATACTGATTTGCTCTTTAGCTAAACATACCATCTTCTAATTTATTCTTTTTACATAGTAAGAAGCAACTCAGTTGTCACATGAGATGGTGAAATTTTTTATTCCCTGCTTAAATCTTTCATCTAGTAGCCATGTAAGTACAATATGATAATAAATATATTCTTGCTAAAAGGTCTCTGACATCTCTCTACAGGATCTCTTTGTCAGATAAAGTTCAAATTTTGATAGTTTAGCTAAGTAAATCTTTTGGGTAGGATTAAAATAATGTTGTCATTCTTTCTTGCATAAGTACTACTTAACAATTTCTGCAGTTATTTCAAGGTTTTGAGCACTTTAAAATATGTCTTGGATGGTTTTGAGATAAAGTTGGCAGGATCACCAGGTTGTAACCAGCATCATGAAGGCAAGCTGAAGACTGCTCACCAGTTTGTACTGCTGAGGGCAGTGATCCTTCCCCACTCTGTGGCACTGCTGAGGCTGCACCTGGAGCACCATGCCCAGTTTGGGGTCCTCAGTAGAAGAGAGAAGCTGAGGTACTGGATGGAGCCGAAGCCCAGTGGTGAGACACTGTGCCTGTCAGGGCAGGAGCACAGGGCATATGAGATGCTGTGAGAGGTTGGATTGTTCAGCCTGGAGAAGGGCATTCTGAGGGGAGAGAGCGCTGATTGCTGCCTAATGGGAGTGTGTAGGGGTGACAGACTGTCTTTCCAAAGGCCACAGTGACAGGATGAGAGAATGGATGCAAGCTGCAATGCAGGAAATTACCATGTGGAATTGGGGAAAATAAACGTTCATAAAGAACTGGAGCAGGTTCAAGTATCACCATTGGAGATACTTGAAACTTAACTGGGTAAGGCCAGAGCAAAATGATTTGATTTTGAAGTTGGACCTGAGCCCTTCAAAGTAGGTCCTGCCCTGAGCAGAGGGTAAACTGGATAAACTCCAAAGGTCCCTTCTGTCATAAGCTATTCTACCTTCCTGTGAAAATTGTTCATTCAGCCATGGAGACATTCTCTCATAATTCAAATGGGTAAGCTGAGGCAGCAGTTAAATAGGCTGCTTAAGGTAATAAAGGTGGCATCACATTTAGAGGTATCATGTTTACTTTAAACCTTTCTTGTTCCTCATTTAAAATATGCCTTAACATATTTTCATAGAACCTGTGTTTATGCTAACTTACTGTGCCAAAATTTTTTAGCAGACTACTGATTCATGAGGTATCAACAATACTGAATATACAGTTACCTACGTGCTCTTCAGGCTATTTTTTTTTCAAATTTACCCTTGCACAATTTCACTTATCCCCATGAGCGGGTGACTGAGTCAGGAAGACATGACAGTTTCATTGCATGTGTGAATGAATATAGAAGGCTAACCATTGTCTTTAACTAGGCAAAAGAATGACATGAGTGTACATTCAGTGACTCCAGATGACACATAGTTTCTATAAATTAATATTGTTCAAATAAATGTCAGGAAAAGAGTAATATGGTTTTATATACATAAATACATACATCTGCATATACATACACACACCAGACTGATTTGTTAAAAAAACCCCAAACCACCAGCCCACAGGTACTGGAAAATACTGACTTTAGGGACCAAGGGAATTTGCATTCACTGCTTCTCAGCCAGTCTGTATGCTGACACAGAGTTCCTGACATGTTGTTCAGCTTCTGAGAATCAGGTGCCACAGCCTGCTCTGTTGATGCTATTTAGTGCCTTCAGCTGCCTTACAAGAGTATGAAGATCGTCCATACCAATTCAGTAAAATAGTAGGTCCGGTAGGTCAGAGCTTTCATGTTTAAAGGCTTTCTAAAGCCCTCGATAGCTGTAATTCATGGGCATGCTCTATGCATATAAACTAATAACCATGTTTCCCTGAGTCCTGAAGATTTTACTTTGCTTCATACCTAACACAGCAGTGCTAAATATTTCAAAATTTAAGGCGTAATAGTGTATTTGCAAATCTGTTAAAATGAAGATGAGGGTCTCTACATAGAAAGTCAAGCAGTATCTGTCTCACCCCACTTCTATTTTTAATTGAAAAGTTGTGACTCAAAGTGAAGATGAAAGAGTCAAATTGTAGTCTATTTACCAGAAAAAAGCTCATGCTATTTACGACATTATGGTTTTCTTTAAAATACAAAAAGAAACTTCTGCTACGTACTTGTGTATAGCACAGCTGTAAATTCTTGTTTATCTGCTGTGCTGCAGTTTGTGTGTCTATGTTTCTCATCTTGTTGTGATTACTGAAGAATGTTGTTTTCTTTATATTTTGGAGCTCTACAATGCTGGCATTTATCAAGAGAAGACACAAAGCACAGCCTTGCATAAATAATGGCACTGGGCCAAGTACAGCTGAGGTGGTTGCCAGCACAACTCCATTGAAGTCAAAGGAATTGCACCACGGGTGAGTTTGGCCGTTGGCTCAGGTCATGGAGGACTTTAACATGACAATTTTCAGTAACGCGTCAGCTGTTTCAGGCCATCAAGTCTGGGTTTGCTTTTTGCTTGAATACTGTATGTGACCTATTTTAAATAAAGGAGCTGAACTTCTGCTCAATGGAGTGAATTGGGTTTTTGTTAGTGGACTACTTTTGCAGTTTTTGTCCTCAATCTGCTGTGAGGGCTAAATAACTCAATTTCATAAGATGTCATGACAATAGTACTGGGTTCTAGTGAATACCTGGGAAGATGTACTGTGCTGAATAATTTGCGGGGTTTGTGGTATAATCTTGTCCTAAATATATTGTATTTTAAGTGACAAGATGTTTCCTGTTGCAACCACTCTTTTGCATTGTCATTAGAAATCTGTAAACAGCACTAATTTTTTAATGGTGCCTGGTGTGCTGGTTTAAAGGTACACTGGCAGGAGAAATGAACTCAACAGAAAAGATAAGTCAGAGTTACGATTTAATAACAATATTACAATAAATGCAATGGCATAAAGGGAAATTGGTTTTAACCCACAAAACCCAGAAGTATGACCCAACACCCTGGGGTACAAACCCCATGTGGTCCCCCCCAAGTCCAAAGTAAAAGGAAGCGAGAAACTTGTTGGTGCAGATGATGGTCCCAGTCTGATCAAGGTTGCAGTCTGGTTGAAAGTAGTGGTCTCCTCCTATTGAGGTTCTGTTACTCCTCTGGACCTGAGTGGTTCCCTGAGGTCTTCAGACCCCAAGATTATGTACCCTCAGGTCCAGGTGGGGGCACTCAGGACCTCCCCCAGGGCGGGGAGTTACACAATGGGTAATCTGATTCTGTGAGTCATGGGGTGTTTTGGAATCATTGATGGCCCACTAGCAGACATGACACCTCAGGCTGGGTGAAGGTGCTAAGGACTCCCTGGAGGGGAGTTATCACAGCTCTTATCTCACAGGCTTCCTTCACACCCAGCTCACAACTGGAGGAGTTGGGTGTGCCCTGGGCAGCTGCTGCAAATGGTCCATTGTTCTTGGGAAATGAATAGAGGGGGTAGAATACGTAGCTTTGGTCTCCTCCACACAGTGATAAATTGGTCCCACCTGCTGAACTGGAGACCTGGTTAGGTTTGTCCTGCTGGCCATTGTATGTTTCCACTTGTAGTAATCAGTTTGGTAAGTAAAGAACAAATGAACAAACTGCTATTGTGTAAGGACAGGATAAACTGTGCAAAGCAATTAGTAGTAGGGCAGGTCAGTAAGTTTGTAGTAATCTTATAAACACATTAAAAACCAGAGGCTTATTAGAGGAAGACAAAACAGATTTGGATGTTAAATTTGGGGATGCATGAAGGACTGGCAACCTGTTCCAGACCTCAGATTCATATTGCTAAGCACTGCTGAGTAAGTATTTCAGCTTTAAGTAGAGATGCTTGTCACTTAAAATTCATTAGAATTCAGGCCTGTGTTTAATCGATCATTGCTAGCCCATGATAGCATCACATCTTTTTCAACAGTAGGTGTTTTTCTTGGAGTCAGGTGTCAGGGTCATATAGTGAAGTGAGAAATTGTGGCATAATTTTAAGTCAAGTGGACATTCAAATATGTCCCAGGACTGGAAGAAGT
>JAOXXN010000001.1:102728537-102743061 GCA_026770055.1 Myrmophylax atrothorax | reverse complement strand
AAAGTATGTCATGTTCTCCCAGCAGGTACTGTCAAAGGACAATGTCTGCCTCTTCACAGGAGGCACAGAATACAGTGTTAAACCACAGCTGCCTGAAAGCTTAGGCTAAGGAAAGGGAAAATAATCACAAAGTACCTTTTTTAAATGCTGCATTGGCACTTGCTGGAAAGCAAAGAACAACTCTGTCCTGCAGAGCTGACATTTGAGGGGGATGTTTTGGTAACGGTTTTTCAAGTTTTTTAAGGTAAGAAAAGGTCTTTCTCTGCCCTGTTTGTGTGTTTTCTGCCTAACTGCCAATTCTCACCCTGGTCTCCCGTTTCAGAGCCCTTATGCAGAGAGCTCACATTTGCAAAAAACTTGTGGATATCTAGCTTGAAGTATCTTTTCAAGTGGTCTGCAATTTAAGATGCTCTCAGAAAGGCTGAACTTTTCAATTTGACAAGCCCCATTTGACTACAGGATGGTGGTACCACCTGGGATGAATTTTCTCCTCCCACCTCCACCACCTTATTGTAAACTCTGGCACTGGAATTTCTCTTATCCTTTTCCATAGATTCTCCATATTTCCATATGCAGTAGTGCCACCTATGCAGTGTATTGGCTAGGCAGAAATTTCTCCCCTGGAGTATTTGTACATATAATAACTTGCTGGGAGACCCTTCTTATTTCCTCGCCCAAAATAAGGAATCTGAAGCTCTCTGCAGTGTGACTGATGCTTCTCTTCACACGTTAGATCAACTTGAGAGTAAAAGTAACATTGGAAAGAAAGAAACAGGGAGATATATCCAGCAAGCAGTCAGTGCTACTGCTGCTTCCACTTCCCTGGGGTACTTCCTCCCTATTATTAATGCAAAACCTGCCTGCTCTGAAAATGCAATTACTGCAATTGTGTTAAACATAGAGAATGTATGGGGCTCAGAACACCTTGTTCTCCTGCTAATTCAACATGTACACGTATGAGTTTGTGTCCATTTGTTTACTAGCACTAAGTGGGTTTGGACATGTGACCACACACCTTTTGACACACATCTCAGAAGCATCTAGATGATCCTTGAAATGCTAGTGAAAGGGGCTGCAGAACAAACAGTAAGGTGAGTTTAATTAACTCACCCATCACTACTGCAATGGTAATGTCTTTACATGCAGAATTGGTATTCTGATTTCAGTAGGTAAAAATGTATTTTTGCATGTTTCATCATTTATGTTTTAATGTTTCGTATATGTTCATACTTTATTTTATTTCACTTTGGGAAATACTGCAATGCTTACAGGACTGCTTTGCTAATAAATAAATATCAAAAATTATGTGAAAAACATTGGTGTATTCTGCAGCTTTATTTTGTTGTTAGTAATGCTAGCTGAAGTGTAGTTGTTAAGATACATATTTTGAATAAACCAGGTGTGTGGGAGAGAACTTTGGAAAGGACTTGACATTTGTGCAGTTGTTTGCATGAATATCAATGGCAAAGGTTTTGACTTCCATGGGAGCAGAGTTTGGCTGCTGTTAGGAGCTTGGATTTTTTTAATCTTTTAAAAGAGAATGGAACTAATTTCATGCTAGCTATTCTCCAATGCATCAAAACACCTAGTCTTTAGTGCCTTTTCACTCCCTGACTTCCTTGCTGAGAGCACCAATGTCTGCCTGCCCATTTGGAACTACTTTGAAATCACCAATGTATTTAAGGAGACTTGAGAAAAATCTTCATTATTTTAGAGAACTTTATACTCAATAAGTATCTGGCTGTACAGAAAAACAAGCCTCTTACTCTGAAGAGCTCTCAGCCTAAGCAGATGTGATGGTAGTAAGTAGAGTTGACAAAGTGAAATGCCAAAGCTAAGGGATTAAGTAGAGAAGTGGGATAACTAAGACAATTGGTAAAAGTGTGCACCTATCAAATTAGTCTTCATATTTTTTAGCAAAACCCTATCCCTGCATGCCCCATTGACATCCTTCACGGACTGATTTTCTGGTGATTAATAGAGAAAATGTCACAGTAGCTAGGAAAAACTGAGGAGAGAGGGATGAGGAAAGTTAATACAAGCATTTTTGCAGGACGGACAAGTTAAGCACCATCAACAGAAGGGAGGAAAACTAGCCAACTGTACATGGAAGTGAGAAAAGGGGCAGTTACAGAGAATTCCAGTGTGAACAGACTGGTGCTGTAAAATCTGAAACACTGAAAATGCCCAGACTGATTGGGACCAAGTCATCTCCATTTTACAACCTTCACTGTAGATATTTACACGAGGACAGTATTTGTTGTCCGGCCTTACGGTGCACCAAAGTGGTTGTTGCTGTCAGCTGACAGATAATACAAAAAAAAATCCCAGGGAAGCTCTGCAAGGGATTATTGTATTTGCTGCAGAAAATAAACACTTCCTAAAATGACTTTTCTGGTATCTAGGTATTGATGTGACAAAGTGATGTTTGAATACCCTCATGATTGTGTCACTGATAACACTGATGTATTTTTACTAAATAGTGCCCCACCCAGGGCCTGTGTCTGAGGAGCCTAAGATGTCTGAGTGGGCTCCTGTCAATCACAAAATTTATATTCCTAGCCTCAGAAAAGCACAAATTAGAAAATGTGGTGCATGCCTTATGGCTCTCAGCCCTTGCCTGAATATTAAGAGTTAGTCATGCCTGAATAGTAAGAGTTAGTCATGTAAAGATCTGTGAGTAGTTTCAGATTTGCTTTCTCTTTGTTTTGTTGGCATAATCTTTGCTGCCAGAGTACATACCTGCTTCATCCTTTAACTTGTGTGTTCCCAGGACACCTTTCCTAAGCAAAAAACCTTCTTGTTACCATTTGTCTCGGTTTGGGCCAGTTTTTTTAACCAGCCCTGTACTGCCTCCTCTCCTCCCTCCTCCCAAAGTCTTCCCAGCACAGAGAGGGGAAAAAAAACATGAAAAGAACAGAACTCAAAAGAAACTGAACTGAATTAAAGCAGAAATTATATTTTCTAAAATTTACATCCAGGTATGCAATCTATACACACTATGTGGGGCCCCACCCCAGGGGAAAGGGAAAAGTGGAAGAAGGAGGAGGTAACAAAGAATAAGCAGGGATAAAACCAAAACAAAGCAAATGAAACAGAGAAATACAATTAAACACTTCAAGAAAGGAGGAGAACAGGCAATGATACACTCTCACCACGTCCCGAGCTAGGAAAACCGACTGAAAACAAGGGACCGTCCAGGCTCCTCCTGCTCCCCCAAACCTTGCCGGAAGAAGGAAGACTAAACTCCTTCCTATCTCCCCTCCTCCTCCTCTACGTGGAAAACACGTGTGGAATACTTGTAATGTTTACTTTCTTAGTTACTCCTGGTTACTGAGGAAGCCATGGATCAAACCCATCACACCATTACACAGGTGGGAAATGAATGTACAGAAAAGGCGCAGGAGTTTGCCCAGATCTGCAGAGGAAATCTATGACCAAGTGCTGCATTGAAAACACATTGCTGTAAGTGGAGTGACCAGATGTGGAAGGCTGTGTACATGTGAAGAGGTCTATGTCGAGTATCTTCTTTAAAGCTGCTCTATTCATTGCTATTAGCCTCAGGACAGGTGCTTGTAAAGCACAGTTCTTGGAATTGGGTAGGCCAGAATACTAGAATTATTTATTTTGCACATTCAGATTTGTTTTGGCTGTGTCAGCTGTTCTTGGGACACATACTGATGGATATGGGAAAAGAGACTTAAAGATTTTATGTATTCCAGCAGAGTCCTTTATACACTTATTTGCCTAAAAATATTGGGTTTGCATCTCGATTTGTCACTAAAGTCTCCAGCCTCCTATTAAAAGTTAACAATGTAGAATCAGATAAATGATCAGATGTCTTACATCTTCTGGTCTGGCAAGTAGAAATCTTTGAACAAAAATTTTGTCAAACTCCATTTTCAATGCTGTTAATTCACAGCTTCTGACTAACATTGTTGAAACTATTTTTTTAACCTTCATCACAATTATTCTTTTAGGGTTTTTGTCATTTTTTAGATTCCTATTTGCCATAAAATTTTCTCAAGAGCTTAATTTTGTGGACAGGCCTTCTGCTAAATGCATCATTGGATTCAATGAGATACAGTTGCACTTTGAAAAGCATTTTTCTGTCCTCTGCAGTTCTAAACTGTATCTGTTGCAATGATCAATACAGGTCATAGCTGACTGGGTAGTTCAAGTCAGTCCATAACCAAGAGGTATTCCTCGCCTCTGGCTGAGGGGGCTGAGCAGTTCCCAGGCCTAACACCAAAGCTGAATGAACTTTAGACTTACAGCACTTTACTTCAGAACAAAGGCTAATCTATTTTGCTGAAGAAACAGTCAGGTAGAGAGACATTCAGAGGGGTTACTTGATCAGAGAGGAAGACAGACTTCAGATCTATGAAACTATTCTTAAACAGACTGTCTTTGCATGTATTTTCAAGGGATAAAAGTATAAGTCTTGATCAACCAAAACTGGTATTTCAATAATCTCTAATACTTGTAGTTTCCCACCATTTACACTTACTTTCCACTTTAATGTTGTCCATGTCTTAATCAGCTTTTACTTTAGGATTTGAAAATTTGGTACATACATTTTCAGTAAAACATTTTGCACAGGCATATTATCCCTTGGCTATGAAGCCTTTGATTTGGAGAAGTCTATTTATCATAAACTTCCTGACCGGCTCTACTTCCCTCTCCTTCCTATATGCATTTAGCTAGCCCCAAACACATTTCTGAGGCAAGGGATCTTACTTGCTGCTTCTTTTAATTTAATATCGGCGTCTTTCAGCAAAATAAACTCCAGCAAAAGGGCAGAAACTGTAGAGTGAGATTGGAAATATCTTGAGTTGGTCAGATGTAATAGCAGTGTCTCTTTCTGCCTCAGAGGAGTATTGTATGGAAGTGACTTGAATTTGCTAGTTTGTTTTGAATTTAACAAAGCACCCAGCCAAGCACTACACACTGTGCAAAAACACTCCAAACACTACCAGACTAACCATCTTGCATGCAAGAAAGACTGAGCCAGACTGTAATGTACAGGTGCCCATATCCAGATTTAGTGAAGTGGTACCTTCTCTACCCCCAGCACAGCAATATTAGCCCTGGGAAGAGCCATTTACTGCAAACATATCTGCATTGCATAAAAGCAGTCTGAAAAAGATATGCCCTTATCAAAATAAAGCCTGGTACTAGAGATTAAATTTTAATAGGACCCTCATTTTTTCGAGCAAACCAGATCAAGAATTTGCCCTTTCATTATAGTAGTAACTCCAATTATGAGAGCTGTAATTAAAGGCACGTCAGTGGCCCAAATAGTCCTCATATGGTAGATTGTCTAGACCTTTTACTAATGGACTGACAGTAAAATAACTTCCTAAGGTATTTCTCCTTTCAACTCCCTCCCAAGCTGAACCAATTTTTCTCTCAATTAAAGCAGTGCTTGTGGTATTTATCAAAGGTTTATTACCATGTATACCCACACATGTTGGAATGGGAAGGTCAGTATCCATCTTCAGGTGAGGACAGGAATAAACAGAGCAGTTGTGACTATGTGAATCTTGCCTTTCAAACAGCTTGTGTATTTTCATCATTGACTGAATTGGAGTTGCTGCAAAGGTTTGATGCACTGAAAGTTGCTCGCTAAGGCACTTCTTATAGAGAAATAGAGAACCCTGTAACAACTTGCAGAGATGAGGCTGGATATTCTTGATGTTGAGCCTGGAACAATATACAGAGGGTAGAAGTATTATATTATTTAATTGCTGGTGGAGGAGTTACGCATGATAGAGGAAAATCTTCCATTTCCCACTTTGGATTATAACCTAGGTGTTGCTGGTTAAGGGGGGGTCTTGTTGTGTTTGTTTGTTAATAAAAATCTTCACTTATTGCTTTGGCTTCTCCTGTTCAATTTCTCCATAAGTTTTGATCAAAAATTTTGGATCTAACAGACAAAGGGGTCTTTCCTCAAATGTGGTCTTTAAGTACTACCATATAAGTATTTAGACTCTCCTTTCATGAGGACCAAATTTTGTGATGTCATCTTAGGCTTACTTATCCAGTTCTCTCCTAAAGTCATGCTGATGTCCCGTGCTCTTCTTGGCTTGCAATAAGCTGTTATACTTTTGAATGGGAATCACCAGGAAAGTGTCTCAGCAAACCATGCTGCCAACTCAGTAGCTGATGCGCTTGAAACAAATATTTCTGGAGTTACAAAAACAGGAAAAAAGAATTGTGCAAGTACTAAAGGAGCAGACAAAGAATTTTAGGGGGAAATTGAGCAATTCTGTTTCACTCTTTAAAGATTTGCTTCTGTCATGATTTAGAAGGTCATTTTATTTTCCCTGCAGTGATAGTTAAAGTGAGATCTTTGTCATGGAAAGGTCTCTCATCTGTCATGTCTTGGAGTGTGCAACATTAGAAGTGGAAGATCAAGGATTCCTTGGTTAAAGATGTCTCACAAATCCCTGTGTCACCTCTGTGT
Organism: Myrmophylax atrothorax; assembly: GCA_026770055.1. Classification (NCBI taxonomy): domain Eukaryota; kingdom Metazoa; phylum Chordata; class Aves; order Passeriformes; family Thamnophilidae; genus Myrmophylax; species Myrmophylax atrothorax. Next base: position 102,736,592 of record JAOXXN010000001.1, on the reverse strand, counting down.
AGGTAGGTGATCAAGTTCCCTTAGCAGCCAATGCTCTTTAAAGATTAATCTTTCACTAATTCAAAGCAATGCTTAAAAAATTTAAGAAACATCTTCCAGTTATTTAGTAGGCTGGCTATGGTACAGTTAATGGGAAAAATATTTGGCATTTTAAGAGCCTTCAAAGACTCAAGAGAGAAATGGGTTTGATTCTTCCATGCCATATTGATTATTACATCACACTCAGATTGGGTTGATCTGTTTAGAATGAAGGTTTGGCACTAAAGACAATTTTAAAATGTCAGAGAACCAGTGGGGGAAAAAAAAAAGAGTGAGAAGATGCACATAGAGAGAATTCACATCAGTTTTTAAAAACATTGCCTTTCTTTTTTTGAACTGTCTAGGCTTTTTTTGGTATTTTTATAAATTGGTTATCTGAATTTCTTTGGAAAAAGATGTTGTATGAGCATGCTAGAACTGCTGAGGAGCTGAGGGGAAAGTTTCCCAGTTACCACCAGCAAACAAAGGCTTTGTGGCAGCTGTTGAAAGATCACTTTAATCCATATCCAGGGAAAGTGACTAACTCCCTTTATTAGAGAAATAAACCCTCAATATGTTCAGCTTATGACCTACAGCAATCTCGCTGGAATGGTGCACTCCACTAGAGAGGGCTACAGTAGTTTCTTTTTAAAGGTTGTCTCTTTGGCAGTGTTGAGTTTACTAGGATTTACAGTCTGTGGTGCCTCTCTTGATATTTCTCTGTGACCCTCTAGGACAAAGGGATAAGTTTTTGCCCTTTCCAGTGTCTTTTCTTCTCCTTTCCCTTTCTTTCCCAATAAGACACGTACTCACAATTTGTGATGTTTTCTTACATGCCTACATAAATAGAGGTGATGGCTATTAACCTCCTGACATTTCTGAAATTATCAGTAAATCTTTTTGTGTATCTGCTTGCAAGACTGACTAAGTGGGACTTTGGCCTTTTTCCTGGGGAGACCTGTCTTCTGAGTGCTTTGAACTGGGCATGGAATACACACCACATAAGCATTAGGAGAGAAATTCCTTCATGCTGGAGTGCCAGTGAAACAGGTAGCAAAAGCAATCAGACTGTGAAGAATCCAGAGCCTATGAAGAATCCAGGGAGAATCAAGGGTAATTTCACAAAAGGGTTGCAAATGAGTCTGGAAGGACATTTCCAGTCTTTTTGCAAGACTATTTCTAAAGCAAAAGTAAAGGTGGGATTTGAAGAGATGAAGACAAGAGGATTTGAGAGAAACCAGGAGCAGAGACTGGGACATGCAGCAGTTGCTTCAGGTGCAGACACTTGCAGACAAAGCACAAGAATTAATTAGAGCACCTGTGGCTAGATGGAGGAAATGGAGAGGGTGGATGTGCATATATGCAGACTGAAGGAATTGGTATGCAACTTGTCCTTCAAAGGGCTGCTTTAGTCCACAGAGAGCTCTCATAACCATCAAGCTCAGGTGACTTGCAAAGTTCCTAGTCAATAAAACAAACAAACAAAAATAAGCAGAATGCACGAGCTCTTTGTGTTTTAAGCAAATCAACACATTGGTGTACATCTCTGAAAAAAATGCCTGAAAACACATCACTGGTCCTATTTTGGAAAGGTGGGTACAAGGAACAGCAGAGAATGGCTGTTCCACAGCACAATCCCCTCTTTTCATGACTAAGCTGGAGCTTGTAGCAGTCATTTCCAGAAGAGCTGCTGCTGCCCAACAGACCCTAGTGATGGTATGGAATCATTTGGCTCTGCAATTGTTTGCACCACATCCTCTCAGCAATACAGGATTAGGAAAATAACCTGATGAAAGATGGGGGGAAAATCAAGTCTGCATTTCACAGTCTGCCAAGATTCCCTGTTTTCTCTTCTTTCCTCAGACCATATGGTAATGAGATTATTTTATTATCCCAGTGCAAATGTTGAAAATAGGGAGGGTTGGAAAAACTACCTTTGTGTTTTCTGGAAAGGGAGATGGGATTTATTCATTAACAAGTTCATCTTTTTATTAATATTGTATTTTTCCCACCGGAGCAATCAGGCTTCATTCTAAAACCACGTTTCTTTGAAGGAAAACCCTCCCTAGGAAATTTAAATAGCGATTTTTTTTCAATTTTTTTTTATGCCTATTCATTAGGATTTATTACTTTCATTTCACTTCGAGCAGTTGAGGAGACTTGAAAATCCAAGTCGGGCTCCTTCATCAGGTTGCAGTGCTGGTGACAGGAGGCAGTGGTGTGTGTGCTCCCTCTAGTGAACTCTTCCTGAGGAGAAGACCTGGAATCAGTCTGGCTGGTGCCTCTGGCAGCTCCCAGGGCTTCAACAACAATGTGTTTTATTTCCACAGCTAAAACTCATACCAATTCTGCTGTTCAGTCTGTGGAATCTGGTTATACAGGCTGAGTCACTTCTGGAATAGGGGAATGAGAAGGTGTCTTCTAGGTTAGCCACTGGTTTGCTGGGCAAGTGATTTGTGCTCTGACAGCTGTGCACAGTGTTTCTGAAAATCCTCTTCAGCTTACTAAGACAGCTCTTTAAACCTTCTTTCAACAAACAGCAAGTTTAAAATAAGGAGGAAGAGAGCACTGACTGAGTCCATGCCTGTGAAACACCTAAAGATGCTCAGGTAGAAGGAAATCTTTGTGGGAAATGGTCCCCTAAAAGAAACTAGTCAGTCGTGGAGCACACTCCAGCACAGAACACCTCTGATCTGATGGCAAATCACTCACATGTAACCTACAGCTCTAACCAACTGATCATACTAACTCTATAGTAATATTTTCTTAATATATTAATACTGAGGGGGGAGAGAATAGAGAACAGAATCCAAAGTCTAGTTTGTATTGTACATTTCTGCATTTGAGTGGTGTTGAGATAAGCATATCCGCTTAAGTAGAACCTAGGATAAATATATCACATATCAAGAAAGAATTCAAATGAGAAGTAATAAAACCTTCCTGCTGTGTTTCAGGTGTGGTTCTCTCTCATCTCGGTCAGTAGGAAGGATTCAAATGAGAAGAGGAAGAGTTACTTTTGTCCTAGTTTATCCTCCAGCCTTAAAAACATGAAACATATAAGCAGAGGGTCTAATTATATAAAAGCCCTGTGTGATTATTCACAGGGCCAGTGATAATGGGGTTTGGTTTTGCAATGGAAGGATAAGGATTCTGCTGAAATGGTTTCTTTCTCCTGTTGGACAGAAAGGCACCTTCTGATTGTTCTCATATTAGACATCAGTCTTGACTAGGATAGCATGAGAAATACATGCGTAAGAGGAAAAGGAGTGAAATGTTTGTTTGGAATGTCTTGCAAAAGCCCCTGGGAAATCTGGATTTGGATAATCAAATTATAATTCAAGTCAGGGAAGTAGAACATGACTTTTACTTAAAATATATTAGTGATGGATCCGTTTCATAATGCACACAAATCATTGAACTCCCAATGCATCTTGAGCTGTGAGCTGGAGGCAAACCAATAGATTGCACTTCCGTCCCTTTTGGCTTCTGAAAAGGGCAAAAATCATGTAGCCTACAGGGAAAACAGTAGTCTTGGCAGCTCTGCCTCAACTTACTTTTGTTCCAGCAGTAGTGAATGGAAAAAACGTTGACCTCTAAATTCAAATTGTCCATTCATCATGATGCCATAGAAATATCCAAAGATAGGCTAATATGCAACTTCCAGCTAGTTAAAACAAACAAACAAACAAAAAAACTGAAACAAACCAAACCCCCCCCCAAAAAAAAACCAAAACCAAAACATGAATTTTCATGCATTTCTCTGTCTTTAACATAGAATGTTTGAACTAGTTTATGATTTTCCTAAATATGTATATATGTTTCTATCCATATTTAAAGTCTACAAAGCACTTTTATATGGGCATATTTTCAAGTCTTGTTACTGAAGACCAGATAGATCTTTAATTATTTGTCAATATTGGAGATTATGAAATTGTTGTGATCATGGGACTGTTTTTTTGTTAAGAGTAAAATACATATCAAGCTCTACTGTTTCTTTACATAAAATCTGTGCTTTATACAAAATCAAACATTTAATAAACCCTCAAGTCTTTTCCACTATCCTTAGTTAGAAATAATTTACAAACAAGGAAATCATATAAAGGAAGTAAAAAACTTACTAGTCAAAACTTTTCCTAATTTCAACAGACATATCATTCATGTACTAGATAACTTGGCTTTGAGAACTTTTTTTGCACCTGCCCCATTTTTACTGGCATGAAGTTTCACAAAACAAGGCTGAAACTCATTAAGTGTTCCCCTCTCAGATATCTTAACTAATATGGAAATGTACATATGAGTGGAGTTAAAGCAGAGTATAAAGACTTCATGATTCTGACGGCTGACAATACTGCCATAGAAGAAACTAGGCTTATCCATGGAAACCAAATGTTCTCTAGAAGAACTCCCTCCTTCCCCACCCCCTTTTGGCCATACAAGGACTAATTGTAGTGTCAGCTGCCACAGGAATGCAAGGCATGTGTCTGGTGTATCAAAAGAATAGCAATTGCTGTCAGCAGCATTCTTGTTCTCCACCCAGGATTGATGGCACAGGAAGCAGTTTACACAGTCTTTGTCCTGCTTACAAGAGGAGAGGGGAAAAAACTAGTTACATTTTTTAAAAGCTTTCTTTCAAATACACATATATACACACACATACATATATATATGTATATATATATTTACACTTACTTTTTGGAAGAAATATAGCATTTTTGTTTGCCCACTGCATGCTACATTCTCTAAGCATGTGAGAAACTACAGATATTTGGGGTTACAATGGTGCTATTTGCTTTTACTAACAGTAACTTGAACTTTCTTCTCAGTAATGATGTGAAAGTTCTGGTCCACTAAATAGAAGATGATTACTGTGTTCAGAGTAGGAATATTTTCACTGCTGCCTCAGTTGAAGTGCCATTCTTTGAAGTGTAGTAAGCTGGGCATTAGTCCAGCATTTTTTCTCAATTCTCATATCAAAGCTGGCATTAACTTGTAAGAGAATTGTGTGTCTGGAAGGCCACCAAAATTGGGGCCTAAAGCTTCAACCTAGCTGCAAACCAAGACAGCAGTACAAATTTACTTTCAGAGTGCAGGTGCTCTAAATAGTCCAATAAGTTGAAACGGAAGTCTGCCATTGTGGAATATAGGGCTCTTATTATGTGTTTCATGCAAAATATGCACAAATTGAAATCAGACAAAATTAATGATTAACATTAGGCATGAGTTCCTGCTATTCTAGGTGGTTCATTTTGTCACAGTGTGATTTAAAAAAAAAACAACAAACAAAAACCCAAGTGTTTTTTCCTTTTTCAAAAAGCTCACAGCTGAATTTTAGTGCCTTGTGCACCTAGCTCCCCATGGAAGAGCATCCTTTTTGCCTTTCCAGGAGGCTAGATCTGGTTCAAGAGGACAGAAGAAGGAATCAAAAATTTAATCTTTTTGAAGTTGTGATATTAATTTTTATGAAGATTTTTTTTTAACTGCCAAGTCTTACTCAATGATATTATACAAGTGAATGCAATCAGAGCTGTACATAAGACAATTGAGTACAAACATATACCCTCACAGAATAGCTTGTAAGAGCATACCTTTTTTTTTTTTTCCCTTCACTGACTTAGATGAGCAAAGATGTTGGTTCCTACAGGTAATTCAAGAGATTCAACAGTCCTTCAGACAAGTGAATTGCCAGGAATTTGAAGTCAAGAAAGCAGTTCGTGCTTTAATTTTGCTTCCATACTTGCAACATGTAATGGATTTTCTTCTGAGGAGATGATTTCACATTAGACAATACTCCAGGAGTCCTCCCTTTGTTTGTGGAGCCTGCCTGCATTTCCTCTGTTTAAGGAAGAGAAGTATTTGAGTGGTGATGGGGTAGTAAGTTTTACACACATATGTTGGAGATGGCATGGAGGAATGGAAAAATGAAAGGGACAAAGTCACCGACTTCCATGTATGGAAGGCTCAGAAAGACAATGATACTGCCGGACAGTGACCACTTATTAAGGACTTTTCTGTGTTTTTTGTTTAATTTTGAAGGTTTCATCCTCTCTCTGTCCTTGAGAACACCAGCAGGCTCAGCCTGTCAGCTCAGGGACAGCTACCATTGGTCGGCTCTCTCAGGGGAGCTGTCCAATTCTGTTAACCCCAGTTTGCTCCTCCCCAGTTGACACCCATGCCTGTTTATTCATCACCCTTTACCCTATAGTTTGTAGCGGATTTGCATGCTCCGCCTAATCCCCACCTACTTTCTAGAATGTTCCTTCCCAGAGGGTTTAAAAAGCCCTCCATTTTGTTAATAAAGGAGATCAGCCTTGGATTCCTAGGTGTCCACATCGTCTCTGCGTCTTCCTTGCGGGTTGTGGGGCGGGCGGACCTAACCTGGAGCCCTTGCTGCTTCTGCCTACATAACATCTAGAGCTCACGAGCAGCCAAGGACCCCTGTCGCTGGTCTGGTCCTCTCCCAGAAGATCAAGACTGCGTCAGAATGGAATCTGCCACAGATTGATATTGATTTGATATATGATTGCATTTTTTGTCAAGTCAAAATTTACAGTCAGTTAATCCAATAGTCTAAGTGAAAAACAATATCCTAACTTACACATAGCTCATTCCACGTGTAGTTTGATTTTTAAGCTTTTTCAATGGATGTTAAAGATTGCTGTCACCAGTTTACCATCTGCATCAAATATGTTGGATATATCTGTAATTTTAAACGTTTTTCTGTCAATGTACTGCTACAGCTCTTGGTCAAAGTCAGTAGCAGAAAACTCATAAATCAAATGTAAGACTTTCAAAGTAGAACTAAGAAGTGTTGTGATGAGAAAGATCCGTCTGGATCCCTATAGGAGATTAACAGAGACATGCAGTTTCTGAGATCAAGCCTAGCTAATTTCTCTAATCAGTGTCATGATTTCAATATTTTTACAGGTAATTATCTGGGGTACTTCTAGGGAAAAAATGCAAACAAAAAAACCTCTTGAAGTATTTTGATTAAAATAAAAAAAAACAACAAAACAAAGCACAACATACAGTTACATTGACATTAGCTTTAATACTTCTCATAGATTTCAAATGTGAACACAGAATTTAAAATCTTCCTTATATTAAAAGGAATCAAAGATTATCTTATTTCTGATCCTGGTAGTTAAAAATTTAAAGAAAAAAAAGATAATGCATGTAATTTATTTTTTTTTACATAGGCATTGAAGTTCTATGAAAGATGCTTTGTGAATCATGAAATGTCTTCCATAAGCATTTCCTTTCACAAGATGTTTATTGAACTTATTTGCTGAGAGTGATCAGTTTTTCTTGTCTGTATAAAGTCTGTTTAAGCTTAATTTTATGTACACAAACATCTAATATATTTCAAATAAAGGAGAAAAAGGTAGGAAAAAGGTTAGAAATATACTGCAAAATGACAGAAAAGAGTGAAGAGGATTTATTCATCTATGTCTTTTCCTTTTGTGAATACACTCTTTTCTGTCTCCACATTTTGTTAAAATACTACTGAACAATATAATACAATTGCTTTTCACTCACATTTCAACATTACTATTTCAGCTTGTCCCTGATACATAAAATGTGCAATGATTTGTATTTTTCCTTACAGCAGATTTTGTTAAAATTATAATGGCCTTTTAGAGTATGAAAGAACATTTGCATTTCACAGTTTGAGTAGCTCTGAGAATTTTTTGCGCTTTGCCAAATTACTTTTTCATGGTCCTGGATGGTTAATCCAAAATTTTCAAATAACTATTTTAAAGCATGTAACAGTAAAAATCTATTTAAGAAAACCAAACTTATTATAATACAGGAAGACTTCCTATGATTTTATTTTTGTATATTTAAAATTAGTCGTAAGAATTGAAGGCTATGTCAGGTTACTTTTAAGAGGCTGCAGATCAAGCCTTCTAGAAATACATTGGCACTTATAATTATGAAAGCAACTAAGCAATTTACTTGTTATTTCACTTCTGAAAATACCAAGAACCTCTATTTAACTACCATGAATGCAGGTTTCATCATAATTTTAAACACTGA
>JAOXXN010000001.1:102692960-102706075 GCA_026770055.1 Myrmophylax atrothorax | reverse complement strand
GTGAAATAGCTGTACCTAAGTGTTACTGCTGCTGCTCAAACCTTCGAGTCTATACTAAGTTTTTATTGACTCATTTCTGAAATTCCATGCTGTTCTTAAAACTTAAGTCAATCTACTTCCCTGTGACAGTGCATTGCTAGTTATTATTGCATTAGCACACACTGCTGCCCCAAATACGACATCAGCCCCTGGTGAGATGTCCCCATACTGGAAAGAATATTTTGATAAGAATAAGGACTTCTTGACCTCCTGAAATGATCTTCTAATTGCAGGCATACCTGAGAAATCTGGCATTTTCTTATTGTGCTAAGTTCCCTCCTAGCCCTGAATCTGTTTCCCTTGTCTACTAATCTTGACTCTCTAAGCCTGGAGAAAGGCCAATAAATCATAGAATCATAGAATGGTTAGGGTTGGAAGTCATCTAGTTTCAACACTGTCACAGGCAGGGACATCTTCCACTAGACCAAGTTGCTCAGAGCCCCATCCAATCTGGACTTGAATACTTCCAGGGATGATGCATCCACAGCTTCTCTGAGTAACCTGTTCCAAAGCCTCATCATCCTCATAGTGGAGAATTTTTACTTATAACTAGCATAAATATCCCCTCTTTCAATTTGAAGCCATTCCCCCTTGTCCTATCCCTATCTACCCTTTAAAAAATCCCTCTGAAACTCTTTCACAGGCCCCTTTAGGTATTGGAAGGCTGCAATAAGGTCTCCTGGATCTTTCTGTTCTCGAGCCTGAATAACCCGCTCTCTCTTTTTCTGTCCTCATAGAAGATGTGCTCCAGCCCTGTAAACATGGCCCTCCTCTGAAGTCATTCCAACAGGTACATGTCTTGTGTTGGGGACCCTGGACCTGGATGGAGTGCTCCAGGTAAGGCCTCACCTAAGCAGAGTAGAGGAGAAGAATCACTTTCCTTGTCCAGCTGGCCACACTTGTTTGGATGCAGCCTCAGGATGCAGCTGGTTTTGCTGGGCCATGTTGAGCTTCTTGTCAACCAGCATCCCCAAGTCCTTCTTGGCAGTGCTGCCATCAATCCATTCTTCTCCCAATCTATATCTGTGCTTAATGGGACCTTCTTATTGCTCAGGTGACTCCTGGGCTCTTCTTCCTTCCTTGAGTTTCGTTGCTATGGTGGCAGGCCTGTTATCACCACACCTTTTCTGGCCTCATACATGCAATGAAGAGTAGGGAAAGAGCCACCACAACTGTGACACCAGAAAAATGATCTCAGGCTTATGACATTACAGTTGGGTGCCAGTTAGTGGAAGATCTTACAGCTTTTTTCACCAACACTCCTTCAGGACTTAGCTGTCAAGAAGGTGGAATGACAATTCTCTTATTTCTTCTTTTCTTCTCACTAGGAATCTTCTTGGTCTGTACTGTTATTCAAGGTGTGCTCACCTTAAACTAACATCATCTCTTCGACAGCAGCCAATAAGGGATGTTTCAGAGGGATGCACGGAACTCTGAGAGTAGATATTTCAGTGTGGTTCTGTCACTGCTGTGTGAGACAACAGCCAAGGATTAGTGGCAGGGTATTTCCCCAAGCAATGGTGATATGAGACTACTGAAGAAATTTAAAAGGTTGGTTTACTACTCTGGTGGCCCCTGAAGAGTGTATTGCCATTTTCACATTAAATAAGGAACAATTACTTCTGACATATTGTCTTGCTTTGGAGCTCCTACCTGACCTGATGACAGATAACAGATTAATCCCCGTTGGATCACATTTAATTAAACCATCTCAAAGGAGTCACATTGCTTTGGGTGTTTTGATTTTGTTATTATTTTTATTTATTGCAAAAATGATACCATTCTTGGTCTGCTTTTGTCACAAATAGGATTATTTAGTCAAAGTTTATATTCTTAAGTAAGAGTCTGTGATACTTTAATTGAATAATATTAGTGTGTATAGATGGTATAAATGAAACTGGCAGAGATGCTTCCAATCTAGTTTGCTAACATGTTCGATCAGGCTCTCACTGTTTTATTCCTTGGGAAGCTAAGCTTGTGATAAGAATGCCACACATGGAGCATTTATTCTTCATTTATTCCAGACTTTTTGTGAGCATACCTGAAGATTCTTTTATTACTGCATAACTACGGCTATTACCTACTTTTTAATAAGTTAGATTGAAAGTAAAAAATTATTTTATTGAAATATTTTATACAATTTTGCAAAGATGGAAAGCTTAATAATGAACTAATCACTTTGGCACACTCATACAGGTTAATAATTCAACAGTGCATTAGTTATGGACATGTTAAAAGAATTCCTTTTATGTAAGAGAAAGGCATACTGTGGCCAAATTGGCTCCTTTTATATTAATTCATATCTTGGTATTTATATGGTTATTATAGAGCCTGTGGTTATTGTAGTTCCTTATGTGGTTGCTGTAGTGCCTTAAGTAGGTAGCATAGTGCCTTTGAGTACCTTAAAATCAATACTATGTTTGCTTTGATAAAATTCAAGTGGTTTTGTTTCCATTTTATACACTAAAAAGGTGAAAAAAGGCAAACCTGTAATTCTGAGGTGGCCTAGCCTCTGTCCATGGGTTCTTACTCATCTTGATCTGTGACTTCAGACCACTCTTGGCAATACAGGATAGAGAAGTTGAAACAGCTCTTTGTTTTATTTAATCCTACTTATATACTGGACATTCACAGCAAGTGCCCTCACTGCATGTATCAGGGGAGTTACTTGCCTGATGTTTAAGCCAGAAGCAGAACTTAACACCTCTGAAGACACTGGTTCCTTCATAAGGCTAATGAGGGTGCAGAGAGTGCAACTCTATTCCAAGAGTTACCCTTGCACCTCGACTTTGAGCAGGTACATAAGAAGTTCCGTTAATCCTGCTTACAGAGTATTCCCAGGGGCTGTTGAAACTCTATAGTCTGCCTTTCCTCACTCAGAGCAACCAAAGAGCTATGACTCAGAAAAACCACTCAAATTTTTTGTTTGTTTCAGTTATCTCTGATTTCACAACTAAATTTGATTTTGAAGTCCAAAAAATGGCAAAGCTGAACTATTAAAACAAGTCCAAACATATTGTTTGACTGGAAACAAAGTGACTTGCTGTGTATTAAAATTCTAAGATTAATATTGCTTATCCTATTTTCAATAATATTATTTGACGTCAACAACAAAACTGAAAAATATTATTGCTAAGCACAGAATTGCCAATCATAGCACTTCATTCAAACAATTTTTTTTAAATATGGGGGTTTAAAATTTTTCATCCCCACCGTTTCCTGTCAAAGCAATGTTTTGGTCTCCTTAAAACTGCATGTTTTGCAAGACTTTGTCAGAAATATGTTGCTCAGCTCAAAATATATTTTTCCTTGGCCCAGTCTGAATCCAGTAAGTGAAATACTTTGCCTCTTGTGGTAGCAGTGGTGAAAAAAGTGATAGTATTAATGAATACCTTTGTCATGGGAGGACACTGGCCCGTTTCTACAGCCAGTATATGCCCTTTTTCTGAAGCTGTCATCTGCATGCAAGTGATTTCTAGATCCATCTGTGCTGTTTGTTTCAAGCTGTTCAGAATCTTCTTCACAACCCTGTATTGTTTTCTTATGGTCCTGACACAGTAACTCAATAAATCCTCCCTTTCTGCACAAAATCAGGTGATGCTTAACTTTCAGATGTTGCTACCAACTTGAATGTATTCTCATGGCTTTCAATTTTTTCTTTTTTTTCTTTGTATTTGACAGGTTTTCAGCTTCAGGACGAGGTAATTATTCAATGAGGGCAGTATAGCTCCATCTTCATTTTTCTGTGCTTTCCTACCTTTTGTCCTTATTTTCTCTTTCAAAATCAAATCACTTGCACAATTTCTAGGAATTCATGCTGCCTTGCTAATTGACCTGTCATTTATGGACTGTGTCTGTAATTCTTGGGTGGATAATGGGTAAACATTCTGAATTCTGATGAAATAAGCAGAAAATTCCAGATCTGCAATGCTTTGTAGACAATGAAGTGCCTGCATGCAAGATGCAATTATTATTATTCAGACTGGTTACTAAGCTGTCCTTGCTCACCAAACATACATACATAAGGAACTGTGTGTTTCAAGTGTGTGTTTAATTTGGTCAGCTCAATCTATTATACCAATGCTAGAGCTAAACTTATCTTTTCACATAGACAGCTATATTTTGAGATAAAATAAATCTATGTCAGTCAAGGGCAAGGTGCCTGCATAAAATTTTGGCCTGCCTCATTGCTTAATTAGCTTTATAAATATTTATTTTTAAAAAATTAACACAGTGGTATTGAATATTTTAGTCCTTTTTCACTCCTGTGACGTTGCAATCCAAGCTTATTTCTCATGAGAACAACCACCTCTTTTTGTATCCTTTCTCATGCATGCCTACTTCTTCAACTCCAGGTTTGTAAGCAGACCATTCTAGGTGACAGGACTTACAAAACAGATATGTAGGTGGGAGTAATTGCTTCTCAGAAGCTGAGATGGTTTACTAAAACATGTGTGGTTTACTTTAGTTTACTGTGTGTTACTGATGTGTCATTTCTATTTGGTGCACATCTGTTGACAAGTTTTCTGCCAAACCTAATGTTATTTTAATGTTATTGTTGCCTATAGCATCCATAGTTATAGCATTCTTTGCCTGACCTAAGTCTGCAATAGTAAATAGGCCTGAAAGAGTTGACATGTTAGGATGCAGGTCCAGCTATTTTACTAAAAGCAAAGATGGATGAAGAATCAACATTACCCTGACATTCCTTGTTTATAGTCATTGCACATGATCTGTTAATCATAAATTTTGCTAGATCTCTACTAGAATATTATTTGTCCTTCTTTCTGCCCAAATATCAGTGCAAAGAGAAACCTGCACAAGCTCACAGGAGGCACAGTTAGTTACCCTTTGGAGTCCAAGTTAGTTTCTTTGCTAGCATTCAGATGCTCCCATTTAAAGGATCATCACAATGCTATGAGGAGCACCTTGCTGTTAAACAAATACCCAGGAGTTTTCCTTAATTCAGATCCAGATCAAATGGATGAGAACAGAAGTTTGCTTACAATGTCCAGAATAAAAAGTATCATTTAAAATATTGACAAAGTATGTGTGTTTAGTAAAAAGGAAACTGTTCCATTAATGTGGTCACACTAAAACCAAACAGAAAACAGCTTCTTATGTATTAGCAAATCTGTCCACGCAGGGCTTTGCTTTTTGCTCAAATGCTCAGGAAGGCATTACTTTTCTGTGTGCTCATGGGTACCGGTAGTTGCAGGACCTTCCAAGTCAATTGGGTTAGACTTTGTATCTATTTCCTTGGAGTCTCTTGGGTTTCCACTTCAATTCAAATCTGCCTCTCCTTTACTTCCCCATGAAATATATATTAATGCAATAAAGCATATAGCCCTTTTTCCAGGAACTGATTACTAAACACCTACCCCCTCTAGAAAAACTAAAGCAACTTTTGACATATCAGGCATTACCTTCTAAACATGATTGCTTCTACTAAACTCATTAAGGGCATAATACCTACGCTTGGCTCCCCCGCTCCTACAGCCTCTCAACAAGTACATTTCAGTATGATGTCTCAGGCCATTGAACACTACATTATCAACTACTAATGGACAGACATACTCCTGGCAAATAATAACCATCAAATGAGCACATACCTTTCATGACTGGCTGTTGATTTAGAACAGATATTCTATAAATCAGTCACTTTAAAATGACACGCAGTGGGTTTCAGGCAGGCAATTCTACAACTGAGGGAAACCATAAATGAGGTTTTCATGCAGAGGGAGTTATAATGCCAAAAGACAACAGTTGAGAGAACTTTGATGGTCTTAAATTGCTCTTTTTTCTCTTCATGGGGAGATTGGTCAACATACAGAATTGGAGCATTGCAGTAAACTATTCAGACTTACACAGTTGCACAGGCTATAAGTGCAATTACTCATTTGATGATTGAGACAGAAACGACTGCATTTTTAGAGTCCCCTTTACTCCACAAAAGTGGAATCATATTGACTCACAAAAACACAAATAAAAATAAAAGGATTATTCCAGCAAAGCATGCTCTTGAAAAAGTCACCAGAATTAAATACAGGTCTTGTCTTGAGTCTAAACCTGGAGATTTCCAGGTTCTCCTGTCAATGAATTGAAGTCTTATTTCTGGCTGTGACTCCGCGTTTGTAGAAAAATTACTCTAGCAGATGATTTCTCTGTAATTCCTAAATCAAAACAAACTGGGAAATACACTGCTGTTTGTGCTGATGTCTAACACTACACAGCATGTGTGAGTGCACAACATTATTTTGCATGCTGGCAGTAGCAATGAATCAGACTACAGAACAATTACCTTTACTCTAAAATTGTGTCTTCTTTTATAGTGTTTCACATGGAATAATGGAAGTATCAGAGAGAAATTGCTTTTTGAAAACAAAAAGCTTTTCAAAAAGTCACAAAAAGGACTGGGGGAACCATGATTGCATTTTCTACCCTAATATTTTGGCATTGCTCTGTGGAACCTTCTGCTATCAGCAGGGAATGAAAAATTGCAGTTGACATGTACACTTGGCATTTGTCTCCATTAACAGTTAATGCAGGGACTCTGTTCTCTTGGCTTTAGTCTCCACCTGTCACCACTCTTTAGAAGAAAAGAGAGCAGGGAGAAACCAAATATATTTAGGCTTCCTTATTTTGAACCAGGGTCTCCAGTAGAATCTATAGGCAAGGGTTATAGCCACATCTTTAAAGAACAATTTCATTGTGGCCCTGCTTATCTCATCTCCTTCAGATCTGCTGTTCCATCCAGATATCTACTATGGAAATTTTCTGCCTGTCTTTTTATACTTTTTATATTAGGAGTTAGAAATCAGTTTCTAAATTTGTCCCATCATTCAAAGGTTAAGAAAATCCTGTGGCATGGGTGTGTTTGATAGAGAGAGTGCATTTCTACGTCTCTGACACAGGAGGTAAAATGCTGCTGAAAGGCAGAGCCTGAGGAGTGCTTCTATGGGAACAGCAGATCCTTAGTGGAGACTCAGTGAAGAAGTGAAGCTAGAAAGTGGTTCCTCTGCTTATTGTTTCACCCTCAGGGTAACACCCCACGCTGCCAGCAGTGGGCCTGGTGTGAATGTAACTGGTTTCAGATTCTCCGTTTCCACCCTACTCACAGGATAACGTTCAAGAGCTGAATGTACTGAAAGCTGGTGTGTTATTTCTTTCATTGAGCAGGAATGACTGCAACTTAAGAAGGCAAAGCAGAAGTATCACACCAACTAGCTTCTAAACACATTTATGTCAGAGGTTATCCATATCATCTTCATGGCATGTTAGGTGCACAGACTAAATGTCTGCTTATTGTAGCTCCCAGGAACACTCTTGAACTCCTAGAACTATGGCAGTAATCCAGCTCTGCACTACTTTTGTGCAACTATCCCCAATGTAAACCTGGGGCAAGTTCTTCCAAGGGTGCTGGGGCACACTCTGGTCCTCTTCCATGGCTTTGACTTACAGTTCCACAATGAAAGGTGATAGTTTGTTGTTCCACTGTGGCCAGTTAAATGCCACCCTGAAGCCCAATCCAGTCAGCTTTTGGAAGCTAAGGAGGGGTCAGGCCCAGTTAGTGCTTAGATGGGAGACCTCCTGGGAATACTGGGGGCTGTAGGTTCTAGTCCTGAGGACTTCACTGTCGCCATCCAATCTCGCTCGGCTGTGGCAGATGAACCTCAGGAGTTAAAGGGTGGGGCCAGTTCTGTGCACGCTGTGCCTCACCTGAAAAATCCACTGTGCAGGCTCAAGGGACACACCCACCTGGGTAGAGCCCTTCCCAAATCTTCATTTGCAAAGTCTGGTCATACATGGCCAGTTGAGTTATCTTGGAAGACAGCACAGAAGGCAATAAAAGAAAAAAAGAGTTGTTATAGCAACAGATGCATGTGGTTTTTGGTTGGTTTTTTTTAGAATTGCACATATCTCAGCCTTAGAAAGCTAACATAGCTGTAACTGTAAAAAAAATCTAAATGCTAATTCTCAGGCTTACATGTTTTTGCTGTGCTTACACTTCAAGATGACCAAAGCCGAGTGCCTGTATTACTGTTGTCACAGGCCCAAACTTTTAAGACCTGTTGAGGAGCCAAGCATATATAAGCCCAAGCCATGGTCTGCTTTAATTGATTCATGCAGCTTTTGTACTACTCTGGAGCACACATGGACTAAGCTTGCATCTGTCCATGAGGTACCCCTGCAGGCACATCCTGCCTGAAGTTGCTTGGTTTTGCTGCCAGCAGTAGTGCTTTAAAGATCAGTGCTTTAAAGTGGAGTGGCAGCTACAGTTTCTCACCCAGCAATCTCTCATCCTATGCAGGGCAAGTCTAACCCACTCACTGATAACCAAATATCGGCCACCTGAGTGTGGATTTGAACGAGTATTCCTGCCCCCAGTGATGGTAATGAGTGGGACTTTTTCTAGCACACACAAAACTGGGGGAAGGGATTAGAAATGGCCTCAAACATGGCATAGATGAATACACCTACTGCTAGAAGCCAACCAGTTATTTGGCCTCAGGTTCATATTTCTGTAAACATGTATCTTGGCAATGTATCATTCAGTTTCTCAATACAATGCAATGAAAGCCCCTTCTCATTTATCTTGGCTGTCTTGTTGTGTTATGTTACAAATGATTACTGTTAATTCTGTGTTTAATTGTGCTTAGCATAATTCATTTTCTATCCAGTGATTTTAAATGTTGGACATAGCAAAATATGGTTGTTTTCTCTTCTGCTTCCTTCTGCTTCTCATTTGTGGATGCTGAAAGCAGCTGGACCTGTTCCATGTGAATGGGAGTAATTATGGGCACGTACAACAAATTCATTAATCTCAAGAAGGCATTTTGTGTGGAGCTATTCATGGAGTATTCTTCCTGAATTATCTTTCCTTTTCCTACCCTTAAAAATTCCTTTCTTTTAATTTTCCATCAGAAACCTATTTTCTGAGACACTATCTCCTACTTACTAATGGAGATTTGAAGCAAAATGCATTTCGGCTAAAACTGGCAAAAATTACATGTTTCTTAAACCAATGTTCCTGTCCCAGATGCTCTGAGTGTTTCAAATGCAATTGGAGCACTGAGACCGTTTTGCACAAGGGGAGCCCAAAAGAGAGCAAGTTTGTTCCATGTCATTGTCCGTTACTTTTTAAATACATTTATCCTGGGTTCCAAATGCAGAGTAGCTCAGACTCATATATTTTATTTTGTGAAGTTTAACATTCTAAAAATAATCCATGGGGTTTTTTCTGCTTTTATTTTCCTCTTGGTTTTGTGTTTTTAATCCCTGTAAGCAATATACCAGTCCTTTATCACAGTAGCAGTAAACCTTGTTCTATTGGTGCCTAAAGGTACTGCTTCCCCTCGAAGTCTCTGTCTGATGATCTGTTTAAGTCTCATCCTCCAAAGCTCCCAAAGTGCTTGAGTAGGAGTCCACATGTACAACGAAGCACAGGCCAGAGTGCTAAGCCAGGCAGCAACCACAAAGTGAGCCATGATGGCTTTCAAAGAGGACAGCAACCACACAGCCACCACAGCAGTAGATGTGCACGTCTTTCATTACCTACACGTGTACATCTTTCAAGAGGCTGGTTATCCATGCCCTTTCAAGTCTGAGCACTGGGACTTGCGTGCATAACCTTATGGTATTGCTAATGAACTTCCTGAGATACTCAGATGAAAATGGCTCCTCCATCTCAAAATCAAAGCTGATAAGGCCTGCATCATTGCCTTTTAAATGCATGGGGTTTTTCATGCCAGGAAATATTTCCAGAGTATCAATATTCAATTTTTGTTACTTCTATATCTTATTTACAGCAAATGCACTCATCGTGTGAAAAAATGAGGTCAGCATGTGATCAGCACTTAATGGAAGAAAGCTTTTGAGGATGTCTCAGCTATTGGTCACTTATCTGCCAGCAGAGTAACAACAAAGTAGAAGACAGTGCATGCATTGTATCTAATGTTATTATCTCCTAGTGCTGAGGAGGGAAGAACATAGTCAGCAGCTAAAACACACCTCTGGGTAAATACATAAAGAATATAAGACTACTCTGAAATAAAATATCCATAAAAAATCAGCAGTTTCTTCAGCTGTAGACTGTGAGTTTATGTATATATAGCTTTTACCTTGGGAAGGAATTGCAGTGAGGTTATGTGGAGATGGAATGTCAGGCAAAAGAATGTAAGTTTGGAATGGTAAGTTGTGATTGAATCTCTATACCAATTAGATTTCTGTCAGTAATCAGAATTATGAGAGGTGAATGGTGGCAGAAACTCAAGAATATATGTATCTTATTAACCACCATAGGTCTACATGCATTATAAAAAAAAAAATGCAGCCAAAAAACTAAAGTGAACTCAGTTAAGAGATAAGTTATATCTGCCACTGAGTGTTAAAAAGACATTAGTATTTTATCTGAATTCAGAGGTCTTGCCTGCTTTCCTGTGAAGGGTTTGATGGTGGGACATAGAACTTTCTGTTTGTTTTTTGTAAATGGGCTTCTTATCTATGCACTGAACCTCATTAGATTGTCAGTCCTTTTGCATGCATGACTCAGAAATGGATTTCATGATCCAGAAGGTCCATCTGAGTTCTATATACGTAAAAAACCCTAAACCACAACCTACTATCTGCACATTTTCACATATTCTGTTTCCCAGAGGATACTTCTTGTATTTTCAATTTGTCACTATAACTAGGGCTGGTCAAAAAATCTCAATTTTTACATTATTATAAATTACCAAGGTTTTTAAAACCTCAGGTTTGGGGTTTTTTTTCCTGAAATACTCCAGTATTATTGCTATTGATAAAGAATTATCAGCGCATAATTGAATTTTCATTTGAAAAAGAGACAGGCACAATAGTAGATGTAGCCTGGAAAATTAATAGACTTGAAGTTTGGTAGAGAGGGCATTCACTCTCTGTGCTGTGAATTGCTAGTGCTTGGTCCAGGTACCAGCAAGCAGACTGTTTGAAGCGTGCATAGACATAATCCATACCCTTCCTAGTGCTCCCCATCAAACTGAAAAGCTGTGCAAAAATCTTAGGTTCATATGGATTTAAAACTCTCCCCAGCTTACAAACATTTGGGGATGAAAAATTCTTGTTTGTAAGCAAACTTCAGCTGCCCTTTCCTGACCTATAATCCTGCTTCAACATGTCACTGCATCATTATTTTAATTCAAAAACCATTTTTATGAATTGAGTGACTTTTCTAGTGTCATGGTCTTTAGTATACCCCAATTTTGGACCTGTGGAACTAGCTTCCTCCACACCTTCAAAACCACAAAATTTCAGACTTGTCTGGTGTCTCTTGTGAGTAGAGCTCACTGCAAGCCCACAAACAAGTTTCATAGAAATACATGAGTTCTGCATTCAATGTTCTGTATTTTCAGACTGGTCCAAATGACAGATTTGATTAATGGAAAACCGACCTGTGTTGGCATTACTTTCTCAGTGAGACCTGAGGATGGCAAACTGCATTTATGTGTATAAATTCACACCAGGAATTAGGACAATAGACTGCCTTGTAAATGGTCCCTGGTCAAATATAATTTTCTTTAAGATGTCCTTTCTTTCCACAACTGTGGTATCTTTGGCCAGGTAATATTTTGCAAGTAGGGAAAAAAATTCAGCTATTTCAGTAGGGACACACATTAATTTGATTGCTGTTATTGCATATTTCCATACTAGCAAAGTACAACCTGTCTTATTTTTCTGGTGTTGTAGTTTTTTTCTAATATTCTTTCCAATTCAATAGCATTTTCCAAGGTGAAAATCTCAGCTGTTTTCTGCTATAGTCTCCCACCTAGGAAGAACATTTAAAATCAGTGATATCAGCAGTTTGATCTTGCTGGGCTTGAGATTATATTTTCTTCCCCCTCTCTGTGTATCCTAATGTCTCTTTCTGTTTCCTGTCACAGCTCCACTTATGAACTAGCCAAGCAAAATTAAAGCTTCCAGGCTTTCTAGCAACAGGGGTCTCCTAGGCAAAGGAGATTTTGTACCCAAACAGTTGTGTGTTAACAGCAAAAATCTTCCTGTCTGATTATGGAGATCTTTGCATAAATTTGGTTGTGGCAGGATTTCACACTAAATCTGACACATAATGAGAAAGTTAGGTGGACAAAAGGGGTAAACAACTGCTGATGAGAATGCAGCAAACTTCACTCAGGTTCTTCACTGACTTTAGACCTTATGACTTAAGAGTAAAGAACTTCATCCTGTCCTAATTAGGATGCCAGGGATATAAATTATTTAGATCTTTTTTTAATATTCTGTAGAAGTGGTAAGTCCTACAAGAGTGTCAGCTAGATCCATGGACCTTTCTAGATAAGGAGGAGAACTAAGGAAGCATGATGATAATTTAATGCATACAAATGCTGGACAAGAATATCTAATGAAAATACTGCTGTTGTGATAGACAATGTTTTAAGTTGTCTCCAATTACAGATGGTATTTCCTGTGTTTTCTCTCTTTGTGATGTCTTCTGCGGAGTTGTAAATGTGTAGTTAATGCAGCATAGAAATGTGCACTACCCATATTGTTAAAATCTATCATGGCATTAGCTTTCAAAAATGAGTAGCAAGTTGAAGTTAAAGCTGTAAAAAAAAAAAAATTGATAGAAGCTTCATCATACAAAGCACTGACATTTTTCTCCCTATTTTTTTATTAGAGCTTTTTAATTACTGTGGCAGATAAGCAGGTCTGGCTATTATCTTTGCAGAACATTTGTATTAATAATGTCATACAATTTACAATGATTACTACAAAATATTCTGTCTCCATTAAGAGCTCAGTTTAAGCTGATACCCAAAAGCTAATCTTCTGCAGGGCAGAAAGTTCCCCATTCTCTTCCACTGTGCTCCCAAGTCACAGCTAGTTTTCTCAAGTGAACCATAGCTGTCCCTTAAGCAATACAACCAAAGGGAACACACAAAATCCCTCCCTGAGCACATCAACAATAACAAGTTCTGAATGCATGCATGTTGGAAGATTAGTCACCTTTTTTTACTTTAAAGCAATCCTGCTGTTTATAGAATGTAAGACAAGGTCATTTTGCAATCCAAAACCATATTTTC
>JAOXXN010000001.1:102682732-102692844 GCA_026770055.1 Myrmophylax atrothorax | reverse complement strand
CAATTTATTTCAAAGTGCTCCTTTGATACTTTCCTTCTTAGTGGGATATTTGTAGCTATGATAAGGGATGAAAGAAAAAGTTCACATATCATATATTCTTGCTTGTCTATCCTCTTCAAAAAATTAAAAGTGTCGAGTTCTAACACTGGATTTGAATTTGAAGTAGCAACAGTCTTCTTGTAATGCTACAGAACTCACAAAAGCCCTACCTGTACTGTTCATGCTTTGGAGTGATAGCCACATTTAAATATTTCAGGCAGGAGTAATATTTTGGTGAAAAACTAACCAAAAAATTATTTATGGATAGCTTTCATGCTACATTGTTCTGTATTTTATCTGTGTGAGAGCCAGTCTCTGTATTCAGAGCACACATAATAAAACAATGAAGAAATACGATTTGCAGTAGCACCACAAGAAATAATACTCATTTCAGCTTGTAATGAGATTTTTAAAGAACTGCTGAGAAGATTTCAAATGTCTATATTGGCTGCAAACAAGTTTTTGTCCTTGAATTATCTTGACTTCATTTAATTCAGGACAGTTCAATGTTTGCATTATAACTTTACGGCACTCAGAATCAGGCATAGAAAAGGTCCATTAAGGTCCATTGCACTCCCTCTTCTTTGCTGGTCAAGGCAGTACTGTTCCTTAAATTGCATTCTTCTGTCATTTGCCTGTCCTGGATAAAGATTTATTAGGCTGATTTTAAAAAAGGAACAGCTACAGGAAACAAGGCACACAGAATGAAGATAAGAAGGCTTCCAATTTTGAAAGCTGATAAATTTCGATCCTGATATTCATGCTAAAATATGGCAGGACTGACTTGAAAAGTACATTGTGGGTGACTCCTGCCAATAAATGTAGAATTGTGAGGAAGGATGTCTGCCTGTCTCTTCAGGGATTGAAAATATAAGTACTTTATGAAACAATCAAGTTTACAACCTTAAGATGCTGCAATTGTACACTGCAAGGAGTGAACCATCTTTTAGGAAGCTGATACAAAAGCCAGAGAATGCTAAATCGAACGCTTAGTTGTATCTGCTCAGGTTTTTTCCTTTGTACTCTGAGTTTTAGGTACTATTCACACAGTGGAAAAAACACAAGATATTATTCTCTTAATTTTAAAAGTAAGATAGGTTGCAGGTTTTATGTGGAAACTTGTAAGATTTACTTTTTGTCTGCTGACTAAAGGGAAGTGCTTTATCAGATGGAGAAGTTAGGAATTGCACAGTACTAGAATGCTGGAAAATTGGATTTATGCAACTGAGGATACCCTTACTTTCCAATTCTGCTGTAATTATTAACAAATGCATAAATATGCAGATAATTTAGCATTTACCAAAAATAACTAATTTGATAAGTGGTTTGCACAAATAACTGTTTTAAAAAGCTTTTGTGCTGCTCCTTCTGGTCATAGTCTGAAGGTATTATAAATAATTTGCGTATCAATATGGGAAATGGCACAGTTTAAAAAAATTTTTAAAAAAGATAATAAATGTAAGCTGCAGAGTTTGGTGATGTTAGATGGTTTACCATGAGATACGACTCAAACAGGTTGGATAATTGCTGGCAAGACTGTCTTTATCTACAGTTCCCTTCTTTCAGTATGTTTATTATTATTATTATTATTATTATTATTATTATTATTATTATTATTATTATTATTATTATTATTATTTTAAATTGTATTAGCTAGTTTTGCAATATTAGCAACTCTCTGCACGCTGCCCTCCAAACTTTTAAAGCCACAACTGCTTCAGTGAAATGAAGGAGTTTCTCCTACTGGCATCACCTTTCATGAGAGCATTTTACTTTATAGTCTCATCTTGTCTTTAAAACCTTTTCCTCCTTGATTTATGCATCTTTTGTCCTCTTCTCTATAAATCAAGTGCCCCTGTAGGTCATCATGGTCATCTTTTAGTCCTTTGATAAGCACTAGAAAAGGAAAAAATGCTTAAAATACTATGTAAAATCATCACTGATGGCATGTGAGGTAGTGCTCCTTGAAATGAACAGGGCAGATCATGGTTGAGAGTTATGGTCTCTCATCAAAACCCCAAGGAAAGCTCTCCATAGCTGAAATCCCTCTTTGCAACTGGAGCAGTTATGGACAGCAAACTGCAGTATAGTGGATTATCATGTTTCAAGTTACTCCACTGCAGCTATGCTGAGGTAACTGTCCTTGTGCTCACACACAGCATATGTGAAGTAGTGCCACTTATTTTGAGCTTTTGTCATCTGGAGAATCCTGAGTGCACATTCACTGGGTTCCTTTGTTTTGTTTTCCCTTGACAGAGAGATTAGCTTTTGAGAACAGGATTCACACCATTCCGTTAGCACAGGGCAACATTCCATATGGCCACATTTTCCTTCTTGCTGTTAACAAAACATTGCCACAAATGAGTTGATGTGTTCATCCATTTCCTCTGAAATCCTGGGAAGAGAAACCAGCACTCAGATAGGGTGGACATGATGCACAGCTCCATGATGCACAGCTCCATGATGCACAGCTTCTGAGAAAGGAGTTCGAGCAGCGGCAAAGGGTGAAATGAAATCTGGAAGTAGAGCTATTGTCACAAATCCAAACCTCAGCACTGTATGGGCTGTCATGAAGAAAATTAACTCCATCCTAGCTAGACCTGGTACACACACCAGGGTTGTTCTGTTCACAGACAAAACAAATGAACAGCCCATTCTCCTGACCTCGAGGCTATCTACAGCAGCCTTACCAACATCCCTGTGAGATCCCAAACCAACTTGTCTGTTTCCTCTGGCATGTAAGGCTGGACATTTTCTGCAGGGCAAATTCTGCCATAATTTGTGACACCTGCACAAACACAGTTGGCAGTGGGGTTTTTGTGGGACAGATTTCCTGATGACGTTTACTTAGGATCATGAATCAGCAAGTAGCATCATCCTTCCCTCTGCAATGTGGCCTGAGTTAATTGGCAAGCTAGAAAAAAAATAAAATTCTACTTATAGTAGCCAGCTACTATGATGGTTAAGAGGGCATAGATCTGCAACAGTAAAAATAACAATCTTAAAGCAACTCTTCAGAAAAACAGCCCACTTGGAATAATTTTTCCCCTATTTGCTCTGTCTCCACAGGATGCCTTATTTGAAGAAAGATAAAAATACTAAACACATGTAAACTTGTGAGTTGGAATTCTTTGGCTGCAGTTAGGCATATAAGTCAGACCTGAAAATAAACCATTTAAAAAATAAATCCTGTAGGGAAGACAAAACAAGTGTAGAGTGGCCACTGTCAGAGCAAATTGTTTGCCTAATGTTCATCTCCTTAAATAACTGATATTTCCTGTGGGTTTCCTGGGTTTCTGTCAGCCCTGTGGGCCTACTTGCCAACAGACTTCAATGTAAGGATCCAGAAAGAGGAGCTACGTAATGTGAGTGCCGTTGGCTGTGTGTAGAAGGTTGCTCTGTATTTTTTCTTCCCCAGGATTTGAGAGATAGCAAGCACTAGCTAATGTCCTGAAGCTCTACTTCAATATTAATTACTAATCAACTTAAAAAAAATAACACCCCTGACTAGAAAAGATAACAGGGTTTTGAAGACCATGTTTGGTCCAGTGGCTTATAATGAGCTTTTTTTCTTCTTGTTTGTATGTTTTATCAAATACTGCATTGGTAGCCTCATTACACCTCAGTTTCAAGGTGCTCTCAGTTCACTGTTTTCTGTACCTTGGGAGGTGGTGTTCGCATAGGGCAGGATGAAGAATGTTACTCTTTTTATATGCTTCAATGTGTCCATGGCAGGGGAATTTGGCAAAGCTGAGGGAACTGCAAACCAAAGCCAAGTGATGATTGATCTCTGTTGCCTTTTTTGCTTTTGTCTCATGCTTTACAGGCATTCAGCTGTGTCAAGGCACCTTCTTACCTTCTCCAAAGCCAAACTTCTCCAAACCTGCATCAAGAACAGTATTGCTTCACTTTCTTCACCAGAAGCTTTACTATACAGATGTATCTAAACACATATTGTTGAAGTCATATCTCTGATACATTATGGCTCAGGGAAATGCCTCCTTCAGCCTGCTGTGGACTTGTATCTGCAAAGATTCTCCAAGCTGTGAATGTGAGTTCAAGGGTGAAGTGTCTTTTCAGAAGAAATAGAAGACCAAGAATTAGAGTCAAAAAAGCAAATAATTTAGGTTAGTTTTCTGTATGTTCCAGTACTGTTGCTTGAGACTATCTTTCTGTGAGGTCTTGTGAAGAAGGATTGCAGTTTCTCTGGGATGAATATGTTGTTTGTTGAAGGAATCTTGTATCAGGAGTTTCTACTGTGACAGCAGAGATGCAGGATGGGGTGAAGAAATCCTTTGAGTTTGCTGGGGGTTTTGCTTTCTTTTGATCAAGTGATCCCTTCAAAACAGTATGGGCTGATGTATTCATCTGAACTGATATAATTGGTATTCTATTTATCTACAGAAAAAGTGCAGCTGAAGCTGCCATGGGTATAAGAAAAGCTTTTCTATTTTAAGCACCTGCCCATCAAGTGTCTTATCATGAATTCATTTCAAGTATAAAGATCAGTAAGTGACACCTTTTCATCACTATCAAATTAGATTTGGACAAAGAATGTTGACGTAAGACTCATTGATTTTGTCATCATGTCTAAAGCAAAGACCTTTCCTATCTCTGCACAAAATTTAAGGCAATATAGTTGTGCTCTCAAATTGATAAGGTTTCCTTTTTAAAAGAAAATGAAAAAAAGAAAGAAAAATCTGAAGGTTAGGGTGTCAGCTGCTCTTTCTTCTGTGTGTGAGAAACCTGCTTTTCAAGTAGAGAAAATAGTTAAAATGACTCTTGCAAGATAGAGATACTGATATGTGGTGTCTTTTATAACTGCTCTTAAAAAAGGTTGGTAAGCCTGACTAGTCTATCAATGAGCAATTAGTGCTGTGCAGGATTCTTTCTTCAAACTCAGACATTTGTTTCCTACAAAATTATGATGGGACTGTACGTAAGTCTTGAACTGCAAAAGAAATGCTATCATTTCCCAAACAGGGCATGGGGAATACAAATGGCAGTCTAGAATAATGAGCAAGTTTTAGCTAATTAAACTTTATCTGTACATGCTATATTCTGACTCTTTTTCCTGTTTTAGGTAGAAAATTAAGACATAGGTGAGTTGCTTAAGATTAAAAAAAAATAAACCCAAAATAGTGCTTTCATCTTCAAACTCAATTAAAAGTAGTTACACTTTTTAAAAAAACTTTTTCAAGGCAGGGAATTGCAAGATTACACTTTGCATGTTCTTACAAGTTCTTTTCTCTTGGCAGGCAAGCAAGTTGCCAGTCATCACAGAAAATGTTTTGGCAGTACCTTTCTGACATTTCTGT
Source organism: Myrmophylax atrothorax (assembly GCA_026770055.1). NCBI lineage: Eukaryota > Metazoa > Chordata > Aves > Passeriformes > Thamnophilidae > Myrmophylax > Myrmophylax atrothorax. Next base: position 102,687,487 of record JAOXXN010000001.1, on the reverse strand, counting down.
GTGGGAAGTGTAAAAAGAAATAGGGAGCTCGGTCTTTGCTGTAACCATTCTTTCAAGAAGTGACTTTTGAGGTGGAGTTACTCTCTGAGAGCTAAGCAATGGAGGTTGTCAAAGATTTCCAAAGGGGAGAATTGCAAGTGTTATAAAATCACCCTTAAAAATATATATATTTATTTAATATTTTTACTACCTGAGCAATAGCCTGGTGTGAAGAGATTCATGTGCTGTTCAGGACATCTCTTCCACCCAACTCCAGTGTCCTAGAACCCAAATTCAGTGCCTCAGACGCCTCCAGTGGGGCTTTCCTTGTGTATGGGTCCTTGGAGCCCAGTGGGCGGGGAATAACAGGGAAGCCAGAAGCAGAAAGGAGTGATGCCCTCATAAGATAGTTTTCTTTGGAAACTAGACTCTACACAAATCCTGCAAGTTCAAATGAAGGGGGGATTGTCTCCCCTTCCCCTGACCTCATGCAGCCCCCAGCTGCAGGCTGAGCTGCCACTCCAGGGGCTCTCCTGGCTCTGCTGTCTGGGCCAGGGGTAACATACACCAGGTGATCACAAACACTCTGCATCTTGTTTAAAAAACATAAACACCGATTTTACTCCATCCCAGTCTATTCTATCTAAGCTATCATAAAGCCTGTTCCTGCTCATTCTCAGGCCTGAAAATAAGTGAAACCCCACAGCCCTGCCCCAATTCCATCATCAGGTAAAGCTCTGTCATGGGGTGATGCCACTACCCATTGCATGGCATAATTTTGAGAGTTATACTGTGTGGGGCCAGGATTTGGACTTGATGACCCTTGTAAGTCTCTTCCAATTCAGAATATCCTGTGATTCTATGATTTTTTCTTTCTTTCTCTTGCCAGGAAGGCAGATATTTACAGCATCAGCCATGGTCACGCCTATAATCCCAGAGCATGACCTGAGCCCTTTTTGGATAAATGCTGAAGTCTCCTCTGGGATCCCTTTCCAGCAGGCTTGCCTCCTTCCTTTAATTCTGTGGAAGGAAGGAAGCCGCATAGTGACAAACTGTTATCATTGCTAGTGTAATGGTAAACACTCTGCTGGATGACTAAATTGCCTGGTCTTTCCCATGTTAGCCTTCAGCCAAAAAAAAAAAGTAACAGCAACAAAAAAAATTCTTCACCAGAAAAAACACAAAAAACCCCTAATGCAAGTTGCAAGAGGCAGAAGGCTTTTAGAAGGACAGCATGCAAACCAATTTCCTGGAAAAGAGTGCTCTATATTCATGATCTTTAAAGTGTGAAGGTTTTAAAGGGCAGGGTCACAGTTCAGCCATTGAGGAGCTGTTGGACTGTGGCAAACTGCAGCCCAGCCACAGTCAAACGAAACTTTGAGCCTTGCTTCAAGCTAATGTGAAATTAAAAGCCAAAGGCCCAGGGCTGTTTCACTACCTTGTAAAGGAATAAATGAACAGGAGTTTGAATGGGGAAAGTCTGATATTTATGACACAGTTGGGATGAAAAAGGGCTTAGTCCAAAATCAAGCCATTTTCTGAGAGAAAAATATTTTCCAAGGCTTTTAGTCCATTCATTTTTCCTATTGAGTTTCTTCTGCTCAGTCATTATCTAATGACAGTGTAACAACAGATTATTAAGACAGTTTTGGAAGGGCACTGGAGCAATTTTGTATATGCGTGTGTTTTTGTTTTTACTGCAAGATAAGCATTGGTCTAAGGAGATAGGAGTGTCAATCTGGATCTGTCTTCCATCTACTTTGGAATCAAAGCAGAGAGTTGAAGAATAACATCTGTGTTCAGACTCTTGGACTCCAACTGAGTTAACACCCTGGGAAGGGCTTATCTTTGTCAATTTACTGCTCTTCTCTTTTTGTAAAGTGAAAGGTGTTTCTTTAATTTACACTGTAGTGCTGTCACAGGCAGGTAAACACCAGGGGGTCCTTTGTTGCCTGTTTCGTTGATGCTGTAACACCTGAACTTGGTACTGCTGGTAGTTCCACAGCATATGCTGTTCATCTGGTTTTATTGAGGCAAAGACAGAGGTGACTAAAATCAAGCAGGCATATGTAGGTATGTGAATCTCTGCCAGGGAAAACAAGAAAGTTTGCATTAGTTCATTCAGCTCAGACTTGAGCCCAGCTGTTAGACACGTTATCGATCGCGTTCTCTCATAGTAGGCACAACTTCTTTGTGTATCATTACTTTTTCCTGAACAGAAGCTAGTGTGGTCATTTGACTTTTACCATGCTTTTGCCAAGAAAGATTGGATCAGATGATCCTTGAGATCCCCTTTCAGTCTGGTAGTCTATGATTTATCACTTAAGCTATAACACTCCTACTTTTAACACCTTAAAGCCACTGATTCACCTTAGAAGGGGATTTTGATTTGTTTTTAAGGCCTTTCTCAGCAGCCCACTTTGTCACCCTGTCCTTTATTCCTAAATGACATTTCAGCTTTTCCCAACTGTGGAAAGGCTCTTTCCTTTACCATGGTGTGTGTTTTGAGGCCATGTGGTTTTCCAAATCCCAGTTTACAGGATCAGAATCCAAGTCTTTGCTGTGACTCCCATTTCCCTCCGCCTGCACATGCCGTATTTCATCTTTTCTCCTTCCTGACCTCCTGCTCACTGTGCCCATGAAATGCCTGGACACTTGGTTGCTATTTTGCAATCAGTTTCCACACAAACCATGTTTAAGTGAACTCTGAATGAAAGGATTAATCTGCAGCATCCAAAATGGAGAACACTGGCACAATTACTCATTAAAGTCGGTTCTGAGGAAATGCAAGGAAATTGCTGCAAATCTATTGAAACTATATCTAAAAGGTTGCTCTGTACCTTACTGTTTCCAGCTGCCTCATACAGACACTTCCCCTCCTCTGTGCTTAGAATGTCCTGGCATTGGGCTGCATCGGCCAGAGATGAGTTCTTCCCACCCAAACCCACTCACTCCCATGGACAATCTGCTCTCCTGGAAGGAGAGAGGGTTATTTTTCAATTCAGTTTTCACTCTCCCAAACCATATTTCCTTTCAATATGTTTAGGAAGATGTGTTTCCACTAAATAAGGAGTCACTCTCCTTTTTGGAGAAGCTCAAGGAGTATTTCTGTAGCACATTATGTCCCAGATTTGGAGTTTAATTAGTTTATTTAACTGTTTCTGGACTTATCAAGAAAAGACACCTCCATTTGCTTCTGCTGTTTTCCCAGACATGTCAGCCTTAACCTTTCAATGTGAATTGTATTTATCTGCTGAAATTTCTAGATTGCATACCAGTTCAAAAATTAACCACAACACTTGTCCAAACTCCTAAATCCACAGTTCACTCTTGAGATTAGGCATGATGGTAATCAATTGATTCAGGTTGACTATTGGCTGGTATTTACTTTGGAGGGGCTTTACAGGAGGTGTTAGTAATGAAATTCGTGTTTTATCAGATGATGTGTAGAATGACTTTCAGGACTGCCATCATCTTGCAAGAAGAAAGTCTTGAGTACTGCTGTGTAGTTTTTAAAATTTTAGGCTCTTTTGGGAAGACTCTTTCTCTCTCACAGCTATGATAATACTGCACAGAGGAAGAAAAAGTTAGTAAAGTTTACTCAAACAGTCTGGAGCTTTTCAAGCTCTGTCCAGAAGTCATCGTAGCATAGCGTACCATTGGTGGTGGCTGTCCTTTTCATAAGGCTGTTTCAATAAGTAATTTTGCAGATTCAAGTTAATTTCATATCTTTTTGACTAACTTGGTCTTCTTTGAAAGTGCTCAAAATATTCACTGTGTGGTGGCAAGGCTGTGGGTTATTGCTAATATCTTGTGTGCTAGAACACAAAAGGGAATTCGAGTAATTCAGACGGTAATCTATGCACATGTAAGTAAAAATTCAAGTAGCCTGTCTTCATTTCAAAGTTCAGCTGGAATTCAAGTGGCATGAGTGTCCTTGCATGAATATTTGTGGTCTGAAAATGTTAATTGTTCTTCTGCTGGCCAATAAAGTTAATGCCCAGTAGAAGCTGTGCTCATTCCACACAGAAGCAAAGACAGCACAATGTGGTTCACTGTAAAAACTGCAGCTAGGCATACTAGAGTAAAATATGATTTTGTAGTTTCTAAAAACTCTAATACTAAAAAAATATAAAAACTATAAAATTAAAATAAATACATAAAACCAACTGATAAAAAATAAATCTGATTTTCTTATACTAAAAAAATATAAAAACTATAAAATTAAAATAAATACATAAAACCAACTGATAAAAAAAATAAATCTGATTTTCTTGAAATTATCTAAACCCTCTTCAGTGACATTGAGCCCTGGGAGAAACATGAAAATGAAAAACTGAACTTCATACTCTGTAAATACACTTCCAGCCTATTTGGATCTGTCTATTGTAGTGATCATTCTATTCTGTCTGTGCAATCTTTGCATGGTTTCCTCACTCTCCAATGTTTCTACTGATGAAGAACCTGTGCTACTGCTATTGTTAATTATTTCTAGGGACATAGTCTGGCATTACCTTATGAAATTAGCAGGACATCCACACATGCTGGAAAACCCTCAGATCTCATTACCACCTCATAATTCAATGACACTTTCCAACCTTTTTCTGGAAATCCATGTTGTCACTGTGAACTGTTAAGGCATCTTAACAACGAACACTTCTGGATTTGAAAAAAAACCAACTGTGGTGTATATTTACTTGTATTAATGCAAGTTTTGAGAGGTCTAAAGCCCACAGTTTAGCAATTGCTGATTGGTTCCTTCTATCTAAGACACTT
>JAOXXN010000001.1:102671129-102682632 GCA_026770055.1 Myrmophylax atrothorax | reverse complement strand
GTTGTGTAGTCACAAGTTAATAACAATCCTGTCACAACATAATGAGACAGAAACACTTATAATCCATTATTTACATTGGACGTAATGATTGGTAGTGCTGTTACACATCGTACCATCTTATACTGGAAAGGTAATGAATTCACATCTGTATTCTTCAATGCTTTGAGCCATTTTCTGTGAGCCTGAAACATACACATTTCAGGATGTTCAATTTTAGAGGATGGTAAAATCAACTCTCTAACTTGATTGAGTCTTGATGCTACAGGACTTGCAAGAGAAAACGTATCACTTGTATCAGGGTCAAATGCAAAGGACAGATCCAGTCTTTGCTAGCCAATTTATTGACATAGATGAGCTATTTTCAGTCTTTGCTCAGAACCTGAACTGACAATTTCAAAGCATTTCTCTGAATGTTCCTTTTCTGAACTAATAGTAGCAGCAGTTTCAAACTAACAGGTTTCAGGGCAGATTAGTTCAACTTGAAAAAGATTCAGAGAAAACTTGTCTTGCCCAGGCTATCCAGTGAGCTTCTGAGAAAAATACAGTTATCTGTTATTGGTTCTCCTGGGACTCATTTCTTCTAATCAACTGGCTACAATGCAGAGGATGCAGTGTTTTCCTGTGTTCATCTCTGCTTACTGATTAAGTGTTCTTCCAGAAGCTGATTTTAGGAGGCTGTTCCTAAAATTTTCAGCACACACTGATGACTGTTCCTTCATTTCTAGACATGCAATTTTACATGTAAGACCTGTTAAGAAAGGCTTTGCCCATCTCAAATAAGTCCCTGTCCTCTCTTGTCACTGCTCCCACTAGTAATGCAACTTCAAATCTTTCACTGTGAGAAAGAGGGAAATGGTGGACAAGCAATTCTCTGAAAATTCTTCAGCTTCCATTTCTGGTTTCAGACTAGCATGCTTTATCTACAAAGTCCATCATTTTATGGAAAGAGATTTTTTTGTTATTATCTTATTTTGTAATTGCTGTTGCATATGCTGTTCCTGACCTGATAGATCAAAGCAATCTGAACATTTTAGTGAGGCACAGAGCAATCTTTGGTTGCTATAAACAGTACCTGTATTTGTAGTTTGGCTAGATCTAATCCTTTGGTAATTATTGAGGGAATGATAACAGACCTTAACCTTGGGCAGAGCCAATGAGAAAGGAGTAGGGAAGTGTGTATCCCTGACTAATGAAAAGGGAGGTTTCTGGATTATTTGTAGAAAAAATATTTCTGTAGTCCACAAAGTGAAGTATCTCTGATTGAATTGTTTGTACACTTAGCAAAAGATAACTGTTCCAAATGACATAAGCATAAAAGCATGGGGTTTTAAAAATTTTTGGTCCTTTTAGGTTCACTATGGTAATTGTGTGTAAACAGGCTCTTCCTCATTACTGCAGGGTCTTTGAAAGTAAAAACCAAGTGTCACTACAGGTAGCTTTGCTATAATGTAATGGTAGTTGCCTTGTGAAGTACCATAGCAAAAATCAGACTGCATCCTTCCTACAGTGTAATGGGATGAATAGGTCCCATTCCATCAGAAAGTTTGTGGTAAATCTCTCAGCACTGAGCCTCCTACCTGAACTTCACAGCAACATCATAAATATTTCAAGATAAACACCAAGAGGAAGCAGCACTTTATAGTTCTCAGTGCTAGGTTCAACCAAAGGCAGTTTGAAATTGCAGACAAGATTTTTTTTAAGTCATTCTTTTAAAAATACTAAATGGTTTCTTTTTCAGTGCTGAGCTGCCTCCACCAGCATACATGGTTGTCTTTTTAGCCACTTCCTTCCTGTGGTTGTTTTCTTGCCTTTACATAGTTCTTCCTGCTTTTTGAGTATGCTGGATTAATGGCTTTCTCATTGGACCTTGCACAGTCAGGCCTTGAATTTATGATAATAATATTGACCACAATTGTAAGGATGCTTTTTAAGCCTTCCTTGAATGCTGCTGCACAGCAGCTTTCAATCACAACCAGGACATAGCTGAATTATTCAGATAGGATCTCACATGCTTATTCAGTTCTGCCAAGGAGGCAGTGCCTGGCATGAAATGACCTTAGCAGTGACTGCTATGACCAGGAGTAAGTAGCTGAATAGATAGTGTCACTGCAAGCTGAATATTTTGTAACACCTCACAGAGAAAGAAGCTTTAAAGGGTTGACCCTAGAAGGATGAAATTCACCAGTCTGTCCCTTGCTCCTCCCCTACCCCTGTCTGGACTGACAATGGCATAGGGAGAGCTTGCTCCCCAAAAGAGGTGATGGTTAAATTCTCATTACTAGTCTCAATGAGTATTTTTTTTTCATCTCTAAGCATGGCTGGTGCTTGGTAGGTAACTTTAGTTTGGGCTCAAATGGAACAGGTGTTTGCTGTGTCACCACATGCTGATCAACTTTACAGATATCCAGCTTGATACCACTCACCTCCCATAAAAAGAATTGTTCCTCTTTCTTCCAGCCAGTGGAAAGTAGATTCTGAAGGTTTGACATATTGTTTGAAATACATGTCTCTTCTACAGTTTGGGGGGCAGAACAGTAATTATTGGTGTTTGTGTAATTTACGTAATAATCTCATACAAAGAATACTTATTTCCTCAATGAACATTTCATATTTTGGATAATTTCTATATTTATATTCTAACAACTGATCTCATTGCTTCCTATGGATGTTGTAAAACACAGTAATTTATTTTCCACTCTACAGGTTAAAGCAACACACCTACCTCAGGTGGGCGGTTTGAATATTTTTAATCAGCCAACATAAGATTGCTCTGAACACAGATCACTTTTGCTGGCAACCAGCAACAGGTATAGATCAGATGAGTATTTTCTCTCAGGTGTTTTGGCTTAAAGACAACAGAAGATCAAATGCAAAGCAAGGGCATAACAGTAGAGTAATGCAAGTTCAAAATGTTTAGCATTAAAATCATATGGGACCAGATTCAATCATATGAATTACAGCAGCAATGAAGTAGTGTGTAGAACTTTCATTGAATACCAGTTGCCACTGTTTTGTTTTAAGGAACCACTTCAGATTATAAAATAAATGGTTCTTTCTCATTACTTCTATATGCTCACCTGTTCTTCTGAGTTTATAGTAAACAGTGTATCTAAGTACTTATCCCATATTCAGCATTTGTAAAGTAGGTTATGTATAGGTTACTTGCATTCTATGGTTGCCCCTATTTCTCTGCTCAGAATGACTTGTTTTTCTCATTAAAAGAAAGCCCATGGAGTATTAATCTTCTTCTTCAAACATTTTTGGAGGAACAGGTTTTCTTCAGTCTGCTGTTGCATCAGACTACACCTGAATCTTTCATCTGTTTTTCTAACAAAACAAAACTCCTACAGTTGTGTTGTCTCGGTAGGCATGTGTTTGTCTCCTATGTTTAGCCACAGTCATTTTGACAGAGAAGCAGAGATTGCAAAGTTAGTTTGGTTATTCTAAACTTTACAAAATTGGGAATAGAAGAAGATGAGGGAATAGGCAAATGCTCTGACTGAAGAAAGGGCTGCAGCATAATTCAGATTTGACTTGGCACTCCCATGGGAGGGAGACCCTGTAAGGGCCTTACCTGGCAAAAATCTTCTGTTGGAACTAGAAATCAACCATGAGATACTTGGATATCCTGATTTGTGTCATTCTGTTGACCTTAGACAGTCATTCTGTTTACATGACTCGGAAAACAGTAACTCAGGCTGCCTGGAGTATGTTCTCCTGCATCCATCCAGTTAAAGTCTAGACAGAGACAAACCTGACTTCAGCTTTCTGTGACTCCTCTTCCTCTCTGCCTATTCCCTCTCTCCCCCAGAACCTCTGTTGTCTCTGGACTCAGGGAGCACCAGTGTTTTTGTGGTTTAGGACTTTTTCCCTTCAAAAAAAATTGCAGTACAAAGAAGTTAATTAGAGAAACTGGTCCCTATTGCACTTGAAGCAAAGATCCCATATCCTGAGGCCTTTACTGACACCCCCATGACCATCATAAATGTACTTGAAGTTCTCTTTAGTTTAACACCATTCTTTGATTTTATCACTGGTAAGTACTACCTGTGTATCTGTGCTGTGTAGAAAAAGCACAGAGACAAAACCTGTAGGTGGCAACATGTAGATGTGTTGGAAAAGGCAGAAAAGAAGGGTCCAAAGTCACTTGTGTTAAATGGGGGGAAACAATATGTGTAGATAAATAGCAGAAGCAAATTCATATGGTAAATATTTTTCCCAGTTATTAATAAATGCAAATGAACATGTTTAATATTCAAATACTGTGAAAGCCATTTGCTCATTGTCATGAGTGGCATGAAATAAGCACCTCATTCTCCACCACTACTCATGGGTGCACAATCCTTCCCATTTAATTCAGCGAGACTAATTATCTAATTTAGTGACATTAGCTTGAAGCTATGGATTTGCAGATTGAGACTGGCTTTCAGAACAACTTCTTTAAAGGAAGTAACAATGTCTAAGTATAACAGGACTGTCAAATCGCATTCCCTGGCTTTGTCTGATGTTTTGGTTGCAAAGCCAGCCTCATGCAAGACTGTCCTCGTGGCAATAGCCCGTGGTTATTCTAATTTTATGGCTGTGAGAGCCCTAAAATGGCTCATAAAGGTTGAGCAGTTACCTCACTAGCTGATAGCAGATGATAGCTGATAACACTTCATTCTACCTTCCACCTCATTATGGACTTTGTCATCCACCCTCCAGGGATCTCTGCTGTCTGTCTGCAAATCAGCTCCTGAAGTAACCCCCATTTTGGTGTAACTTACGATGGGTACATGAAAACTGCAGCTAATTTGCAAACAGAATGCAACCCCTGCCTTGGCAGCAAAAACATCAATTAGAGAGGCAGGGTGGAAAAGAGCAGCACTTCAGGAATGGTTTACAACTGGCATGGCCATCACTGCCTGGAGAGTTCCAAAATCCCTGGGACCAGCCAGGAGCACAGCTGGAGCAGGTGCATCCTTTGATTTTTACTGTTTATCCATTTAAAAAAGAAGGTGGTGATAATCCTTACAGTCCTGCATTTTGCTACAAATTGGAAAGCTTCAGTAACTCTGTCATACCTGCACTGATACTGAGGAAAATAGTGGAAGGTTTAGGGTCTGGATCACTAGCCTATCCAAGATCGAGTAACACAGGGAAGGGGGACAGAAGAGACAGGCCATGACTGTGTTTAACCAGTGAGGTCTTTAAGACTATATATCACTTGTCACTCCTTATCTTTGAATGAACTGTTCATAATTAAGTAGTGTGACTGAAGAAGTGAAATCCTACATGGCAAATACTGAACTTGCACCTCATTTATCTCTTTCAAGCATTTAATGAATTTTCAGCCTTAGTTAATGAATAATGGCAATTTCAGACCCATTGTCCTATGCAGGGAAATTAATAATGGCCTAAGGATAGTTTCATACCTAGGAGCATGGTAGAGACTGCCAAAAAGCCAGATATGTGTATCTTTTTAGAAGCTTGAATATTACCTTCAAATTCATTCCAGTCAGTATGCAGTCCATATTTGCAAAGAACCTGAATGCACATCATACAGAATCTGCTCTTTGGAGGTAAAAAGTGAGCAAAGATTGCCTTCCTTCACCTACCCTGCCATTGAGGTTACCATACATTTTGTTTTACCAAACTGCCTAGTTCATGCAGAAATTTTGACCAGGGTTCAGAAAGCTTGTAATTGTTAGCAGTGTATTAAAAACAGAATAAGATATATGGAAGCCAAATCCATTCTTCAAAGATGTTCCAAATAAGGTACATTAATTAATTAATTGGAACCAGGAAACTTCCAAACTCAAGAACTTGGCAGAAAGAACATTTTTCATCACCACTTTTTTTAAGAAAAGGAGCCATGGATGTTTCCACCAATTCCTAACTCCATGGAGTAAGAAAAAAACAACTCACAGTAGTAGCTGTGGGTTCACTTGGCTTTGGCATTCAAGACCAAGTACAGAAGTTTAAATGAGGAAAGCAAAGCATAGACACGAACGGATGTATACAACACTACCTACTATTAATTTTAAAAATGGAAATGCACCTGAAGTACAGAAATATATGTGAAGCACATGTGCTCTACATCTCTTACCCATGGCAAAATGACTGATTTTCATTTTTTACTTGCTTCTCAGAAATATGGCTAAAGGAAATCATGAGAAATAAAAATGCAGTTTTCAGTCACAGAAGCAGAAATGTACATTTTATAATGATTGTTTAGTCAAAAAAAGTTTTACCTGAAACCTGAACTTTTTTTAAACTCCATCTGTTCATGGTTGTTTTTCTTCAACTTCTTATTTAATTTACAATTACTTAGATCTCAGTTCTACTTATGAATATAAAATATGCAGTATTTATGTAGAGAATTAGTGTAATAAGGTCATGTTATCCAATACATAATAGTAAATACATATCATGCCATATCCTAACATTGCCAGGTACAAGAGGTGCAGAATTTAATAGCTTGTCTTTGTCTGTTGCTGGAGGTGAGTCCCAGGCTTCTGTAGCAGGTCCACATAAGATCTGATGTTGTCACTAGAAAAGATGGAATAAATTGCTTTTATAAAAAAATGCACAAAATTAATTTAACGATATTGTCAACAGCTGCAGTCAGATTTGCAGGCTTTTGCAATTGTTTTTTTTTCTGTGGAAGTACAGACCCTGAATCAGATTCCTGCGTAGGCTTGCTGTCTCAGAATTATCACTAATCAGGAACAAGAGGGTTGAAAAGAATTCTTCTACTTTACCCATAATGGTTATGGTAACTTCTAGCTTGATGTCTTTCCTGCTATAGGCCTTAGTAAAAACTCTGGATGTCAAGTTCTGTCCCATTAGCATTGGGAAGTTTATTTCAGTCTGAGAATTCACTAGCCTTGCTTTGAGATCATAAAAATGCTTCAGTGGGAGTGCCTGTAAATGTGTTTCTGTAAACTGGTTTTAGTCCTGTTGTATGGCAATCATTAGGATTATCATTCTGGAGGCACACCTCATCTTGGAGCATGCCTGGCAGCTGCTGTGATGGCAGCCTTCAAACACATGTGTATGACAAATAATAATTAGACACAGGTGTTTTCTATCTGAAATATTTTTCTAATGGAAAAGAAGGTGCGCTTTTGTCTCAGAAAACTGAGTAAAGTGTCTTCAGGTAATTTCAGTTCTGTCATAAGGCAGAAGTGACTGCTGCTATCCAAGAAAGATGCTGCCCCTAATCAGGATTAGAAATGGCAAGAAAATAACCTTGTGCTTCCTTCCAGTTGCCCAAGGGCACCTGCTGAAGGCTTAGCAGGAGGGCAGGGAAATCATGACTTTTCGCTGTTCTTTCCTACTTTGCTTCTGCTCAGAGTGAGTGAACCTGGTGTCACCTTTCAGGCAGAATGGCCCTGGAAAGCTCAGTCTGAGACTCTCCAAATCAAACTCTCATCTATTTAAAAAAAAAAAAGGTCTTTTCAAAAGCCACATTTCAAAAAGAAAGTAACTTTCAAGAAGAGAGCTACTTTTAAATCAATAAAATTCAAACCATATTTAATTCAAGGTACATTATGAGAAGACGTTTATCCATTTTCCTATTGGTTTCAGTCAGACTGATCAGGTTGCTGTCTTAGCAACTGTTTTAATCACTGCAACTGTATGAGTTTAGTTCTACCCACTCCTGTCCATTTCAAAGGACTGAAGTGTTCCACAGAAATAGTGCGTGTATTCTGCCTCATGCTTGTCCAACTGAATAATTTAGTAATTATTCCCAAAATATGACAAAATTTTCTCCCCAAAACGTGTACAATTTCAGCACAGTCCTAAACAATTTCTTTATGACAGTTTGAGACACTTCATTTCATGTACTTGTGTGCTGATCTATAAATACTTCTTTTACCAACTGCTATGTCTTGTTCTCTTTTTGTTCTGCTGAGATTTTATTCTACACTGAATACAGTTTTGTTACTGAAATAGATTGAGTTTTTTAACTTTTTTTCCTCAGGAATTGCTTTCTATCTGCTTTTTAAATCAACTATATAGGAAGCAGTTTAGCTTCTGTGGAATTTTAAAAGGATATTTATTCTTTAAGTTTTTTATGAGTTCTTCCAATGCATAATTAAAAAAGAACCTGCCACCATAAAATGACTGCATTTAAATAACTATTAAACTTGGACAGTAAAAAAAAAATATTCTTTAATTTTTCAAGACATCTCTAATAATCTGTTTTTTTAATGTGTCAAGTTATGACACTATAAACCAACTGCCAGCACTGTTGTATTGGTCAGTTTCACTTACTTATGTACACACATACACTCCAAGCCTATGAAATGCTCTGTTGAGAAACCTCATTGTATATCGCAGGATCGAAGGCAAAAGGGTCCAAGTTCAGGTAGTACTTTGCTGTGTCTCTCAAAGCTGCCCATGATTCATTAATCTGAAGTAGATAAAAACAGGAAAGAATATTCTCAGCTTTGATACTGAATAAATATGGTGTTTGATTAGTGACCAGAGAGGAGTTACAGACAATCTTCCCTCTGTTGACAAATCAGACAAATTTTCTCCCTTGCCCCAAAGGATTTATGTTACATATTTAGTCCACACCTCTACTTTCTTTTTGTCAAAAGATGCTGGAGGAAAATACCTTTTCAGCCATGGTGTATCTCCATGAATTCTGGCTGCTGCTTGGGTCCCAGTAGCTCTGAGAATATGGTATGTGTCGCTTAAGTCTTATAAATTGATTTGCTGATTCTTCTGTCAGAAAAGGTGCTCCAAGGACACCTGAAACAGAAGCTGAGAAATATCTGTAATATTACAAAAATATTTAAAATGTGAATTTCAAAAGACATTTATATCCAAGGAACACGGGTTTGGACCTGTAGCTTATTTAATAGAAATAAAAGATAGTCCTAATTTAGGTTCTCAGAAAGAAACTTCTTTGGGTTTAGGCCTGAAGTTAATAAAACAGGTGCTCTTAATCATTATTTTGTTCTTGAATCCAAAGTAAATATACCTAGAATCTAAATAAGGCACTGATTCATTTTTAATACAAGATTTTGTGACAAAAAATCCTCTTAGACTGGAATTGCATAAATCTCAGGTGTTCTGAGAAGCCTTAATTTTTTTAAAAGAATGGAAAATCTACCTATGATTTTAACTACAGTTTCTAAACCTACTGGCTGATATGTAAACTTTCTTCTCATTAGTATCAGCATTGAAATTGCTGCATGGAAATTACTTTATAAACAGAAGATATTGCACTTCTAATCTTGTTATTGCATTGCTTCAGATAGTTTCTGAGGTCACCACAGATGCAGAAATGCTTGTAGATCTTCCTGAAATAAACATTCTGCACAAAAAACCAAGGTCTGAATTCCTGCTTAGTTTCATATGAAAGGCCCTGGTACAGGAAAAATCTTTTCTTTTTATTCTCAGGTGTTTGAGACATAATTTAACTTGGGGTTAAATGGTCCAAAATAGCATATAACACAGTCTTTAATAAACCAATGATTAATTTGGAGCTCAATACATCAGCCAAGCTGAGGCCAGTGTCTTTGAACAACTGTGCTCCAATTTAGTGAAGTGGGTTTAAATGGACACCTGAGGGTAACTTGCACATAGCTGGTACAGATGGGACAAGAACTTGAACCCCTGTCTATGACATCTTAGAACAGGAGCTCAGCAGGGCAAGTTAGCACCTCACTCACAGCTCTCCAATGCCCTTATTTCTGAATTTCTAGAGGGAAAATCTGAGAATGTCAAATGTTTCCTTTCATGTGCTGAATCCAGTTCACTTCTAATAGAAGAAAATGTATGCTATATGCATATATGTGAGCTAGACTGTTTGCTGTTCCCTTTCACTCTTTTTGTTTTTTCAATGCCAAAATTGCTTGAAAAGAAGACAAGCAAAAGGTTGATTATACAGTAATGAAAAAACCCAAACAAAAAAACAGCGAAAAAGGAAAAATAAGTGAAGGTGTTCATCATAGTACTTTAAAAAATTCACTTAGTAAGCAATAAGAATTTCAGGAGTTCCTTACTACTTCAGTTTCTTTATATGCCAAGTTATTATAATCATAAACTGGAGGTAGAAGTTTTAGGTTAGAGAGTTTTCAAGGAATACCATCTTCAAAAATGTTACCAATTCTATGAAAAAAGTAAGTTCAGACATTTGGTGTGAAGACTCATGTGTGAACTGCTCTCCCCCTTAGGAAACAGAGGAATAGCTATTTCTGTACTTCAGAAAACAAGATTTTGGCCTGGGGAAGAAGAAAATATATTTCATGCATATGTCTATTAAACTGCTATACTTCTATTCCAGAGCTGCACAAGAGAAAACTGAGCTCGTGCCAATTTCAGTATTTCTCTGGCAATGTACTATATTCCAATAGAAAAATCTACAAGTTGTTAACTTCTCTTTAGTGATTTTGGGATTTTTTTTATATATATTAAATATTTTGTTATCTTATTATTGCAATTCTGGACTGAGATAACTGAACTGAGATGAGAAACTGGCTTAGTAACAGGCTTCACTTTTGTTTAAATGTCTATATCATTAGTAAGTGCCATTAAACATAAAATTTTATCACCAATGTGTCCTCTGGCCATAAAGATTTCAGTAAACTGAAACAAACAAAAAAAATAAGCAGCTCTTCTTTTTATATTTCTTTTCCTCACTACCAGCACCTTCAAAAAATAAGTTTGTCATTCTGCTGATGGGATGGTGAGGTGTTGCCTTTGCTACTGTGGTGCAGAGTGCTGTATCTTAAGGGTATTGCCTTTCAATTTTTATTAAACAGTCTGCTCTGGCTGCACCTGTATCCAATGAGAAATGCCATTCCTAACTATGCTGAATATTCTCTTTGATTAAAGTGCACTTGTCTGCTCTGAGGAGAGGCAGGTATGTCGGCTCTGCTCTTGGCTTCTCTTGTCAGTGTTGACACCCAGTTCTAGTTCTATTCTAGCTGCTATCTCTTCTCCTTTCACCTCTCACTTTTAGCACCTGGGAGCAGTCTCTGTAGGACTTCTCCACAGCTCCTGGAACCCTCCAAAGATGCATAAGTACCAGAAGAAATCAGGTAAGCACCTTTATATTCCAGTTAATCCTTCAGGTTTAGCTCATTCTCTCGTCATTTTTTTTTCTTTTTTTTTCTTTTCTTTTTTTTTTTTTTTTTCTGTAAAGATCATTGTAAGTCTCTGAACTGGGCAAGCTTCATTCACCTACAGAAAAACTCTTGTGAGATCATTTATAGTGAACCAGCACTGTTCTTTTACTCTGGCAATGCAGACAAACAGGGTTGCACTTTTGCTTGTACTCTGGCAGAGCTCTAATGTAGACCTGGGAGCATCAATCCAGATGTGTCCATCTGAGTAGCCCCTCTGAATACAGTGTATAGTCTTCATCAAATAACCTATGTCTTGCCTCGGTTTAAGTTCCTTGGACTGGCTGTAATTTTTCCACAGCTTTTGAACAACTTAGGGGCGGTCCCGTGGTGTAATGGAGAGCACTCCGGACTCCGAATCCCAAGGTCGTGAGTTC
>JAOXXN010000001.1:102645340-102660319 GCA_026770055.1 Myrmophylax atrothorax | reverse complement strand
GACATATACCATGATCCTCTTGATGTAGCATAAGCCCACATCCAAAAACTTCTGTATGTTTTTCTTGCTTTTTTGCCAGCAGTGATGTAGGAACTGTGGTAGTTGCAACTTGAAACAATTTTAAATCAGAATTCTTTAAGCCCACCCCTCTTCCTGAAATTAATATATATTTCTTCCCTGCACAGATTTGGGGTGGTGTTTATGAAGTCAGGATGATCTAGGCAGGGCAGAACCAGATGGTTCTACTCCCTCTAACATGATCCCTTGGAAGCAGAATGTGTGGATACCATTTCTCAGCTAAAACAATAAAGCTGTTGGGAGTGTCTTATGCTGTCATCCCCTTTTACTTACGTAGGTCAGCAATTTCTAGCAGCTATAAACAAGTAAATGTTTTAGCTTGTTACAGAGTCAATTTTTATTACTTATTTTTAAAAGTTAAATAACATACAGTCAAAAGAATTGACTTTGATGTATAGGACTGACAATCAAAGTCTGTATTCTCATAGTCCTGTCATACAACTGGGAAAAATAGTGTCTCAATGAGAAATATGAAAAATTCTATAGCTAGAGCAGTAAGAGAAGCATTTTTGTGCTGTCACAGACTGCATTGGGAATTAACTGCTATTGGTGTGACTTATGCCACAGGTGTATTTAACATAGTCAAGTTAAATCCTTGTTCTGTGAAGTCCTTCTGTTAATCTGGCTTCGATCCTCCTGTCACCTGCTGTAGCTGAATGTGGGATGAACTGAACCTTATGTGCAGTTGGAAGATAAGACCTTGGTTTAAATCTCATTATATTAGCAAAACAGGGATAGATTCACTAGAAATGGAGCTACACAGGTGTGAAACCTGGTTATATCTCTCTAATTACAGTAACAAGAGTCTGCATAGCTCCAGCAAGGGGCTGGGGGTGTAGCACAAGATTCAAAAAAAATATATATTAGCCTTACAACTCAGTAGAGAACAGCCCTGGTAATTGCATCACACTTGAAGTGTTGTAAATGAATGTACAGAGTACAATACAGAAAAATATTAAAACATAGTTTGAGAAAGGGTGTTAGATGCCCTGGTCAGCATTTTGCTGTTTAGAAATTCTTAACAGAACCCTTTGCAATTATATGTGTTTTAATCACCAGACAAAGCAGCTTTAACATGATTCTGTATGTCTAAAACTGAGGACACACTCATGTTCATTGACATGACAGAGTAATTTTTAGTGCAAATTACTTCTAATTCTTAAAAACACTCAAATTTATTTATTTTAGCTCAACTTCCTTTTCAATGACTGCAGAGATATTCAATAATGTCTAGAAATTATGTTTTTAAGAATGAAATATTTTTCATTTTTGTGAAATCCCTAGTGACCATCTGAGCAAGGAGGGTATTGTCTGTCATCTAGTCAGTAAAAGCTTTGACAAAATCAGGCATGCTTTATCCAAGTGGTACAGAAAATAGTAAATGACAAGTGATCCAAATTAAGTAATGCAATTCAAATGTTTTCAGCTATTTTAATTTTTTAATATTATTTTTCATTGTTTGCTAATGAGGAAAAGTATCTTACTTGGCCAAAACATACATGATTGTATTTCCTTTGCTATTTCAACAATAACTGACGTCTGTGGCTACTCCATCTCAAGAAAATACTGAAGACATTCACTGTATATTATGGGAAAATAGAGCTTGGAAAAGTAACTGCTGCAATGTTATTATGATTTATCGGATTCATTGAAATTATAGTATTTATCAGCACTAAATCTTGGATGATGTAGACAGAGGCTGAAGTGTCTGAGCCTCCTATCTTGATTTCTGTGTTCCTGTTTATTGTGTATGTGTAGGAAATTAAGAAATTAACGTGAAATTCTTTCATGTTAATTAATGTACTGTGTTATCTAAACTAGATTCATCACTTCCAAATGCAAAAAATGTGTTGAAAATGGAATGTTACTTTGAGGCAAAATTAAAATTTTATCTATAACTTGTTGTAACTGACAGTTTCACTAAGAACTTCCCACCAAATCATTTTAACTAGAGTACAGGAGACCCAGTTTTAGGTTGCTAGTTAATGTTGACTTAACTTGTCCTTTTAGCACAGTTCCTCAAAGAAGCAGTTCTGGCTGACTATGTATTTCCTATCTCCAATGACCAAACAGTTTACACCTCTAAAACTCCTTTATTGTGCATGGTGATTTATTGTCTAACATTTTGTTATTATATTAGATGCATACTTTAAAATGATTACCAAGAATAAATGAGAAATCACACAATGGGCAAGTTGGTAGCTGAAGTTACATTATAACATGAAAACACAGTAGTGCAGTGGCAGTACAGAGGGAAATAGTAACTTTTAAAATAATTTTGAATGTAAGTCAAAAGACAATAAAAAATAGTTCCTACTTTAATTCTATAATTTTTTTAAAATCAAAATCTGAGTTATCTTTTCCAAGCAGTAACCAATTATTTTGTAAAGTCATAAGGTCTAGAAAATTACTCTTTATAATTTGAGCATTTTAAAAGTGTAAAGTGCCTTGATGCAAGACTTAGTTAGTATGTCAGGATAAAAGAAAATAGTGAGCATTATTTAACTTCCATGGTAGAGTATCTGTACTTAAACAGGAGGTGGGAGAGAAGTTTCTTATAAGTGAGTATTTCCAGAAAGTCATTAAGTAAAATGTGCCATGAAAACATGGTGTAACAGAAACAGTATATTGACAAGGTGTTAATTCATCAGTGTGCTCCATGAGCTCAAAGATGTAAAATATACTGTCCAAGTTTCTTAATGCCTTCCTGGTAGGCTGAAGGCAGGGGAGGGAAACAAGGTTCATTTCAGAAGTACTTGTGAATAAAGGGTAATAGAATTAATGTTATACTTAACTCCCGTTCTACTTTGCAAGAAAATAGAGTTCTTTGGGTTGCCCGCTGTCAGCTTGTCTTGAAGTCCATAGATTATCATAGTCTAGAAAGAAGTAATTGCAGAGAGTTTCCTGCTGAGCCTTGCCTATTGACACTGACAAGGCTACAGAAAACAACTGGGCCTGCCTCTGTCTTGTGTCTTTGCTATGAAACATATGTAATGCCTTGTTAAAATTCTTGTACTGTCCACTTTCTCCCCCAGACTACACGGTCTCGATGGCGGTGAGATATAAGGGAGAAGATCTGTTAAATCATGTCATTTGAGGATGGGGTAGGAAGAGGTAACTGTGAGAAGGAGTTGTTGGTCTTTGTGAGGTCTCTTCCCACTTTGGATCTCACCAGACTCCAGCAGACGGAATACGAAACTCCATTCACATCAGTAGCATTCAGGTGTTAATAAAAATGGTCAATAAAGTGACAAAGTATCAGCCCTCAGATGTCACATCATTCCTTAGATGTTGTAGATGCAAATTCTAGCAAATTCCCTTGTCATATGCTGTGTGTCGCTGATGCATATTCAGTGAAGCACTTACCTTGTTAAGAAAATCAGACTGCAGTATCAGAATCCTAAAAGCTGCATATCAACATCTGGAATGCCTAATGGCTATTTTATTATTTCTTAAGTGTCCCTAAGATGTTTAAGCTTTCTGACCTTCCCCTTGCATGAGTGGCACTCTCAGTTTCATTTCTTGTGAAATATTCAGTAGCTTGCCTCCTAAAGCTTTCCACCTCTTAATCCTCTTATTGTCTCTGTTGATATCAACATTAGCTGCTGACATGACAACTTTTTCTAATATGTATGTGAACTAAATGGTTTGGATAAAAGCCAAGGAACATCTTGCCTCTTGAAGAATTGTTGTAAAAAGATATTGCATTAAGACCTTGCTACCCAGAGTGGAAAAAAATAAATAAAGGGGAAAAAAAAAAAGAAGAAGCCTACCAAACTATTGCCTGAACAACAACTTCACTCTACAAAGCTTGTGAAGGACAAACAGTGCTCATTGCTCTTGGTCAGTTCCTTTTCTAAGGGGTGCCTAACATCACGGAGCCTGCCACAGATAAATAGAAATGGCTTTGAAGTTTAATTTACATCTCTTCCATGGAGTGGTTGTATTTCATCCCTGTACATGACTTGCTAAAGTGAAAGCTAAAGCTTTTTGCCTTTTTGTTTTGTTCTGGGTTTTTTTACATTTTTTTCTTTCAAAAAAGACTTTTATTCAGGAATCCCTTCCCTCCTGGAAGAGTCAGCCACAGAGTTTTCTGGTGTTACTGGCCCCAGACAGTGATCACTAGGTGCTGGCAGTGCCATGCTGCAGGGTGGTTTGGTGGGCCAGGCATCCACGTGCATCCTGAGGCTCAGCTGCTCCCTCCTGCAATTTCACCTGGACAAAGCTTGACCAGACCCTGCTTGTATAAGTGATTCCGTCAGTTTACTGAGGGCAAGTACAGGATGGTGTGCTTAGAAAGAAACCAAACCTGCTTCCACTGCTGCTTCCCTCTTCCTGAAAGGGATGCGTATTGGGGTCATCAGCACTGGACTTTAAAGGAAGTAATAGCTTTCTTTCCCCCACTCTTGGCATCTCAGGAGGAGGGAGTGAAGGGGGAAGTAGTTTGTGCTTATTACTCTTGTGTGTGGGAGGTCTTGAGCTCCAACTTCCCTTGATAACACTCTGTTAGTGTTGTTGTCTACACAACTTAGAGGGGATGTTTTTTTTAACTCATGAAGAAATTTCTAAATAAAAAGAATTTTAAATAGTTCTCTGGATTGCTGAGAACTTTAGAACCCTTGAAGCCATGTACCAATGCATTTATGCAGTGCAGCACAGCACTAGCTAACAATTCCTCCCAGCAGCCTGATGTCCTCTGACACTCTGGGGGCTGCAGTGAGGAAGGGTCAAACTCCCGGCATCCCCCTGCCTTGTGGCACGTCAGTGTTAGGTTGGTGCTTCCAGATTCCTCAGGGGAGGCCTCTATGGCACCGTGCCCATGTCTTTGCAGGACAGGGAAAGCTTCTGCCCCTCTGTCAAGAATCCAGCTGCGCAGCAGTAAAGGCGGAGATAGAGTAGGCAGCCCAAAACCTGGCTTGAGGCAGATTTTTGGTGCATATGTTCTGCTTCTCTGGAGATGTCACAAGGCAGTTTCTTTCAATGCACTGTTCAATTAAACTTCCTTTTTTGAGACTGTATGAGTTAGAAGGATTCATTTTTCAACCTAAAGGTCCTGTCAGTGACTTTGTAGTGTTTATTTCCAGAGATTCATGAGTGACCAGACTTGACATATTCACGGGTAAGCACAGCGAGCCCCTCAATAGGGGAAGTGACACTAATTGCCCCAGGGAAACATATGGAGGGTGTACTGGTCTGTGACCAGCTCTTCTGTTTAACACTCCTGCCAGGATACTGTCTCAGGAGTTGAAAGCTCAGCTTCAGAAATGTCAGGTGATGACATTTTCATTTCCCTTTGAAAACTATCCCACAGTCAAATGGATCTTGCCTTTTAGGAAGCTTTTTTCCCCCACATAAACTGTTCTTATCCTTCAAATAGGAGGCATGCAAAACTGTATGTTTTGCATTTGGGTGCAAAGAGCCCATTTCTTGTTATTGTTAACACCAATAAGCCTGTTGTAATACTGCCAGTTCAGCTTCCTTAAAGAAAAAGCGTTTTTTATTTTTCCAGGTGAGCTGTTTTCAATTGACCTTTCTACTCCTGGTCATTGATAGAAAGGAATATCTACTGCATAGAGCTGAGCATTCTCAATATTTTGTGGCAGTGGATCTTGCTACAAACTGGAGTTGAGTTGATCTGATTCCCCTAACAGCACCAGTTTCTGACAGTAAAGATCCAATCTTATTATTTAATTATTATTATAATTATTCCTACATGGGAGACTTCTAAAATAGCTCTTTTTATAGTGCTGTGATGTCTCAGAAGCTACCCTTCACTTGTGCTCCTCCCCTCTTCCTCCATGTATGTCATTTCCTTCCCATTTAGCCAGGAGCATCAGATGTGGCCTTGAACGAAGTCCAGCATTTGCATAGCTCTCATCAGGTTTGAAAGAGATGCCATGGCAAGTTTCCTATCTGCACAGCTTGGAACAAAATGAAATATGTCCATATGTAAAATACAACTGCAGTAAACAGCAAGAAATGGCGTTAGAATAGCATATCAGAACATTTTATCAGCTCTCTTCTGTGGGTGTGAAAAAAAATTTAACCAAAAGATTGCTAATTTCCTAACACCTTTTTTTATTTTTTCCAGTGAGTGGAGGTGAACTAAAAGCAAAATGCCTACTGTGCTTTTTGGACAATAGATATGGCATGACCCCAAGTAAGGTAGTTATGTAAGTGCTGAGCTGTATAGTTAAATTTCTTTAAATTAATTGAATACCATATATAGAGAGTAATTTATGATAAAAGGAAAAATATGTCTAGATCAATAAACATTTTCATATTATTTTATTAGATGAAAAATTTAATATGAGGGTGGGGAGGGGTTGTTTTTTATTGTTTCTAAGATGACTGTGCAATTTTTTTAAGGAATGAGATGTCAAATTGCTCTTTACAGAAGCCTATCTGACTTGCTTTAAGCAGTAGCACCACCACATGTCAGGAAGCAGTCAGAGGTCCAAAATGCAATATTAACTCTTAATTCTGTGATTAGAAAAAAATTCAATAAAATATGTTAGAAGGAAAATATTCCTCAAAAGTAGGATATTAGTCAATTTGCAAGTCAGATTTATTTTCCAGCTACAATCCTTCCTACAATTCTTTTTCCTTCTTTGCCCCATTTTAAATAATATCTTATGCTGTGGTTGCATCGTGTAAGGTCACTGAGTCCTCCCTGACTGCTGCATTACCTTCTCTCCTGAATTCACACTTCATTACTTGTTTGCTGCAGCCCTTGCTGTGTTGTCATTTAGGATTATCTGTGTGTGTTGGGATCATCTGGCAGAAGAAGTAAGGTGAAAATCTAGCCAAAAAACCCCACGTGTGTAAGAATTAAGTGTGGGACTTTCACACTTCTTAGAGAGATAGCCACAGTGAGAAATCAAAAGAATGCTGGAGAGCACTTTTTGCTCTGAATTCTCCAACTCCCTTGTGCTGTATATTTAGTGCCATGGAAAGCTGACCTGCAGCAGTGCAGTGAGAGGATCAAAAATAATAATGGTACAGATAAGTGTATATGACCTTTTTCTTTGAAGTTAATGAGAGAAGAACCTTGCAAGGGATTCTCATTTATTTTCTAAAAAAATACATAACTTTAATTAAAATATTATTTAAGCATTAATTAATGTGTTCTAATTGTTACTGAGGTGTGGTTGCACCTGAATTCCCAGTCCCTGTATCAAGCTTAAGCCAGGTAAAGTGTAACCACTGAAGGTCAGTTATCTGGACAAGGCCATTTATCATCTAAAACCAGTATTTTAAAGAAAACTCCTATCAACACCAGCTGCTTGTGAGAAAAGAATAAACATAAGCTCACATCACTACATATTATAGTTTTCTACGGGGTCCCACACAGTTTCCTTAAAGTTCTAAATGGCTGCCATGGTGATAACTTTCATTGGTTTGGAGGCTCAGTGTTAAAAATGTGCCCAATTTTGCCATTGTGTTTTGCAAGCTCACATAGGGATAGCATAAAAGCATCCTGGTATCACAATGCTTCTGGTCATAGCTCATCCTCTCCAGGGAAGAAGCTACATGCTGTTGTAGTGGAGAGTCCTTAAATGTCTAAAATGTGTTTGCTGTGTTTTTATTTATCAATCTCGTTTGAAGACAGCATTCACCCTTTTTTAAGTAGCTAAATAGCCTTGTGATCAAAAAAGTGTCTTTGTCATTTGACATCTCCATTGTTTCGTACCACTGTCAAGTAGATAACGCAAAGTCTGCCTCCTGGTATTTTTAGGTTTGACCACAGACTGCAAATAAGCTGTTCCCAAAAATGGGGTTGCCAGGTATTCTTGCAAGCTTTTTGTATTTAAGCCTTTGAAAGACATCAAATATGTGGATTTTCCTGAGAAACAGAGCTCTTCATTGTCCTCAGCAGATATTAATGCCTACAAGAGCTTCTGAATCTGCATGTTTGTGTGTCCTTTGAGGTGGCAAAGTGGATCACAGACTGGTCTCTGATATGGCCAATCAACTGTCTGAATTTAAGTGTAAGAAGACACTTACTGTTAAAGGGTTTTCTCCTCACATTAGACATGGGAATACTGCCCTTCCCTTTTCTGAATACTTAAGATCAATATACTCATGCTACTGCGGTATCCAGAGCATTCTGTCAAATATGATACAAGTATTGGCCCATTTGTAAATAAAGCTTAATATTTACAGTTTATATGAGTAGAAAGTGGTCCAGGCCACTGGAATTTGGCATCTTGTACGTGAAATTCATCTCTGGCTTCTGTCAGTGATTTGGGACAGGTAGAGGAGTGCACTTATTAGCTGTACCAAGTTTGCTGAGCAGGAGGGAAATTTCTTAAATGCCTACCTAGATGAACTGATAATAATATACACTTGAGTTCTGATAAATGCTTTGTTCTGAAGTATTGTGAATGATAGTAGCACTAAGAAAAATACTCTGGGTTTTTGAAACTGTGTATTGCACAATTTGAGGTATTATCTAATGAATGCCTCATAGGAACAACTCATTAAATGAAAAGCCTGTTTGTGTTTCAGAGGAAGAAAATTATTTATCTT
Source organism: Myrmophylax atrothorax (assembly GCA_026770055.1). Classification (NCBI taxonomy): domain Eukaryota; kingdom Metazoa; phylum Chordata; class Aves; order Passeriformes; family Thamnophilidae; genus Myrmophylax; species Myrmophylax atrothorax. Next base: position 102,651,709 of record JAOXXN010000001.1, on the reverse strand, counting down.
GGAAGGCTTTCTAAATGCACTTGAGGCTCCAAGCTTATTAGTTACAGACAAGAGATTCAGTCCAAGGACTTGATTTTAAATCATAGACTTATAAGCAATTATTTCTGATCTTAAAAAGTTGTTCATTTAATGACCATTTCCAAAAATCAGGCAGAATGAAGTTATATTACTATGACTAGTGAAAAACTAATGAGTTATGTAATTCAGTGTTTAGATTACAGTTGTTGCTAACCATTCAGCTCAAGCTCTGGCATACTTACTTTCTGGTTATTTGTAAGGAATATTTCAGAAATGTATATTTTCTAATCATAGTGCTTCCTATTGTCTCACAGGTTTTCAGAAGAATTTTGCCAATTGTTACTCATATTCTTGCTTCATATGGATGCAGTTTCTAACTGATCTTTCTAGGAAAAACAGACAACTTCCTTGGCATGTAAATTCCACACGAAAGCCCTGGGATTAAAATGGTTATTCTCTTCTACATAAACTTTATTTATCCTCAAGTTATCATTAACACAACAGCACTAGTACTGCAAACTTAATCTGAACATATTAGAAAAGGGACATCAGATGTGTTTCCATCTTTTTAAAATAGACTAAAATTTTGATAACAAACTTCTGAGAGTAATCAGCTCTTTCCTAATTTTATTGTATGAAAATAGGAAAAGATTCTATATTACTCACTGAAAAAGAAGAGAAAATTACATAAGCACTTCCCTTAAATGTTCTCTAAGAAATGAGATCTTAACGAAGCAGTTTGATTTTCTTGGCTGCCACATATGTATGTATGGCTTGGCTTCTCGAATGAAGGTTTGGGAAGGGCTCTACCCACATGGGTGTGTCCTTTGAGTCTACACAGTGGATTTTTTAGGTGAGGCACAGCATGTGCAGAACTGGCTCCACCCTTTAACTCCTGAGGTTCATCTGCAACGGCCGAGCGAGCTTGGATGGTGACAGTGAGGTCCTCAGGACCAGAACCACAGCACCCGGCATTCCCAGGAGAACTTCCATCCAAGTACTAACCAGGGCTGACCCTGCTGAGCTTCCCAGATCTGACAGGATTGGGTGTCAGGGAGGCATTTAACTGCCTCAGTTGCCACATAAACAGTTTGGGTAAAGCTTTGAGTTAACTTCAATCTGGTCAAATTTAAAACTCATAGATATTTAAGTGATCAACTGTTTATATTGTTTTGAATAGTGCTGTCCTTATTAACCCTTCTTACTCAAAGGCTGTACAGATCCTCTGCTGTTCAAGGAAGGAAAACCAATGGAGTAGTAAACAGGCTGTGCCTGACCTTTGTGCACAAGACAGAGAAAGGTAGATGTATACTACAGTAGATCTGTACTCTTATACTTTCACAAGAAATTTTTTATGTCCCTGGCAAGGACAAGAGAGAGAGGGTCTGTGTTGCTGTGAAAACACCTGTGGAGCAGAAGTCTGACAAAGAATTCAATCTCTCCATAGATGAGACTCAACATTTAATTAAATCCTAGTAGTTCACATGCTGGTGTATTTAGATGCCTGTGAATAAGTAGCAGCCACAATAACAACCGATGGATGTTTTCTCATACCCAGGCCTGAAGTAAGAAAACCAAGCAATTTTCAGCATGTGCTCTCCATCTGTAAATGTAGCTTTGCATCTGCTGAGGAGAGATGTGATCCCACTATAACAATAAAAAAAAGAGCAAGCATCTTCCTGCCATAAATATAAAAAAAATAAAAACCTCAAAACCATGTCAGGTGTGTTAGGGAAAAATCCCACAAGCCAGAAACCTAAAACAAACATCATACTTTTATAAAGTGGTTACCTGGGACAGAAAATTCAGACTGCAGAAGAACAATTTCTTTTTGGATATTCTGTTTCTGCCCTGCTGCATGCCACATGTTGAAATACACTAAAGCATGGACTTAAATTTCATATGTGCTTTTTATGTATTTTTATGTTGCCTCTTGTAACATTCCTACTCCAAATATGTAACTCGATAATAAGTTTATTGAGATAATAACCTCTCATGAGAAAGGGTTATGAATAGCAGCAAGTCTGATCTGGGGTGTTCCATAAAATTTTGGTTTATTAATAATTGTAATAACCACTCATAATGACAGCACTGAGAGCCAAACAAAGATAAGGAATGTTGCATGAGTTCTGTTTGTCTGATATTTTCTGGGAAGTATGCTGTATTTTCTTCAGTGTCTTGGGGAAGTGAATTTTGGGTTTTGATTTGGTTTGGGTTTTTTTATTAAGAGTAAAAGGTTTCTTTTGTTGGAAAAGAAAATTATCTCTCTCACCTGTTTGTTTAGTCATTTCTCCTTGAGGTAATGAAGCAGTGCAGCTGCTTCAAGCATTCCAGATCTCCTTATCTTAGCTAATGTTTTACTTATTTTGAGAATTTGGTAGTGAAGGCCTAATAGCACTTGAGGGCACCATAAATTTTAGTACAGCCTTCCAAGAGAGCATCCCTGTGAGAAGTACGGTGCTGTCAGTTGATATTTCGTTGTGCACTTGATTTTTCATTGACAGTCATTCAATGAATGAGGGTAGAGAACAGACCTGAGCCCAGTTCTTTAGGCCACAAGATTCTAATAACAAAGCAGTTAGGGCATTCCACTGTAAGTTTATAGCTGATTTCCATAGGTTGGTATCTGGGTGATCAGCCAATTTTGCTACCTTTTTCAGGTGTAGTCCTAGAAAAGATCTCTGCAGAAATAGTAGTTGAAAACATACATTTCAGAACTATTGATCCCATGTCTTGATAACAAAATGAAAACTGTTAGAAGATTCTTCTATATTTTTGATTTCCCTGACAAAAACTCATTACCATTGTCACTCTTTCTTTCTTTTGTGAGGCCTATAATCATGAGAATAATTCTTTCATTTATGATTTCTCAAAGAAATAAAAAGTTAAAGGGTAAGAACATTTCTTTCCTATTCTTAGAAAATAATGCAGGGAGTATACTTTTCATTATTTTAGATAGTTCTCCTAATGCTTTTACAATGATCAAGTACCAAAGAACCAATCACAGATTATGATGTTTCTACATGTTGTGGAAGTGTCCCTCACTTCAAAATACTTTCTTCTATGTACCAAAGCTGGATTAATGCAATGGTTAGGTGCCTTCTGTGGTGTAAAGAGTAAATTCAAAAAGCTACCATTTTAATGGTGATAGTTTTATAATGATCTTAAAACATCATTTATGGGCATCCATGCTAATGGGCAGTAACAATGAAATATCTTTTGGGACTCCATGTAGTCATTGCTTTTTGCAGAGTCCATTTTCTTAAATTTCTCTTCAGTCAGGTTTAATACTGTTAAAATGCTTCAAGCAAAAGTCATGACGGGTAACTCAGGTTGTTACAACAGAGATCAGTCAGGCCTACTATATGTTGAGAAGAATCCATGTAGATGTTATGTAGACACTTTTATTCTTTCACCTGTCTTTGGGGCTGGGCTTTTATTAATGTCTTTGCATAGGATGTAAGAATCTTTGTTTTTAGATTGTGCCTTACACATGACAGAGGTTCTTGGTTTGTTTCCCCCACCGTTAGAGTTCTGATTAGACAAACACTTTGTTTTCCATCATTCCTTTCAATTCCTTCTCTCATTGCCTTGGCCTGAACCACCATAGGGTGTTATCCTAGTCATGATGTTCCAAGCATCTAAAAGAGGCAAGATTTGGAAAGAGCAATTAGAGTGCATCTTCTCCCCAACTCCACTTCTGCAGCAGACCATTAAATATGCATTTGCACCATTGGTGGCATTCCTAGCATGACTGGGACATAAAACTCTAACCAGCTAAGCCAATCTCAGGGCTCTGTAACTTCCACAATTTTGTGTGAACTGAAGTAGACCTCAGTAAATAAAGGCTCTGTTTGCCTGTGTTTGAAAAATGAGTATATTTCTCTCGGGACTTTAATTGTTATTTATTGCTTAAACTTTAGGGCAATGGATACCCCAGCCATATACATAAATGCTTTGAATGCTGAGCTGCTGGGCAGGTGGTAATGCTTCATTGGGCTACTGGGATAATTTCTTTAGCAGACACAGCAGGAACATGGTCTGTTATTACAGCAAGCTAATAACACCCCGGAGGTGAAAAATAGCATGGAAATTATTGTGCTATTTTTTTAAAATAAAAAGTAACATGGAGGTTTGGTTGTGGAAATAAAATGAAATATGGAGGCAGTAACAAGATTTGGTTGTGGAAATGAAATGGCACAGCATTATGGCAATACTCAGTCATTTTTCAGTGATGTTAGATGAACACTACAGAAAATATTTTTTAAAAAATAAATAAGCCCACTGCCTGTGTTAGCTAGGAATTTTGGTCAAAAACTACCTAGGGGATAAAAAAAAGGCAAGTTCAGCTCTTAAAAAGGTGGAGCCCACACTGGAAATAGGGAAGGCTTTATTCAGTGATTAATCTGTATTTATTTTGGGGTTTATTCAGAGATCTTTTGTGTCTTCAGATCCATAAGAACTGTACTTTCAGAGAGCTTTTGTAAAGCATCACTGACATGATATCACATGCATCAGCCAGTGATGCTTCAAGAAGAAAGTTTAAAATTGTTAGGATTTTTTTTTCCTTTTTCTTAACATTTAGCTAGGGAGAATGTCAGACATGACAGTAAATGCAACTTAGAATTTTTATAAAGAATTTCTTAGATATCTCGATCCTACAGAGAACAAAAATAGACTAAACAGAAAGTATGTACCTGATGACCAAGGGAAAATCTGGAAAAATAAAAAGAATAGAGGTTATGAAAGACAAATCTGTGGAAAAGCTGCAGCAGCTGCTGATATTCTCTGTGCAGTCTCCACTGCTAATCTCCCATGCTTTGGTGCAGGTTTCAGCAAGAAGCACAGGTGAGCACAGAGAGGACAGAGGGGCTTAATCTTTGGTCCTGGAGCGGTGCTCCCTGATGTCACACTCAGCAGGAAACGTAACAGACATTGTCCTTAGAGGTGAAAGTCTCCCAAAGGCTTTGGTTAAAAACTGTGACCAGGGAAAGGATAACAAAGCAACACAAGCACAACAGAGGAGCAAGCCCACCTCTGTCTCTCCTAGCAACTTATGCTTGTTTCCAACTTGCTCTTGACTGCAGCTCTTTTCACATAGGAGAGTAGTTCCTGTGCCATGATTTAGTAACTCTGGAGGACAACCATGCCTTCGACCTGCCCCTTTGTCATCAAATCCCACCAAGTGGTATATTTACATCCTGCATGGCCCCAGTATTCTGTTATAAATCCTGTTTCTAGCCAAGTGTAGTGAGTGTTTATTTCTGTTAGATTCAACTCTAGTGAAAATGCTCAACTGAAGCTTCCTTGCAAGAGTCTGTCAAACTTAACCAAGAAAAATTCATAAAATTCTTTAATTTTCCACAAAGCATGAGGAGGGCATCCAGGACACTTTAGTGTAATAACTCTGGGATGATTGTGTATTCTTTGCTTATTATGCACCTCATATTCTCCATATAATAGAGTTTTCACTTTGTGATCTGCAAGTAAACTTATTTACATGTCAAATATTTCAGCCTTCCAAGATGACAATCACTGGAAGACTATGTAGCTATTATTGTGTTTTGACCCACAGATGAGACCATTTCTTCAAGCTGAGAAGGCAGAGGCAAATCACTTCCCTTTTTTTTCTCTAGATGCAGGTGAGCAGATTTGCGTTATTGTTACACTCATGTATTTTAATTTTCAAACCAATGCACTTGAAAGCTTAAATAACCTTTTTTGTCATGGTGGGAAATAACTTAGGTGGTAGAGTGACATAATTTAAGCAAAGTTAAAGTCACGCTGGCAGTCAAGTCTGCTTAAATGTAACCATCTGTGACAAAAAAGCGCCTTGTCAGTCACTGCAACCTAAGGTAATAAACATGGTACAAAATAGAATCACTTTAAGAGGCCTTTTTTTTTCTTGTCTCCAAAGTGTATAAAAGTTGCCATATGAGAGTATAGGTCACTTATAAAGGTCTTTTATAAGGGAACCATAATCTTTTAACACATCATTTACACGGAATTGTTCCTGAAGTAAATCTTTCCATGCCTAATTAGTGGACACATTCCCAGTCCTGCTGGGACCTGATCCAGGTCTCTCAGGTATCAGCATAGAGAGACTCTAACCAAGTGTTCAAGCTGAAGCAATTTATTATTTAGCAGCTAAGTTGTTAACACAGGTTCTTAATGGAAGTCTGGTCATTGGCCCTATCAGTCTGTTCAATATAAAGTGCTGCTGAGTCTTACAAAGTACAGACAAAAGGGCTCTGCTAAAGCTTCTGTTAATAATCCCAGTGTGTGAAATGCAGCTCATCTGAATAAAGATACTGGAATTTCAAAACCCAGATAACTGCCCCAGAGCGGTCC
>JAOXXN010000001.1:102595696-102606859 GCA_026770055.1 Myrmophylax atrothorax | reverse complement strand
GGCAAATATTGTAGTTTATGAGTATGGGTGTAGGCAGTTAAACTCCACCCTGATGCCCAATCCCATCAGATCTCGGATGAGGGGAATATCCTGTTCTCCAGCATACCAATGCTGGCAGAGTTTCTGTTTTATTGGAAGCCAAGGTGACCCTGACAGTGCATCAATAAAATTTTTCCAATGAGTTTTGTAAGGGAAGCGATTGGCTTCTCCTGTTTTTCAGTGCAGACTGTTTGCTTTTGTCCCCATCCTCAGCTGCACTGAAATTTTGGTTGAAGCAAAGTACAGGGTTCTGGTTGGGGGCTGCAGGGGTGGTGGAGAGCGGCCAGGACTGCCCCATGCTGAGCACAGACAGTTTCAGCTCACTCCATTGGACTCATCGAAAGGCACAGCTGAACCCTGCAGCCACAATAGCAGTGCCTCAGGAAAAGCCTATGTGAGGAAGGGCAAAATGCCACACAGGAGCAAGGGGAAGCCTGTGAAAAACAGCCCTGTGAGAGAAGGAAAAGTTGCTCCAGGTGTCCAAGCAGATATTCCCCAACAACCTCTGGAGAAGACCATGCTAGAGCAGGTCTCCACACTGCTCCACTGTGGAGAAGACCACACTATGGCAGGTGGGCATGCCCTGAAGGAGCTGTGGCCCATGGAAAGCTCACACTGGAGCAGGATCCAGAAGAGCTGTAGCGAAAGGGAAGGAGCCACCCAGGAGAATCGGAAAAGATTGCAGAGGAAGGTGAGGCAGAGAGGAACTGTTACACACTTAGCACATCCCCATTACTTGCACTGCTCATGAGGAGAAAGTAGAGAAGTCAGGAATGAGGGAGTGAAGTTGAGCATGGAAAAAAGAGGCGGGGTGGGAAAGGTATTTTTTTGTCTTTCTCAGCATGGTACTCGTTTGTAATTGACAATTAACTGAATTAATTTTCTCCATGTCATATTTTGCTCATGACATTTGGTAATTGGTGACCAATCTCCCTCTCTTTATCTTGACCCCTGAGCTTTATCATCTTATTTTCTCCCCTGTCCTACTGAGGAGGCAGAATGAAAGAATGGCTGAGCGGGCAGCTGGCCATGGACAACCCACCACAATCATTTACAACAGAAATTGTTACACTTTAGAAGTCACTCTGGGTAAGTACAGCTACTCAGCTAGGTTATTTCTAGCACTCCATGTTGCATGTTTAGTTGTCATGTTTTTCCTCTGTGGACAAATTGCTACCCACTTGTTTCTACAACTATGTAGATGTACGATAAACTCAGGAGACAGGAATACGGCACCATTCAGAGAAGCTTCAGTTCACTCTGCCCCTGTTAATAAGCTGCTTTTCTCCAGCTTCTGCACATTGCTAATTCAATTTAAAAGTAAACACTTTCTGAAGTCTATAATGTGAAAGGCAAAAATCAGACATTTTCATGCAAATTTTGAATTGCTTCCCCATCAGAGGCCCAAGAAACACGGAGATTTTTTTTCAGGAATCTTTTTATATTTTGTCCTATGCTGTCTTGTAGCCTCGGGAAAGTTTACTACCTGTGTATGTTTACTTCAGACTTGTGTTACTGGGAGATTATTTTTGAGCAAATATTCAGCTTGAGAGGAATTTCTCTAGGAGGTGTATCTTGAGTCTTGGACAAATCACATAAATGTGATGGGTTTTAAGAACTGAGAGAGAAGTAAAATTAGTCTATTACAGGTCAGTTTTCCATGCTCGTGCAAACTGCTCTTGCTGTCAAAAATAGTTCACATATTTCACTGTGAAGTGTTTTGCAAGCAAGAGGCCTGGTTTAGTAAGTAAATGAACTTTGGAGTACTTGGAATACTTTTTTTGATTTTTATGTGTTATGGAAAAAAATTTGGTAAAATCCTCATGCTCACTGTTTTGTGCTGAAAATGTGATTTTTAGGGGATAAGATTTTTTTCTTATCACCCCATATCTTCCTGGTATTTTCTACCAGTTCAGTGGACATTGTATTCTCTAAGAAAACAGAAGTTTGGAACAGATTAAAAGTCACCTCATGGATTTGGAGGTTCAGTTGAAGTCTCTATTTTCACCTAAGTATAATGGCTGAGAGGAACCTACTTGGTTTCACAAATAGGATATGTAACCCCCACTTTTTAAGGTAAAGAGCTCATTTCTTTCTATGAAATTAAACCTTCAGACAGCTTTGGAACACCATGCACTTTTATTTTATCAGCAAAATTGTCAGGAAACGATAATCTTTACTTTCTAAACTCCAACATATTTCCTGTGCCTTTATTTTAATTGCATGTGCTGATGAAGTGTGTACATTCCTCTTTTAAATGCACTGAGATTGCGTCTTCCTACCCAAAGAGTACAGCTTCTTATTGTAAGTCCTGTAACAGGCATTTTTGTTGTTTTTTCAGATTAAAACACAGATAAATACTTGGTTAAAAAACATTTGAATAAATCTTGTTCCTACTGATATTTTTTCATAATGTTTGTCAAGAATTACAGCAGCCAGGAACTATCTTGAGATTGCTGTGGTGGTATGAAACAACTTTTGAGCACAGTCAGTGCTGCGTAGCATAGTGATGATGAAATTCCTCTTGAGGAATCTAAACTATAAAAGGTCGAAGGATCTTCACACATCTTTCAGTTAAATTAAATTCCATGCTGGTTTTATTTTTGTGCATTGCCTCTCAGGATGTAATACCAAGTGCTGCTGGTAAGATAACAAAGATACCATTTTTCTTTTTGTTTTCTTTGTCCTATCCTATTAACAAACCTTGCTCTCAACTACTTAGAGTCCTTCTGACAGTAAAACAAGTGAAAAAAGTTACAAGTTTTTTCAGCCTGAACCAACACTGTGGCTGGCCAAAGGTTCATGTTTTGGATATGCTACAAAGCAAGCTACTGTAGTCATGAGTCCGCTCTGCATCAGTTACTGTTGACCAGACATGAACCATGGGTGCACCTTACAGGCCACTGTTTGCATGTCCTCTGTTATAGATTATTAACCACAGTGAGTTAAATAGCTAGTAATTATCTACATGTTGATGAATATTTATAGGAGTTCTCAGTATAAATACATTTTAAAGGGAGTTCAGGGTTGCTGTTGTCTAGATTATAAAAAAGGAGTCTGTTTAGATTTTAAAGACTATTTCATACTGTTTAAAAGTGAAAGAGAAAAAATTTATATCCAACACCGTATCTACAAAGCAGACCATGCTTAGAAACTGCAGCAAAGCTGTGAGTTGCAAACATAGCTTTTCAAGGAAAACTTAGTAGCCTGAGGGGAAAAATTGTAGAATTACTGAAGTGCCTTCACAGAGTAAATTACATTTACTTTTCAAATATTTCTTGTTATTGAACAAAAGAAGAAAAATGTGGCTGGCCCTGGGCTTCCAGAGTTAACAGCATATCCATCTATAAGCACAGATGGATACAAACAGCATAGATGTCTATCTATGAATTATCTGTAGGGAGACATCCCCTGGAGTTGAACCTGCTCCTGTTTCCCACTGAGTCCCTCTATGTCCCTGTGCTCAGAGGGAACATGATGCCTGGTGTGCCAGGAATCCTCTGCTTGTTCACATTGCACTAATCCTGCCATTTAGGTAATCCCAGACTCAAACCCAGGGAGGAACTGACAGATTACATGCAATTACTGCTATCAAATCAAATTTTAATTTCTTTCCAAGGCTAAGAGTGCTAAGCATGTTACGTATATTCTTCAAATTGTTTGTATAACCACTTCATGGATATTAATTGTTAAACTGTTTCATTAATTCTTTTTGGTGAATTTTAAGATATTTGGTATCCTTCTGAAGGAGAATTAAGTTTTATTTATCCTCTCTCTCTTTTCCACTTAGGGTAGAGGAAAGGGCACAGTTGCTTTTGCAGTGTTTTTTTCTTGTTTTTTTTTAAGATAGAATAGTGTGTGTTGTGTAAGAGTCCCAGAAAGATTATGGATTAATGGTGTCACCTTAATACTTTATAAAGGGCTTTGGTAGCATTAGAATATTACTTAAGTAACCTTAACAACAATTTAGAAACCACTTACAAAACTAATTTTAAAAGGCATCTAATGAAGTTTGAGAACCACAACAAATTATTAGCTGAGATTAGTAGCTATTTTGTCCCTGCATGCTTCATGACTTTGGTAGGAGGCAGTTTCTGCATATGTATTGTTTTGTCACTTAAGAAAACAGGAATTGGATCTAACACAATAACAAGGCACTAATTTACAGGTTTATTGCAGTGTATTCAGAGTTGCATATTTTCACATAAAAGCACACTGAGAATCTTATAAGTAAATTAAAATAGAAAGTGTCCTAATAAAAAAGCATTAAACCTGTGTGAAAAAAATGGTGGGGCCAAGTAAATAGAACTGTACAGAAAATATAATTTATTAACAATGTTTTTATGATAAATATGCAATTTAAAAATAAACTGGGTTTGTCTGCATTGTACCCAGACATCCATCTAAGAAAGGACCTTCATAACACCAAAATTTTTTCCAAGATGATGGATCTTCAGTCAGTCTGACTACCAGCTGGATAAAGATAAGCCATTTAAACACTCTCTGGGTCATGTCTGGTGTGTAAAAATAACCACACTTCACTAGACAGGTCAAAGATACTTCAGATCCACTGTCCTGTCTCTGGCAATAGCCAGGAGCATGTGCCTAGGGAACAGGTACCCCTCAGTTATGCTCTCAGCTTCCAGCAGCCTGTGGCCATTCAGTCAAAAACCAAGTAAAACAAGGGGGTTAAATGGGATTTTCCTCCATGAAATTATCTAATTTTTTATTTAACTCATATTTACATTTAGCCTCTGTGCCACGTTGCGCTAGTCAGTTCCACATTATAATTGCACTTTTTTTTTTTTTTAAAGAAATCTGATTCTTTCTCATATTACTTTTCAGGAATATTTCAAAGAATTTCAGAAAGACTGCCTTGAGGTTAAAGACTTTTCAGATCAGTCACCCATGATTTTATAGCTACAGCTGAGATCATTGCCTGTCACTGTAGTAAAGGGATCAGATAAAATTTCTGAACGGTGTTGTCTTCCTACATCCCTAAGCCCAAACGTCTCATACCTGTGTCTTGCGGAGACTGATGGTGCTAATACAGAACACCGAGAGAGACTTAGTAAGAATTTAGCTGTGGGGGAGGATGGGAGTCAGAGTTTAGTCCCTTGAAGCTTCTCTCTAGAATAGATATGGCTTTCTCTATCCTGATATTGTTGTTCTCATTGTCTGCAATTTTTATGTTTCAAATGCTTCCTTAAACTTTCCCCTATATTTTATAGCATCATCCATGGAAAACTTAAAATCTCCTAGATACAGTTTATCAGACCCTCAAGGGTCTTTTGTTTCACAGCCTGTGTCAATAACTTTGAGTCCCCACTATCACATATGAAGGTGCAAGTGCAGGTGCCATCTGGAACAGTGCCGAGAGGTTCTATGTAACCTGGATGGTTTTTTTTCAACCCTATCCACTGGAAAATAAGCACATGGTATATCTTTGATACAGGCATTACTCAGGCAATAGGTTTCTCTGTGCAACTGTTGATGTTGAATTAAATTCTTTGGAATTAAATTCTAGTTTTTACTCTGATGCAAAATTTCAGCTTCTTTTTAAACCTCATGTTTATGGCAGAATTTAATACAAATTTTTTAATCCTTTCTTGTGCTTTACATTCTCAAGGTCCTGTCAGTCTCTCTGCTTCCTGTTTCTTTTCTTCCTCGAGTTGCCTTCCCTCCCATTTGTATCATTGCCTGCAGACCTACAGTGCAAGTTTTTCTCTACTTCAGCATTCTCCCTCCTTCTACTTCTGGACTTCACTTGGAGGGTAATATACATGAAGAAATGCCCCAGCTAACCTGGACATGGAGATGCAATAAATCTGAGAAAACTGTGCTTTAAATAGAGAAGCAACTTTTCCTCAGAGTGAAAGTGAGGGATATTAAATGCCTAAAAAGAACAGTGTTGCCAGCATAGCCCTTCTAATCTGTGTGTGCTTCATCACTATAATCCCTCAGTAAAGCTATTCTAATAGGACCATGGCCAAGAAAATTCCTCTAAAAGCAGTTTCTTCTCCTATTTGCACCTAATTCTTAGCTTCCATGTTTCCATTTTATTCTGGGTTATTGCGCTGCTTTGTTAAATCTTCTGGGTGTTTTCTCTTCTGTTTTAATTATGACCTTAGCTGGCAAGCATCTCGTGCTTGTTCATATGCTTATTTTGCCAAATGTGCAAAATTTGAGGGTTTTTTTTTTCAGATTCATCAAACAGATATTTTAGAATGGCTTGAGGATTATCTTGAAGAATTATTGAAGTAAACGTAGATTTTTCTGACTTTTTAACCTTGTCTTCCAGAAGGACAATCACAACAGAGTTAGGAGAGCCTTCCATGCCACATGAAAGAAATGTACATGTTTTCAAGGAGTGAGATGTGACTGAGATGACGTAGGTTTTGATACTTGCATCAGTGCTGGGGATTTTTGAGAAGAATGTTTGAAAATGAAAATGTAAAAAAAATTGTTGCAGATCCCTGTATTTTCAAAGAAAAAAAAGTCTATGGGTTCTGAAATTTATAGTTCAAACCTTTGATTTTTTTCTTTTGAATACTGCTATTATTTCTGTGGGAAGAGAGGGTGGAAAGTCTGAGTAACATCTGAGTTTGCAAAACCTTCCTCTTTTCATTAAACAAGAAATTTGGTAGGTATACACCTAGAAGATTCTGTGTCAGTATTTCCAGTTCCTAGCTATTGAAAATTTAGATCTGATGAACCATGAAAGACTGAAGATTACTGCTTTAAGCTACCTTTCCTTTGCTTGCTAGTCCTGCTTATTACAAATATAACATTCTTTGCCTGTGATATTTTGAAGAGCAGTATTTCCAAATACCAATTCACATGTTTCAGATTTATTCTGCTTTTATTCAGTATTTCATACAGAAAATCCCTGCTGCTTCTCAATATTGAAGGTCTTGATCTTATAACTGACAGCACATTAGTAGGCAGCTATTATTGCTCTGGGGAAACTGCTGAAAGCGATACAAGGAAACACTAGAGATTAAAAAAAACACCTTTTAATGACAGCTACAGTATATGTTGCTATTGAAGTCTTCCAGTGTGCTGTTTTCTCCCTTCTGTCCCTCCTCAGCAGCACTGCCCTGACTGGCTGCAGACTCGTTTATGCAATGTGGTTACAAATATGTGTTAAAAGTCTGTTCCAGTGACAGTCCAGCTTAGTGTCCTTTTGCAGTGAAGGCTTGTACCTATTTCTGAAAAATATTTTGTAAATCTTACCTAACATAATTGGCATGTCACAGCTCTCTGCTTGCCTAAAGAATTAGACTGAGTTCAAAATGCTGCATGACCACGTAAACCTGCATGCCATGGCGTAAGGCCTGCCCTAAACCTCATGCAGCATGAGCAGCCTGCCTGTCAGGCTGTGCCACCCTCACTGCTCACACCCCCCAGGTGCACCACCGCTCATCCCTCCTGGAACCAGAAAAACAGGTCTCATGACATGCCCAGCACTAGTGTTCAGTTTCTTTGCAGTTTTAAGAAGTTTCTTTGCAGTTTTAAGATCAAATTCATCTCTCATGACTGTTGACACCGCTTTTGCCACTGAATCAGCATGAACCTAAGCCCAGAGGACAATTCATCTCATGCAGCTACACAGCACTCCAAGGCAACCAGACTGTCCTCTGCAGAGAAATGCTGCTCAGGTGATGCTCTCTGTCCTCCTGTAAGACACCACTGGAGTGCCACTGGTGAGACAACACCTTTGCAGGAGGCTTAAGTGTCACAGTTGTATTTTTACATTCTACCACAACTACTGCATACCATAGTATACACTGTAAGGCTGAAATGCTGCAGTAGGCTTCTATGTACTGCAATACAGCATAGATATTATGACACTGCAAGTTTCCACAAACAATTGGAATCAGGAGAAGCAGAAGTACTGCACCCCCTCTACTGCTCACCACCCTTTTCCACTTTTGTTTTATCTGTTCTCTTGTAGAACCCAATGCTTAGTGAGACCAGGCAATGCAAAAATGTAAATATTATTGTCTAAAGCCAGCTATATTTATTAGTATTCAATGTCATTGCAAGCTTTTTCCTGGATTTTTTCTTAACACGTCTTCCCAAGTGCAACCACAAACACTCATCTGGCCTAAGGGAATGGAAAAGATGGGATTGAATGAGCAGTGGCAGTGAGGAAGCAATTTTTAGAACAACAATAGCTTACAGAAGACTTGAATGCTTGTAGAACTGTTGTCTAAAGACAATGGCAAGGTTTTTATGCTTAGTGTACATCTGCTTTGAGTTCTTTTCAGGTTATTCAAGTTAAATCGTGTTACAGTTTTGACTTTTAAGGTAAGACTTGAATCCAGGTATATACCAAAGTAATAAAAATGAAAAGTCAGTTACGACAAAGCAGCTGCACAAAATGTATCCAAGTATTAAAATGGGGTTGAAGCTTTAATTACTAAAATGAAGGTTTAGAAACTACTCTAAAAGTTCCTGCATGTTGCTTTTTCAATATTCATCCAGTTGAAACAGTTTTAGCACCACAGATGCCAGTACAAGATGAGAAATGGTATAATCAGTTCATCTGAGGCTCTGCAGACTGACTGTGCACAAAGACCGTAATCAGCTGATAAAACCACAAGGCACTAAAACTGGGCACCAGTAATCTTGCTAGGGTGCTATATTTGCTTAGTCTATCTTGGTAGCGATCTGTAAGAGGTTTAAAGTAGCTCTCAAAGGCAGTGTTGGTGTTTGAATGATCATTGTTGGGAAGCAAGAATCAACATTTGGATGAATAAATACTGAAAAAGTTTACCTGGTATGTTTGATGCAATGGGTGCTGCTGGATCAGCAGATGACATTAATGCTATGGAAATTCACCATTGGTACACAAAATTTATGAAGGAGTGCCCGTCTGGACAACTTTGTCTGCATGAATTTAAACATGTCCTGAATCTACATGGACTTACCCCAGAAGCTGACAGCTATGTTGATCAAGTATTTCACACATTTGACATGAATAAGGTAAGAATTCATCCTTGACTTCCTGGCTTTCTTAAGGTTGTATCATTTGATGTGCCCAGACACGTGTCTCAGAGAGCTGGGAAGGCTCCCTACTCAGAAATAATGAAAGTGATTCAGACATGATGCAATAAGAAATTATGAGCAGATAAACATGAGTGGCAGGCAAACAATTTTGAATGCTCTGTTCCCAGTACATTTTGCCAATTTTAAAGTTGCATACAGTTATTCTAATACATGTTAATGGTTTCTCATCTTTGAAAGCCAGATTTTTTTATTATATTTAGTGTGTATTAATAACTGAATTTTTTTATTTATCTACCTGCTTGAACAATCTTTCTAAAGTACTAAGTGTTTGGCTGGATCCATAAGTATTAAAGTTTTAAGATTATGCAACATAGACACAACATGATTTCTTCTGTCACTGGATTCATTCTGAGCACCTTCTGTGGCTTAATTCAATCCCCCTTTTCCAAAGGCACTCCTGTCTGGTTTAGATTCATCATCCCAATTTTACTGCTTTACATTCTGTGTCATCCTAAATATACATCCAGCAGCTGTTAGCTGCATTGCTGTCTGATATTCTTCAAACTCAATGTTCATACAGGCTCCTTTTTGCCACAAGACTCATACACATGACTGTGCCTTGTCATTTTCCCTTTAAGCCAAAGTAACACTTTCTATCAAATGCTACTAGAAAAGTAAGAGTCATCTGTAATTCCTACAAAAGTATTTGTCCTTGACTGAAATAAGGTTTAGGCTGAATTGTCAGTAGTACAAGCTCAGATTTCAGGTAATAGAACAGATGAGCCCATCATGGTATAAAAAAATTAATTTTAAAAAAGTGTTCTCTATCCACATAGAGATACACTATGAAAAGTACGAACTATCAGAGCTCAGATATACTATGAAAAATGTATTTTTACATTACACAAATTACTTTAGTGGCAAGTTAAAACTAGTCCAAATAGTAGCCACAGCTACTCCAGACAGTTTCTTGTTCCAGAAATGGCCCTTCTGTTCTTCATTATTAAAAGAATTGTATTTGTTTCAGAAAATGCTGAGAGTATAAGGTACTCTTTGTGCTTTTACAAACAACATTAAGGTTTTTTATGGTGCCCAGCAGACTAAGAATTCCCAGAGTCAGTACCTCTGTTACACTGTTTTCTTGTTACGCATATTTCCACACACACCTTCACTCAGCTTGGTTTTTCAGAATTATGTAATTCTTTCTTGTATAATCTTCAAGGAGTGTTCTATAAAGTCAGGCTCATTGCATGTTCTTTTCTTCCCCCCACCAATTACCAGATGGTTAAACATACTGGAATTTGATTGAGTAGCATCACCTAACTCAATATAATTACAGATGATGAGCAAACTTCCCATCCACAAACATGGAACTTGAATGGCAGGAATTGTCAGCTTGCTGTGTTCTTTTCAATTACTAAATCAATGCACTAAGTTCCCCACTAAAGCTTTATCAGTGCTAACCTTGGGCAACATCCTTGGACACTGTCTCAGCTCATCTGGAGCTTTTCCACTTTAGCTTTAAAGTGTACTGCAAAAAGCTCTTGACACTTCAATGCTCTTGAAAAGCATTCAGAAATACTTATAAAATTTATTTTAGACAAATACTTTCAAAGTAACTACTGACTTGAGGATGCTTCAGAAAGTTGAGCCTGCAGCTGGTTTTAGCTGTTTTTCAGAAAACTGGACTATGAAATAAAAACTTCCTGAAATCAGGCTTCTGTCAAGAAAACAGCATACCAGTGCAGGGCCAACCACATGCACAGGGAAACTGAGCCTTTGCTATAATTAGATAACTGAGGGGTTTGAGAGAGAGGAAGAAAGCAAGTAGACTTCAAACAGTTTTGTGCCAACAGAAAAGCCTGGAAGAACTTGCCACTACTGTCAATACCGGTCTCTATATTTGGAAAATATCTATTGAACTCAGCAAATAGTGCATCCAGTATAGGCAGATAGCACAGAATAAATCAGATACCAACTTTCAGGGCACGGTTACTTTTCACCTTACCCTATTCAGCTTTCTCTACCATTTGCAGTCTTTGCAATACTATGTGCAATCAAAATTGTAACAGTTTTCTTCACTTGTTTATACTACTTACAGGATCAAGA
>JAOXXN010000001.1:102566489-102584674 GCA_026770055.1 Myrmophylax atrothorax | reverse complement strand
TACAGAAGTATTACTGATACTTAAGTCCTTCCCTGAGCTTACAGAGGAAGAAGGAATTCAGCTCCTGAAAGCTGTAAAATAGCAAGAGTGAAGAAACCTGTATTAAATCCACTTATCAGACCAAAGTGATTCTTTCTAAAGAAGTTACAGTAAAAGAGTGCTCTTCCACTCAGGTTCTGTCACAAGGCTGGTGGCCAAAATTGTGTGTTATATCTAGAAGTCCATGCTCAGAGGGAGGTAATAGGGTGCAGTTGTACATAAATGCAAGATAACACACAGCATACTTATGATTAAAAGTACCTCAAAGAGGAAACCAAAGGGCTCAATTTTTGGAAAGGCTTAATCCACTTACAGCAAAGAGGTTGTAATGATGGGCATTTCTGTTTGCACTCTCAATCTTTTCCATCCTTATTTACAGCAAAACTTACAGCTATTTGTTACAGGCCATCTAGGATTAGACTCTTTTGTATTGCTAATGGTTTGTATATAGTTCAAAATCAATTCTTTTTAGGATCTCCTCATTTTTCTTTTCATAACATGCATGTTTGTAGCCAATGGGAGAGTCACAAACTACAATTTGAGCATGGTGCTCTTTGCTTCGACTTGAGCCAGATTGTGAAATCCCATCTATTTTAGAACTGGGTATTAAAGGTAATCGCTCATGAATAAAGATAGGTGCTCAATAAAAATAGAAACCTACGCTGTAAGATGTTTAACGTGGCCATTTAAAAGCCATATTAACCTGAGTTGTGGTCATGAGCAGGACTGAACCTGAGAGACAGAAATGTGAATAGAGACAGTTTCTCTGTAATAACATGGGTGCCCACGAATCAATACCAAAAGATGCCCCTGCACAGATGCACCATTATTACAGCAAATTTATGAGAGAATGTCCATCTGGGATGCTTAGTCTGCATGAATTCAAGAGACTTTTGGATCTTCCAGGACTGGATCCAGAGGGAGAGCTATACATTAAACGGGTGTTTGAGATCTTTGATCTGAATCACGTAAGCCTTCTTTTCTTTATTTTATTTTTTTATCTCATGCTATTGCTTTGTTTGCGATCTGTAGTTTGCAAGGTCATCTTTGTGCTCTGCTCCCAAAACTGCTGTTGTAAACTGGGTTGTCATTATGGTGCACTAGAGGTGAAGAAATGGGACTGCTTTGAGAGCTCGGAGTAAGACTTTTTTAGTATTTTCCAGGAGCACTTAAAAACTGTCAAGAAACAATTCTGAAAATTAAATGTAATTTCCAGTTCATTGTTTATTCTTCTATCCATTGCTTATCCTATGTTTGTACAAAGCATATGAAAACACAGGTATGCTCGAAGTCACTAGGTTCTTACAACAGTGTTAGACAGAGGGGAAATATGGTCTGCACTTAACTGAAGATGAAGTGCAGTGTAGATAAATGGATTGTCTCAAAGTACTATATTGAACCTGTGGCAGAGAGGAAAATGTAACTCAGATGAGATGATCACACATGGTGTACAAGTTACAAGTCCAAACAGACTACCGAATGAAGAGGTCAAGCAGTTTCTCCAGGCATAATTTCTAATTTACCCTCCCTGCTACTGCAGTAACTGCTTGTCATTGCAATCAGATCTCTGTAATGTAGCTGACTCCCAGAAATATAATATATACTTTCCTTAGCTGAAGACATGGTCATCTGGTATTTCTGTGTAGCACCTTTCAGTAGGTGTAGAAGACCTTAGCTGGTGTGTCTGTGGAGGGAAAGGGCAAAAGACATCAGAGGATCTGACAACTGACAGATTGGCAGACAAGTGCGGGCTGTTTTCTTAGTCTGTCTTGAGCACTGCCTCATGCTTGTAAGGTCCTGGAGCTGGTGACCTCCAGCCCTCCATGCATTGCAGTGCTGCAGTGTCCTGGGGCACTGCCTGTCAGCATATGCTCTGCAGTGTTGTGAAACCTTTGGATTTCTGAGACACATTTAAAACAGGCATTATATGCTAATTTTTGCTTCTCTATCTGGTGTTACATAGCTGTGTCACCCTGCTCTTCAGGCTGTCATCACTCATATATGAAGCAGTTAAGTTGCCAGATATCAAAGCAACTTTTCTCATAAGAAGTAGAGGACAAATGCTTGGGGCAACTCAATACATGTTTTAAATGTAGATAGACAGATGTAGATGTATAATGTTGAGAACAGACAGACATGAGATGCTGCACCAGGATTGCCATCTGGAGAACACGCTGCCTTTTCACCATGGTTTTCAGGATTGCTGTCCTGAAAGATCTCAGCTGCTTCATCTGTGTGACTGAACTTGCTCTTTTAATGGGAAACTTCTTGCTGCCTCTTTTTGAGCTTTTGCCATCATCCTTATCTTCCTGAGATAAACTAAGATCAATACAGGCTAAAGAATGGAAAAACAGGGTAAAGACCAGGATTTCAGTTTCACAGAGAAACTGCTTCATCACCCATCATAGTGCTAACCATCACATCTTTCAGGAACACATCCTTGGAGAGCAGCAGGGTATGGCTGTGTAGCAAACACAAGAGAAAGAATTCTCCTACTGTCTTTCACCTTGTCTGTATTTTGGAATTCTTGGAGTTGTAGTTACCAGACCAAGGAGGGGTGGCCTGTTCGATTACAGCAAACTGGGTGGGTTGGAATGCAGTTGCTCTGCCAGAGAAGGCCATGTGTGTCCAGATGGTGCCTTAGTGTAGCACTTCTTCTAGTCCCTACAGATACCCCTTTTTTTCAGGTGTTTCACATCCAGTTTGCTGAAAATTTCAGCTCTCCCTGTAACATGGAGTTCAACTGTACAGCAAGAACATTCCAACCTATAGATCAGTTTCCAGGCTAAAAGAAAAAATAGGAATTAAGCCCTCAGAAAAATAAAGTAGAGGAATAGCTATTAAAAAAATTACAGCAACCAGGAATCAAGCTGGAGTGCAGCAAGGCTGTGAAATCTATGCTGATCACTAGCCTGTGAGCATTTGTAAAGGTATGTTAGGTTTTGAGAGGATCAACCTGGTTAGGAAAGGACGTCAGGCAAACAGAATTAAAGCCAGTGTATTCAAGATGTTCAGACATTTTTATTCAGAAAAAAATAAAATGGAAAGGAACAATATAAGATCTAAGATTTATATCCTGGGCCCACAACATCTTTTTACAGAGTGTTGCAGATCTGTTTCATTTTAATATCTCTTCAGCACAAGTATTCCTGTTACCATATAGCCTTTTTCTTTTTCTAGCATTGCTAACAGCCCTCTGTTCTCTCAACTTTTTTTCCCTTTATTACCACAAATAATAATCACTATGATTCAGGAATACTTTTAGAAACAACAAGCATCAATCAAACACTTTTCAAGTACAGGACTGCGGTGATTTTTATTTGATCGACCTGTGAATAAAGTGGCAACAGCCCAGCCTCTCAGGTCAGGAAGAAAGGAACAGTTTATGTTGTTGATAAGGTAAAATAAGATGATCTCCTTATTCCATACACTCACTATTTGTCCTATAACCTTTCTACAGCTTTTTCTCCTCCCCAGGATTTTTGGCAGAGATGTAGACTTTGATACTGAAAAGTGCTTTTTAGTTAAGTACAGATGTAAGAAGAGTGGTCAGTGGATGGCTGACTGGGACTATGACTCTGTGGGCTCTGAAATCACATCATGATTGCACAAATAAGGGTACAATATCTTTCTATGTAGAACACTTAGGCACTGTGCAGTATTAAACAGAAGATAATCTTTCATCCCAAGCCACAGAAGTTAATGGATGTAAGTGGTTGCAAGCAGAACACACAAATTCAGAAATATTTTGGACATTTGAATTTTTGCTTACATTCAGTTCCTTGAGTACTATAACAACTTCTCAGGTATGTAGATCAAAATTTTATTTCCTTTGCTATGGCATTCTTGTCTGGTTTTTGTTTTCCAGTAAAGGGATCATTATTCCAGTAAGTGGCAAAGTATGCAAAACTTCTTGATAGAAATTGTTTTCTTCCTCTTAATAGTACCCTTTATATAGAAGTGCTGTTATAATTAAACAGCTACCATAGTTACAGAATATCTTGATCAAAATATAGCCTGCTCCCATGCTTCCCCCAGCTGATTTTTTTGTAGATCTTTTTCCTTTCTAACCATGGTTTAATAGTGGGCTTTTTATAGTTTAAAATTGTTATGACTTCTATTGCTTAGAGTTTAACATAAGAGCATATAGTTTGGGGACTAGTTTACAGTTGATCTGAATCTAAAGCAAGTCATTAGGGAAAACTTGAGTCATTTAATATGATCTTCTATTCTCAGCATAAAAGATACTTTTCTTATGTAGGCTTCCATTTTCTCAAAATAGGAACCTGCTCAGAGAGCTCTGCTAAAGGTTTAGCCCTGAGATTAATCTACTATTCCAACTACAGCAGCCTAATGCCTTTTGACTTAAGCTGAGGACATCCATGCTTGGAGGTATTCTATCACAGAATAAGATGATAAAACACTCTTGGAAAGTTGCATAGACTTCTTCCTCTGTGTTTCATGTGTGCCCAGTTAAAAACCTCTAGCATGTAAGATGTGGAATATTAACATGCATCATGGGATGCCAATGAGACTGTGGCAAGGGAAGGTAATTACTGTTGCCACTTGCATTTCACCTCCTCATTAGCCTTCCTGCTTCCAGATGAAGCCTCTTACAGACATGCTTCTCCTTCTTAGGTTTTTCCATTAAAAGAAAACCAAACAAATTTCCAGTAAACCAAAAATAGTTAAAAATTAATTATGGCAGCATGGTAAATTTTTTTGAAATTTGTGACAGATTGAAAGACTTCACTCAACTGATTCAGATAAATACCAACAGGAATTCAGCTGCAAGCCAAACTTCATTATTCCTTGTATTTCTTTAGGTTAGAGATAATAGAGTAGTTCAGCTCCCCACTCACGGAAATTGCTATGGCCAGTGCACGTATGCCAGGGAAGGGTATAGCCTCACAGAGCAATTCAATGTCATGTAGAGATTGAGGTCATCTCTGGTCTTGGCAACAGGCAGATCATGTAAGCTCAGAGCATTGCACTAAGTTACCGTGCCAAAATGCTGCTGTGGCTGTTTGGCTTCTTGGACTCAATTACCTCATGTGCATATGTGTGTCAGAGCATAGTACTATACATGAAATCACACCTCTGGCTCCACAGAGTGCACCTGTTCAATGTACAAAGGCTGTTTCCAGTCAGGACATACATGTTTCAGTGGGAGGCTAGTGACAAGGACAATGTCCTAAAAGGTTTCTTGTCAGGAACATGCTAAATAAATGTTAACCATTTCTGGTGCGTCTCTTGTGCAGACCATGAGAAGTTTCATAATTAAATGACCTTATACACCAAGTACACAGATGTCTAATTTTTTGACGTTTCTCAAAAACAAGGACTATGCGTGAAGACTTTTCAGCCATTCCTTGACTTCTCTGTAATATTTTGCTAATAATTAAACAAACAAATAAACGTGCTAGTGAAGTTTGAATGTTATTTTTCATCATTTTTAGCAGCACTGAAAATAGAGATGCTGAATGTTCAGAACTGTACTTGCAAAGTTAACTTTCCTTGAGATTATCACCAGGAGTGCAGGAGGAGCATTTCAGCAAACATTTTATTGATGACTCATACATTAATACTTGTAAGCATTACTTATATAATGACATTGGCAGTCTAATAAATGGTAGGTTTATCTTTTCTCACAGCTTTCCAATGAAGACCTTCAAAAATAATGTGTTTATTAAAATACAAGTGCAACAAAATTCATTTTTTAAAAGATCACCTTTATTAGATTTTAAATGGATCCCTCTTTAGGGAAAAATTATCTCAGTCTTCTTCATCCTTAAGCTCTTTGTAATACAAAAATGAATAATCTGGAAGCACATACAAATAAATTTAATTCTTCCTACTTTTTTATTACCTCTGCATTTAAGTCTACACATAACTGGCATGCAGTCCTGGTTCATGCAACCTACTGATGAATTTTAGAGGGGAAACAGCTATGTTTCTCTAAAATACCTCAGTATACTCAGTATACTGATGTATATTTGGTTTTCTGTGACAATATATATCATAGTTCAGAGCAATTATGTCTGTCAAAATGAGGTTCCACCAATGTCAGAGGAGAAAACATACCTAGGAAAATAATGTTTAGTGTATCCATAATGAAATTAGCAGTGTTAGTTGCTCTAAAGCAGAACTAAGGACAAATGCTATAGTCAGCACTGCTATTATTTAACACTTAAAGAATCTTCTTTTTTTTTAAATCAGAAACCCAGATCATTTTCATTCACTTCCCCTGGCTTGCAGATAGGTTATGCCACTACTAAAAATGAAAACTGAATACTGAGAGGATTGATTGATTGATTGATTGATTGGGTTCTTATGACCTATGAAGGACAAAATTTGCATAGCCATTTAACATGAAGATTCATACTGAAAATGGGATGCTGCTATTGTAGTTCTCTTACTGCTTCTTTTGGCATTAATTGAAACTAGCTACAGGAATACCTGTCTATTGCTTTGTAAGAAAATCGGATTTTAAAAGGTAGGATTACTGTGAATTGCAAAGAAGATTAATAGGTATGTGGCACTGAAGAAAAATTATGCAAGTTCAAGAATTTTCTGTTAACATTTATAAAGCATTAGACAGACCACAAACAGTATTTTCTGCTATACTTTTTATGCAGAGATAAAGTTGGTAGATGCACAAAAATGGACACCCCACAGCAGTTTTAGAAATCATTAGATGAGGCACCAGTTAATGTCAATTTTTAATCATTTTTCTAGTTTGTGCTTTTCATTTAAAATTTAAAGTAGTTCTGATAAAATAGAGTTCATCTGACATAATTATACAGATTAGAATGATAAAAAAATTTTAAAGGAATCCATTTTAAAACATAAAGTAGAAAGTTTAAAAAGGCTGTTTGATGTAGAACAGATAATAAGGACAGCAAAAATGTGTTATTTCAATATAACTTTGTTGTGCACCAAAATGACTACGCAACAAAGTAAACAAAATATCAAGCTACATTTTTTTTTCCTGAAGGATAATTGTTTCCCTTCACTCCTTGTACTTTGCACAATGCTGACAAGTGTTGGGAGGTATCCCACCTTTCCTTTTTTCTTATCCTAGCTCTTTCTCCACTGCCCCATTGTGTATTTTTAGTTCAGATTTTCGTGTAGACTTTTCAGCACCTGATTTTGTGTTCTGGATATAAATATAAGTTTTCTTCTTTGGTTATAGGGACATGAATGTGATTAGCCAAGTACATCTTCTTTGGTATTGTGACAGAAGGAAATGAGTCATTTGGCCACAAAATTCTCTGTGAAAGCAGTGGTTGCACCTCATATTCCACAAAAAGCATGTAAATGTTCACAGAAATATGTAATATTTTTCAGAGGTGTTTTTTCAATTATTGCAACTTATTCTTCATTTGTCTTTCAGTCATTTTCTTCCTCCACCTTTTCCCCCTTCTTAAGATTTGTGAGAGACAGAGGAACACTATTTTCATCTGTTTGAGGCAATTAATCTAGAGATTCTAGTGAAGGCATTATTTTGTTAAAGATTGACATGACCCAACCATGCAAGGGTAACCTAGCACTATGTGTTAGCTGCCTTCCACATACAGAAGGCAGGAAGAGCTCTCAACGGATGAAATAAAATGAGTGCTGGTGAGCAGTGCTTCAAAAACTACCTGGAACCTAAATCTTAAGTGTTTCCACCTCCTATGGGATTAACTATAATGGTTCAGGGGATCTTTGCTAACTCTCCTCTGCTGGAAAATTACATCTTCAACTGGGCTTTTCTTTCTCAGATTGTCTTGCTCTGATGTGTCCTCAAAACCAGGAATAGCTGCAGTGCCATGAATAGTCAGGCTGCTTAAGGAACTGTTTAGTCTATTGGCTACATCCTTACATGTTTGCAGTGTAACCAAATTTGACACAGTAAGATTGAGTGCACTAGTTAATAGTTATGCAAAGCAGGGAGAGTAAGGATGATGATCAGCAAAATATTTTCTCAAAATTTCCTGAACAACTTTCATCTTTTGTTTCCTAAGTTGTTGAATAGTTGTGCAAATGTAAGTTTCTCAACACCCATAATTTTAGGGATACCTTCAGCCTGAAATGATTCCTTGGACACTTCTCTTAGCTGACTCTAACCAGCCAGTTTAACCAAGGCAATAATGTTGCAGCAGCAACATCTGCATTACAAACTAGACTATGTGGCCAAGAGCCATGTAAGCTGGTCTTGTGTCCAGGCAGGTTATGTTTGACATTATTCTTTTACCATGGTTCTTGTGTTGGCCCAGCATATGTAATAGCACTACCACTTTGCCCAGAGAAGTCTAATACTCACTTTTTCATATTTTGAAGCCTTTTTCACTCTCATAATTGCCTCCAGTCTCCACAACAAGAAATGCTTAGAAAATTTATTTTCTTTTCATGACAGTCATACCTATCACGTTGTAGTCAGCAATAAAAGCCTGTGTGTCAAAAAATTAATCAGCTTCTAAACCAAGGCCTAGAAGAAAATAAAAATTTAGATATGTCTTAGCCAAAAAGAATTCTTTTGTCAAAGGTAATAACAATCTACAGCCCTTACTTCCTGAAATATGTGGACTTTTAAAAGGTGACATTAGTTTCAGACACAATCCAACAAAAGCAACAAAGCCAAACCATTTGCTGTTCTTTAATTTGGAGTAATGTTGCATAAAACTATCCCAAATGTAAAGTAACTAGCCTGATTACTGTAAAGGAGGAGGTTAGATTGTGCTTTGCTGTGTTCAAGGCAGTGCAGTTATATCATTTTTCTCAGCATGCTTAAGTGCCTTTGAAAGGTCCAGCATCCTTTTAAAAAAGTCCATGCAATAGAAACCACGTCCTATGAATATTTCACCTGGTTTCATGACATTTTATTTATTTATTTATAAAATGTTCTAACTAATGTCTTTTTTCTCCTTCTTAACTACCTCCCAAATTTTTATGTTCAATTTTGTATACTGATTCTGTTACTTTGAAAGAATTTCCCACAATTATTGGTGCAATTTCATAATCTTCATTTTGTTTTCTAGTGGTTTGGTACAGGACTCACTGCTGCAGTAGCAAAAACTTATGCTATAATAATGTGTGATTACCAGTTAAAAGCCTACATTATTATTAAAATCATCACTTGCCTAACTTGACTGTAGGATTTGACATTATGTGTTTTGAGTTATGATCTAAAAGTTTTGGACCAGAGCTTAAAATTGGCCAGTAGTGCCACAGCACCATCAAGCATGGAAGGCCAATTCTTTACACAGGACATTAAACTGATGTCTGTCTCATATTTCTACTACAGCACTGCACAATTTGGTGGCTTTTTCTTTTTTTCTTTTTTTTTTTACATTTCAAAAGGGATAATCTGAATTTCCAAGAAATGTTTCTCTTTATAATCAAAATTTCAAAAGATTCAAATAGACAAGTGCTAGTAAGTAATATTCCAGCTGAATTCTCCTTGCATCGCACAGTCTTGATGGGCAGCTGGATTGGATTAAGTTATGAGAAGGGGCAGCACTACTCGCAGTGCACACCATGGAGTGTCCCCACCCCACTGAACAGCCCCTTCCTTGCCATCTGTGCACAGCATGTCCAGGCTCATTGCATTTGCCACAGAGATTTGCTACCTTTGGGCAGTAGGTCCATCATACTGTAGTGGACGCCTGGGCCAAAGACATGGTTTGTGCATGATGCAAGGCCAGATGTACCACAGCCACCCATGCTTTGGCAGGTGGCTGTTGGGGGTCCCCTTTCACACTGGGACACAGCACCTGAGATCTGCAGGTTAAGACTGCCCAGCCTGTAGGTCCTGTATGAAGCTATAATGCCGACTACATTGCACAGAGACCTCGAGAAAATGTGTCATTCCATGGGATTCAGAAAAATCAGCGCCAAAATTACTGACAGTAAAAATCGAGCACCTAGAGGTTTGGTCAAGTGATTCTTTGGCTTTATGGGGTTTTTGCTTTAACATGGATTAAGAGTGTATCACATATATTTTCATAGAATGTCCTGCCAAAACAAATGTAGCTAAACTCAATGTCAGTCAGTATAGAAAGGGAGCAATATGAAAGAATGATGAAGTTCAATTTTACTTAAAAGTAAACTTCATTGTCTACATATTCTCCCATTGAGCTGTCTACATCTGTTCCTGTACAGCCTGGCTCTTTTTAAAACAAAAGAACAGATTTAGAGTTGTTTCCTCCACAATTACCCAGGGACAAAAATTATACATCAAACTGAAGCAACTACACTTTTCTAACATGTTTCTTTGAAAATTTAAGTGTAAACAAATTAGCTTGTACTCTGAAGCTTTCTTGTACTCTGAGCTTAAAAAGTGTTTCAAGCATATTACTACCATTACCAGCTAACACTGTACTTTTGTCACATTACACGAATAGGCAATGAAGATCAACGTTGTACAATTAATCATAACTAATTTTAAATATTACATGTTAAATTATTTTGTATATAAAGGGGAAAGTAATAATATGAAAAATTCAGGAATCTGATTTATTTATTTAAAGAAATTTTAAGCCTTTTTAAAAGTACAACTGTCTTTTATTTCTATTTATTTCCTTATTAATTAAGAATAGAACATTAAAATGTTTCAATTTTCTTCTTTTTCCCCTTTATCATTTAAGTGTTGATTTGAAACATCAAAAAACATGCAAACATGATTCACACATTTGTTGGTGACAATGTTTTTGGTGAGCAACACCTTAAAGTACATGTTGCAGAAAAAATGGAGCAGAAATTGAATGATCTGATTTAACTAAGTTGGCTGCAAACTCATGTAATGACAAAAAATTAGTAACTACTTGCTCGCAACCAAACATGGTCTACAATCTGTCATTTTTACAGAAATAAAAAAAATGCTTACTGGGCAAAGAAGACAGAGAGTATTAACTTTTACTTTCCTGAGGTCCTTTATCTGATCATAGCAAATAGTATACACAATGAAAGTATACGCCTGTAACTTTCAGGAGCCTTCTTGCATACATCCGTGGAGATTCTAAGAGCGTTATATAGAAGCACCTGAGATAACCTGCCAAATAGAGCATCTTTGCTGCTAGAAGATATGTTTGTTTTCAATGTACTTTTCCTGGAGGTTTGTCCTGCTACATTTTTCAGTTTGTCAAACAAGAAAAATTGGCATGAATTATCAGCAAGAAATTCGCTGGAAAATGTGTTACATTGCCATGGCTGCATTTTTTGTGGGTTTTTTTCTCTTTTGCCAGCTTCTTTTAAGTTGGGAAAGATTGTCCTAAAAGCACAGGCAGAGGCTCAAAAGTAGACAGCTGAACCCCACCATCCAGGACCAGAAGGGAGAGGGCTAGGTCTTTCTGGTACAGCCTTCCTGGGCACTGCTGTGCCATGCTGCAGGCTGAGCAGAGGACACAGGCCAATGCCTTGATGACTTCCCTGTCTCCCCTCTTCTCCAGTAATCTTGAAAGAAAATTGTGACGGATTGCAGGGAGTTGGGGGGCAGGGGTGAATTTTAAAGAAATAAATTTATTTGTCATCTTAACACATAGGATTTCAACAGGTTTTCCCAGGGGAATGTACAAACCAGGACACATATCTGGCTCTGCATTTCCAACTCCTCAAACACAAAGGTCCTGGTAATTTCTAAGTCCCCAAGCCTCTCAGGTCCTCTTCATCTGGGCAAAGCAGAACCTTGTGTAACAGTCTGGTCAATATAGCCTCAACTCTTTACATAACACTGGGCATGTAGAGATTACAAAACCACTTAACCATCTGCAGCTCCTAATTCCCTGCTTTGTTCTTCATCCTTATCTAATAGTCTTTGCTTGCTGAGGTCTCCCTCGCCCTATGACAAATTCCAGCTTTGCTTACTTACGAAACTGGTGATTCTGGCCATAGCCTGTAGGGTACCTGGAGCTGTGTCAAAGCCCCAAACTCCAATATCAGGTCTTAGGGATGTGTCAAAGTAACAGAGTTAGAAGGAGCTCTGTATTTGTTCAATAATATGTATGCAAACTTTGAGGAATAGCTGAACATATTCAGAAGCAAAAACAACGCAAGGATGGTTGGACTTGCTGATCTTTGAGGCCTTTTCCAATCTAAATGATTCTGTCATTCTATGATTCTGTGAAATGGGGAAGATGAAATGGAGAGAAATGAAACCTCCTTTAGGTTTCTAAGGAAGAAAAGCAAGGAAATAGTCTAAGGAAAAATCTTTGAAATTGGGTGCAAAGAGAAAGAGAGAAGCATATAGGATTAGCTATAAATTTCACAGTTATTCTGAGCTGTTTGATCTGTGCCTCCTCCCCTCTGCTTTAAGAGGTTTAAGTAGTATTCTGAAAGACAGGGCATGGGGAAGGAAGGTAGCTTAATGACCTAAGCCCTAGGTTTGAAATACCTGGACCATCTATATTTGCACACTAATTAATCCCAATAAACCATTTGAGCTATTCTCCTGGTGTCAGGTTGAGTTTAGAGGTTTTTCAGGAGCAAATTTCAGAAGCAAGACACTGCTTATTGTGTAAAGACTCTTGGTAGAGTCCTCCAGGTAAGACACTGAGTTTACTCACCATAGGGTTTTGCAAGGATAGAAACTGTCCCTTTCCACTAATGTAGCCATGGTGTGTGGCAGGACATGGCTGACTACCCCTGCAGCATTGTCACTGCCAGGAAATCACTCTCAGATAAGAGCTAGGCTGCCAAAACACCAAGTTCAGATCACTCTGGCGCAACCTTGAATAACCATGCCATTTCAGATCAGCTGTGTGTTCATAGCTGAGAAGTCAATTATTTGTAATCTCTATAGTTC
The DNA here is from genome assembly GCA_026770055.1 of Myrmophylax atrothorax. Lineage (NCBI taxonomy): Eukaryota > Metazoa > Chordata > Aves > Passeriformes > Thamnophilidae > Myrmophylax > Myrmophylax atrothorax. The sequence goes on along the minus strand of JAOXXN010000001.1, from coordinate 102,571,851 downwards.
AAAGTCCTAAGAGTTTTTTTAAGGATCTGTGAAGATTAGCAATGCTATTCTGGGAACTGAAGGGTAATGCCCTCCTACAGCTCTGGAGCTGGGGTAGTAATGGTCATCATGAAACATGACGGTCCCTCACTGCCCAGATTTTCCCTCAGAGGACACACAACTCTGTCCTCACTGAATAACAGTGAGCAGCCTCCAGCAACAGCACGTAGACTGACATTTTCAAGCAAAAACCCCTCAGAAAAAGAAAAAATTAAATTCCTTTCTTCTCAGGAGACCCAGTAACTAATGAAAAACTGAAATAGGCCCTGGACCCTAGGCAGGGGTAGTCAGGGCTGGTGGTGCCCTCAGAGGCCCGAAGACCAATTTCATAGCATCAGTAAACTCTCCTTCCATTTTTGGAGCCTTCTTTTGTCTTTGTTGTGTGAATCAGACTGTTGCAAGCAGCTTAAAAAAATCACTCATCAGCAAAAGCAAAACAAGTTAAAAAAGCACAGTATCAAAGGGCACAAACACATGCATGACTCTAATGTGTCCTTAAGCTTCTAGTTCATCCAGTCAAGATGTTAAAAGAATAAAAAGAAGTCTATGTTTTTAGAAAGTCCAGAAGACTTTGGGGAATTTAAAAGAAGTTTTGAACCCTTTTTCTTACTCGTATCTCTTCAGCCCACTCCTCAGAACTGCATTAGGAGATCTCTGTCCCACTATTTTACACCATATCCAGAGGGGCACCCTGGGAGCTGATCTCTGCCTCTGCCCATTTGTGGAGGGTGCAGGACTTCACATTCATACAGATGTCCATGGGATCCCAGTGTGACGTGCTGCAGACAAGAAAAACAGGACCAGCACCATACAGACACTGAAAAGAAGTGCTCTCACAGAACAAATGCATCCATCACCCAAATCTGTCCTGTATCCTAAGCAGGTTTAACTCCATCTAACATGAATATTACAAATTTGCCCTTTGACAATAAGAGGGTAAAACATCAAAAGTAAATTATTTATATCATCCACCACTGATAATCAGCTCTGCTTATTATGTTTTTGGGATTGCTTTTAAATTTTATTTTCTTACTATTTATTTTCTTATTTTTATGGTAGTCCTTTCCTTGTGAATTAATGACTTCCTAACAAGCAACAGATATTTTACTGTGCATGCTGCACAGAGTGATGTTTTACAGAGCCCAGAGACCCATAAGGGCCTGCCTAGATACTTGTATTGTGAATGATTATAGAGCAGCAGATGGGTAAATCGGCACAGCAGTATGCTTTTAATAACATCATAACACATTTATTGCATTATTTGTTGTACTCACAGAACCACGGGATGATCTTCATGTTATGAGGTTTTTTTCATTATTTAATGTACTATTTTGAGATGTTACTGTAAAAAGCGCAGTATTTCTGTTTATGAGAAAGCTCTGTATATGTGCAACAAGATCACTGTCCTTTTGCATCACATAAATGTTTTCTTTTCTACCTACAATGTATGGGGTTTGGTGTAGAAAGGAAAACCAGTACATTTCTCATCAATGCTTTCATGCAATGCCTCTGGTTACACATCACGTCTACCTTCTCAGAATTTCTATTCCTGGTAACATGTTGCTGGTGCTCTTTGCACAACTACAGAGTGTGACTGGGGCTTTTCTGGCACCTACAATTTCTCTCAGGTGTTTTTCAGAGGTGGAGATCGTTTGACCTTGGCTTTCAGTCCTTTCCTGTTTGGAACAGGACATACGATCCATCAGATCAGAACTACATACCCAAACACATTAAGCTATTACTTTGTCCAAACTTCTAATGTTTTGATAGAACAACAACAGTGACACCAAGAGATAGAAAGAAAGCAAACAAAATAATATTTTAAAAAAACCCCAAGTGAAATGTAAGGGAAAAAGAAGAAAATTAATCTGGTCTTGGACATCTGGCAATCCTAAAATTGATCTGTAGTTTCAATAAGCAGTATGAAATGCAATAAAAAAGCAACAATGTGAAATGCATCTAGCCAGATTCTTAACAGATACATCAAATCAGAAGATAGAAATGTAATCAGCAAATTACATTTTGCCGTCCAGTAAAATGCTTTATGAGATCCTTCTTGAAATAATACTTACAAAATCAAAATTCAAGACAGTGTGCAAAAGAAGCATAAAGTTTGTGGTGTGTGATATTTCATTTTTGGTAAAGTATCTGCTTTTAATACTGGGCCTATGTTTGAAAATTACATGCAGTTAGTGTCAAATTTCATTTAATCCCAAACGGTTGTTGAATGGTGTCTTTGCCCCTACTGTGTTTGCTGTGATTGCAATTAGAGTAAAACCAGCAACCACAACAGAACCTGCAGAGAGTCTGTGAAGCAATGGTCAATCTGCACAAGTTATGCATGCACCATTTCTGCATGTACACTGAATCAAGTGTGTTTGAATACATTATCTCTTAGGTACCACTCTGCCAACAGCCTTGCACAGAAATCAAAACAAGCACTACAAGGGTCTGCTGGAGCTCTGATCCAGATCAGCATCATGTGAACACAACTCTGAGGAATCTAAAAAGAGAATGAAGAAGAGAAAAAAGAGGATGGAGCCCTATTAAAAAAAAATATCAGCCTTTGAGAACTCATATTCACTTTCACAATCTATTGCAATTGAATCTAGGCAGACAGATGGATGGGGACAAGTTTAGGCATTTTGGCTTTTTTTCAACTGAATGTAGACAGCAGAGCTCTCAATCGCAGTATCTTTTAGTCCCTGTAAATTCCTGCTTTTCATTTTGCATGCTTACATGTTTCCTTCATTGTCACCAAAATATACTGATAGTGCCTAGAGATCTTCAAACTACACTTAAGATGTGGCAGTTAGGAACACAGTTTAGTGGTGGACTTGGAAGTCCTAGGTTAACTGTTGGGCCTGAAGATCTTGAGTCTTTTATAACCTAAATGAGTCTACAGTTTGAACTATGGCAATGAGTCTCACTGGACCCTTAGAGGACTTCTTTTCCTTCAGTACAGTATTGAGGATAGATTCATGCCTGTTAGTTGCAAAACCTCAACTGGCAAGATGTGTGTTGATATATTACAATAAAAATAAGTAACATGCTAAACCTATGAGATGCTCATCCAACTTTCTCTTTTCAGTCATAGGCCATCTGAAACTGATGACAGTCTTTCCAAGGTTTTGCAAACAATTGGATTCTGACCAACATAAAGATCACAAGACTAAATTTATCAGCTGTTAATTCTTTTATATGCACATAGGAAACAGTTGGAGCAAGTACTATCCAAATTCAGCAACTGTTTCTTCCATCATAATCACATTTTACAGAAACAGAGGAACCTGACTGTAAAGGCCTGTCCTTGACAGGCTTCTATCAGTAGCTTCAGAGAGGTCAGAAAATAATGGATTAAATCAACATGAAATGCTCTTTGCTATGAATACTCCCAATCCTCCATATTTAGAGACTAGTTTATGACTTCAAGGCGTTATTTCCCATGCAAAATATATTTTTCAGAGAGACCTGATGTTCATATGGATAAACCACAGTACATGGGGTTCATGCAGGTTATTACTATTACATAATCTCTCAGCTGAATAACACCTGGAACATCTCTGTTGCACTGGAAATCATATGTAGTTCTGCAATATGGATGTAAGCAACTCCACTGTAAATATTTCATTATTAACAAACCATATATCCCAGCCCCCTTTTTTGCATGTGGCAGTTTGCCACAAAACTATTTTTTCTCCTCAAAAACTGTCAATAACAATTGCTCAGAACAGATTTACCTCTCACCTCCACTGCCCCCAGCTTCTAGGGGAGAACAAAACTGTCTTTCCTAACATCTCTTTCTATAGTTCTTCCACTTTTTTAATACCACAGGAGATTATTATCTCAAGGTGCTTCATAAATCAATTGTAATGTACTGAATTTGATTGCCTGTTTCTGTGCAATTACCAGAATGAAAACAAACAGTGTTAAATACATGTTTTCTTTCTCCCTCTCTCTCTCTCTCTCTTTCTCTTTCTCTCTTAGGATGGATTTATAGACTTCTTGGAGTTCATAGCTGCAATAAATTTGGTTATACGAGGGAAAATTGACCAAAAATTGAAATGGTATTTCAAGCTATACGATGCTGATGGAAATGGATGTATTGACAAAAAAGAACTATTAAGCATATTCTCGGTAAGCAAGTTACAACCAATAGCAAGAGCATTTGACATAGTGCTTTGCCCCTGAAACAGTGGTTCATCATGTCCTGTAAATGGATTGTCTGTACTTTACCTAATGTTTTACAGTTGTAAAACCAGAATTTACCATGGCTGGTGACACTCCTGCCATTAGTTTCTTCCTTGAATGGATCTAAGTAGTATTTTACTTTAAGACATAGCTCTACAGATAAAATACTTTACTGAAAGTGAAAAACTGTAGAAACGCTAGAGACATTACTGTGATAAACTATACTATAAGGCAGGGTAGATCTGTAGCAGCATAATGAATAAAACAGTTACAAGTACTATATACCAGTATATTGTGGAAAACTGGTTTCTCAAACTGAGCTTGATGCAAGAAAAATATAAATGTCATCAAAATATTCCAATATTTTAATTTTTAAAAGGCTTTTAATTTGTTTATTACAAATGATATTACTCCTATTTTAAAAGCAAATGAGGGAAATATAATTTTACTATTAAATCACACAGTGACATTTGCATAAAAATATTGTCAAAATTTCGTAGAAAATGCATCCACTTCAAGGACACAAAGCCAAAGCAGTTCTATTCTTTCTTTAAAATTATTTCTATATTTTTCAACTTGATCTAGTGAAATAATATTGTGGACTTCAGTAGCTGCTTTTATCCAAAAGGTACAGATCAAAGTTTTGCTTACAATTATAATATGGATCAGTAAAGTAGGGCTTGTCCAAAAAGGTATGTCATATCTGAGACATTAATTTAGAATGACAGAATTCCTATTAAAATTTCATCTGTCTCTACAGCTATGAAAACTTAGGCCAACAAATCATTATCAAACATCAAAACTTCCTTGTAGATAACCATGAATCTTTTCAATGCCGTTATTTTATTTCACTATTTAAGGTGATTCTGTGGTAGACAGTGACTCAGATACTTCAGGAACCACTGCTTTACTCTGAGCACTACAGAAAATTTAACTGTGGCAGAGGTACAACTTTCTTCTGAAGACTGGAGCAGGGTCAGACATATAAAACACCAAAAGTATCTAAAGTATGAATTAGTAATACAAATAAATTTATTGTACCCCTTTTTGCAAAATTCTTGCTTCCTTTTGAAATGGACAGGAATTTTGGGATTTTGAGGGGTGGCATTCTTATGGTCTTATTGGATATATT
>JAOXXN010000001.1:102552128-102565514 GCA_026770055.1 Myrmophylax atrothorax | reverse complement strand
TAAGGTTACTTTTTTAAAAAACCTGTGAAGTAAAATAAAGACAGTGATGGTCAAGAATTCCACTTCAGATCTGAATAGGTTTAACTTGCATTTTATTTAAATATAATGAGTTCTAATATAATATCAGGAATACCAAAAGAAACAAGTGGCACATATTATGAGTTTTCTTAAACAACACAGTTAACCTCGAGATAATTCAAGTGTAGAAACTCTGCAGTATGCCCACTATCAAACACTTATGCATGTTTATATATGCAAATATTTTCCCAGTCAATTACTAATTGGGACACTGAGTTTGAGTCTAACTCTGTAAACACATCCCTGTTGCATCTGAACTACTGGACATTAACATGTAGGCTCCTATTTTATTAATCTGAATAATCACTATAATGCAAAACTTACCATCTCAGCAAAAGGGACACAATTTTGCAAAATCATTCATTTATATCTTTAAACAAACCAAACCAAACCAAACCAAACCAAACCAAACCAAACCAAACCAAAAAACGTAGAGAGGATACTTTGGTCTTCTTAACTTCTTTGGAGGACAAGTAAATTCTGTCAACTTCCAGGACTGCTGGTCTGACTTTGTGATTACAAAGTTAAACATGTCTTAACAGAAAAATGACTTAAGCTTTCTCTGCATGTGCTTTCAGCTGTGAAAAACAATACGGTATTTAAATCACATAGACCACAGGGCACTCTCTGAAGACATAGAACTCTCTAGGGCCAGATAAAAATGCTGGTGTGGAATCTAAAGTGTATTACAGAGCAGAGGTGCCACATGGTTCTTCAGACCTTCAGAGATATGCAAATTAGTCTTTAATCTTCAGCCTGTGTTATGTTAATTTAATTTCCAAGTCTCATTACTGAAGATTTCCTTGAAATAGCTATTTATTTAGTGATTTTTTCAGCAAACTAAAGAGTTGCATTGCAATTACTGCTGCTGCCAGTGTATTGTTTTCACAACCTAATGGAAAAAACTCTTAAAGAACTTTCTGTGTTTCTGTCCTCAGGCTATCCAGGCTATTAATGGCTACACCAGCATGACTGCTGAAGAGTTCACAAACATGATATTTCAGAAGATAGATGTGAACAATGACGGTAGGAATCTAGGTTTTGTTGGCATTGTCAGGGGATCTCCTCTGAAGCGGGGGGAGTTGAACACACTACTGAAGAAGTGACTGGTTTAGATTAACTGAAAGCCTGAAACTCTTCTGTATATTACTTCAGCTTCACAGTGAAGTGTAGATAAATGACATAGGAATTACATGCAGAAGGAGCTAAAACACAGAGGTCTTGCACTGTTCATTGAAAATTCCAGTTTTCTGGTTGCACAAGAAAATGAAAGTGTGATTGAGTGGGGGTTTCAGTATATTTGTGTTGCTTAATCTATCTGAAATCATTTAAAAAAATCAAATAAGATGCACGACTGCAGATGCTCTAGCATGTTCTAGAGATTGGACAGCATACTGGATGGTCCTTGAAGGCTGACTGTGAACACATGCTAACACACATGCTACTGTTTTTAATTCAAGATAATTAAGCCAATTGGACTTGCATTGGAAACTAAGACTTCAGTTCACTGCTTCAGAGTTGTTACTACAAGAAAACTTGTCACATGTGAATATCTCCCCTCAAACATCTAATCATGAAGATCTTCCTTCCACTGGCAATTACATTTTAGATCAATTGCTGCACTCATTGACAAGTTAGGAACATTAGGAAAGCATTATAGAGCAAAGTCAGGTCACAGACAGGAATTCAGGGCATTTTGGGGGTAACATTTTTATGGTCTTATTTGGTGTACTAAGGTTAATTTTTTAAAAAAGCTGCTTGCAGTATCTAGTCACAGCATAAAAAGTGATCTTGTGACACATGTGGAAAATGTAGCAGAGGAGGATTTTATTTCCCCCACCTCCCTGGCCCATTCTTTGGGTGAAGACAAATTACAAAATGAGTCCAAATAACACAGTCATGACCTAGCATTGAAACTCAAATTCTATGGTTATGCCCTTATTTGACCAAATATTTACAAGTAACAATTGTATCTGAGCTAAACAATCAGCTGAAAATAGAACATTTGTGCCATACATTTTAGCAAGGAAAGCCAGACCATGAATTATTCCAAATTTTCTTCATAGTAGTTCCCTGTCAAACTGTTTTCTACAGTTCATTAGTTTTTTAATTGCTGCAAAGCAACAAGACTAGCTCCACCTGAGGAACAGGCCGAGTTTTACCAAATTTAGCTTCAACTCTGCTACCTCCCTGTAGCTTCCTATTAAAGAAAAGTTCAAATAGACAAATAAGTTGCAATGTCCTTCCTTACATGAAAGTACGATAAATAACCCCATGGTTGTAAAGAACAATTCTTAAAACAAATCTCCTATTGGTTGTGCAATTTATTTTCATTAGCTGAAGGAAATCTGAGGCCCCTCATGGCAGCAGCGAGTCTGGGCCTGCCAGCATATCCACATCTCACTGGCAAGTGCAGTGTGGCTTGTACACTTGTGCACTGCAGTTGGCACCTTGGAAATGTACAGCCTGGGATCAGAAGGAAGGAATCCCAGACCAGTGGACATGAATAAGCAGGAAAATGATGTTGCATATCCATGTGATGAGTCCAGGAACCCCATCCACCCAAAGACCTCAGTCAAAAGCAACACAGAGGGAAGGAGAGGGAAACTGAAAGGAATGCCTGGGATAGGAGGAGAGTTCAGAGGAAGTCAGTAGACCAGTGGCAAAGCAGGGGATGTATACAAGCATACAGAAATGGCTTGTTCTGTCTGCTTCTGGGATCTTTATATAAGGGCACTGCTATTAAAAGAGGAAGTAAAAACATCCCCAGGGCCAGCTCCTGGACAGGGTCTTACTACTTTCCCTGAACCCTAGGCGCCAGGACTTCTGTCAAATGATGCCTCTCCTCCTTATATGAGCCTGTCAGCCATGTAGCAAGGACACGTGACTAAACAGAATGCCGCCTTTACTGACTATGGATAGAAAGCGGTTTTCATTTTTATATCAGATGAAGTTTTTAAGGCTGCCACGGACAAAAACAAAAACACAAAAACCATCCCTACAGGTAGTAGTTAAAGCTGAAAAGAGCCAAAAGTCAGCTAGCTAAGCATTCACCAGATGTGTACACAACTTGAATTCCAGCTCCCTTGCACTCTGGGGCCCCAACTCATCCTTTGCCTGGCCTGGCCTCTCGTCATTTCTTATTTTAGTGAGAAATCATTTGTTGTTGTGAATTTAACAAGAAACTTCAAACCATTCTCAGAGGAAAGAATCAAGCTTTTCTTACTAAGCCAAGCTTTTTTTCCCTGCTCAAAGTAAAACAGTATCCCTGGAATAACCTTTAACCAGACAACTGTGTTCAGCCCTATGTACTATGCAAAGACACATGCCTAGAACTGGCCTCTGCTGATAGGGAAGAGAGCATGAAAGAAGAACACTAAATAGTATTCCTCCTTTTCAATAGAAGAGATTTTATAGTTGTCTTTCAGCTTCCAAGTTATTAGCTGATTTTTACATGACCCAAAAAAATTGCGCTCTAAATGGCCATTTCAGTTCTTTGGAAGCATTTATCCAATCAAACCACTTAGCCAATATTTTTTTTTAGTACATCCGATCATGGTTCTACATAATCCCAGCAGTCAACATAGGGACTATGCCTAGTAATCCTCAATAAATCACCCTAATCTCTGTTAAAACCAGCTATAAGATAAATTCTAAGTTAGCTCACTGAGTATTGGTCCCTATATCTAAATTCAGACTTCATTAGTGCCCTTTTACACACATTTATAAGCACTTACAATTGTCTCAGACTTCATTGAAAATTGTGTTTGACCTGTTTTAACAGATAAAAAAGTGAGTCAGTGTTCTAGAATCTGACTGATGCAAAGAAAATACTGTCATATACTCTGCCTTCATTGGCCTATCATCAGAGACCAGAAACCTTCCTAAGGGATTCAGTCTGGCATGAATGGCCTTGTGTTGGATGAAGAGTGATTGCTGGCTTTCTCAGTTTCTAAGGAGTATCTGACTTTTTTTTAGGGGAACTGACTTTGGAAGAGTTTATCAATGGTGTGGAAAAAGACGAGGACCTAATGGAATTGATTACGAAAAGTTTTGACCTTTCCAACGTACTCAAAGTCATACAGAACGGCAGGAGAAACAGCGTCTGAAGGATCCAGTGATGAATGTGGCCTTTGTGTCATCATTTCAAGGAAGATAATATTTGATATATCCAGAGAGTTTGATATTGTTAAAGCCTGCCCAGGCAATATTGAGCAGCCTGTTCCAGGAGTAACAATTTTCACTCTTCATATATCTAATTTTCTTTGCTTTATTCTTTTCCTTGCTAATGACTGTGGCAGCCACAGGAAAAAAAATAAAAGAGACCTTTGGCTGTCTATAATAGAAAAGGCATTTGATGCAGTAAAAGTAACTTACTTGGTCTCAGAACATGTTGTGGTTAAACCCCAGCCAGCAACTAAGCATCACCCAGCTGCTGGCTTACTCCACTTCAGTGGGATGGGGAAGAATGACAGTGAGAAAACTTGTGGGCTGAGATAAAGACATTTTAATAGGTGAAGAAAAAACTGCACACTCAAGCAAAGTAAAACAAGGAATTCATTCACCACTTTCCATGTGCAGGCAGGTATTTAGCAAACTCCAGAAAAGCATGGATCCATCAAGCATAATGGTGACTTGGGAAGACGAATGCCATCCCTTTGAACATTCCCTCCCTTTCTTCTTCTTCCCCAGCTTTATATGCTGAGCATGACATCATATGGTGTGGGATATCCCTGGGGTCAGCTGGGGTCAGCTGTCCCAGCTGTGTCCCCCTCCCAGCTTCTTGTGCACACCCCGAGCCTTCTCACTGGTGGAATGAGAGGCAGAAAATGACTTGACAATATGCAAGCACTTCTCAGCAGTAATGAAAACATCTTTGTGTTATCAATGCTGGTTTGGTCACAAATACAAAACACAGCCTCATACCAGATACTATGAAGAAAATTGCCTCTATCCAAGCTGAAACAAGCACATTCTTTTCTGTTCAGATTAATCAATAAAATAATGAAAATAACACAAAAAGCAACCTTTTTAGATGGCACAGAGTTAATTAATTTCTTCTTTTACTTCTGGGTTCTTTAACCTACTATCTAAAGGGTGGACACAAACTCCTAGGTAGGACTGCATTCTATCCAGATCAATCAAGAGCAAAGCCTGCTTTGTATTAACATTTGCTCTTATCAGTACTCAGAATTGGATTAAGTTCTCTGGGAAACACCTCTGTCAGCTTAATATTTCCAAGATGTGTATCCTCCTTAACAAGCTCTCTACCACTCTTGATTTTATTACATCTGTAAGTTAAAATAATGTGATATTTTGATGTTGGGTTTTTTTTCAAATTAACCTTTTATAAGAGTGCTGGAATTAAATTTTGTTATCCTTGTAGAGCAAAATTAGAGTTCAAAGAATAGCTAAAACTCAAATCATTTTGTAAGCACTCAAAGAGATTTGTGTCCTTTGATTTGTATGTCTTTCTTTGCAAAACAATTTGTTTTCACTGGGCTCATCCCTGATTATGATACTTTTGGTTTCTGCAAAACAGGCAGACTTTCCCTGACACGGAGTACTAATTTAGGTATCTGCCCTGCCCAGATACCAGGACAAAAGCTTTTAGCAATTGAGTCTCTTTGAGAATTCTACCTCCTTTCAAACTGGGTTGCAATTGTCTCTGAAGGTGGTAGCTGTCAGGAGTGAAGGGGAAGGCATTTGCAGATGGCATGACCACATATTCCTCTTTTTTTTTTTTTTTTTTGGAAACCAAGCTTAAAGCAACACAACCTTACTTTATAAATAACAAGATTAATTCTATGAGCTGAAATGGAATGGCATGGCATGGCATGAAATATCTGTAAAAGGAAAATTATATTTCTTTCTGGTTCTATTGGGATTGATTCTCAAATCTGTGACAAGTTTTATCAAATTACCAGGTTATATCATACAACTAAGTTCTCCTAGGCTGACAGTGTCCTGTAGGCATCACACTAATACTAGTTACTGTTAGAAGCATCCATTTTATGCAAAATAGTTTCTGTAGGATTGGTGCAGGTTGAACAAAACAATTATTCAGACTTCAATATGAAAAGGTTTTTCTTCCAAATTCACTTCAAATCCATATCCATTGCACATGAAATGTACTCTATCACCTATAATTATAATCCCAGATTCTGGCTGATCAATGGAATATAGTAGGAGCATGCAACATGCATCACTTGGCATTATAAACAGTCCTGATATTATAGTTCTGACATTTGAATTTTTTATATCCTTAAAAACAAAAAAAAAAAGAAAAAAAAAGAAAAAGAGAGAGAGAATGATGTATGAGATTGCTGGTGGTTTGAATTTTAAGTTCTTGTATTTATTCATCATTGACACATTAATATATCACTGTCACTATCAGTTTTCTCGCACTCAGACTTCAGAAAGCCACAGTTTTTTAATCTAATGCTTTTGTATTTATAGCCAATGAGGGTGGTGTCTGTGCCCTTCAGAACTGACTGTACAATATCTAAAATAAAATAGTGCAATCCAAGCAGCCTGGGCAGATGGGAACAGTTGTGTTTGGGATTTTTGGTTTTAAACTAATGAAGTGATAGACTTGGGAAAACAACTGTCTATGTACACTGACTCTTTTTTTTACAAGTGATTTTAAAAAGAGTGTTTCCATTTAAATTTGCCTAATTTTTCTGTGTAACTGTCATTTTATGAAGTGAATTACCAATTCAGGGAGAATGTTGTGTTGCATTAAAAAATTATGTATCTAAGAAAATTCTTTGCCATATTTTGTTAGAGTAAGTTTTAAAGGTGTAGCTGATGTTCATTTTCTACACTTTAATTGAAAATCATTTAGCAGAAAAATGTGTAATCAAGAAGCAAGTATCTTTGCAGTTTAATATAAACACTGTGGCACATCATTTCAAATTATTTACCTACAGTAACTCCACATGTTTGGAACTACGTATAAAATTCTATCTAATTTTTATAAGTTTATTAACATACACTTCCTTTCACTTTGTAAGCACAATTTGATAAGCAGCTACTTGAGATAAATGCCTTCTGGCCACAATTTCTATTTGTTTTATTCTTATAAACTTGTCAGCTGCTCATCAGATGTATCAGTTAAATCAGGTGGCACATGGAAAACCTGTCAAGTGTGTCCCCTCAGCCGTAAAATCTTGTTCTGAGACAAAGTGAAGCTGCAACTCTTCATTCTGGAGGTGTTTTGTAGTCATGAAGTTATGTTGTAAGTTGACCTGACTATCGGAATGCCTATTGCTACTTTAATAGCAGAAAAAGGAAGCCCAGTGTTGGTTCATGTCCTGTGCACACCTTAGCAAATACTCATGTGGTTTAGGGCAGTGCTGAACTGCTGATCCTGAGGGCTGCTAAAGCAGAATGGTTTTGCACAGAAGTCTCTCATGGGCTGAGAAAAGACATTATAGCACATTCTCTCAAGAAGTGTCTTTGTCAACAAGATTGATGCAGACACCACCTGTGAGTGTCTGGAGAAGCTGAACTGCCTGCATCGTCATCACAGGGGGGTTAGCTTTAATTAAGATGGATGTGCACTGAGAATAGCTAATGATTTTGTCACTATATTCACCTTGGAAAGAATCACAGATTTCAAGTTCACTCTCTGGAGCTGGGTAAGCTTTGCCAATCCACAGAGTAATTGATAGTTTCTCTTCTAATATAAGCTCTTTAAATGTTAAGAAATCCTTATAACTTTATGTTTTTTGTTGCATCCAAACAGCTAGGGGTAATTACCCTGACAAGTCACCTTTTTCAAACAATTCCTAATTGTCCTAAAATTATCTCCTTTTCTACTAGCTCAATATGCTAAGAAAATAAACAGGTACTTTTTTTTCCCCTTTTCTGGGAGTATGGGAATTCAAAGCCACAAGCAAACTGCCTTTCCTTGTTGATACGAAATTAGCAATGACAGGCAGGACTAAACCTTATGTTATATTCATGTATCCATGCCAAAGTGGGATGATAGCTTCCTGTGCTATGGAAGAGATCTCATAGCTGCATTTAATTTTTGCTCTTATGTAAGATTAGCTGTACCATACAGACCATAACAGCTAAAAACACAGCTAAATAATCAAAGCTGTGGAGTTCCCTGAGTGCAAGGGCATATGTCCATTTACTTCATAAATTTTTTCATATAGAGATACTTCTAAAAGACCTGCACAACTATAGAACTTGCTGAAGATCTCAGGAAGGGATTTTTAAACAACATTTTGAATACTTCTGCTAAATACAGTAGAATATTAAAAAAAAAAATAGGAAATGTATGTAGTTTTACACTATACTTATTGACATGCTCTTATTTTAAACATGATGTAAAACAAAGAGCACAAGTAACTGTTACTCACCAAGGCAAACAGCTCCAGTGCAGGCACGTCGCACTGTGGAGCAGGGAATCATGGTGGGCAGAGGGAATTTTGAGAGCCAGGGAAACTGCAGGAGATGGCCAAGAGCCACATGGAGCCAGCAGCTTGTCCTGGAGCAGTTCCCTCAGCATGGCTGAGCCAGCAGTGATAGAAGCTGTTCCCTTTCTTTCATAAGGGACACGCAGGGAGCACAGTGAACAGAGCAGGCAAACAGGTGCGAAGGGGCAGTTCACACAAGGCAGGGCAAGCAAGAAGGGCTCCTCTCCAGCCACCTGGAAGCAGTCAACAGAGGCAGTGAACAGACCCAGTAGTTGTGAAGAAGGGCACAAAGAGATCTTTTTATCCACAGTCTTACTAGTGTATGCTCCCTCAGGTGTGGTTTTGACATTCTGCAGAGCTCATTCCTCTGTAGTTGCTGAAGTCCCTGCAGTAGCCAGGTCAGAGGCCTCCAACCAGCCAGACCTCCTGGTGGCAGATGGTAGATGGTAGGTGGTAGGTGGTAGGTGGTAGATGGTAGGTGGTAGATGGTAGGTGGTAGATGATGGGTGGTAGATGGTAGGTGGTAGGTGGTAGGTGGTAGATGTACTTCTCCAGGTCTCTTCCTCGAAGGCAAAGAGCCCTGCAAGGAGGCCTAGACAAAATGAGAGAGCTGGGCAACCACCAACTGAAACAAACACAGGAGACAGATTCTGAAAGGAATGGGGCAACCCTGGATGTACAGACAGATTGGGAAATGAGATGATGGAGAGCAGCAGCATGGAAAGGGACCTTGGGGTCCTGGTCTAGGGCAAAGTGGACGTGAGTCAGCAGTGCCCAGGAAGCCATGAGGGACAACCATGTCCGGGGGGGGCATCAGGCACAGCATCACCACAGGGCAAGGTCTCAACTTAAATATTGTGTGCAGTTTTGGTCACCACAATATAAGATACAAAGCTCTTAGAAAGTGTCCAAAGAAAGGGTACAAAGACGGTGAGGGGCCTTGAGGGGAAGCCGAATGAGGAGCAGCTGAGGGCACTTGGTCTGTGCTGCCTGGAGAAGAGGAGACTGAGGGGAGATCTCACTGCAGGTACAGCTTTCCCATGAGGGGAAGCAGAGAGGCAGGAACCAATGTCTTTACTCTGGTGACCAGGGATAGGACCTGAGGAAATGATATGAAGTTGAGTCAGAGAAGGTTTAGGTTGGATATTAGGAAAAGTTTTATTATCTGGAGGGTGGTTTGGTACTGGAGCAGGCTCCCCAGGGCAGTGGTCACGGCCCCAGGGCTGACAGAATTCAAGAAGCATTTGGACAGTACTCTCAGGCCCTTGGCGTGAACCTTGGGGCTGTCCTGGGCAGGGGCAGGAGTCAAACTTCAATTGAACCATATGTATTGTCATTGTACTACATAGATTGACTTGAAAGTGGTGTCTTCTATTTAGGCCTACACTGATTTTTGCCTTTCAGCAGCAATGTGAGAGAAGATTCAGTCACTAAATGTAACTTAGACAGTAATTCTAAAAGTGTTCCTGTATCACTACTTAATTTTTATTTCCCCCTCCTCTGCAGTAGAATCATTGACAGGTTTTGGTTGAAAGCAACCTAAAAGATGACCTAGTTCCAAACCTCCTGTCATGGGCAGGGACATTTCACTAGACCAGGTTACTCAGAGGCTCATCTAGCCTGGTCTTGAATACCTCCAGGGTGGGGAGCCCACAACCTGTAAGAAAATTCAAGACAGTTTGCTAGGTAGGCAGAGTTTATTGTGCTTACAAAAAACGCTGCAATGAAACACTAGCTTTTGACTTGCTAAACCATCAAATACTACTGGCTCCAGTTTTGAAGTGAGGCCTGGGGTTTTTTTGTCTCATTTAAAGCTGCTCTCTTTACAAAAAAACATAGATGAACTTGCAACACATGCAGAATCCTGGAGAGGCTCGGAGGGAGGACTGGACGGAGTCACAGAACACCCAAAAAGACCAAAGGGAAAAAAAGCAGGGGGAGAAACCTTAAAAGAGAGAGGAGGTAGCAAAGATCAGGCCTCATGAAAGGGATATCACAGTGTTACAGTTCTCTGTCCCTAAGGGACATGTTCTAAAAGAAAGTCTAAATGTCAAACTATGGAAACGAGGAAAAGGAGAAGAGTCGAAGGCTATGGAGAGACATGTTCATTTTATGATGGTTCTGTGCCTCAGACAGTACTTGACAACTCAGTTGCTTCTGTCAGTGTGCAACAAAGTATACAGTACTTAATCTGAGGGTCTGCCTGAGATTTGGCCTTCCTTGATGCCCTGATGAAATTACGAAACTTCTAAAAATGCACTGTTGAAGGTAGAGCCCAAAGAGGTCAGACACAGTAGCCAATACACTTATCATCTCTGCAAAGGTACAAACCAAAATAGTCTTCTGAAATTGTCTAGCATTCAGAAAGAATCAGATTAGCAATGTTATAAATAATGAAAAGTAGTCATAATCTGCCCAGCATTTTCTTCTACCTGAGGAGAGACACTACTGGTGTTGCACCTAATTTCTCAAATACCAAGGGAACCAATCACTCAAGATGTCTTCTGTTTAGTCACTGAGAATCTTCAACCTCCCAGAAAAATACCTTTTGTTGTTTCTCTCTTATTTTCATTAGCAAGGTAGAAATGGGTGTGTTGGCATGCAGAATTTTCCATACTACGGAAAATTGTTAATTTAGGAAACATAGTAAATTCTTCCTCAAAAGTCACTAAACGTTCTCTGAACAGCAATTCTCAGAAGAGTCTGAGCAACTGATGCAACGAGAAAATAGTTAGTACCTTATTCTCCTACCCCATGAGCCATCTAATCTTCTGGCTTTTTGAATATATATAGCAATTACAGATTTTTTAGATTTCATCTTTCCTGGAAAACTCAAAGCACGCTCAGAATGATAAATGAATATGGACATATAGTCCATTTGTGGTTCCATATAAGTCAATGATCCTATTGATTGCAAAACAGAACAGAATTTTATCACACTGACATCTAAAGAACATATAAAATTCTTGATTTATTCAGACTCTTATTAACCTTCTATGTAGCACAATATTTCTGTGGGCTATTGCAAAAGGGTATAGAGAAGGATGAAATAAGTATTTTGAAAACACTTTTTTAAAAAAGGTGATGTATTAGAATCATGATAATTTTCCTTTTAAAAGCCAATGAAATATTCATGGAAAGGGATGACACAGTTTTGAGTGTATCAAAAGAAACTAAACTCCCATCAGGTTTCAGGCGCAGCTTTTCATTCTTACCATCCGTTTGCATGTTCCTTCCATTCTTGTCCCCAAAGTAATAAAAATTATGTGTTTGGGGTTTTTCACACTGGCAGCATACCTCCAGCTCATAGGTTTAATGGTTCTGGACAATATTGGAAGAGTTTGCACTTTTCCTTCTCTTTTTATTTAAATTACAAATATTTGACAAACTGCTTCTATCCTGGAGCATTCCAAATCCCCTTAGATGTAAAACATGGCTCACATTTAAAAAGCTGCTAACAAAGAAAAAAGCTGAACATTTGCAATTAAACATGTTTTTATTGTTCTTTCATTGTTCCTTTCTTATTCTAATGGTGCTTATATCAAAAGAGAATCTTAATTCCCTTGTCCTTTATTTATTAATTAGGTCAGTCTTCCTTTTCATATCCTGTTCACCAGCTCACCCTCTAATGGCAATGTTAGTTAGCAATCAGCTTCTAGGAAAGAATATAATAATTTAGTCATTTTCTAACTAATGAAATAGAAATACACAAAAATGTACAAAAAACTCCAGGCTTTTTAATTATCAGTCAATTTTTTAAGTATCTAAGATTTTGCGATCCCCAACTACCCAAATTAGGAGCTGAATTTCCTTAGATCATCAGTGGGAAGAGGACGTTATTGTAGTGGTAGGTCAGTATAGGAGACCTACCACTTAAAGAAGCTGATATAAAAAAATCAAGCAAAATAAAGGTGTAGTGCTGCTCCCGAAAAAAGGGAAGGTCCCAAAAAGATGTGTTCTTCCTGCCAAGGTTAGGTTAGCAAAGGCCTCTGGAGAGCACAATTATAAATCTTAACTTGCTATTTTCTGATGGTTTTGATTGTTATCGAAAGCATATTTCTGCCCACTCAGATACAGGATGTTCTGCTGTCACATTCACTGCCTCCTCTCCAGAAAAGTGCCAATTGCTGCCACATCTTTGAAGAAACATCAAATGCTCACAACAGGTAAAAAGGTTAAGGGAAAATTGTTCAACAAATCATAGAATCATACCATCAGAGAAGGAAACCTTAAATACCATCTAGTTACAACCCCCCTGTCATAGGTAGAGGCACCTTCCACTAGATCAGACTGCTCAAAGCCCCATCTAACCTGGCCTTGAACATTTGCAGGGATGGAGTTTTCACAGCAACCAGTGGGCAACCTGTTCCGAAGTCTCACCACCTTCACAGTAAAAAGTTTCTTCCTAATAGCTAATCTAAACCTACCCTCTTTCAGTTTAAAGCCATTAGCCCTTGTCCTGTCACTGCATGCCCTTGTAAAAAAGTCCCAATCTTTCTTGCAGGCTCCTTTTAGCTACTGGATAGTTGAAATTAGGTCAGCCCAAAGCCTTCTCTTCTCCAGTCTGAATAATCCAAGTTCTCTCCTCCTTTACTCATAGGAGAAATGGTCCAACTCACTGATCAACTTGGTGGCCCTACTCTGGACTTGCTCCAACAGGCAGATGTCCTTCTGTTGCTGGGGAGCCTTGCGCCAGAGGCAGCACTGCAGGTGGGTCTCACCAGAGGAGAGTAGAGAGGAAGAATCACTGCTGCCCACACTGCTTTTGATGCAGCTGTCATGGTTTCACCTAGGAGGGGCTAAATTTGGGATTTTAAAGTTCAGACTAGGCCTGGGGCTGTCAGCTGATTTGAACTGGGCTGAGCTGGCAGCTGAC
>JAOXXN010000001.1:102513106-102544964 GCA_026770055.1 Myrmophylax atrothorax | reverse complement strand
AACCTATGGGTAGAGTTTTGGTGTAAATATTTCAGCTAACAACTACAAAAAGCATTTCTTTTAATCGTGGGTTTTGGCAAGGAAAGCTGCACTGGTACTAGCCAAGTACAAATGTTTCAAGTAACATGGAAATAGAGTAACAAAATCTTTTGGATACGGCAGTTTCTCCTGGTCAGAAATCACAAAGGGCAAAGAAGTCTTCCTCTACAATTATTTTTTTTTATATCTGTATATTATATTACTTTAACTACTGGATTCCTTTTCCAACACATTTAATTTCTGTCTTCTATAGCTATGTATTCCATATGTATTAATATTTTTCCTAATGGAGTGTAGGTTAAATATCCATTTAGCCTGGCAATAAAGCTTAGTTAAATATGCTATTACAGTAAGACTAGCTGTATATAACATCTGCCACTGTTTCTAAGTCATACAATACATTACTGGAAGTGCCCTAATAGTTGTAGAATTTTTTGTTTCTTCTGGTTTAATTTCTTGACTAATTTGGTTCGGTTTTTTTGAATAGGCAATCAAGCTGCTGTTTGTAGAAAGAAACTAGAGTTGTCAAATGAATGTTCTTCATCCACATCTCTACAGTCACAATATTTTGGTGTTCCCATTCCATCAAGTACAATTACCATACCCAGGCACCGACCTTCTCCAGAACTGAATAGAACTTTCTGTGACAGTATCTTCAAAGAACACCAGTCTGCAGATGGGGAATGCTCCAGGAGCAATGTAACTCTTGTAGACTTGTATCCAGCAATGGTAGATTTATTTACAAGGCTCATGAAAAAGCAGTTTCAGAGAAAACCACAAAAATACATGTTTGGACATTCAAGGTTCAGAGCATATCATTCTAGAAGACTAAAGCTCAATGTCACTATAGACAAAAAAAGAGGGTTCAGACATTGTCAACTAAAAAAATCACAACACAGCATATGCAGCAGTAGAAGTCAAGTCAATCAGAATCCAACCTCTGGAAATGAGAGCAGAGAATTTTGTTATGATGATTCTCTCATTAATAACTCCTCTGCTCTGGTACCTTATACTGATACGCATGAGTTTGGAATGGACTACTCTGACTCAAGTTTAGAACATCATTTGGTATCTGGAAAAGGCCAAAAAGTCTCCAAACAGACTGTTTTTCCTAATGTTATGGCTAGAATGGGAGAGACATTTCTAGTAGAAGATGAGTTGCAGACTACTGCCTCACTGAAGAGTTCGGAATGCAAAGAAAGTGAAAAATGTTCGTCACGATACCATTTTGTACCACCTACTGTCAGTTCAGAGTTAACAGCACATCATCTTGTACCAGAGAGTAAGACTCAGAAAACTGACTCTTCCTGTGATACCTCGGAGTTGTGCTCATTTCCTTGCAGTTCCTATGGCAATAATAACAGTTCTGCACCTGTCACAAGCTATTCTTCTGTGAGAGCATCAAATACTTTCCTCATAAATCCTGAAAAAATAATTTCTGGAAGACAAAATTCTTTCCAGCATGAACACTCATTTTCCTCTTTGTTTATAAAGCAAAGTCCTTCAAAGAAGCCCCAGAAATATAAAGATGCATTTGAAGAACTATACTACAAAGTGTGTTCTGGAGAATATGAAAAGCCTTTGATATTGACAAGACCTCTTTCAAATTCACAGAACCTTGAAGAGAATGGAAGATTAGTGAAAAGAATAGATTTTGTGAGGTCCAGGACAGACTTGGATAGAGAATTTGACAGGATCTATGAAGAACTGTGTCGGGAGCCTGTTCCAAAACTTCCTGGGTTTCAGAGAGCTTCAAATTTAAGAAAATATGAAGGAGTAAAGATGTCTGATACTGTAAATGCTCTTGTTAACTCACCTGTTCAACCTTTACCTGCATTTGCAAGAGTTAAAAGACTAGGAAATTTTCCACATTATCTTTCTTCACCAGTAAAGCGAGTGAAACACATACCAGAACATTATTTTTCTTCCGCAAAATGTCAAGAGATTTCTCACAGACAAAAGCTTAATCTTCAGACAGGTGGCGTGGATTTTTTGAGCACACACAATAGCAGCAACCCCAGGTTTTTTGAAGATCACAACTGTCAGATTCAGGTATTTAAGGACCTTGTAAAATCAACAACAAAAAAAAAAGATTGTGCACTCTTAGGTATTTGGAGAAGGGCTTAAAAATAGATTAGACCTGCAAGCTGTTTGAACTACTGATAGCACACTTCTGGTGCTGTTTGGTCAGTACAGATGTTTTACAGCTTTGGGGATATTTATTTGCTAAAATATAAGTTGTATAAGTCTCCTGGATTGTGTGAAGAAGCTCAATATATTTAATTACCTTGCAAATGGTTATAAAATGCTCAGTGAAAGATTTTGTTACATTTTAATAGACAATGTCACTGGTTAAAATAATCTCAAGTGACAACACTGTTAATTAGGTGTTGTTCTTCTGAAATTATGATATTTTATTAATTTTATAGGTGGACAAGATGAGGCAAACAAATTAAGCTTTACTGGGTTTCACTGGAATCATTAAACTTGTTGGTTTAAATATTAAATCAGACTCTTTTTTTCCAGTTTCACAATAATTTATTCTGAGGCAAGCTGTGAAATAATGAGTTTTTTTCATCAATGTCATCTGTTGATGCTTTATTTTCAGCACTCTGGATTTCTTGATTCCTCAGATAAAACTTTTGCTGTTCCTGGTACTTCACTGCAAGGTTAGTTTCAGACACTTTGAGTTTACTACCTTAGCATTCATGAGCACTTCTTCACATAGTAAATCTACAGATTGCAATAGTAAACTGTCTAGGTGACAGCTCTTCTTAGTAACAATGGGGCATGCTTCTTCCTTTAAGTAAGGAATCTATATACAAAAGGGTTTTCTGAATCAGATGTTCTTTAAGAAGCTCTACGTTAACTAGGACTTTTCCTGCTGAAGTATTTCTTATTATCCACTAGTTTTCTCTCTTCTAATTTTGTACTTTAATAAAAAGTTCACTGTTACTTTCTGTATCTAAATGTTCAGCAGGAAATACATACATGTTAATCCTACACTTAAATAACCAAAGCTTTTGTTTAGTTTCTTCAGTTTCACAAAAACTTGGAATTGAATTGTTGCATGGCTACTCTCACACTTTCTTAGGTCAATTAGATTATTAATCTGGATAAAGACTCTTGCCAATTCAGGACAGTAGAATGTTATTATTAAAAAAGAAAAAACAACAACAACAAAAAAATAACCCTGAAAACCTACATCAGTCTAAAATTTTAATGCTAATATTTTGGTTTCCTTTTCAAAAACTGATTTTGGTTAATATATGTATGTAACATAATCTTAACTTTTGTACTGCAAAGTAAAGTCACTGATATTTATTTTCCGTAATTTATTTTCATTAATCTTGTCATCAACATAACAATAACATGTGAAGGAATATGCAGAAGGGGACTTGAAATGAACTGGCACAAAAGCAGAAAATGGCAGACAAAATATACTTTTTTGCATGGTTCTTGCCCCATTGCATCTCATTACTGATTAATTGTAAAGGATTTGATTATTTGAGGTTAACTTATCCCATCTATCTTACTTTGTTTTCCTTAAATTTTTCCTTATATTTTATGTATTTCATTTTCTTCTGATGTCAACAGTTTCTTAGACATTTTTGTAATGGTTATAAATTATAAGCATTTTGAAGAAACTAGCTTACACTTAAATGTATTCAGGTTTTTTAAAATGACCTTTTGCACAAGAATATTTTCATAAGAAAATTTGCTAATTGAGGTATGCTAATGAAGTATTTCCAGTGTTTGAGTAAACTAATATTTTAACAACATACTGTAGTGTTCATTCTACTTAGCATTTTCTTGCCCTTTTCATACTCTTGTTTTTCTTCACCAGAAGCTGACATTGCAGATGCCCACTCTGGCTGGCCCAAGGCAATGGAGAACTGCAGCTCTCCCAGAAAAGCATGGAAGTGTCACCCAAGGTAAGAGCCTCTTGAAAAAAGAAAGTTGAAAATCAATGCTTGCTGCTCGACATCTATATTAAAGATATGGATGTTACATGTATGCTTTTAGAATGAAAATCAGTATGGGAGAGCCCAAGCTAAGCTGCAGCCTTGAACACTGAGAGGCAAAGGTCTGTGGACAAAACTAGCCAGACTGCAGGGTGGATAGCCAGCAAACATAAGTTGGCCTAACTTGGTTACTACTCTAGTCCTTGTTTTGTGTTCGTTATTGGAGACATTTATTATTTTAGCTACGCTAGAGAATTGTTTAGATTGTGGCTTTGTATTTTTGCTCAGAGGTTGTCTCAGATCTGTAGACTGTGGAGAATGCAGTATATTGCCATTTGAAAGGACTTTCAAAAATTAGCCTCTGTGCAGCTGGGCATCATTACCTGCATTTTGGCTCTGTATACAAGCAGTGGCTCTGCTTGGAAAATGCCAGAGATCCTCTCCTGCTGATATCACTACTGGCACTGTACTTAGAGCTCTGGATGGAGGACAATTCACGGAATACTGGCCTACTATGTCTGTTTTTCTTACAAAATATGTACCTTTTAAAGGATTATCAAGCTTTAGATGTATCTTAATAATCATTAAGATTTAAAAAGTTTTAAAAGCTCTGTAAACAGTTACTTATTTTATTTTCTGAAACATTTTTATGTGCTTTTTTGGCCAAAAAGTCCAATTTGTTGCCACAAGATATGCTGGCTTCTCAAGCTCAGTCAAAAATATTGAGAGGATCATACAGCTGATATAAAAATTTACTGACAATGTTTGGATTAAAACTTCAAAGTAAGCAGAAAGCATTTTTAAACTACTTGTATGGAGAACTTAACCAGAAAAGAGGCTTCATGATTTAAAGGAAAAAATTTCAGTTTATGCAAAGATGGAATAAAAACTTAGAGGTTTGCATTAAATATACATACAATATTGATAAGGATTTTATTTGGATTATTTTAGATACAATGGAAGATTAGAGACAAGTTGATGAGTATACAAGGATGTTTCTGTGATGCTGAGTATACCCACTTCACTGAGTAAAGTTCTGCTCAGTTCTTGGATTTCCTTTTGCTTTTCCTCACTACTTTTTCTTGGCTCCATACAAAATAGTTATCCTTATAAGATTAGTTACTGTTCTAAAGGACATGTTTTTTTTTCTTTCCTTAATGCATGTAAGTAGAGGAATCAGGGTTTCCCAGTGTGTTTTCCTGCCAAGCCATCTGGAATAAAATCCTTTTCTTTGTTCTTTAATTACACAAATACATGTTTGCTGATTTGAAGCCAAAATGGACTATCAGCTGGCAAGTTTCCTTAGGCTTGTGGTGTGATATTTTTAGCTTTCTATGTTTCCCAGTATTGAATTTCTTCTCTAGGGGCTTCAGATCCCCCAGAAGTTTTATGCCCAAGCCATGTGGCAAAATGCTGTATGTTGTAATGAATGGTTCTGGAAAGAAATGGAATATTGTCTTTCTGTCTGGAACTAGATTGCCTTTATCTAGTTGATTACTGAAGAGAGATTTCTGAAAAAGAAATGTTCCTAACTAATTAACTTCTCTTCAGCTGTGTGAATGCTGTCCTGCAGCTGCACTGCTATACTTAATTGTCAGATGTAAACCAAATTGGTTTAAAATAGATGACAGAAGAAAATTATGCAATTTCCTAAACAACGTGCAAGGAAATAATTGTGTTCTCACTTGTCTCTTTAATTCTTAGCTATTTTTGAATACATCAAAGATTACATCTCAAAGTTTTATAAGTATAACTTAGGTTAATGTAGTAGCACTACTGAGACATTAAAATGACATAGCATTGAAAAGCTTCCTCTCTATCAGAAAGCACACAGGAATGCAGACAAGGAGTCCTGCTGCTGTTCACAGTTAAGATGTTCTGCTATCTTGCCCTGGCAATTTGTTTCAATTTCATTCTGTTCATTGGAATTTCAGCAAACATAATATTTCTGTGTAATTTACTTTATCATCTAAACAGGTTGTTGGGTTTTTTTCCATAGGGTGTACAGAAAACTAAGCTACACTGGTGGGAAAGACCAAAATCCTAGCAATGCCTTCGACGCCTTCCCAGGCAAAACTCACCAAGGAGCATTCACAGACTGCCAAAGATAAAAAGTTTGGGTTTCTTTCTTCTTCCAAGTATCAAGGATACATGTCATACACAACTAGTTTTGATACATACTTCCTTGTAATATTAATCATCAGGAACGTGTTTGTCCCTTCTGACAGGGCACTTCTTACTCAATATATGGCTAAGTTGGAATTGTGTATTTAATGGTGTTTATAACAACAAAATGCTATCTGTATTATTTTTTAATCTGTTAAAAGCTTTGATTCTTAATGTGTTAGTAATAAGATAAGGAACAAGCTCATTCACCTAAATTCCTGCTTATTCATGCTTCCTAGATGTATCAGTACACACCCAAATGCAAGCTTATATACTATGATTTATGTCTGTTATGCCATATTACTGTTAAAATTTTATAAGTAGCTCACCAAAGTTTATTGTTCAATAAAATTTTATAAATTTTAATGGATTTAGTGTTCTGACAAAATTTTATCTGATAGAACATATGTTCTAAATAAAGTTATTCTGAACAAATACCTGCATACAAAATTTTTATTTCAGTATGTGATTTCTCTGGAGGAATTTGTATACCTACAGCAAATACCTGAGAGTGTGGGACCCCAACCCATCATTTTTCATCCCCCAGGTTTGTATTGCTGTGGCCTTTCTTGGCAAGGAGACTGTGTTAGTGGTGTCAGGTCAAGTACTCTGTTTTATCAGCATTGCCCCTTGTCAGATATCTGTGCTCCATAAAAGGAAAAAATTGTTTTTCTTTGGCTTTATTTCTGGGCAGACAGGAGTGCTTTGTGTTACCTTAGCTCTTAAAATCTTATTATCTGAAGTACTGTTCTTGAATGGGACAAGAAACCAGGTTCAGTGAGTTTTCTCTGGAGAAAGAACTTTTGCAATGTGCACACACATTCTATATTCACTCATTTGGATATTATGTTTCCTTCAACAACAGCAACAAAACATTTTCTTTTAAAAGTGTGGCTCACTTTAATTCCTGTTCAGATATTGATTCACTATAGGGAATATGCTTTATGCCTTACCTTCTCCTTTGACTTGTTGAGGTAATTCTTTTCCAGTGTTTCTTGACACACCAGTACTGAGAGATTGCAAAATTTATTCATGTTTTCTGTATTAAAGTAACTTGGAGGTTAACTGGAATTGGGTTTTGAACATGTTCTGACTCTAGGTACAACTTTTACACAACAACTTTACTGCAGGCTCACCCATGTAGGAAGATAAGCTTGTTTATACAACATAGCAATAGTTCATTGTCTCCATGAAAATTACTTTGAAAGAAATTGAAGATAAGATCATGCCAATGCCATGTTTTTGGTGCTAGCAGTAGCACAAAAAGGGAGAAACACAATGATTGTTTCAATTTGAGCCTCCAATATCCATTGGAGTCAGCAGACTCTTAAAAGTATGACATATTCAAAAGTTGGTGGTGTTTTTCATAACAATACTGTTTGAACAGATGCATCTGCAGTGATTGTCAAATGCTATAATGACTGCTGGACTACATCTGTCTTGCAAAGATTTCATGGTGCTACCCGATGTCTCTTGCGTTTTGAGCTCCATTCTTCCCTTTCAAGCAGTTTTGCTTCTTCCACCTCATTTCCTCTTGTTTGCTCTTTCTTCACTGCTCCACAACTGATACTTGGATGGTAAGTTTATTGTTTATAAAAACAGCTTTACATTGTTTCCCTTTGCTTGAAAATTTTTTTAAGGAACACTGGAAAAACAGATGAGGTTCCCGAGACAGTATAAACCTAGACCTAGCAACTCCTTTTCTTATTTTGTTGTAATTAGTTGAAACTTGCTTTATACATAAAGAATTTAACTAGTACATGATAGTTTATGTAGGTCTTTCTCTAACAGCTTGAAGACGCAGCAATATTGAACATGCTCTTAAGTATAAGAATTCAGTAGTCATTTGAAAAAGTACCTCAAAAGTCATTAAATATTAGGTCACTCAGTTGCTTACTTAAGCAGATGGAGGTTAAAGAGCTGGAGAAATAAAGATAAATCTGAATGTGGCAACATTAGAAGTGCCTTGGAAGCAGTTGATACGCTGTTGAAGATCATCCTGAAGTAGACTCTCTGTAAGCAACTGTCAATAATTTAATGGTAGCAGGGATTAAATGTGGAAAGGAAGGATATATTGAAGGACAATATTTGCAAAAATGCCCTGCTCTATTAACAAGGTATGTTGCAACGAAGAGCAGCTGATGAAAACTGGAGTAAACACATAGCTGGACTAAACAATGAAGACAGTGTATAGAGGAAACTAGATGTCCCTAAATCCCATGAGGTGACTTAAATGTACACTCAATGAGGGAACTTCATTTCTGTTACATTAATTATCAGATTGAAATGACAGGTTGAATTTAGGTAACTCGTATAAGTTCTTTGGCTTCTAAATTTAGAAGAACAGCATAATCAAGGGTTGCACCTCATTGATGCCAGCTAAATTAGAACACTATACGTAAATATTTTGCATATTAATGTTATTGAAACTTTTGATGTGAGTCTAAGCAAGCATATGTTGATATGTGTATTACTACTTGTTTAGTTCCTACTATGGAACAAAATATAACTCCTTCCAGTCTAATCAAATTAAGTTAGTGCTTCATGCACTGATGTCTTGCTTTCAGTATTTGACTTTGGATTTGTGTTCCTCCTTTCCCTCTGTAGAGTCTTAGTCAGGGCCATCATTTAATATGGTTCTCCGCTAAGAGTTTTTTTAGATTCTTCAACAGTATTTGCTTTTGCCTGTCCAGTGGTAGCTGGGCTAAGACTGTGATAACACAGTTATTTTCATTCCAAGTCTGCCTCGTTTCTGGGTTATTACAGCCAATCATATTGACGATTCCTGCACAAAAAAGCAAGTGCTAGCACAAGATAGGCAGTGACACTGGGCAGCTTTAGCTGCAGGGCTTGGCCCCTTCCTTTTGGTCTAGCACAGAAGTTACAGCATGTTATATAAGATCATTAGCTATGAACTAAACTAAATGTTAACCAGGCAGTCAACTATTATATTGTCTAATCTCTGGGTGTGTCCATTCACTTCTACTTTTATGAGAGGTGTTGTCTGTCTCTACTGTGGGCCTTTTGTTTGTTTTCAGGGCTATTCTTCAAGACCTGAAACACTTGCAGGGCTCTGTATGTGCTTTAGAGTTTGAAGCTCCTTGACACTGCTCTATGTGGATTTTAAAGACATGAGTATCCTTTATTTTTGAGAAGACAGAACTGTCTGACACCTAGAAGTAGGCATATAACATCAACATGCCTTGCTGTTTTTTGCTATGACTACTTAATGACTCCTAGAATATAAAAATAGATCCCCACTCTATAAAACCTACTATTTAATGAGTTTAAAGTCTTAAACTGAATGTGCACAGTAAGTGAATTGTTTGAGGAAATGTAAAGCCCTTTCTGCTTTTGTAAAATAGTAAGAACGGTAATGTAAAACCCAGTAGGAATGTAGACCTAACATAGAGCACTAAAAGGAAGAAATCTTTGCCAGGAGATTTATTGTTATGGATAATTTAACAATGTCTTTGTGGACTCTTGAATATGGTTGGATATGATATTACATTAGTAGAAGAGTTGAGATTTGAGACAAATTCTGGTATTGCTAGAGGAAACTGAAGATATATAAAGAAATTGTTAAATCTTGTGAGAAGTACAATTACTTCTTTAAACAAGCCATTAAATTACTCTCCAATTATCTTTGGATAGATCATGGTATTACGATAGATCAGTCACAGTGGGAAAGTACACACTGGAGAACAGCAGATCGTTTTTTAACTGGTAAAACAACTAAACCAGCAAGTGTGCAAGTATGAAACATGATTTCCTTTCAAAAGCATTGAGAAAACATAGAATAGTTGTACTCTGCTAGAGCTCTACAGACAATGAGTGGGTCTTTGGGCACTGTTTGAAAGCTGATGGTTGTTTAAAACACAGCATTAATTTTTACTGGAATCAATACCACATGAATGCTGAGATACCAGATTCTACAACTCTTTTAAATTATCCTCAGAAGGGCAGATCCTTCAAAGTGCCAGTTTGGAGCTGCACTTATTTCTTGCTTAGTCCTTAAATATGCTTGGAAGACACTTTGGAACACTTACCCTTTTCATATCATTGTTTGGTACGTCAGTTTGCCAAGATATTATCTCTAGTCATACACTGTTCCTTCAGAATGAAAAAGCAGACCTCACTTCATGATTACATTTTTGTTTCAGGAAGCCACTTCAGATGTTCTCTCCCTTTGCCGCATGAATCAAGCCCATTAATCTGATGGGATCATCATGAATGGCTTCTACTTTTGCCATGTTTTCAGCAGCCAGCTGTTCACTATTGAGGTAAATACTAACTTTGGAAGCCATCATGGTGGGATTAGATGCTCTTTCTTCTTTGTCTTCCTCTAATGAAGGATCTTTCTTTCTCCTTGGTTTTCTGCATTTTCCCTTGACACTGTGATCAAGCGAGGCATAACACATCTGACTGGCAGACTCCACCTAAAAGGAAACTCACTTTAACATTCAGTAGTTATCCTTGCTTTAAAATTATACCTATGACTGTGAGTATATCTACTCTGTAATCATAGTAGTGGCTGAAGGATGCTCAAACTACAGCTGTAAAACAAGTTATCAAAAGTACAAATGATTAAAATGTGGGAGCCTAGAAAACAGATCAACATAACCTAATGGTAAATGACTCATAGTAGCAATAAGGAAAAATTATTCAAGATGTCATCGGAAAGATTCTGTGGGGAGGGGGTAACTTATGAAATCAGTCCAAGTTTTTTCGGATGCAAGATATTTGATCTGGTTTTCTTCTCACTTTTGTTTAGTTAGAATCCAGTTATTAGCAATATTATTCACAACCTTTGTCTCTGTAGAAAACCAAAGGTGGATGCTTATCTGTATATATGATCTCATTTCCAGTGCAAAATATATGTCTTTTGTATCTCTTCCCTGCTTCTCTATGTTTTTCAGGACAAACTGTCAATGACTACTGACATTGGAATTTTCATGAATTATTCTGTTTTCATGAAGTTAATGAAAACAAATGTCTAGATTAGAAAATATATTTTTACCCACTGGAAATATTGTGAGAGAAAGGCTGTAAATTGGTCCTAGTGAAATACATGGAATTCAGGCAACTGATGCTGGGAATGCTTCAACTACAGGCATGTTTCAGTTGAAGTTTGCATGCTCGTAGGCATGAGGTATCTCAACAAAATACAAACCAATAGAAA
This sequence comes from Myrmophylax atrothorax, assembly GCA_026770055.1. Lineage (NCBI taxonomy): Eukaryota > Metazoa > Chordata > Aves > Passeriformes > Thamnophilidae > Myrmophylax > Myrmophylax atrothorax. The sequence goes on along the minus strand of JAOXXN010000001.1, from coordinate 102,533,612 downwards.
ACAGTTCTTCACTTGTTAAGGCATACAGATTTTTGTGCTGGACAGTAGAGAGCCACTCAAATTCATGAGTATCATGTGATACAGCTTGTGTTTTCACTTCGGTATCACAAAAAATAAAATTCATTGTTTACATAAGCCATGGCAGTAGATGCAAATTTAATTCAGCCTGAGCTGCATGCCTGTGATGGCTTTATCATGCCATATGCATGGACTCGAGCTGTCTATATTTCTTCACCTTCCTCATGAATGGTCAAGTCTGTGCTGAAAGACTCTGGTGAACTGAGACAATAATGCAAGGTAATTTTTGTGGTAGTGTGAAGGTTTGTGTCATGGGATAAACACAGGAACTCTGAGAGACCACATTAGCCTAATTCAGAAATCCAGAATTTAAAATTAAAGGTACCTGTAGCTGGTTAACTGGCCTTTGAGGCTGGGACTTCATCTGCTCATAACAACATTCTTCTGTAATTTATCAAAGTAGAAAAATGTTTTAGTTATTAAGTTATGTTACTGAGTCTTAAAAGATTGGATCAACAGATCCTCTCTATTATAGAATTGCTCCCCCTGTTTTCTTTCCAAGAAGTTTGTTTTGTTTTGAAATTACACACAGATCTTTCCCTCTACATATAAAGAGGCAAATAGCTAAGAAATTCAGACACACATAGTGTGAAAATGAAAATCATTTTCTATCCATGGTTGGGGGATTTCTCATTATTCACTAAGTGGGCATCATCTTAAAGTGCAAGGAGGACTTCTTGCAATTAAAGGGTAACCACATACTGATGTATTTTTCAGCATAGGCAGCCTTTCCTTTGGCTGAGAAAGGGTCTGTGACTTGCAGCAGCTGGTGACTAAATTCTGGTCATGAATTTACTTCCAGTTTTCTGTAGATTTGGTGCTAATTATTTTCTCATTTCATATCTCACTTTAGCCATCAGTAAAACAGATTACTTCCTTACAGCTTTTAGACTTTTACAATATCAATGCGTTTGAGTGTTGCCTTAGACGAATTCTTACAAACCATGTATGAAAATGTTGGGTTTGGGTTTTTAATTTTTTCCCTGCAGTTCAGTGCTTTAGTTTTGCTTAACCCCAAATAAGGCCTGCAACAAAGTTATGAACTTGTTACTTAAATACAAGCACTTCAAGAGACATACTCTCAGAATATCTAGTTCTAGCTGCAGTTAGATGATATTACTGCCTTTAATGTGGTATTTCTCTGCCAAGAATTAGTAACTTCAGCCCAGTAAATCAAAGAAAAGTTATCTGCCCACAACTCAGCCGCTGGGCTTCAGCATATTTATCAATGTTGCTGATAACCTGTGGGTAGCTACAGCAAAGAACTGGTATGTGTTTGACTCTGCCTGCTTTGGGGGGAGCATTGTCTTTGGGCCATGAGTAATATGTGGTTTAGATTGTTTCAATATGCATAGATCAAGCTCTTATTTCAAATGGTGCAGCTTTGTTTTCAGAGACTCAGTTTATCAGGACCATTTGAACCACAAAAAATCAAATTCAGTATGAGATCTGTTCTTACAAATAGGAGTGTAGTATGATAGCTTTCATTTCTATCCCAAGTGGTGGTAATACTTTTAATTATATTAATGGTTGAAAAGATTCTCAAGCTTGACATTTGAGAAATGCAAAATGTGTTGGTCAAGTCAGTTTTTAATCGCACATTTATTATAGCTGCTGAATAGACACATGTTCCTAAAATGAATCTTACCTAAAATATCTTGATTGAGATTGCCATAAACTGGGTAATCTTCTGTGTGAGAGTCATCATAGCTACAGGGGAAATAGAAAAATACTTTTAATTGACAGAATATGCTTTATTTAGGATCTCATTATTCTACTCTAATAAATATTTTATCCAGATATTGTGTGTGTATGTATATATAAATATATATCAGTAGCAGATTATACGTGATCTAATAAAGAAGACCAAAAATATCGGAGCGGCAGTAATGGCAATGTGCATGTTCTGAAGACATTTGTTACGTAGCCAGTAATTGAACTCTCCTGTAGCTTAGTTACGTATAAAGCTTATCTTGAGACTATTAAGTTACTATTTGGTGTAGGTCTAGAAATATTAATGATCACTGAAAGGAACCCAGTTCACATCCTCTGAGACAACTCTGTAATACAAACTAAAGCACTGCACGTGTCTTTCGGAATGATGTTTCTAAAAGGTCCACTCTTACGTCAACACAAACAGAGAGGACCACACCAAAGTTCAGCTTTGGATTTTTAATGGTATTCTGTGTTTCATTAGCCGGTGTTACTTGAAAATGCCTCAAAGTGTGTTTGTAACATGGGAATTGTTAGTGGGAAGCACTGTGTAGCCTTTTTTCTATTGCATCCCTATCCTGTGTCTCATCAAGGGAATGAAGTCATGCACTCTAACACCACTTTTTCAGTGATATTTTTCAGCTGAACAGGCCGTAATAGACAAAAAACCCCTTCCATTTCTGTTTTATTGCCTTGGGGTGTCATTTGTAAAAGATGGTTATGAAATGTAAATACATAATTAAATTATTTTTCCAGAAGTACTAACTATTACATTATAATTTATCATGGTTTTCTGAAATTTCTTTTAAATTATTATGGAATTACTGAGTTTAAGTGATAGTAAATGGTTGTTTAGTTCAGTATCTTTCACTTCCACCAGCAGATAAAATTTTGCTATTAGCAGGCAATTATTTCATTGTTGATAAAATGACTGTGGGATGTATCTCCCATATGAAATTTTTTTCTGGTTTTCTTTGGAAAACTTTTTTTTCCACAGCCACTCTCTCCAACAATTTCAGGCAGACTGCATGAGACAGTGAATTTTCCTCTATGTCATCTCTCCAAAGTCATCTGTCATTATTTCACCCTTGCCAGAAAGGAATTTTTTTATCCAACTTACCTTGGATTGTTCTCTTCATAGTCTTTATGCATTTTAGCTTGAAAATTTATTTGGGGGAAAAAAAAAAAGGGAATAAGTCAAGAGCAAATGAAACACGTTATTTTAGAACACTTCAGATAATTGCCTAAACAGACATGCTTTTGATTTTATTTTAGAGGATAGAATTAAAAGTTCAGGCTCTCAGGACCTTCAGTTGTCCCTCTACTTTTCTCAAATATTTTTGTCTGATACAAGAAATGTTTGTTATGACCCTGTGCCATGGCTGCAAAGTCTATGTTAGGTTGCAATATCCCAAAAATGTAATGTAACACATGTAATTCATTCCTTTTTTCCTCCACCTTCTGCTTTTACCTCATCTCTTTCTCTGTCTATGGAGGTGCATTGTGTGTTTATATTACAAAGGGAAGGTGTATTTATTTTACTAGTTTTGTAGCTTGTATCTCTGAAAGAGAGATATCCTGTGAACCACACAGATGAAGAAACTGAAGCAGAGAGGCAATGGCTACCAAGAGATTCATTGCTAGAGCTTGAATCATAACTCAGAAATGCCTGACTTTCTATCCTCTGCTTCAGGACTCTAGAATTCACCACAGTAAGTCCCGATTCCATGAGCAGTGCAGCATCAGCCAATCTGACCCAAACCTTGGTCAAGGTTAGTTTTGTAAATGACTGTGATTTTTCATCATGGAAATATCTGCCTAGTAGCCCTAAAATACAAAACAAACTGAAGAGCCTAATCCACATCCTTCTCCCCACCCATACCAAAATTTAATATCCTGTAATAACCTGATTCTCTTATACTTGGTAAATTCAGTTTATAAGGACAGGCCAGCTACTTATGTAGATTATATATGTATGTGTACATAGCGTGGTTAAAGGTACCAATGTTTGCCTGCCCACCCATACATGTATAGCACAGGTGCAGTTTTCCCAGTGTTAGAGGAATTGTGAGGATTGTACAACTTCCTAACAATAGATTTGTATGCATAAGAGAGATTACACTGGCATAATTCATTCTGTCAAAAAAAGTCATAGGTAATTTCAACCAAAACCAGAGTATGACTGTAGTCACCTTCTAACATAAACAAATTATTTTTTTATTGTGAGTGGCACATTAGTTTGAGCTACTTTAGAATCCCATGATGAAAACCAATTACAATGCTTTTCCAAAACACACCGATTAAGCATGAAATGTTTATGAAATCTGAAATTCTAATGAGCATTCAAGAATTTGGGGAGAAGAACATTTTCTCAATTATATTTTGCATCAGCGCAGCTATCTAAAATTTTTAAATTGAAGTATAAATAATAACCAATTATATGAAAAGTACACTTAAAAAGGTATTAAAAATATTCTCTAAAAATAAACATTTAGTCAAAACTAAATTCTTTGCCTCATAGGTGTTCCCTTGGTTTGTCTTCAGAGAATGGATTTGGGTGACTGTTTCTAGCAGCAGATTGGGCAGTTATCAATCATTCTGTAATCATATCTGACTCTTAAAAATTTTTAAAAGTTACATCCTCTCTACTAGAATCATTCTTGCCAAGGGGTAACTTTTCAAATGAATCCGTTTGTTGGCTTGAAATCTCTGAGCAGCGATGGCTTTTTCTACAGACGATTTAAATATTTAAACTCCATTCCATACAAAGAGACGACACGACTTACCTCGCTTTCTTTTCAGATAGTGTGAAACGTTCAGTGTCAATGAAACAATGAGAGCCAAACTCAGGAAGGCCAAAATTCCCCAGACAGAAAAATGGCAGCCCATTTCTGTAACTGAAAGGAAACAATTTTATTGTTTGTGTTGTCTAACAGTTTCACTGTATTCTTTGTGCTTGGTTGATTTTTGCTTTCCATAATTGGAGCTGCTATTTAGTTGTTTAATCTGTAACAACCATTGCTATACAAGCTAAATAATTAACATCAAACCCAAATGCTAAATAATAAGAAAGCAAGATCAATAAACTGTTAGTAGAACTACTGTTTCACAGGAATTCTGCCAAATGCTGGGCTATTTGTTTGCATATAAGATACAGTTAAAATCAGAATTAATAAAGAAAACAGTGATTTTACTGAAAAGTTTTGAAATTATTTCTCTAATTTTCTCTAATTTACTTTTTGCAGTAAAGTTTTAGCTAAATTCTAGAGTTCATGAATATAGTTCTGAATTCAGTCAAAAAAAATTCTGTGGAAATATCTCTGAATAATAGCTAAGACAATAAGGTTTTAACAATCTCTGCAAAAAACATCAAAAGTTGGTTATGTTTTCTTGCATTGTTTTCATGCTATTAAAACCACTTACTTGTACTCATTTTCTTGCTTGAGAAAGCAAAGGAAGTGGTGATAAAGGATTAGAAGCAGCTGGGAATCAGTGAACCCCCCAGAACTATGGCAGAGAAAAGACCAAATAGCTCCCGAAAAATCAGCTGTAAAAGGTGGATCGATTTAATTGAACAAAGTTTCCTTTTGCACTGAGCTTGCCTCTCCTTGGAGTCCTGTTATAAACACAGGAAAGAATGCCCATGCACCGAATCTACTTTGTCATTTAATTAACTCTTTGATCAACCCAGCTTATACAAATTTTCCACGACAAACCATGCTGAAGAAAATAGCTTGTTTCTGACTCTCTAATGCCCCAAATGATCAGATGTATTGCTGAAAATGGCCTGTGAAACCCTTCCTTGACAGAGGAAATGCTGAGCCAAATACACGAGTGAAAGGAGTTTGCAGCTAGATTCTTTGCTTTCCCCTAGAGGAATGTTTCAGGTTCTCCTGGATTTGGAGTGTTTGAAATAAAGCCTGGTGCCCAAAACTAATGACGTCCTCTAATTCCGCATAAAAAAAATCTATCTGGAGCAAAGGGGAGGGATTGGGCAATCCTGATCCTTGATGCACTTCGTTATTTTGGACATTCCTGGATTCCTTCAGGAGACTGACATTTTTTTTGCTTCTCAAAGGAAAGCTGAGGTGAAAGAGTATAGGAATATATGTTTCCATGTTGCCAGCCAGGGCTGGGTGGCAATACATTTGCTCCTGCTAAGGATACAGAGCTTTGTTCCTTGGCTGATGAGCTCCAGCTCATCTTACGAACTTCTCCTTATATATTTTATTCCCTCATTATGCTGGTGTTGCAAAAGCTATTTTAGATGTTTCTATGATGACGAAACAAGACAAGATAAACCTTGGTAGTAAACAGTCACAAAATACATGGGCACCTATGATGCAGTTTTCAGAACTCTCTTTTAAAAGGAACAAAACAGAGTAAATAAGCTGTGACTTTCTGACAGACTTGTAACTGGTTTTTGCACATGGTACTTCTAATGGCTATTTATCCTTCCTTATAAACTAAACATCCAGTTTCCATCCCTTTCTTTTCTCCCACTTGAGTTGTCCCAAAGGCACTTGAGGGTTCACTATCACTGCAATATTTTTCATGTTGAGAGGCACTTTTTTGCAATGAGATACAGATATTCATGAGGAGAGACACCACCTCCATGAAGCTGCTCTATATTATTCTAGTTTTTCAGAGAAGGAATTAAAAGAAAGGGAGATTCTACATTGAAAAGATGTTATCAAGCCAGGTCAAGAATCACCATTGTTTGGAACCTGGTTACCCTATAGTCAGTCACTCATTTGCATCCTATGCAACCCATCCAAAACTACAAGTCTGTCAAAGGCAAGAAATTTCAAGTCTTGATGTTGTGCCTAAAGACTCAGTCATCCTTCGTTCTTCTCCGGTCCTTTTGCCTGTTCTGATGTAATTGTTTTCCATTTTTCTTATGCTCATTTTATATTTCTTTTCCTACAAGCTCTTTTTCCAGGGAGTAAAAGCAGTGAGAAGGAAAGCACGTGTAACTGTGATAGAAGCTATAAGCCTGTGATTCATTAGAATAAATAGAGTGAGCAGATGCCTAAAGTACAGTTCTGATCCAAGGTTGTTCCTTTAATTTGATACGGAATGCTGTAATTTATCTTTCTGATTTATGAATCCTATTTTTCCCTGATGGTTCCGGGACAGAAGGAGAACTCTTAGTTTCAATTTGAATATTTTCAGTGCTTAACTGAAGTGGAGGAGGAAACCCATTTTTTGATTACAAGTATTACTTTCCTGTTTCAGCTTCTGATTTAAATTGGAATTATTATCTGGAAAATAGTAAAAGTTGAAAAATTGTTTCTCTTTTCAGTTTTCAAGTTTAACTTCTACAGTATTTGAGCAATCCCAGTTCTCGAGAACTATAAGAACCTTCCACAAAAACAAAAGACATGAAACTTGGATTTCTAATAAAACATACCAATTTTTTAAATCTCACCATCTGTAGTTCTTTCTTAAACATGACATAGAAAACTACATGGGTGTGGGGAGTCTAAGAAAAGAACATTTAAATTTCTTCCTAGATGAACACTACTTAGTTTATTTTTAAATTTATTTTCCACAACTCTGACTTAAACATCTGCTTGCGTTGCAGTAAAACATATACAAACATACATATGATTTTGGTATCCTATTTTATTAAACATTTTTGCTTTGCAATAAAAGCTATTTGGTTCTCAGACAAGACTACTTATATTGTGGTAACAACAGCAGTTTTCATTTACCCTATAAAATCATAACAAAGACCTTGATCAGAGATAGGGAACTATTCTGAGCTCTTTATGCCATTCTCATATCACCTTCAAGTTAATCATATTATCCAAATATAAAATATGAGAAATTTTGATTTTATATCTTAGCTTTACAGATGTAAAACTCACAGCTCTTTCCCAGGTGTTCTTATAGATGTTGCAAATGTGCTAGTTATTTACATTTATAACTGCATTATTTAAATAGTAACTACTTTGACAATAGCAGCAGTAGAAGGAAAGCTGCATAAATGAAGAACAGTTTGTCCCCCCAGGTAACTACACTGCTGTCCCTATATGTATAAAAGCAGATGTAACCTGTCACAGTTAACTGGTTGTGTTAAGATAAAAATAAGAAAAGGAGATTGTGGATAGTGAGTGAGAAAAGAGAAAGTCTATTAGACTAATTCATTCCATTCTGAAAATAATGTCTTCTATTACCTAATCTTAATCCTCATTCAAATAATCTATTCTCAGATGTAGCAAAACCAAATTGTTATTTTTTTGCATAGTATACAGTTATCCCAAAGAACTCATGACACTGTTCAGGGGCATTCTCACTCAAGCCATCAATCGGAATATTTAAAAAAATTTTGTTATCTTTGGAAAAAAGTCAAATAGAAAAATTATTCCCTTGGAAATAGTACACTATGATTCTAATCGGATAAGCTCACATCCCATCGGGGTTTTCTGTGGTGGTCTATCTATGATGAGAAAACCTAAGAGAGGTTGCAAGAAATAATATTGAAACTATTCTTAAAATAATGTGCTGCTCTGTGAAAGAAAAAAGTTTATCATATAGCCAAGGGTTTCATAAGAGGGACAATTCTTTCTTTATTGTTAGAAGAATTTGGGATGTGTGAGTGAGGAAGTAGTACATTTCATCATTATAAAGATGACAGTATTGTGAAAAATAATATCAGAATCTCTCTAATATTAATGATACACTCCTATTCTGCTCTTCTCCCATTTCTCTTTGGAAAACAGAGTAAACTTAGAGTTGCACACAAGTAGAACATCTGCCTTAGGTAATTTACTTCATCTGGGTGACGTTTTCATTTTCCTGACTTTAAGGATGAGGTTACTCACCTCCTCTTAGTATATTTTATATTGCTATGAACTGAAGGTACTATATTCACACCACAAAATATGGACAAACAAAAGACTTTGAAAATACTTAGTTAATTGTGGTTCTTCTCTTTTTTAAATGTGTTGACAGTTTTCTCCACCAACAGAGACAAGACATGAGTTTTGGTTATTTGTTCTTTGGTTTTCTCTTTGCAGGGTTCATTATAGTGTTATTGGAGGGATATGAGGGGGAAGAAGCAAACAAAAAACCCACGCCATTCAAACAAAAGCCTCCAAAACATTTAAATCTTTCCTGGATAAATTTTTGCTATTCAATTAATTGCAACTCAAAGGAGTGGACATAGTCATGTACTTGCCTTTGAGGAAAGGGGCCAGATTTAACAATTTCTATTAGATGTTTGTCTTCTTAACAAAATAGGAATAGGTAGCAGAAGTACTGCCTTCCATTCTTTCATGTTCTAATGCATTTTGTTTAGAGAATCCATTACAGAGAATAACAGGAGGGTAGTAAAGTTTTACTAGGTTTTTGTACTGAAAAGGAACGTGAGGTGAGGAATACCATCAAGATGGACATGTCATCTATGGTATCAACTCATCATTCACAGAAGCAGATTAATTGCTGTCAGATTTAAGATGATGATCTGGAGCACAAAACTATTTGTTTCCTTTTGGTTTTGTCTGCAAATTTGTCAAAGATGAGATAAAACTGTCTTTCCTCCCCCCTTCTAATTAAATATTGATATAAATAATATTTTGTACTAATGACCCTTAGAAAAAGAAACATATTAAGAGACTGATGAATACTAAATTAGCATTAAAGATGCTTCCACCTGTGTGAGCATTTAATACAGGATTAATTCGCTGGAAAAGATTCCTTAAACTGCAATTAATTAGTGCACAATTAATTGCTTTGTAAGATACCGACTTCATACTTCAGAAGGGAAACAGAACATTGTAAAATAAGAAGGCCCACAGCACAAAACTAATGCCAATGTTTAGTCTTCATTAACAAACCTTAATTAATGAAGGCTTAATTGTTATTAATAGTTTTCATTTAAAACCTCGAGCAACCTTCTTGGAAGATTAGTAATCTACCAGAGTGTGGTTTTACTGCGTCTTTGTTTACAATTTTATAACTAAAAGATAGGGCTTACCTGTTTTTATTCGTTCTAGGAATATTCCCTGCCCCGTTATCCAACAGGAAATCCAGTTATGTTCACAGACCTTGGATGCTCTTTTGTTTTGGACCTGGCAGCATGGATCTATCTCTAGAGTTGTCGTCAGTCTTAAAGGCCTCCAGTCTTTTTTTTCACTGGCTTTCTTACAAACAGGAAATGTGGTTCAGGCTTCAGAAGCTCGGTAGCAAACTCAGGCTCCTTCTGTCTTTGCCTTCAAGAGAGAATTAAAATATTTCTGTGTGCATTTGTATTTATTATGCACCTGCCTCTTATGGAAGAACACGTACAGGACTATTAGTTCCATTTACGTGATACCGGCTTACTTTTGTAATATTCATATGAGACCCATACTCATAAGGCTTCCCAATTGCGATGGTATGTTGAATTTAACAAAAGTATTTAGGTATCTCTTAAACTAAATTACAGAAGTATTTTACCTAGCTATGGACTCTTTATTTCTTGAGGATTCTGAACCAAGTCTGAAAATCCATTGCTGAGAGCCTATAGTTTAGGTACAACAGGAATCAGAGATAGGATGAAGAAGTTATAACATTGCCAGCTCTTGAAGGTCAGGTTAGAATAACATAATATGGTCCCCTCCATTCCTCACAGTCTATGAATCTGAGCCCATAGTGCAGCCCAACTGTGAAAAGAAAGGGTAAATCAACACATGGCTTACTCTGTGTGTTTATCTTTAAATTTCAACGAAACGTCTGTGTTCAGGTAGAGAAGCCATTTTATTCTCAGAATTGGAGTAGCTTCTTCCAGAGGAAGCTTGCACTCTGAGCACTGTCAAAAAACCCTTTCTGCTAACTTCTGAGGTTTAGAGTTAGTTTGTTTCTTTGGTTTTTCTTCAGAGCAAATGGGTTTATCTCCAATTACGCAAAATGTAGAAGTAGGAAGGGGTTTTTAAGAAAAGAAGTGAATCACATGATCATGTTTGTCTTTTTGGAAGATGTACATTGAAATAGTTCTCAGTGTAGTCTAAGGAACAATGTAAAACTTTGCTCCTCAAGAAAGGCTCTAAAGTGAGAAAATGTCCTGTGCAGGAATATTATTTTGTATTAACTGCCTTAGATCAATGCTTAAGAAATAATTTACTGGATTAGCATCTAATTTGAACATGAAGGAAGGGGTTAGTCTTAATTAATATATACACTTCTATTTGAGTCAGAGGGTGATACAGAGTCTTAACAACTCAGAGCTTTATCATAATGAAGTTAATTGAGGATGAGGAATTAATATAAAAATGCTGAAAATGGTGGAAATTCTAACAGATACTGAACTGAGAGAGGAATTGGAGAGAGTGGGAGATGTGCATTGTGAAAATGAAGACAGTTGCTTAGTTTCTCAACTAAGAGGATGACGAGTAAATCTTAAATCTGCAGAGGATTCAGAATAAAATGCTTATCAGCCTGAACAAGAAGCTTACAAGGAATAAACTCCTTTGGAGATAATTAGGGGCATAATGGAAAGGTGAACACTGAGAATGCAGCAGGGGATTTCTGGGTTTGTAGTCCTGGTGGTGTGTTAGTAAATCTGCTCTCCAGGAGCAAATCATTGCTGTACCATATCAGCTTTAACTGGCTGCAGAACCAAAGTCTGGATTGAACATGAGCTTGGTATGCTATTTTGGGCAGCCTGCAAAAGACTGAAAGCTCTGTTAGATAACAAGGAAATATTCACTGAAGGCTGTAAAATCCATCGTGAATATAAGACTTCTTACTTTTTTTCCTTGTCCTTTCAGCACTGCATTAAAAAACTTAGTGAGACAGTGCTGTGATTAAAGTGCTGTTATTCAGGATAGTAAAGACAAGGACAAGTCATGCCTGTATTTAGAAAGATAAAACATAAGGTAATGCTACTCCATCCCCATCTATTGTGTACAAAGACATTTCCTCCTTTTTCGCAAGTCCCCAAGATATAAACTGCTGGGCAAATATTCTGGGAAAGTATCTCTGACTGCTTAGCTACTTATGTGATCTTTGGTAAACATATGTGCTGGTATCCTCAAGATAAGAATCTGTCTCAAGTGGACATCTGACTTGGCTGGGAATAGCTCTTGGTATTTAAGATCTTGGAGTGGGTAAATGGAGTACTATTAAATATTTCTGTGCACAGATATATATGAAGGAGTAAAACTGTGCTCAGACGGAGTCAAATAAACCATACCTTAGTACATTTTTGTAATGTATGCATGCTGCCAGCAAGTTGTGCTTTTCTAAAACCTCAGAATGAATGTTTATTCTAGCTTCCTGAAGGTGAAATAAGTTGCACAGCTGACAGTAAAATCAGGCCTCAAATGCCTACTTTATTACTACTCAAATTACAACCTTTCATTGAAAAATTACATCATTTTCAGTGCTAAGTGGTGTAGTGGAAACCCCTTTGCAAAGAATGAGACACACTTTGTAGTAAAAGTCTTGAAAATGTAGGTCTTCCTGCAAGATGTAAATTATATTTCTGTTTGAAGTGGCAATATATTTTGAATAATGAAACCAGGATTTGCTGGGGAAAGTGACTACAGCAGAAATTTTTTGAGTAGAGCTTATGCTGAAATGGAGCCTGTTTTGGTTCTGATCAGACAAACACATTGGAGAAGTAGAAATCTTCTTTTAAACTTAGCATGTGGCTCTTCCTTTAGATTGCAGGCGCAGACCTGGTGCCCCTTGAGCAGGGGACACGAATGAGCAACAGTACTACAGGAGTATTTACAGGTGTAAAACAGCTGCCAGAAAGAGTGAGGCCTTTCAAGTAAGCCTCAAATGCTGCAGAGAGCTCTTCTAACTCTTACCATGAATGTTTACTTAATGATAAATTTAAAAAACTAATCAGTGTCACTTGTGCATTGTACACAAAGTCCTGTCTTTATTCACTGCTTAGACCACTGTTAAGCAAAATGTTATCTCATTAACTGCCCCTGAAATTATGGCTCCTATTACAAGCAGTATCATGGGTTTCCTGTGGGGAAACCACAGGAGGTTTTTTTCTGAATGCTACAAACCCCTAGTATCAAGGACTGTAAATAGAAAATTCTTATCTTGGTAATTCTGCACTGAAAAGTTTCCATTGAAAGCTAACACTGCATATCTGTGTAGGTTTGGGTGGGGTTTTTTGTGTTGCATGCTATGAGATAGCAGAGCAGTCCCCATGTGCCTAGCAGAGAGAAAACAGAACAGATGTCACTTCATCCAAAACCTGCAGAAATAAAGTGTGTTTTTTCCATTGACTTAATAGATTTTATTTTCTGTTCAAATAGATGCTGTATACTAAGAGAGATGCAATCTCTAGTGATTTTTCTTTCAATAGCCACAAGAAGAATGAATTTCCTATTAAAGTGGCTATTATCTATTTACCGGGTTTTAGGATTTTTGTAATTCCCTCTTGACACACTTAGACAAAGAGTGTGGCAAATATTTTCACCTGGGCGGACAAAGACCTGACCCTGCAACTATTCCTCATGTGCGGAATTGTTTCTGGCTGAACTGTTTGGCTAAGCGAATGTCAGAAGCTTGTCCTCTGTGTTGCAACGAGTTAAATTTGCTCTAGGATAGTCTGTGATTCTGAGAAACATAAAGAAACAAACATACTTTCAGTGAAGTGTTCCCAGTTATAATTCTGAATGAAAATAATTCTTGCTTTGAGCAAAACACCACCTCTGCTCTACTGAATGATTGATATCAGAGCTAATGAATTGTCCTGACTCAGGATGCTGTCTCCATGGTTGAACTCCAAGTCTCCTCCACCACTTTGAAGCTCATATTATCACAGGTTGGTTCATGCTGGGTCTTAACTAGACCTTAGCCTATCCTTCTGGGCACAACAAAAGTTCTGAGCTCTTTAAAACCTGATGGAGACTAGTATAGGCTGTTTTGTTGGGGGTTCTTGTTAGAAGTCAGACTCTGATGCACATGTGTCTGTGCCCATGTCCTTTTGCCATGACAATGCAGGTAAAAAGCATTTGAACTACGTGGTTTTCTCCTCTAAAATTCTTTCTTCATTTTGTCCCAGAGGGACACTGTTCCTCTAACATGACACAGTTGTCAGAGGGCCGTAGGAGAACCACAGAACTGGGAGTCAAGTGCAGGTCATGCACGTGTCTGCCAAGTCAGAAACAGTGACAAGGAGATAAAAAAGTGTATGAGCCTGCCTCAACTTAATCTGTGATTGCATATATTTACCAATAAGTCAAGGTATCTCTGCAGTGCAGCTGAATGACCACTTAGATCTAATTAATGTGCACGTAGGTTAAGAGGAAGATTTGAAATAATGACTATGAAGTTAAGCCTTGAAAAACGATCAGTGATGCATTGGAGTAGTGAATTTGAACTCATTCAACTACCTAACCTTTCAGCTTAACAGTGTTGAGGTTGCATCTCTATTTAAAGAAGTATCTGGCAAGCAGATAAAAGTGCTCACCTTGCCGCATTCACGGCTGTTAGAACATTGTTTTCTTACTACTTCCTGTTCAGCAGCACATTTGGGCACAGCAAAGTGTGTGTTAGTTCTCTTGTAGTTTAAACTGTCAGAGACTTGTTAGAATTTACAGAAAGCAAGAGCCCAGGTGCATGGAAAATGTCCCGGAAAATGTCCCAGAAAATGCTGAAACCTATGAAGTGACTCTTCTACATTCACATGTACATTTAGGCACTTCTCAGAGGCTAAAGTAGGTACTATGAATGTTTTAGGTGGCATTTTGGGGCATGAGAGTTTTGGATTAAAGTGTCTGTGTGAAGGAAGCAGGATATAGACTGAATTTCTGTCTCCGTGATAGCTGAAAAATGCAGCCATGGACTCCATTAGGTTGATGCCTAAGGATTTAATGAATTTTGGTAGATTTGAAGTCACATAAGTTCTTCTGAACTGCTCAAATTCTAAGTGCACATATTAACTGTCCTTCTCACAAGTTTTGGGTGTTATTCTCAGGCTCAGCCAAGCACAATGTTTTTGAGAAGCCACCTGCAAAATAAGAGGAGACAAATAACAGAAAAAGGCCTAGCTGCCCGGCCATGGACAGGGGGCAGTTCGACAGGCCCCTTTTGGGTGGGCTCTCAAGGGAAATGAGAATACTGATTGGATGCTAATTTTGAGTATAAAAGTTGTGAACTTCCTGATCTAGGGGTCAGACCTCTTGGGTTGGACCCTAGAAGCTTCTAATAAAAACCCCTGTATATCTTCCTGCATTAACTTGTCTCCAGAGTGTCTCTGTTCACAGAGGTACAGATCTGAAGGCATCAAGGTGTCACGGGCGACCTTACTCTGTCATATGCAAATTCTGCATCTGCAGTGGTAGGAAGGTGGTTTGGAAATAGATGATCTTTATGGTTCCTTCCAACCCAAACCATGATTCTATGATAAGTTTTTCCAAGAGTTTTCTATGTTACTGGTTAAACATATAATTGGATGCATGGTTCATACATTAATGCTGTGACTTCAAGCTAACTTTTCTGTGCTGTCATATAATGGAATTCTGTATTTTCATGGGTCCATCTTCTCAGCTTAGGCAATGAAATCCAGAGACAAACTATTCAGAAATAAATCTGTACTGAAGTGCTTTTTAAGGTTGGTACTATTGCAGGATTGTCTGCCTTTGAAACTTACCAAAACACTTTATAAAATGAAATCAATAAATACTGTGTGTCGTACAGAGCATGATCATATACCCAACACTAAATTAGAATACCTATCTTATCCCACAACAGCTTTGTGTGATTGCTTAAAGCCATGATGGAAGGATGCCATCAAATGAGGAATGCAGGTTGGCTTCTCCTGAGTAGAGGTAGTAACACACAGTTTCCTTCACACACTGAAGTAACTTCTTTTCCTTTGTGCAAACAGATCTCTGGTATATATGCAGAGTCTTGGCTCTGAATTTCCCATGAGCATTACTGTATTTGCAAGTTTAGATCTCCAATGACTTGCTGAGAGCATTAATGCATGCCTAATTTAGCACTGGAGAAATCTGGAGATTTAATGCTTTTAAAAATAAATGTATCCAGGTTTTCAGGAAGGGCATTATATTAGTACTTCTACAATTTCTGGAGTGAGGGAGTTTCTACCCTACGTAACAGGCCTGTGTTTTATAACATGACTTACGTATCAACTCAATAATATTTCCCTGTGGCTCTAGATAGCCTGATAAAGTAACTATGAAATACTACCTGTATTTCTCATTTCGATGCCAATGTTTTTAAACTTGTCCTATTGATGGTTACATTTTAGGTTTGAAGAAGCAACGGAGGGGAGCAGAGCACTGTTACAAGGAATTTTGTTAATATGTGGCTAGAAGTACTTACAGTACCATCCTTTTATGTCTCTGCTGTTTTGCTTTGACACCTGCTGCTTTGAGCAACCTGGTCCTGAGGTGGGTGAGGGACTCCTGCCCTTGGCTGAACAGTCAGTAGTTTGCTATGGGCAGGCTACATTTTGAGCATTGTCTTTCCTGACATGACCTGCTTCCCCAGCTGCAGAGCAGGGCTGGAGTACCTCTCCTGTGCTGATGCATGAGGGAAAGCTCTGATGAGAGTGAAGCACGTGATGGGAGACAATTGGACAATGTTTTCTTACCCCATATGAGAGACCTGACAGCCTTAACAGGAAAAAGAACCAAGGCTTATCTGGCTGCATGAGCTGCTAGCAGCATTTCACTGATGTTTCCTAATAGGAGGTGGAGGGAAGCACCTGCAAATCTTTAAAACTTCGAAAATGCAGACCAAGTAGTGAGGTGTCATCTACAAAATGAGCACTTCTTAGAGCCAACTGGTTTCTTTAGTGGTCAGAGAGATCGTCTACTACTTCAGGGTTATTTTGTGTGGATCAGCCATATCTCTTTCTCCCCTCAGCAGGACACTGAGACTGCTGATTAATTGGCAGCTGCCTTGCTGTAGCTCAGAGATGAAGATGTTTGTTGTCCTGGAGTGGAATCAATAATTGTGTTGCTTTGCATCCAATGCCTGTGATTTCTGGCAAACATAAGGACTTTTCTGCTATCTTAACCCTAGTTATGATTTAATTGGAGGATTTTAAAATGGTAAACACATCCATCTGTCCTGTGCAAAAACTTTCTTATGTTGACAAGCTGAGCCACCAGAACATCAGATCTTTCCAGCAATCACCTAGGTTAATTTGGAGAGCTTTTCAAGATCCTTCCTTCCAGGTCAGCTCTGTTCTGTACTCATCTTTCTTCCTTTAAGAATAGAACTTGTTTAGTGCCCTCAGCAGGCACTAAAGTCTTCCCAGTGACAGTGAATTCTCATCCTCTTTGTTTTCCATTTCCTCTACCCATCTCTGTTCAGTGTGTCTTATCTTGAGAGAGCAGAGCACTGAGTGAAAACAAACCAATATATATGCACAGTAAACATCAGCTCAAGATACATAATTAAGTTTACCACAACAGGGTGGCATTTCTGAGACAGGTGTTTAAGGTACAGAAAGGGATTTTCTGGGCTATCAGATACATGGCTTCTGTTGGAAGAAAAGTAATAGGGTTTGTGTTGCTTCATTAGAATAACAAATGAAGAAGTAGAGTGCACTGAGTGCCAAAGCCATATATATCTTCATGCCATATTCAGTGCTTTCTCAAGGCAAATGTTCTAGCTCAGAAAGAAATTGTGAAAATGCAGACTGAGGCAGCAAGTTGCAAAATCTCTGCACACACTTTTCATCAACACATTTTGAAGCTGAATTCCTTTGCTCTCAGAAAATTGCTCAGGTTACGGATACTTGAGTTTAATGCTGAAACTGTTACATCAAAGGTTGAATTAGGATCTTGGGCCTTGCTGGAAAGGACAACTGGGTAATACTACAGGGGAAAGAGAGGCAAGATTTAAGATGAGAAAGAGGTAATGAATAAAGAAATAATGTGGGGGAAAGACACAGAGCAGAAGTCTGATCATTTCAGTAAAGAATAAATAACAAAGGTCCCTATGGTGTGAGCCATGCTTCATTAAAGTAGCCAGAGGCACAGAGCCTTGGATGATGGTGCAAAAGTTATATGGTGGTGCACTTGGATGGCATCCTTCTTGAAATCTTTGGGAGGTCTGCTGCAAGAACAAAACTGAAGCCTTGCATAAACAGTGTGCCAGGGCAGGGGCAGGAGGTTGGCAACAGGTAAGGGACAAATAAACCTTATCAATCTATGTGAAAAAATCTATGGAAGTGTTGAATCTCATCACCTTAGAAAGAGACTCATGTTCCAGCTGCTTGCTTTTCCTCCTCACCTGCTCTGCGAAACACTCCTCCTTCTGTCAAGGACACAGAACAGGCTGTGTATACAAAGGCAAGGAAGTAACAAGCAACAAAAAAAACAGAAGGACTTTTCTGCATTTAAAAAGGAAACAGCTGGGAAGGAGCTAATTCTTGACTAAGTCTTAATTCTCTCCATCTTATTCTTTGTGGGGTTACTTTTATTGCTAGACTGAGACTCAGGCCTCTGAAAAATACCACCCTGACCAGGTGTGATACGGAATTAAGGCAGCAGTAAATGTTACAGATAGCTCCTTGGAATTTTGAGGTTTGTGGGTGGGGGTGAAAGTTTTGGATTGTTCCATATGTTTGTTTGTATTCCCTCTGTGGGGAAAGCTGATGAACAAGCACTGCAGTGTATTGCTACATGAGTGGTGTCAGAGCCACTTTTTTGTTGTTTGTGGTCTTACCATTGTTGTTGTGGGCTGGATGTGTTTTGTGGTGCAGCTTAATTTGTTCTTAATAAACTCAGGTCATTTCATAGAACACATTGCCTTTAGAGCAACTTCCAGTGGAAGGAAGGAAGCCAGAGAAAATGAATGCTGGTTATGGAAGGCTATAGACTTAAAAGGCAGCTCAGAAAGGACAGTGTTCTGCTCAGTACTGCATCATTTATAGCACCTTTATGTAAGTGTGCCAACTTCCTTGATTTATGTGAGTGTATGTTTGGATTTATTTTCTTCCTGTTATGCCAGAAATTGATTCTGTTTCTTCATGCCTCTGGGCCTATTTAAAGACTGCATGATATTCCATCACCTGCCTGAGTTACAGTGAATACACTGGAACGAATGCCCAAATGCTTCATTTCCAGAGGACAAGGGCATTTGTGCCTGCCTGTGGAGATGAAGACAGCTGCTTTGCTGCTGAATAGACCATGGATGCCTATGTTCTGGGAATCAGAAAAGGGGCTGGTGTTTCTGTGGCTTTCCCAGGATGTGTCCTCCCTCATTGTGCACTTGGGAATTTTATCTGATCATGACTATTCAGGGAGTTTGGGATTGTGGCAGCCTAATATAAGTAAATGGTGTCACAGAAGTGTGCAGGGTGCTTTTGATGCATCTCCTATGTGTCAAATTTATCTGCTGGCTCTAAACACTGTGCACCCACAAGGACCATGTTTGGGCTTTGTCAGACATGGAGTTACTCTGCTGCTCAGCACACTCCTGCCAGGACAACCATGGACAGAAGCACGGTGAGGCGCCTTCAGAAGCCAAGGATCACATTAGTATTTACTACGTGGTAGCTTTCCAGAGAGGCATAGAAATTCTGCATGTTCTCTGCCTCCTTTGGTTATTTACCATGTCAGATTAATCTAAAGTTCCTGACTGAACCCATTGAGCATTAATATGATTATTGTCCAGCCACTTTAGAGGGAAGAAGGTCTGGTAATTTAAAGAGATAAAGACGGGTGTGTGGAAGAAGCACTTAGAGATTTCTGCCCCCGGGCATGAGAGCATTGTGTCTTAGAAGTAACCTGTGATAGAATATGAAGAGCACCATCTACTGGTGCAGAAAAAAGTTAACCATTTGTATACAAAATCTTTTCCTTCTTAATCAAGTTGTTGGTTGCTTTTTCAATGCAGGCTTTAATCTGGATTTTGTTTGCCTGTAGCAAGATATTTTAACTATTGACTCTCCTTGCTAATGGTGTTGCTGAAGAAGATGTTGTGTTTGTACATGGTCTGTTCTGTTCCTCAGCAATCCCAGCAAGAAGGGGCTTGATATGCATAGATATGCCTGCCAAACATATCAGCTGCCTGCCTAATCCTTATTGGCATAGTGCTTTCAGTATTAGCTTAGAAAAGCATGTTGACCTTCTACAGACTGTTATGGTCTCCTTCCAGTGCCAGCTCCCCTCAGACTTCTGCCTGAAAGCTGAATGATCTGTGACAACCTTACGTGACAGCTTTACATGCTCCATGCTTGGAAGACTCCACAAACTTCAGGGACTTGATGTTATCATAGTTTGTTTTGCTTGGTAGTGGGTCATGAGGGTCCTTTTGCTGTCAGCTCCTCAGCAGACCGTGCTGTCTTCACCTTAGAAATTTGGAATCATCTTAAAATGAAAGGGTACTTTTTGCCCCTCTGGATCTCTGTCAGCCTGAACTGCCCTCCTCTGCTATGGAGGACTATATTTCAATCTTTCATCCTCATCTCTGACTAGTGCTTAATCAGCAGGACTTCTTGTTTAGTGTCAGATTGGGCATGAAGTTGCACAATTCAGAATCCCTAGTTAATTTAAGTTTGCCTTAAGAGAGCTCCTACAGGAACAGTTAGACCTGCACAGATATCTCTGTCTCATATGTTGCAACCTTTCTATCCTGTTACTGCCTGATGGATGGATGAAGAAGGACCATGGCCTTGCTTTCAGTTTTACAGAAGCACAAGGCTGCCTCTTTTGTTGTACACCAGCACCACTTAGTGCTGAGATGTTTCAGAGGCCATTAATGGAAAAACAAGTTT
>JAOXXN010000001.1:102481125-102503901 GCA_026770055.1 Myrmophylax atrothorax | reverse complement strand
TGTATAAATATAAAAACCTCACCGTGTTCAAAACCTCGTTTCTGTTTTCTTCCCTCACTCTTCTCTGGGAGTGGATACTCTGACTGGGTACCAGGCAGTTGGCATTTTGCCAGCTCAAACTGTATCAAGAAGTCAGCTGATAATCCAAGGCCTGCTCTAAAAACCAAAGCCTAAATCTGGGCCCAATTAAACCCACGACTCAAGCCTATTCAAGTTGCTACGTAAACTGCAGGATTCTTGCAAATGTATCAGGTTCATTTTTAATTGCTTCTGAGATGCAATAATAAATCTTACCTGATGGTTTTTGCCATTGTCTTTCCAAAGAGAAAAACACTTAAAAAGAAGGTAGAAGAGCATGCAGTTTCATTACTTCTCACAATGAAATCTCAGATTATAGTTAATCCTGTGCTTTTCAGATTTACTGTTTTGATTCCCACAGGACTACAGATCTGCTCCTGAAAGCTTTTCTCTCCTGCCTCTCTCATCTTGATCTCACATGCTGTTTTTCAAGGTGACACACCACTCTTCAAACATCAGAGGAGGTGGGGAAGGAGGGGAGAAATCATTCTATTATAAATCAGTGCAAAATGAAGTAATACTTCAAAATATTACAAAGAATATATTTAATCTCCCAAGGTATTAGAGGGCCAGTGCATCGCCACCTTCTGCATCCCCCTAATCTTATTAGATACCACCAGGAACAAGCAGATGGCACAATAAGAAATGCCAAATAAATGCTTTTGAACTGCTTGAAAGTATGAAAAAAAGAAACTTGAGATGGATATAAAGCACTGGGAACGTGACAAGAATCTGAGAGTATTCAGCCTCTAGTCTTTATTCATAAAGGCTGTCACTCAAATGTGTCCACTTTAGCCTTGGGAAGGTCTCGAATCCACTGGAGACTTTTTGATCTGGGTATCATCTTGCATGAAATTTTTCATGAATTGCTGCTTTCTTTCAGTATTATGATGATGTTTCTTTCTCAGCTAAAAGGAAGAAAAGTATTTGCTCTGAAATGTGAAGATGTTTTCAAGGAATGCGATCATCTGAGTGCCTATCTCTGTTCTCCAATGTGTCCTGTAATTCACTAGGTAAGAATGAGGAGGTGGTGAGGTGCTGCTGTTACCTGGTACCCCTGTTCTTTGAAATGCTCTTCGCTGCAGAATGCTCTGGTGAGTGTCTTGGTAATTGCTGGGGTTTTGTGTTTTTTCCTGTTTTAATCTGATGCTGGTTCATTCATGAAGTTCAACGCATTTGCATAGCTGTCATTTCTGCCTCGCATGCCACAGAGGAGACCGAGGCAGAGAAGAGAGGAATGAATTGCATTCAAGGAGTTAATAACATTAATGCATAAATACAGTTTATGTTTTAGTCCCTGTTGTTTCGCTCTCTAGTGAATTGTCCCTGTCTTCCCTTCTCCAAGGAGTACACCTAGTCACTCCCTAGCAAAGGGAAGTGTGTTGAGGCCATACAATGTTCCTTTCAGATGCAAACTGTAAAAGGTCTCCTAGGTATCTAACCCCAGACCAGTGAACTTACACTTGTAAATCACATCTATATTAACCCAGATATTCCAAAATTAGGTTAATTTGTAGCATAACTGACCCTTTTGAAAAGTCAGATGTAACTGAAGATCTCCTACTTTCCTGTTCTACTATGGCAATATGGATAAAAACACTTCCTTTAAAAATTTCTTAATAGGGTCTCCTTTTTTAAGGTGAATTAAGACATTGGATGACGTGGTTTGGTTTTTTTCCCCTCCTCTTCCCCCCTCTTATAAGGAGAAGATTCAATGTAAACAGAATCTTGTCAATAAAGTATCGCTCTGTTGCTTACCACATGCATGACTTTAAAGCAAAACAATTACCCATGAGAAACTACCATGGCTGTGAATGTGACAGATGCACAAGGTGCCACAAATGTAGTGCAGATGACAAACTTAGCAACTGGTGTCTCAGAAGAGGCTTGTGATGTGTCTTCTACTCCTAAACAGAATGTAGCACAGCTTCAAAACTGGGTTCCAGTGCAGGAAACTTTTTCCACACTTCCATAAAATCTGATCAAAGTATGATGTAGCTAAAAGCAGGGCCCAAATTCAGGAACTAGAGACAAAAGGTGAAAAATGCACACCTGTGATAGGAATGTTTTTAAAAACTCATGTCTCATATAGGTAATGTGCACACTTTTTCTTTAGAAACCTTTTTTACTTCAGAGCACCTTGTTAAGGTTGAATATTACTAACCAGGAAAGATGTTGGCAGAGATCAGGACACCACTGCAAGCTTTAAGCCAAAAGCCATACACATGCCATCGTTGTTTGCTGATTGCATAGCATAAGTGTGGCAGGAAATATAGGATTTCATTTCTGAGATGTAAATTTTTTCTGCTTTGGTAAATGAGAGATCACTTTCTGTGAACTGATATGTGAAATGCATCATTTGTCCACCACTTTGCTACTGCCAGGATTTCTATCAGCCACAGGACTTTCACCTGCTCTAAACCCATGACTAGAGGACAGCTTTGTGCCAAAACACGAGCGATGTATAGGACTCTAAGGAAACCTGGGAATTATTTGTGGTCATACTGGGTCTCAGCCTGTGGGTAAGCATGGATTTCACTATCAACAGCTACTGTTGCACATTTGAGGATTTAAGATTTTTGTGAATTTAATTTTCATGCATTGGATGCCAGAAAATTGTGGGTTATTTTCTCTTGTGTAAGTACCCCATGTTTAGGCTATATATGGGAGGAAGGGTTCATAAATGGAGGTTAGCAAAATCCTACCGTGTTCCTTTGCTGCTTGCTTCCAGGTACAGTTGTGGCATTTAACATGCTGCTCGGTATGTGTAGAGTCCCCTATCACTTGTCTGGAGATTCTTCACTTTCAACAAGATTGACACTCAGAAGATTGCCGTCAGACTTGCGAGGTTTGGGGTTTTTTGTCTTTAGAGATGATGTCTGTGTATGCTCAGAATACAAGTTGGTTACTTCTGGGCATTGTTTAGGAGCTGCATGTCCCAACAGACTTCAAATTCACCATCAGACAGAGGCTTGAAACATACAAGCAAGCCAATATACTGTGCCAATATACTGTATTTAACACAGACTGTGCAGGGAAATTAACCTAAAAAGACTTCTGTTTGTTGTTCTGATCCTTTTCTAGCTCTTCAGTTAATCTTTCAAAATTTGTCCTAGGTTTTCATGGTAGGTTAAAGTATCATTCACAAAGTGGTGTATATCACTTATTAGCATTACTGTACTTAAAAATAGCCTCTATTATAAGCCTAAAACACCTGCTAGGATTATGGAAGCAGTACTGTTAATATTGTATAGCACTTATCTGCTATACAGCCTTGGAGGGTGGAGATGCTAAATAGTTGCCCAACTGTTGCCCTACAACAGCTAGTCTAACATCACTGGGTTTTGTGGAGGTCAGTAGGAGAATCCTGTTCATTCTCTAATTCACAAACATTATTATGTAAAAAGAATTTTTGATGGGAACCTACATAAACAAATCACATCTAAAAATGGCCTTAAATTAGCTTTGATTAAGCACCTGATCTGGATACCAGTATTTGGGTGTGATGAGATGCTATTATTTTTGGTCTGTGTCTGGCCTTGTCACCTGCCAAGTTATAGAAAACAAGAACTTATAATTGGGACTTTGGCCTTGAAGGAGAAACATCTTGTGTACACTGAGACTGTTTTGTAGCTTGGCTGCCTGCCAACAGCCAGTCAAGGACACATGAAGGAGAAAAGAGGAAGAAGATGATGAAGTAGCAACCACTGACCCAAAAAGGGAGACCCTTGATATGCACTGAGCAGATATAGGGGGATTTCCAGTTACATAACAAGGGGAGGCCTCTATCTGGGTATATGTGCTGGTCATACATGCCCAGACAGACATCACAGACTGAGTGTATAAAAATTTGATAGTTCCTTCCAAGGTGGAGGTATTATGTGCTGGCACCAAGGACAATGTTGCCTCCCGCGGGGATGCCTGCTAAGCCTGCTGAGCCTGCTGAAGCCCAGGGATGCAGCAGCACTTTGGGGTCAGTATGTACAGCAACTGTGAGTAACACATGAGTGAGTGGGAGTTGTCTTGGGGTTTGTTTCTTTCCATTTTCTCAGGGTTTTTTTCTCTTTTGTGGGCTATTTCTCTGCAATAAACGTTGTTTGCTTGAATTTTAAACGGAGTCTGGTTTCAGCCCAGAATCCTCCTAAACCCTCCCAGGAACAATACTCAAAGTCCTTTTCTATACCTCATCAACTGAACAATGTTTGTGTAATCTGCCTTTTTTATAGAGCCAAGTGCAGTAATACTCCTTGCATTTGGAGCACTTCCACTACCACTGACCATTGTAGGGAAAGGAGCCAGTACCTGCTTTGTGCTCTCATCTCAGAGGGATGTTTATATTATTACATTATATTGTTATGCATGTGCATGTCACACTGAAATAATGAAACTGTGAATCACTGCTTAATTTTTATTAATGTCAAAACACTACAGAAAAGTAGCTCCAAGTTAGGAATCTTTGCGGGAAAGTTCTTTGAGTGGTTCTTGATTTCTTCAGAGGGTTGCAGAGTTGCATTTTACCAAGCTATTCAAGAGCTTTGAGATTTCAAAGTGAATTATTTCAAAGTAGGTGAACAGTGTGCTTAGTTAAAGTGGAGCTGCAAACTATACTTCTAAGCAGTGCTTGCCTACATGAACTGTGAAGTATTTTACAGCAGCAAAATACCCCCCCAAATCAGCACAACTTGTGCTCCCAAGGCTCTGGACCATTTCTGAAAATACTAAATTTGGATTCAGCTGCTCAAATGTTATAGCCAGAACAAGTCCTATCTATACACATTAGTTTCTTGATTCAAGAAACCTGTACATTTTTCTGCTTATATTTCAGCAAAAAAACAGCTAAAGATTTTTCACCAAAAGCTAAGAGCCTACAGAAGTGTCTGAGAGGTGACCACTTCATGGATTTTTTGAAAACACACTACTAAGGAAAAGGATGAAAATAATTCTTTATGCAAGTTTATCTGTAATAATCACTGCAGTGAGCAAAAGGTGATTTTTAGGTTGGGACCATGGAAAGCAGCTGACTGTCCATGGAACAGACAAAAGAGCATATATTAATACTTCTGCAGACAGATAAAGTTCTATTTACCCTTTTAATGTTCATAGACAGAATGATCACCACATTCCTGTGCAAGAGATACTGAAGAAGAATCAGGTGGAGAAAGGATGGAGCATTTCAGCTAACTCATGAAAAAAGTAAACTCCTGCTTTTGTTGTCAAGATAGGTATATATTTTCCAAGAGGTAAAAAATACTTATTTCCTCTTCCCTTTTTCATCAGTACACTTCTCTAAAAATTGGGCATAGTAATTAGGCTGAAAGCTTTGTGGAATAACAAATGTAAATTTTTATCATATTATATTTAATTACAAATGTCATACTTCCATTTTTTAATTACCTCTCATTTACAAGGTTCTGCAGATCACTTTAGTGACTTTTCAATTATTTTTCAATTAATTGGTTTTAATTTCCATGCTCCATGGTTTTAATTTCCATGCTCCTCCATGCTCACGGATGTCTGCAAATTACTTTGTGGATGAGTGAGGAGGAGTGTTGCAGGAGGTTCTGCTTCCATTTCTTTTTCTGAAAAACAAGCTGGCAAAATGGAGTCAAGCATTTAGTATAAATTAAAAACTCACACACATGAAATTTTGGAAGTAGTTTATAACTATAATTTTAGCTGTGATGATAGAACTAAATTGATTCCCTAGAAACAATACATTTGGTGAGTACTTGAAGCGTAGAGAACTTGCCTTGCTGCCAGGGAATGGCTTGATGTACTGGGGCTCCACATCTAGCCCAAGAATCCCCCCTAGCTCCTGGACTGTCATGGTTAAATCAGAATGTGTTTTGTTCTCAGTATTAGGGGGAAAAAAGACAACAACAAAACAAAGTGTAAGTGGAATTTTTAAAATACTTGAGATAAAAAACTCATAGAAGTTAAAATGCTTTCATTTGCCCCAAGTCTAAAATTACTGCCCAGGAAAAGTATGGCCTATCATAACAGCAAGGATACAGTATGCAGTAATACAGTACAAGTTGCTTCTGATGCTACATTGCCTTTTGAATTCATAAATGTAGTTTTTAATTACTGAAGTGCTGTGTCTGAAGACAGCCGATATTTGATGTTCCAGGGGCTGATTAACACTTCCTGTGACCCATAAAACTGCGAATTTTCTCTAATGTTGCAAACATCCAGGAAAACCAAAAAAGCCACTACTTCTTTTTCTAGATGGTGAGAAAGAATGTGCATGCCCCTGGTAATATGCAAACCCTTTACTTTGATTATTGGCTTCCTCCAGCACACTGCATTGGTCCCACATGGAATAATAATGCTTTTCTGAATTAGAGAAGAGTAAATAGCAGATGGCAAGGGGTAGCAGTTCAACAGTCTACAAAATAAGTATGAAAATTATCAAAATTCTTAAAACTTTCGGCTTTTGGAAATAGTTCAGTTCACTAAGCAGAACCACAAGCAGTGATCAGATGGAGGCACCCTTACCTGCAACATCAGAGGTAGACAGCCCAAAAGCCAAGCTGATTAAATAGACTCTAAAGGCAGCAAGAAGTCTTGTTTTGGCATGTGAAACCATGGAAGAGTTGCCAAATTTCAGATTTCTTTTACAAAACTGAATGTTTGATCAAGAACATGAGCTTTTTGCGTAAAACTGGGACAAATGCAGGTGCCTTTAGGGAATTCTAGAAGTTCAAACATACCTCATCCTCAGAATATAATATATATAAATATTGAAGTTCTTTTTACAAAGCAATACCAGTCTCTATTATAATATTTTTTAAAAAAAAAAATACCTCTGGTCTGGAACTGGTAAAACACAAACTCCCAGCAGTATAACATGAAAAAATTGAACGTTCCCTGAAGACATGCAGTCTCAGACTAAGATTTGGGTCATAAAAGGTAGTGTTGAAAATGAAGGGCTTTAAGAAATCAAGGCTAATGCAGAGATTATTTCAAATTCAGATGAGATCAATTTGCTGTAATTTTGCATGCATATTAAGTACAAAGACACTTTGGGGGGAAGAGGAGGTAGGAGCAAGTGAAACGGAGTCAGTTGAAGATTAATACAACCCACGTTTCACTAAATCAAGGAGATGAAGAAGCAAACTGGTATGGACTTAGAGCATTGCCTGCCTACAGCAGACAGGCAAGCTGCTCAGGAGAAGCCTTGTGTGCTTCATGCTTCACATATGGTAATTTAATATAAACTGCCAGGAAAGTATGACTTAATGACTAGAAATGAAGCCTGTTCCTGAAATCTGAAAGTGATGGAGATGGTTCAGAGATATGCCAGGAGCTGCTATTTAGATTGAGTAAAAGGAGAGACTGCAGTCCATGCAGGAAGCAGAGTACCTCCCAAGTAGTACAGTTTTACATGTACCAAGCTCTTCATTTGATCTGTTTGCACTGCAGTATCCAGGTGTTAAGGTGCATATATGGATATGATGTTCTTATGATACAGAGAAGAGGCAGCATCTCTATTTTTTAGACAGAAATTGAAATATAGAATAGTTAGCTGCTCACTTTAGTGCTAACAAATGCCAAAGTTCGACTGTGATGCACCGCATACCTCAAATAGCAGAATCTCTGAGTATGTGAGAAGATGGGAGGATGACTTTAATTTTTTTTTCCAGGAAATATGGCAGAAATTTCAGATCTTAATAGGGTCAGTGAAATATGACAGTATGTTTTCAGATCTGCAATCTTGAATTAAGCATTGACTAAATGTAATTCCTATGTTTAAAGCTATACATGATAAATACTGTGTTCCTCTACTCCACACATCTGAGGATTTGATATAATGGGTGTATCCTGACAGCAGTTGTTCCCATGGAGCATGGTAACTTCTGTAAAATTTAACTAAAGCCTGGCTAATTAAAAATGACAGATGTTTGCAAACATCATCTGTGTGACAGCATAGCGGCTCGTTCACACAAGTGGGAAGTTTGCAGCTGGAGGGACTGAAGGTGCCTTATGCTTTTGCAGGTCATTGAACTACAGCCTCAGTGCTCTGGGGGATGCACACTTTGCCTTGCCTGCTGCATCTCACCTGCCACGTCACACTGACCGGCTGCTGGGCCAGAGGTGAAGAAACGTCAATGAGAAGGCCAAAGTGACATAAATACTGCAAAGACCTGCTCCACTGGGAAGTGAGTACCTCTCCTGCAGGCTGTGGTACTCTCCTCTGTAAGGCCTCAAAATGGACTTTAAGGTAAAGCTGTAGTGTGGACTGCAGAGATGTGGGGCAGATATCCCTGGTTTCCTAAAGAACAAAGGTTTCTTCCAGTGGGAGAGTACTCACATTTGATAAATTATGCCCTGCATGACTTGGCTCTTTATCTTACCTCCCTCCCTCTTTCAAGACTTGTTCGGGTTGTGGGGTAAGGAAGAGAGGAGCTGGCTGTATGGGGTCTAGATCCTATCAGCAAGCTATTTGCTTGATGTCATCTGATCTGTCACTTTTAATCTGACATTCACCCCTGCACAGCAAACCAAATGGCCAGTGGCTCTTGTATCAGTGCTGCTTTCAGCTCCTGAGAATAAACCTGGGGTTCCTCTGGCCTCTGGTTAGTCGACTCACCTTAACAAGTGTTACCATAGAACATCAGAAGGAAGCACTTCTGACTCCATTGGAGCAACTCCTAAACAACCATGGTAACAATTTGTCAGACACAAAATTCATTGGTCAGCACTGAAGGCATTTTATGTGCTAAGGCCTTTTCTGAGTCATTCCATCAACATGGAGTACTGAAGGGAAGTAAATATCTTCCCATTTACTTGTTTCCCTCCTCGGAGAGGAAAAATCTCTCTAAACTAGAAGGTATGAAATCCTCTTCTTCAAAGTAAATTTTTTTTATTTATAGTGAGGAAGTTAACTAGTATGAGTGCTTCAAGGTATCATCCTGTTGAGTATCTCCTGGAAACAGCAGGATTTTTAAAAGTTCATTTCCTGGGTCATGCACTTCTTGGCTGAAGGCAAGCATGCCTGAAACCAAGCAGTGTGCACCATGTAACATCTCACTGCTTCATTACATCTTAGTTCTTGTCTCTCCCCACCAACCCCAAGGTACTTCAGACTGTTCATTGAATAGGTTTGGCTTTTTTTTTCCCTCTCACTAACAAACTCTTCTCATGCCCAGGAAAATATGGACAGGAAAACTGGCAGCTGAGGTGACAAGGCATTGTGAAAAAAATACAGATTAATTCACTGAAACTTTAGCCATGTTTCAGTAACTGAGCAGAAGAAAGGTTTGAGTGTTCCCATGGTAAGTTAAGCTCATTTATCAGTTTGTCCTCTTTTGCCAAAATCCCTAGAGAGAAGAAAGGCAAAGGCAAGAACAGGAGGTGTTCTAAGGTTCTCCTAGGGGTAAATGTTATGTGTTCCCTTTGCTAAGACCTTGTTTTCCCAGCTGGTCTTGCTGAGAGACTGGAAGACCTTTAGAGAGCCTTTTCTGCAACTTTTTGTGCTTTTCCACTTAGGACTTATGATGGCCATCCCACTTGATACAGGAACATGTCTCTGTGGCAGCCCAAACTGTGTGAAACCAGGTATCCTTCTTAATAACACAATTTGGTCAAGCTACCTCAGGCTGAAAGGAAGTTCTTAAATATGAGTAGACTGAGCTATGCAAGGGGTTTGGAGTAGCTCTGTAAAAGCTGTAGGGATGAAGAGTCTCATTTATGGCTCCTCTAATTCCACCTCTACTCTTTCCAGCCTAAAATCTTCCTCAGGCTCTTCCCACCTGTCCCAGTAGATGAATTTCTCTTCTGCACTCCTGAAGAAGCCCAGAGGAAGAAAGAAAAAGATAGTGTATAAGCAGTAGAGACCCTCAGAGCATGTAAGGGATGACAAAGATATCGGAAAATTGAGGGATAGCCTGGGTGAAACAAATCTCTCATTTCCCAGACTAAGGGCAGAATTTCTGAAGGCTGCTGCTATCCTACAGCTGAATCCAAAAGTATATCCTGGCTTCCACTGAGACACAGAAGAGTACAGGCAGTGCTTGTGCCAATAGAAATGGCTCTGCAAATAGCTGCACATGTGAAAACACTTCACACCAGTGAGATAGTGGTAATTACGCTTTTTGCCTTCCAAGTTGAGCCATAAAACGTACTTCAGTTTAGGACCATCCTAGATTGTAGCCATGGGGATCAATTTGCTATTGGATTTCACAGATCCAGAGATAGACTGGTGATGGGGAATGTGTTTGCTCTGGCTTCAGAGAAGAGCATGTATGAACCCGCCCACATCAAGGGCTTGCTTTTAGCCTTACTTTTTTCAAGTGACAAAAGCCTATAATCCTTTTCAGTTTGAGTCACTGACCATTTACTTTGCCAGGTTCCTATGCACTAAGGCATTCTTCACGATTTTAAAGTTCTGAGTACTAGAAGAAGAAACAGTACATATATTTTTGAATCAATAGTGAAATTAATTCTTTCATAGTTCTATAACCATATCAGACTGTAATAGATCCTCTTATGAAAAAATTACCATATTTGTTTTGGCGAGTAAAAGAAATTCTCTATGTTAGTTCTGTAGAGTTCACCAAATAAAAGAACAAAACAAAAGTTCAGTTTGGAAAGAACAGTTCCCACCTGCAT
This sequence comes from Myrmophylax atrothorax, assembly GCA_026770055.1. Taxonomy (NCBI): domain Eukaryota; kingdom Metazoa; phylum Chordata; class Aves; order Passeriformes; family Thamnophilidae; genus Myrmophylax; species Myrmophylax atrothorax. The sequence continues at coordinate 102,493,209 of JAOXXN010000001.1, read as the reverse complement.
TTGAAAGTAATTTTCTATCTAGGAATCTTGTTCTAAAGTGTAAAATTCCCCTTTCTCTGTGTTTGATCCCTGGTGTCAAACATGCAGTATACATTTTAAATTGCTTACTTTCTTACACTAAGTTGTTACGCTTTGCAGCCTTATAAGTGATAACCCACAAATAGTGCAGGTATTGAGGACAATAAAAATAAGCCCTATGTGATACAATCCTGCAGGTTTTGTACATTCTGGTCTTGATTCAGCAAAGCACTTAGTGGAATATATTTTGTCTTATATGCATGTATGGAACTCAGCAGGGATATTTGTGTAGCTTAAGACAAGGATGCATTTGAGCACTCTGCTGCAGTAGATTCAGAGCAATTCTCAGTGTCAAGAAACTGTTTACTGCAAATAAGGAAGCAAAATTTGCAAGAGAGAAACATTAATGTTTTACTGTAAATCACTGCTTTACTCTTCAGACACCACCAAAGTAACTACCTACATATAACCACAGTTAATTACAAGCCTTCCTCCCAGGCTATAAATATGTATTTAACAGACAAGAGAGTGTTTATGTACAGAACAGTGCAACGCAACTACCTACTTAAATTTTCAGTATTGAATGTTCTATGATAAAGATTAACTTGAAAGGAAATTAATACTGACTGAATTCCACCTAGTGTTGAGAAAAGGGAGAATTATTCTAAATAAATGCATATGTATCATCAGATCTGGGCCAGTTTCTTGAGAGCTGGATCACTGTTACCTAAATGAAGATGTCCCTGCCCCTACCCTGCCCCGCCTAAATCTTTATGGATTCTGTTAGCACATCACTACTAATCACAGCGCTTCTCTTAAAGAACTCATTTTGTCCTTTGTGAATCAGTAAAGTTTATTTCTACATCTTTTACTCTTGACTTGAATGCAATTCACAGCCAAGTATTTCCTTCCTTCTAGAATTGTTCTCTTTCTCAAAAAACTGAGAGTGGAAATAGTTTTCAGACAAACTATTAGGCAAGTTTTTAATCAATACTGTATCAGGTTTTTGGTTTTTTAAATGTTGTTTTGATATTATTTTTATGTGATAGATCCTGTGAAAAATCAAATCTTTTGAGTCAGTCTATTGTTCTTAAAGTTTAAATATACCAAATTTACCAGGAACATTCAACTAGCCTAATGACTCCCACTAAGAAATAAACAAATTCGTGCTATGAGCATTCTGACAATCTCACCTTTCACTGAAGAAAACACCCAAATATTCTAAAGAGGGAAACATAAGTTGTTTGCCCCTGTCCATTACTAATATAAAAGAAAAGCACTAATAATACTTAATCCTTGATTAGAATCAATATAATAATGATCAAGTAAAGGCTCAGGCAGTGCCAACAGGCAACCCCCCCTATATTTGTAACGAATCTATCAGGGCCATATCTTCACACTGGACATGTAAGTTCTTCCAATGAGTTTTAATTGCAAATCAGTACAACAATGCAAGGATAGAGTGTGAATACACTGTTTTACTGTGGCTGACTATTAAAGTGGCAACTCCCATACAAACACAAAGTGAAACTAAACTTTTTTTCTACAAATCTGTTGGTTGTGCAGGAAGTACACATTTTTCATTCTCTTATGCAGGGCTTCTCAGTGAAAAATAATGTGCTAACCATAGAGGAAACGTAAAGCTGAGCCATTATTGCAGAGGCTGGTGAGGGAGGACAGAGATGGGAGAAGTGTAATGAAATAAGTAATGAAGTAATGAAATAAGCCTCTGGATATCATCAATCTTTAGGTAAATAATTTTAAAACAATCTTTGGCCTTAGGGAGATCATGTTTCATTTAGACATCGAATGAGCCAGCTGCATCAGCAAATCCATCTCTCAAGGGTTACCATTTATTCTGATGTTGATCTCTCTTAAGGGCTGCAGGCAATGAATATTACTGGTCAAAATCTGTATTTTTAAAATATTTGCACTGGAGTGATAAACTTCAGTGAGCTATGGTTGATGCTTCTTGGGGTAGGGAAACATATGGATAATACACTGGTTATGCTTTTAGTTGTGAACCTCTCTGACTTGATCACAACTCACCTAGCAATTCTGTCTTTCCCATTGCAATCAGATTTCATGGTCTAGTATGTAACCAAAGACTGATTGTTTGCATGAGGTTTTTCATTTTAAGCAGTGTTGAGGAATGTTTTACTTCTGTAGCCCAGCTCTGAGCTGAGTTAGCATTTATGACAGACTCTGTGAAAGTTTAATCCTCTAAGTTTTGGCAATGATTGTAATGGTTGTCACAGCGAGTCCCAAAGTAGGGAATAGAGCCCAAATGGTCCTGCTTTATTGAGGATATTTGGATGTTGGGCTTGCCTGTGTTGAATTGAGCTCAAGCAATTAGTCTCATATATAAATTGCTTCAGCAGTATCTGTGTGCCTAAGGAGAAAGCCACAGTACAGCAAAGTGTTAAATTGTTAGTGAACTCTCTCTGAAGTAAAGGGCTACTCAGTACAGCTGTCACTGAGCTCTTCCTTCAACTGATACATTCATATGATGCATAAGCAAAAGTTTAGGTCTGCTCCTTAATGGTCCGAGAAATACAGTGGTTTAGGACTTTCATTCCAAAAGCAAAAATAGGGGACAATTCCAAGCCATGCTTGGATATGTACCTGCTTCTCCTCTTTAGCACGTGCCCCAACAGCAATCTGCATTATTTTTCATGTTATAATAGAACACTTTTTATTGAAAATCAAGGCTAAGTTCTGGAAAGATCTTGTAACCCCTTAACTATTTTGTGATTATAAAAATGGTTTTCTGCCATATTGCTCTGATTTGTTCTACCTGAACTGCCGTTTCTTTCTGGGGTCAATACTTATCTGCAATGGGCAGGTGAAGAGTAAATGGTGCATATTGGACCAGAAAGAACCAGTTCTTCCTTTCTGATCTGGAGCACATAATCACAGTTTGTCTATGAAGTCATTCTGGGCAACTGTGGAAAGGTTAAGACACCAATGGGGAATATATTTTTGAAGTTAGCAGAACAGGACTGTGGGGAAAGTGTCATGTTAAAAGACTGATAAAAAGAAGAAATCTTTTGAAAAGGACTTGCTTTGTGCCCTAAGCATGTCAGAGAAATTTCCATGAAGTAGCTGTGCCTGCTTTTCCAATCATTATTCTGCCTGTATGGTGTACAGCAAGATGGCCCTTGTGTAACACCTGTAGGGGCTGAATTTATTAAATAGCAAGGCTGTCAGAAAGCTCTTGTTTTGTCTCAGAACACATGATGGTGGTATAACTTATATATTCCAGACTGACATCTCGAGTTATTTTGACCTTGGTGACATAAGCAGGGTTACAAGTGCTAGTCCAAATCTAAGTAGAAAGAAATACCAAAAAGGTTGGGTAGGGGGACAGAGGTCAAAGGCATTCTGAAAGGACCCACTGACCATATCACAAAGTCACTTTAAAATGGGCAATAACGTTTAGCTTGAGAAATCAGGAAGATCCCCAGTTTCAGCTCCTTATTTTCAATTTCATGTCGTTGAATCCTGTTCTTAAAACAAGAGTACTAAATACTCAAAATGATTCAAGAATAACTTTTCAGCTTTTTAGACAGCATCCTCAGTGTGATGTAAGTTTTCACTTTGCTAAGGAAATACTGTGATTGCTTGAAAGTGGTCCTTTGCATGAAACAGAGCTTGAAATGTAACTTTAGACAAAATCTCTCTTTTTGAACAAAAAGTTGTGTTTTTTCCCCTTAATACCCTGTATAACACACCCAGATATGCTGCAAACTGAACAGCTCATTTAAACAGAGCCTTTGGGTTTCGTCCTTACTGCAATTAGAAACAATACTATTCTACAGTTTCTGTAGTTTGACTCCACAGTAAATATTATTCAGAAATAAAGATGTATAATTAAGTGACAGAAAATGTATGGGATTGACTAATATAGAGGTGGCACTCAATTGTAGCTGTCTGTATCAGGCTTAAAAGTATGAAAGATGTTAAATGAAAAATAATAATTACCTTGTTATTGCAGAAAATTACTGAGATCAAGTGTTTTAGAGCCTGAGTGCCTTAATTTATTACAGTACTGCACCGTTATTTTAATACCACAGATCACCTCCTGAATTGCAGTGGAACAAAAGGAAAATTGAATCCCCTCTCCATTTAGCAATGACTAACGTTATGACTGGATGTCTGTATTTGGCAGAGATCTAATGCCTAAATTACAGATTGCCAGATTTGGCAATCATGAGACCTTTCCTCTCTTTACTGACACAACTGAAGATGACATTTTCTCTAAGTGATTTGAATTAACAGGCCAGAAAGCAAAGGAGTATTTGGCTGCTACCTCAGCACTGTTCCACATAGTAGCACACAGTCAGAAGAAACTTTTTCTGACTGTTTCCTCTGCAAGAGCAGGATATAATACTTGATCAAAGAGAATTCCTCGTATTTCTGCAAATCTCAAACGTCTTACAGTAAAGGCCAGAAACCAACGAACATCCTTTATAGGTATATATGTCTTTTTACTTGTATATCAGAGTGCAAAACAAGTCATATCCTACCTGGGGTTACACCTCGGCTGTGATTACTGCATCTGCTGGTGTGGGCCTCCACCAAGAGGCAGGCAGGACCCTTGTACCAATTGGGAACATGCATATTCAGCACAGGAAGCAAGGGCCACAGCGAGTTTGGGGTAAACTACCCATAATCAGCAGACTGAAGTTCACGTTTGTAACACTAGAGTACAAAGGAGCTAAATTCACATGCAACTTTGCGTGCTATACAGCAAGATTAAATAGCACATTTAAAGAACAAAAGGCCAGAGAGCAATAAGACAGCTAATGGCAACCACCTAATAGAAGAGATGTGATCACAACAATTTCAAGTAGTACTAGAGAGCAGTGCTCCAGTTTCGAAAAGGTGAACTTGTATAGCCCTGAGAGAACCCAAAGCCCCATAGTGCATTCTGATCCCCTTCTATTCTGTGATGTGAGAAACATCACTAAGCTAATGGCTTGGGTGTTTTTTTTATTTTCAAATTAATAAATCTAAAATCTATATTAAGAAAATAAACAAGCAAAGGTGATGTTGTTTTTTCTGTGAACACCTGCAAAAGAGATTTAAAAAGATTGCTGTGTATAATGAAGCACAAAACACAAAATGCGTCAGAAGCATGTGAATAACATCAAGGAAGATGAAGGTGCAGCAAAAGGCATTAGTGATTCAGTAACATCACAATAAACAGTCTGTAAACTTGTACTAGTACAGTACCTCTTACAGATCAACAAGGAGACACGTGGGCAGAAAAAGAACTAAGAACAATAGCTGAAACTCTCAGGGCATGGTCAATAGGCTGGACTCCAAGAGAAACTGTACACTGGCAGTAACTCCTTGCTCTCAACTAGCCCCATCACAACATGAGCCAAGAAGGGAAAAATGAGTTTCAAGGAAACACAGAGGGAAGTCCCAGGGAAAGTTTCAAGTCAAAATGCTGAAAATTTGTAATGAGTCCTTTAATTCTAGATGTTTCACACAGCTCTGTCAAAGCCTGAGCCTATGAAGAGTGTCCTGACAACACAGAATGAAATGCAAGTTTTTCCTTTAGGGAAAAAAAAATAGTTGAATTTATAACAAATATTCAGTTGCAACAAATCTCAATAACTTGAAACTCAATTATCAGAAAAGGGAGGAAAATATTCAGGTCCCATGTTAAGAAGCACAGGAGTGCTTAATCAGCAGGTTAGGGCAAACATTCCCATTGCTCTGTTGCCAGCTAGGAGGGATTACCACACCACACTCTAAATGATCACAACTGGTACACAAGGGCTACTCTCTGTGTAAACTCCCACAGTCTCATTGTGCTTGAGAAAAGCTAACACAACTTTTCCAGGACAGTCAAAGTGCAAATAGGCATGATTTATAACATCAAATAGGTGTCAGAGAAGCTTCTCAAAGAAGATATTCAACTCTTTCCTTGTCTCCATGCTTGGGGTGTGTGATGAGGCAGGTGCTCTGGGAGCAGAGCACCAAGATACCTCAAACCTGTGATATCTGCCAAAAAACATACACCAGCAACCTAAGAAAATTTCCTCATAAAAGCTGCAGTGTAGCCATAACTAAGGTCTCTGTTTATGCTGGAGTTTTTGTTAACTGAAGAAGACTTACACAAGTTTTCCTTTATTTAACTGGAGAATGTATTTCAGTAATTGCTTAATAACAAATTCAAGCAAAGTTTGTTTAACCAAGTGGAAGAAAATCACATTGCAAATCTTGACATTTGAAAAATGGGATTTCCATCAGGAAAAACATCTAAAACCTGACATATTTTACTGTGAAGCAGGGCAATGGTTAAATCATTATTGTTTCTCAGAGCAAAGTTCAGAAATTTTCAAATCACAAATCTTGAAACAAAATAATCTTTTTAAAACTTCGAACTGAAACAAAAGTGTTCATGTTGATTTTTTTATCAGTCAGAATCATCAAAGTGAAACAAAATCTGAACCCTTTAAGTGGGTTTGAATCATAATCCATACTCCCTTAAACAGAGGAGTTTTGATCAAAATCTCAACTTCATGGCACAAATATGTAAAAAAATAAGTGCTTCCCTCACCAAATCTTTCTCAATACAAATTTTATTTTTCATAATGTCCCTTCATATTTTCTACTGAGTTGGAAGCCTGGTTCTGAATTTTCTTTGAATGTTACTTCTGTTCCCTAGACAAAAAACACTTCCCACCTTGGCACAGAACAAGTTTGGGGTTTGTTTTCTGTAATGAAACAAAAAGCAAAATGTGAATTTGCGTTCTGGAATCAGGAACGTTAAACTTCAGCCATAAGGCTGACATTAAATCTGTATGTAAATGGCATTTCAGAACTAGAAACAGGTAGACCTTGCAGGGAAGTCATTTGTCATAGCTTTCTGGTGTGATTGAAACCAATGAATCTTCCGATTTCCAAGGAGTGCAGTGTAAGGTGGTAAATAATATGCAGAATTATTGAAGGGCCATATTCACTGTGATGTGAACTATCAGTTTCTTTACTCTTGCTTTTGAAAGAACAGGTGGGGAGTGGAGGATGGGACCAAAAAGGTGCAACTGCTGTCCATTAACAAAAAGTGCTATCACTTCTCCTCTGGATATGGACAGTAAAAAGGTAGTATTCATTTTGCAAAACAGTAATTAAATTATTTCAGATTAGCTTTCATTTAATTCAAATTTCTGCCTAGGTGTAGGCCAGAATACAGTCTCATCGACTCTGGACCAAGAAGCAGCTATAAACTGATTTATTGCTGTAATTCTATGCTTGCCTTGGTCCATCTGTTTCCATAAATCATATGGCAGCTGAATTGCATATAATGCCTAGTTGTTGCAGAGGATTTTTGATCTTCAAAACTCAATCAGTTGTAATTAGTAATTCTACCATGCTGCTGCTCGTATAGCAGCAGATTTGTGTGACAATGAAATACACTTGTTGATCTGGAACATTCCTGTCTAGACTGCTCGTGGACACAGTCCAAGCCAGCTGGAAGTGCACACTGTACCAGTGTCAACTGGAGCCTGATCATTTTCATCTGGCAGCATGGGACAGAAAATGGCATCGCTCCTCTCCCACCTTCACTGGCACCAGGTATCTGTAGCACAGGTTTGCTTAAGGGAACATTCAAGCCCATCTCTGAACACAGGGCACTGCATGGGTTTCCTCAGGGTGAAGACATCTAGTAAAATTCCTTGTTGCTAAGAAAAATGTCATTGCGGGAGTCCAAAACAGGAGATTAATCTTGGAGAAAATTCCATCACTGTCGGGACTGTGTGTGTGTGCAACCCAAAGCCAGTAAAACTTGGCTTTCTGCACAAAAGAAGAGAGAATGGAAACCCTGACTGGGCAATACACTTCTGCCTCTAGAGGGTGTGATATGTGCACATATGCCAATATCACCACATCATCTGACAGTCAGGTAAGGTCAAGAGGCTTGCACTTGATTTTTAAAAATATTGTTGCTTATGTGGTTTAAAGCTTTTTAAGTTTCCTCTCTTCATCTATTCAAGAATGTACTAATTATATCTTAGTTGATGTCTCATTTTCCCACTGAAATCTGAGACACAAAATTATGAGTCAGTAGTATTTATTTACAATATTTGTATGGATTATGCTTATACCATAATGGTCTCTGATCCCTCTTGGCTTTTATAATTAAATTTGCTGCATGGAGAGATTTTTCTAGGACTAAATGGAATTCAGTTGTGACCATTACTTCTCCCAGTCCTCTTGCCATCTTGGTTGATGGTTGTGCTAAGAAATCACTAACAGCTAGTCTGAACACAGCCTGCATCCACTCTTTGGATGACAGAAACTGAACTGACTGCCTTAGTCTGTGGGCTTGACTAAGGTTTCTCCCTGGGTTTATAGCAGTGAAGTCATCTTCATAGACATCAGAAACATTTTGCTTGAAATTAGGAAAAACACACACCAATGTAGCCCAGAGGTGAGAGGAAAAACAGCTTAGGCCTCTTTGGTATATGACCACAAAGAATTTTGTCATTTTCACTTGATAACTTAATTCCAGCTGTTGTGCTTTCATTATAACATTTGTCTATATCTCCTGTTGAGACTTGGCATGTTCACATAATGATAATGCACATCAGTATTAAAAACTATTTATTAAGAATGAGAGAGGTTTATATAATGCACTGGACTTCTCAGTAGGTTGGAACAGATTAAGTTTCTTTGTGAAAACACCATTCTTCTCTCATCCTAATTCTGTAGCATTCTTACAGCCAATATCCAACTGCAGCCCAAATACACAGAATAATTATCCAAAATGTTAACCTTGATCTTTCATCATGACAGTTATCATGCTGCTTTCCATTAAGGAAATAATGTTAGAGGCTTTTATCAATATGAATCAGGAGGTGACTAAATACCGGTCTCCTATAGTATAGATCTCTGTGATCTTGAAACTGCTTTTGCTTTGTGCATCCCCCACCACCTACACTAGCATTTCTGCAAGTAGCTATTCTAAGCAGTAATGTAGATTGGAAAAGTTGATTTATATTTTAAAACTTTTAAATTACATTCATTCCCACTCTGGATGCAGGAAAAAATTATCTGCATTGATTTAAGGCTCTGGATAATATATATCTCCATGCCTTTAATAGGATGATGGCCAACAGTGAATTCACCCAGCACTAATTGATCACACTGACACCCTGCAATTTTGAACAGCTGATTAACCCTTCAGTTATGTGTTTCTAATCAGACATAACAACCTGGTCACAGGTACTACTACATCCTGAGAGTACAGGGATTGAATGTGATGACTCCCTAATTAGCTAATTTCCTTTACTTGGGAAAGAACATTTAAGTGAAACATCACCCATTGGCTGTATTAGTGGTATTAACTGTGAACTGAAGAAGGTATTTTATGAAGCACAAACTTGGGTTGTCACCCAAGAAGTAAATAAGCACTATAAATGCAGCTATTATTACATATCTGATATATAAAGGATTGAAAGCTAGTAACTTGGCAGCTGCAAGTTCTTACCTAATTGACAAAACACTTCTTAAAAGGGTTGGTCACTTTAGATTCATTGTTATGAAGAGTCACAGTGCCATCTAGAGGCTGCATACAAACTCTGAGCAGTCTTCAGAACTGATTTTAGGGGAACAGAGGCTTTGTTGTCATACTTAGGTTTAATACATTCCTTCTCAAGAACACTGCTTTTCACTGAAACAATACCTTGCTTTGTGGATATTAGTATCCCATTTTGAACTCGGGCTTACCTCTTGCCTTGGTGTTTTGTTTTCTTTTTTTTAATCTGATCTTGAATATGAAAATGCAAAGAAGACTGGGGACTGGTGGAAGCAGGCTTAAACAAAACTAACCTGACAGTCAAACCCAACCCCTGAAGTATCTGCACCTGAGCCGCAGCTGTGGCGCACTCAGCACTCACGAGAACTCCCAGGAGAATGCAGGGGGATGTGCTTTCCCTCGCTGGATTTATCAAGCAGGGTGGTAAGGCTCCAATAGGAAGTACTATGCATTTCCAGCCTTTCCAGCTAGAGTTGTGTTGGGAAGCCTGTGTGCTCAGCATTGGCTAATACACTGTTTCCATTGTGTGCCTTCACAGTGGAAGGAATGAAGGAAGGAGGGAAGGAAAGAAGGAAGGAAGGGAATGCTGCAGGCACAGTGGTGCAAGTGTCTGAAGAGCATTCTGATCTGTTCTGTAATCTGCAGGGAACAAACGCTTGGCAAAAGCCACTTACAGAAGGACCAAAGTAAACAATTTGGGATAAGCAATGGGAGAAGTAACATAGGAACATATTCTGATTTTTTTTTTCTAATTTAACCCAAGAGATTTAATTACTGTACTGTAATGACAAGGAGCCAATATGAAATTTCCTGAAACCTGAAGAATGAGTTGAGACCTGCCCCTGCATATGTGTTGCACAATTTGGGATTCACATGGGAAAGAGCCCATTTCGGGAGCTGGTTGGCATGATTCTGTAAGTTTTCTATGGCCGTAGGTTTGTGCAATTCAATCAGGTGTCCAGAATCAGTTGGGTTACATCTCTTGTGTCTGTGGAGAAGATGCAAACATTGCATTTAATCCCCACTTTTGGGAAATTGGGAATCCAAGGCCCACAGATGTGCTTTCATTTGTGTTTACACTTCATATTCTTGGTGCTTTGAAGGAGAAGCAAGAGGAAGGTTTGGAGGCCTGAGAGGTTTTTATAAATTATTTTGAAAGCCCAGCAATTCCACTGTACTGGCAATCCCACACTCAATCTTTCTCAGTGTCTGTGAAGCTATTTCAAAGCTGAGACAACAGCTACCAACAACCTTTACACTGGATGCTGTCACAGAAACAACTGGGAGATTCACACAAAGTTTGTCAGGAATACCCTCCCCTGGAGTCACAAAGTTCAAAAAAGACCCCCATGCTTTCTAAGCTCCTTCTCAATGAGGAGTCTAAGTGGGCTTGGCTCAATCCTAGTCCCAGACTTGATCAACAGTTTATGTCCAAAGAGCTGTACAGGTACAACTGAACATTTATACATGTTTGTCCTGCAGGATTAAGGATGGCCAACCAGACATTAAATATGAATAAAATTAATAGTTTTTTTAAATTGTTAATGATTAGGTAAAAATGCAAAAATGGTAAAATTGCAAAAAAGGTAAAAGAACAAAAGGCCAAAAAGGCAAAAGGTTTTAATCCAGTTTATTTATGGCACAATAAAACTACAAATATACAAATACAGTGCACTTTTTATTAAATCAGTACTATCAGAGCTGGCTTATCAAATAGAGATAATGTTACTCACGCATAGCAATGACGCTGGGGAATCTCACCCAGCCTCCAGAGGTATCCTTGAGGGGCATCCCCACCCAAGGGAAGGATCTTCACACACCTTATGGAGGTGTGCTATTTCCACCCACTGTGAAAAAACAGGACTTTTATAGTATAAAATGACTGACTGACAATCATATACAATTTTGGATTATGTGTTGTTATGCCTGCTCAGCAAAATATGCTTTATTGCTGAAAGAGATGTTATCAGCTCTCTGTTTTCTTCTACTCTTTTGTTGGCTTCAGTCGTTTGACTGTGGCCATGCTGGAGCACCGCCTTTAGTCGAGCAAATCGACCCCAGGACTTATTCTTTGTAAGCCTAGTACTTATTCTATCGGTCTCTTTTGCCGAACCGCTAAGTTACGGGGACGTAAACACACCAGCATCGGTTGTCAAGCGATGTTGGGGGGACAAACACAGACACACAAACATATACACATACATACATCATCATCATCATCATCATCGTTTAACGTCCGTTCTCCATGCTAGCATGGGTTGGACGGTTCGACCGGGGATCTGGGAAGCCAGAAGGCTGCACCAGGCTCCAGTCTTATCTGGCAATGTTTCTACAGCTGGATGCCCTTCCTAACGCCAACCACTCCGTGAGTGTAGTGGGTGCTTTTTACGTGCCACCTGCACAGGTGCCAGACAGAGCTGGCAAACGGCCACGAACGGATGGTGCTTTTACGTGTCACCGGCACGGGGCCAGGCGAGGCTGGCAACGGACACGAACGGATGGTGCTTTTA
>JAOXXN010000001.1:102459660-102480545 GCA_026770055.1 Myrmophylax atrothorax | reverse complement strand
ATGGGGGGGACAATGGAGACATGGGGGGCGTGGGGGACATGTGGGGACATTGGGGGACATTTGGGAAATGGGGACCATGGGGGGACATTGGGGACACAGCTGCCCTGCACTTTGTCATGATGGGTGTAATTCAAGATACCTTGTCAAGACAGTGTCAGCATTCTTCACCACTAAAACCCCTCTTTGCTCAATCCATCACTGAGAGGCAGGCCCTCCTTGCTCAATCCACCTCTGATAATACAATCTGAGCTGCTATACCCCAGCTTAGGCTGAGCATCCTGCTGTAGATGTTTGAATACATGTGTCTTCTTTGCATATCATGCAAATCTAAAATCTTCATTTTTCTCCTTTAAACAGAGTGAAAATGGAGACTGGGTCACTGAATGATAACAATAAAATACTGTGTGGGCTAAGGAAAAATCACTGGCCGGCAGCACTGAGCTTATTGAACACTCATGTCTCCCAAAAGCACATCTTCTTGAAGAAACTGCTCTTCCCCTGGCAGAGGGAGACGCTGCTTTTTCTTGCTCCGGAATCAGCACATTTCATGAAAGGGTTTTTTCTGTTCAAGAAATGAAGGCAGAATGGTTCCAGGAGCTTGATAACTATCACCATGCAGAGTAAGTTCTCATCCCTTTCTGAGACAGCTGATTGAGTGGCTGTCTTGGGGGCATCGAGGATGGTAGAGCCAAAGGAAGTTCTTGGTAAAGACTATCTCACTGCTTTTTGCTCCTGCAGTTGCTGTGCAGCCCGTAAGGCATCTCTGCTCCTGCACCATCACAGTGCTGTCACTGAAGAAACAGGGTAGCCCCATGCAGAGCTGGGTGTGTAAATCCCTGCCTTGCTGCCTTCTGTACCTGTTCTTTAACACATAAGAAATTTTTTTTCCACCTTATACAAAACTGGAATTGATCCATTAAGACGGGACATATTAATATTTGGGGACTGGCCTCAGCATCCTGCCATAACCCTCGATGCAGTGAGAAAAGTCAAAGCAAAAGGGATGCAGTGTACTTGGGTACCCATAAGCCTGACTCCTTCCTGCAATGTCAAAATGAACCTTCCCTTTTTTTTTTTAAGTCAGCTGAGTGAAATGTACAGAGGGGAAAGAAAATAACAACATGTCCCAAACAAAAATATTTATACAAGAGAGCCCCAAGGAAATCTCTTGAGCTTAGTGCCGATTAGGGATCCAATCACTTCATACCCCTTCATAGGACTACTCTACGAATAGCAGGAAAAACCCTCTCTGCCATTCTTTAGATATAAATAGATGGGTATTGCTTAAGTAAATTATGCTAACACAGACAGGAGATCACTTTGTATTGTTTTATATCAGTTACTTTGTTGGTTCCTTCTTAGTTTCTATACATAATTGCAGTTTAAAACCAGTAACTGAACAAATTCTCTAACCTTATTCAGAAATCTATTTTCTTTCCCACTATCAAAGGAATTTCTCATTTGTTCTCGAGGTCTAAAGTTTAGCAGGTGGGTACATTTCTGAAACCAAAGTCTACCTTATATGCTGTTAGCCCAGTATTAGGTGTAACCATTGCGTATCTGTTCGTAACAAAATGAGGGAGATGTTATTTTATGGAAGTTGTTGAGGAAACCTACAGAGCAGCTTTCAGTTTGGCAAGGCAATTTGATGAATCATAAAGTGACAGTCAGCATGACAGACTTTCCATATTTTTCATTAGTGAGGAAACAACTCCTCACTAAAACAAAATGCCCAGCATGTTGTAAAAAGCAACAGCTGCAGAGCAGAGGGGTCTAATTGGGCTCTCAGAGGGTGCACAAGAAAACAGATCTACTTGATAGTCTGCTGATAGCTCTATTAAAAATTGTTTTTTAGTATAAGACTAATAATCTCCAGTTTTGCTAGGAAGCCTGGGGGTAAAATCTGGTTTTGCTGTGAATCCAGATGTTCCACTTGTACAGTTTTACTGTCAAGTTCAGGGCTTTTTCCATGGGGCTGGGGATAGGCTGGCATCTGTGGCTGTGGCCAGAAAGCCCCGCTGGGATGAGAGTTTCCTGATGGACCTTGACTGAAAGCCCTTCCCAAGTCCAGGTCGCTCCCCCTTGGAAGCACCCAGGGCCCCCTGCAGCCATGCCAGTCACCCCACGGGGAGGGGACACTCAGGGCCCTGGTAGTTCGTAAGGGAAGGGCTTCTGATCTGCATTTTCTTTCTCTTGGTCCTAACTACAGTTGCAGAGCACTTGGATTTTTTTGCATATATATTAAGTGGTGTCTTAGAAAAAGTTTTTTCTTCACAGGTGAGAGATAAGGTCCTTGCAAATTTATATCCAAAGAGATGTCTTCGCTAGATCACAGAGGTGAGGTAGTGAGCTACAAGTAGCACAGACTCTGAACCAAACAGTGAGGGCTTACCACACGAATATTGCCAGGATGTCATGTTGCAGAGCTAAGAGTTGAGACAGGAACAGCTGCATAGTAAGGTTTATTTTGTTACTTTTTAATGGAGCATATCTGTACATATAAATTATAAGTCTTTATGTGATCACAAATTCTTACCCTTCTCTGCTCTACAGGAGTTAAGTGAGCTTTGTTGATAAACTCCCAGACTTCCAAAGAAAAATTGAAGTGTTCATGCCATTTATTTTCATTCCTGCTTCCTTCCTTCTTCATGATTAATTTGACCAGTGCAATGGAGTTATTTTCAGAGGCACCAAGCCAGAGAATCATTTCACTCAGCTTTCATGCTGTGAGATGGAGCATTTGGGTTTGAATATGAATTTGATAGTAGCAGCAGAAGCAATGGGAAGCTTTATCTGTCAAAGGGAGTCAAAATTAAGCAGAACAGAGAACTCCATCAGCAAGAGTTAGTCTGTTACAGCTGTGCTGCTGTAGTTCAAGTTCTTTCTTTCCTCTCAATCAAGTGACAGAAAGAGTGTTCCTGTCTGACTCAGCACTTCAAATCTAGGCATGCTCTAAAACCACAAAGCCCTTGATAAATTTTGGCCTCTTCTAATTGGTGTCAAGAACAACAAAGGTTCTTTAACTAGTTTGGGGGTCTATAAGAGCTGGTTTTGGCAGAAGTGCTAAACTATAATCTAGTTTCCTAAATCTTCATCCAGTTATTTGCAAAATAGTGAAAACTAGTAGAAGACCAGCTAAGGATTAGAGATAATGTTTCCCTCTGAGGGAGGCAGGTGCCTTTGCAGGCAAATGGTAAGGTGCCAAGGTGAAGTTGTTAGACTCTGAAATCCACAGAACAGGTCTGAATCCTCACAAGGCCTCCACTCAGGTCGCTTCTAGAAACTGTCCTTGAAAAAGAGGTAAGTTCCCCTGCTCAAATACAGCTGTGCTGGAAAAGATCAAAACTAGCCATGTGAATTTGATCAGAGCAGCTGAAACAGCATGGGAAAACCATGCTGCAGTGCAGTTCATGGGTTATGTTCACATGAAAGTTATAGTAGTAACACTTTGTACCGCACTAATGAATCACTTGTGTGATCAGTGTTTGCTCATAAGTCCTTCAAATTAGGTTAAATCATCTTTAGACACTTTCCCATTTTTTCTCATCAGCCTTTGATTGTTTTTACAGAAAATGAAGTTTTGTTTCATTCACCCATCTTTTCTTGTTTCCTGGTTCCCTTCCTTTCCCTCCTTTGTTGTCCTGCCTCCCCCTTCATGTGTGCCTTACCTCACCCACTGACCTGCTGCATGACTGTAACTGTCTCTGAGACATCTGTCACTCTTCCCGTGGTTTTAGTGTCCCTCATTTTAAGAACTCCTCACAGGATCTCACTTATGCTTCCAATGGCATCCTGCTCATTCTGTGCCCCTTTTGCCTTCCTTAAAACATAACTCCATTATTTTCTCCACCACCACAGAGCACAAAAAAGGGACACAAATCTGAATGTCACCTTCAATAGAGCATCTCTAGGCTCCCATATTCAGTCTTCATCTGCACTTTGCAGATTCTGTCCAAGCACCCAAGGATATGTCCTTTCCTACTCATCTTCACAGTTAAGGTTCTTATCCTAGCAGTCCTTCCACAGTATTTATCCTTCCTTGTGCAAGCCCTGTATTCACTACTATACAAAAAAAACCCCAAACTACTTCCTTTTTTCTACATATCTGACCACTGTTGGATGTGGGGTATAAAAATGGTTTTTGTTTCAAGCCAGATGGGCAGTCTGAATTCTTTCTTTGCTTTCAATATACTCCACAAATTCTGCTTTAAACAGTTCTCCTAGCCTATTCTTTTGACCTCACTATTCCTACGTCTATGACAAACTCTTTTTTAGGTATTTGCTTGTATTTGAGTTGATACTGTCAAGTATAAGCTGTATCCCTCTGTATGGGGATTCACATTGAAGATGTGAATTCAAGCCCAGGACCTATATGAACTTGTCTTATAAACTCTTGAGAGTTTGGACCATCATTTTGTCCTGTGCATGCACTGCATTGTGTACTTGGAGAGTGTTTTGCTCTGATCAGTCTCTGTAGTGTTGTCCAGACCATCAGTAAAGGAATAAGGATACGTGAAGGAAGTTTGATAGTTCAAGGATAACAATTAAATGCTGGCATCCAAGTGGTTTAGAAAATCATGCAAAAGCCCTCTGAAGTTTATGTTATCATCCTGGTTTGTTTTTCATTACATTATTCAGTGTCTAATTACTATAGGAAAAAAAAAATTAAAAAAGTGTTGTTTTAAATATTATGCAAAGATGAGAAACCAGCAGCACCCTTGCAAAGTGACAAGCTGTAGTTCCATGTGCACAGCATTCTGGACAGGACACTGGCAACTTAAGAACTAGGAAAATATTAGTAACAGTGAAAAGATATATTAGCAAGCGTAAATTCAGAATGTAAAAAAGATGTCAAGGTTAATATGACTCTAGATGTGGACAGAGGAATGCCCGAGTCAGAGTCTTGTCCAATATGATGACAAAAGGTACAAGTTTTATAGTGTAATTATATTTGAGAGTATGCAGCAGAGTATAGAAAAGTGAATAAGGGTAAATGAATTTCATCATTTCCCACAGATTTATTTGCACATTTCTTAACAGGAAGGCAGTACTTTGGGGGCATTATAATGTGAACTGACTTCTTACTGCATTTTGTTAATTGATTTATGTGATATTTGAGACCAATGAATGATATCTTAGGAGATGAATTTTCAGGGTGTGATATTTTTATATTTTTAGAGAAAAGAGCCAAAACGGCCACATACCTCTTTGGGCTGCAATTAAATTGTTTTAAGATAAATCTGCCTCATAGATACACCTGTCATTCAGTGTCATTTCATTCTGATTCACCTCAAGGGATCTATTAACAAGAACCTGTTACCCTGGTAGTCTCAGAGGCAGATTGTAACACTTAAATAAAAAAATTGCAACTATTATAAGCTCAGGGGGGAATTGGATACAGACCACTATGAACCATGACACCGTGGTTGCCAGTGAGAAAGAAAATATTTTGTGGCTCTATCTTGCAAGTAAATTTTTAAGTAAAATTCCAGATAATTTCAAGACCAAAACGCACTACTTACACTTACTCACATATCTTAGAGATATCTTTTTTAATTGTTTGATTCTGTGACTTTTTAATTCCATTTTTAGCACAGACAAGTTTGCATTTTGAATTATTATTTTCAATTCACTTTAATTTTTAAAAATAGGTGATATGTCATGAAGGTTATAAAACAGGCCTTTTCTGCTAGGTTGACATTTCATTAGGAAGCTAATGGCAAAGCTCTGATGCCTTGGGGCTCCACAGACAGCTCCAGCAGCAATCTGTAAGTAAGAGACACACTAGTTCAATTTTCTTCTTGAATCTACATCATAAGGATTTCCTTTTTGGCATAAAGTAAAACTTGCCATCAACAAATACCATCAAAAAACCCTTTTGACTCAGGCACATTACATTGCAAAAGTACAGACTGGTGTAAATATCATGCTACAGTCATGAGTTTTTCAATATTAAATGTAATTTATTAGTATAATGGTACTTATTGCAGAAACCTGATTGGTTCTGTTTGTACCACAGCCACAGGACTGTGACAGCCTTGTGACACAGCTCAACGGGAACTCAGATTTTCAGGAGATTCAACCGGCTTTCTGTTTTCTTGTTTTGTGGTTGTTTCTTGTTTCTGCTTAAATAACAAATGACCCTTCAGCTTCCTGCTTTATTCACAACATCTTGAGCACATTGGTTTTGCTTTTAGCTGCTTTTGACCACAGCATTCACTGTAACTGATATCTACCTGATTGTTCACTGAATGCTTAACTCCCAGTGTTGTCAAGCAGACTAGTTCTTCCTCAGACTTCCAATCGTTACAGAAGGCACGATCAACAGCTTTCCTATGTTAGAGCTGCAGCCAGGAGATGTAGAGCCAGAGCTCGAATTCTGCTTGATAGCATGAGGTTCCACTCTGAAATGGCCTCACTAAGTTTTACAATAACAGGAAGGGAAAAAAAAAGAAAATTAGTAAAGGCAGTAGAATGGCTGAAAAGCAACTAGATATGGTAAAACAGGACTTGGCGCTGCTGCAAACATTTTGCTGGTCTTGTTTCTCTAACAGCTGTTCTGTGAAAGGAGGAGTGGCTAACTATCCTGTTCTTCTAATCAAAAGATTTCACTCATTTTTATATATATGCATCAGATTTTATGGAACTTGTAGCCAAAGTGGAGTCAGAGAAAAGTAAAGAGAACAATTGCCAGAAAACATGTCTTGTGCAAAAAGACTGAAGGAAGTGATTGCATTAAGTTCAGAAAACACAAAACTGACTAAAGGATGTAATTGTTTTGACATACAAAGATTTTTAGGAAGTGATACTCTACCTGTTTTTTTCCATGCTATGGTAGAAGCAAGCTAAGAGGCACTCTCTCAGGAAAAAGAACTTTGCTTTCATCTGAAAGGTTAGTTAGTGACTTCAAGGAGGCTATCCTAGGAACTGTGAAATCTCCTTCAGTGGATGAGGAGGAAAAAACAGCCCAATCCCTGTTTAGGAGTGGAGTAAAATGATATTAAGAGCAAATTCACAACAGCCTTTACTTGGTCTGGTGTAGCTAAGATTTGAGTGATAATGCTGAGAGGCTCAGCCTGGTGTAACCGCCTCAACCACTGAAGCCACACTGCCTTGGGGCATCACTGCCAGTCTCCGTCCCGGGCCTCTCATCCCAGATTTTGTCACAATTGATACCAGTAGTTCATATTTCTGACCACTCCTCAGACTCTGCTGAGAAGGCAGCCTGGTTATGCAGGTTTGTGTAAGCCAAAAATACTTGCTAAATTTGTTAAGCCAGAAATACTTGTTAGGAAATGTTTGCTCAGAATTTACAGCTAAATTTGGCCCATGGAAATACACTGTTATGTGATCCCAACATACATAGTAAAGACACAATGCTGTGGTGATTGGCAAGGAAATCTTACCTCACCTTCCATCAACAGGTATCCCCGGCTGTAAACTGCAACTCCTGTTTTGGTTTTGCTGTGTGTTTTGCCCTGGGTAGCCCTCCAGTGTCAGAGCAAAACACACATACACAAACTCACACATACATGTAGGCTTACAAGACACAATGTGAAGTTCCTGTGTCTGGCCACATAATTATGTTTGTGGTTTAGTGAAAGACCACACTGTATTTACAGCTTCCCCCTTTTGTCTCCTTCCCAGAGCCCATTTCTCTGGTATATTTCTATGATTTCTGCTTTTAAAGCAAGCTCCTATTTTTAGGTCCATTTGAAGACTACAGATAGGTAAGGTAAGGAAAAAGGACTATCTTAATTCATGGGTGCCCTCAAGGAGCTGTGGAAACAACTGAGGAGGAAGATGATCAGGGCAGTGGATGGTGGCTGCTGCTAGAAGGAGACCTCAGTCCCTATTTCTCCTCAAGCACTTTCTTCTTCTCCAGGTTTTTGTCATCAGAGAAGCACTCTACCAAGCCATCAGTGGGCAGCATGTGGTTGATGTTTCCATTTAAGTAACTTCTGGATTCAGATCTGCAAGATCTACTGTCGTAGATACTGCATCTAGACAATGAGGTGTTTAGGGAGAACTGTGAAGATCTAGTCATTACCTTCCTGAAAGTGGAATTTGCAGTTGTTTCCTGTCTACCTTCCTTTCAATGCTGAGGAGAGAGCATCTGCCTGAAGCAGGGCAGCCCCGAGCCCTTCCTTTGCAGAGCTGGTCTTCTGGAAAAACCATTCATTTCACAGTAAATACCTCATGGAAAACTTTTATTTATAAGATGAGTAAACAAAATCCCCAAACAGTTTTAACCCATAGGAAAATACAAGTGTATATGCAAGCAAGGAGATTCTTTGTCATATGTTTCTATGGACACATGGAAGGTGAGGGTATTTCTCCCACAACACCTCTATCCCCATCCCCCTGGGAGATTGCAGATGACTTACTCCAAATGCAGCTGTCTGCAGACAGTAACTGAAATTGGAGGTTCTAAGGTACATACACGTTCACCCCCTTGGGGATGGGCACTTGTTTTGTTGATAACCTGGTGACTGCAGTCCAGACCTCAGCTTTAGCATCACACTGGACTTGCCATTTCTAGGCTTCTCTCTGAAAGGTATCTTTTTTTCACAGCTCTCTAAATTTCTTTGAGACAAAACAAATTTGTTCCCGAACTAACTAAGATGCCATCTGGAAATGCATGATTAACTGGCAGTTAAATACACTAATGTTAATGTCAGACTTTTGTGTGATAAAGTTGTCAGAGTAAGAAACATGAGAATACCAGTTGCATGTGCAACATGGCTGCTCTTGCTAACAGTGTTCCGTCAGTATTTACCTTGGTTTTTCACAGGTTGTTTTTCTCATTCTGTGCTCAAGAAGCCAATGATCTCTCCACCTCAAACTGTTTCACAATAACACTTTGTGTAGTTCTATAGCTTATTTTGATGAAGTTTGTTTAAACCTCTGCATAAACAGAGAATTGCCAAGTCTTTTCTTATGACTGAGGCTGATTAGAACTTCACAAACACTCATTTTCTCTTCTCAAAGTCATCTATTAATTTTGAATAAAAAAGTCAAGAGTTCCTTTAGATAATTTTCTCCTTCCCTATACAGTCCTGCCTTATTCCTGTGGCACAGGACCCTATTTGCAGGGCTTTGAGCCACTACAAACACAATAGTTAACTATGTTTTGGTGTCAACTTAGCTATTCCATAGCTTAGAGGTACGGCACATAACTCAAAAGTCTCTTCCCTTTTGATGTGGATTGTGACCAATGCAGATCAACCCTTTCCTGCCTTCACTGCCTTCATGAACTGTAAGCAGCTGCTGCTAACCAGCCTCACTTGGGACAGGTCAGTGAAAACACAGATGAACTCGTGTATGTACTTAGCACCTTCAGTTTCAGTTGTCTGCTGGTAGCTGCATTTGGAATAAGTCTTTTAATTCCTGGCTTTTGACTTCCTCTAGAACTGCTTTGAAAGGCAGAATATCTTGTTTTCTTTTGCCTATGGAGCTCCCATTTTTTCATGGAAAGATAACAAGAAGAACTTGTGAAGAACTGCTGACCAAGAAGAGAAAGAATGGTAGCTATTTAATAAGAGAGAGCGAGAGCGTGGAAGGAGCATTGTGTCTCTGTGTTTTGTAAGTACTCTAATACTGATTTTTATGAGTTTTCAAATGGATCCAAAGACAACATCCATCTTTTCTAACATTAATGGTTCTTTCCTGATATTAACAGACTCCAGGGGAGTGTGTCTGTGTATTGAAGCAGTGCTGGTTGTCTTAGGCTTCCTTTATAGTGAGTGGTGAGAAGATGGCATTTGCAAAAAACATTTCATGTAACAGTTCATAAATTAACTGTAATCTGTTGATGCTGGTCTCTCTCTGTAGACAATAAGGGGAGCCCAGAAAAAAATAGCTCAGCCTGCTAAAACATGTTAAGAATCTTACTCTAAGTAACTGCCTCTGTAATGATGAGTAAACAGCATTTTAGCTCTGTTGAGACACTGAAAAGTCTCATGGAGTGTTACAAAACACTTCCTTCTTTGTACAATTTCTCTCTGATGAAAGCTTAGCCTTGTGTTTCAAAGGAATTTTACCTGATACAAGATTATAAGCTGAAACAGAAAATTACAAAGTTCTGTTTGAATTCATATCATATGACAAATCCACAGATAAGATGGGCATAGAAAATTGCTATTTCTAGACCTTAACTTTAATTACTACAATTAAAATTTTATTATTTTCTTCTTCTGTATTTCAAGAAGGTTGTTTTACAATTCTCATATAAAATGGATCTGTTCCTAATGCATTAAATGCATTTTATAAATTACAGTCTAGGTGTTTCTTTGTTTGAACATGTGAGGGTTTATAGTTTCCTTGAGGATGTGTTTGCACATGACATGAAGAATTTTTAACAACACATCTAATTAATTCAAAAATACAAGAAAATGTTTTTATCAATAATTAAAAATGCATTTCTTGTGAAACAATCAAAGGAGAAGGGAGAAAAGGGGAAGGAGAAATGCAGGTTGGTAGGTAGAAGAGAGGAGGTCTGCAAAATGGCAGAACAAGGAGAAGTGAAATAGCAAGTGGTGGAGAAACAGATTCCTCAGGAAGGGGGACAAACAGAGCCCTCAGGGAGGGAGCTACAGGAACCTGCTTTCACTGTGATGAGGAATGAGACAATGTAGGGCGGAGGGGAGGGCAAAGATTGTGGGAGGGAATGGGCATACATACCCCTGTCAGAAGGGACAAATGTGGAATCTGACACAGAGGAAGAAGAATGGTTGCTTTTCCTTTCTTGTCTTTTCTTTTTTTTTTTTGTTTGGGTTTCTTTGGGGTTTTCTTGCTTCTGTTTTCTTTTTATTTTGTTAAGGCCAAAGCAGATTTAACTCATAATATCTTGCAAACATGCTTTGGTCTGTCATAGTGTGATATCTGAGCAGGCATATAAAAACCATGCGATTTCCAGCTTGCCTCTGAGGGGTATTTCTGTTAAAAACTAATAGAACTTCAGTGTTTAGTGTGTTTGACTGTAATTCATGCATTAACAAATGCATTAGTTAAACAGAAAGGGTGGCAGCAATGGAGTAGCAGGTGCTGTCTTGCACAGGGAAAAGTAAGGCTTGTCTTCAGATGGTGTCATAGTGTATTGGCTGAGAATTGCCTCAGAGACAGGACTTCCTGGCAGTGGTTCACTAGTCAGAGGAAAACTGTCCTAAAACTGGTGACAATTAACACTGAAACTCTCAGTGATATTTTAAGACAACTTTGGGATCAAAATTGCATCTTAAAACTTTGCTTAGCACCTGACATGGTTGATGTACAAACTGATGCACCCTTCTCAAATTAGCTGACCCTTGGGCAAAGATACTGATCCACTTGATAACACTAAACAACCTCGTTTTGTCCTCTGTTATTGTGATATTGAAGGGAGTGCACTTCCATGGAGAATCTGTCAGAATGGTGGGAACCGATTCAGATGCACCTTCCTCCACAGCACACTGTCATTTGCATCCAAAACTGTCCCAGGTCTCTGACAGTCAAGACCTACTGCTCCTGCTACTGTTTTCTTTATGGGTCAACATGTCTTTCTCTCAAAAGAAGCTCCTCTCACCTTGCTTTTCTGTGACTGGATCTTCCCTGTGCCTGGCCCAGGCACTTCATTAACTTGTACCCTATTACCAGCTCCTGGTAAGCATTTAGTAGTTAATGTGGAAACAGAAGTTTCCATTCTAATGATAATTTCATGTTTATTTAATAAAAATTACAGTAGCTAAGTAATAATCAGGCAGTAACCTTTTAAAAATTAGATGATCGGTAAAGAATGAGTTTCAAAAATTATCAGTTTCTGGTATTTTTTTTTCTCACTACTCTGTTCAAAGAACAAGCACCTACATTCATAAAGTACTCTTAAGCAAAGAATGTGTGGATTTCCACAGGTATCTCAAGAAGAAAAGATGCACCTCTGTGATATCACTCTTTGAATTAAAATAAATTTATTAAAACCGGAAGCCTTATCCTGACCTCAGACCATAGTAACATTTTTGCAAAACAAAGCGGTTTATTTTCAGAGGAACTTTATTTATATGCAAGTCCCGAGCCAGGTTTACATCCTAAGATTCTCTCTCATCACAGCTCGATTCACTTAGCCACATAGCTGCAGCCCTTCTGATGAACATGCATACCAGTTAAAAGAATTTTTTTTCAGACACTGCTCCCCACTCCACAACCCTCTCACTTATTTGTGATTTATAATTTATTTTTTTTATCACTGTCATAATCTCCATTCACCTCTTGAGTTGCTGCCACCTCGGTATTTGATAAAGCTTTTATTTCTGCTGACAAAATACATGCAAAGACATCAGTAGCCTCAGTGTTCAAGCACCTGCATATTATTAAAAGTAACAATAACTAAACCCCTGGGAAATACAAAGGAAGAACAATTTTCCTAGAAGAAGGAGCCATGCAGTCATTTTCTGGGTGCTGGTGACTGGAGGTGATTTTCTGCTAACATCTCTCAAAAAATTCAACAGCCTTCTTGTAACAGAATTTGAAAATGAAGTATAGGAGATATCACACATGAGGAGGATAAGAAGATAAATGGGAGGAGGTGGTGGTTGTGGAATTACATAACGTTCATAAAAGATCTCTGTGTTGGGCTTAGTTCATAAGTTCTTGGAGACCCCTAGTTAGAGTAATGCTATATTTCAAGATATTAAACCTTCACTCATTTTGCAGTCTCTGGTCTCTATTCTCTTTTGCTTTTCTGCCCCTGTCTCATTGAATTTTACTGCACAACTTCTCACGTCTTAAATACCATCTGCTGTTTGAAGATATCTCTAGTTTTGCACTCAGTTAAAAATGTGGTGTATTATGTATATAACCATGTTTTTCACAGCTTTGAAAACATCATCTACACTTACCGTATCTTCAGGGAACACCAAGGATATTTTAGAATACAGGTTAGTAACTCTCATTATATCTCTGGAGATTGCACTAAAGATTTAAAAAATCATAGATGATCATTGATCATTTCAATCTATGATTATTTGACATATCATAGATTTAAAAAATGTAAACACAATACCATAGAAAATATAAGTTTGCTTTCTTCTCTACTCAATTCTTGACTTTTTGATGTTGTATTTATTATTAACTATGAGCTCAAAACTAGCTACTGTTTTTGTAGGATTGCCTTAAAATGTAAGCGGATCTGTTATTTATTAACCAGCTGCTTTCTAATTTGACCATTTGTTTTTGATAGCATTGAAGAAAAATCTATCACTTTTGTTACTTGCTCCTGTTTTTAATTAGCTATTTCTACTTAAAAGCTCTGCCATTGCACACAGCATCTTGTAGGGATCAAAATATTGCAATTATCTTTTTCATTTAAAAAAATCTCTAATTCTGTGTGATTGTGAGGCACCTGAAGCGATGATGTCAGATAATGCTGCTTATTCAAGAAAAAATAAGTGTAAAAGCAGACTTGTGAATCAATCAAATCCCCAGGCAATGTGAGAGGACACTTATAAAGCTGGCTCGCTCCCCTGCATGTACTAAGAGAGCCAAATGACTGCTGACAATTAAGTGGCATTTAAGTGGAATGAGGAAATCACTTCATAAAGGACAAACCAAGCTCTCATAGGCTGGTAATTTATTGCTTATCAGTGGTTTTCCCTGAGTACAAAAGATGCAATTTCTCATGAAGAGCAATGGTTTGGTTTTGGACTATAGCCACTGTAGTGGGGTTTGCTGTCATTTCTATCAGCAGGTACTCAAACATTTTTAGGTTTTTTAAACCTATTTTTCTTTATAAAGTTTTGCCAAGAATGTGAAAGAAGAGTTTTGTTCTTCAAATTTTTAAGTCAGATTGTTCTGGCTTACTAAAATAATAGACTGAAATAATATACTTATGGTGGAGGAGAGCATGGGGTTTTTTAAAGGCCAGATTCAGCCATGAGCTTTCTGGAGTGCAGTAGTTTGTCCCCACCAGCAGCTGAGCACCCCACAGATGCTCACCCACAGATGCTCACTCCTTGCCCCACTTAGCAGGACAGGTGGGGGAAAGAGAACATGAAGAGCAAAAATGAGAAAACTCCTGGACCAGTTTAATAGGTAAAGCAAAGCTGTGCATGCAAGCTAAGCAAAGGAGTTTAGTCACTCCTCCCCATCTGGAGGCAGATGTTTAGCCACCTCCTGGAAAGCATGAGAAGACAAACACTATAACCACAAATGTCTTCACTTCCCTGAGCTTTTATTGCTGATTGCAGTGTCAGATGGGATGGGATGGGATGGCACATTCAAATCTGCTGTCCTTCTGTGTCCCCTCCCAGCATGTTGCATACACTGAACTTACTCACTGGGAAGCAAAGTGTAACTAAAAGAACAATCTAAAGGCTACACGAACACTGTTCAGCAACAGCCAAAACACGGGTGTGTTACCAACACTGTTTTGGTCACAAATGCAGAACACAGCACTATGCAGGCTTCTACCAAGAAAATTAGCTCCATCCCAGCCAGACTTAGTACACAGAGGTGGTGGCACCGAGTCCATACGAAGCTGAATGGAGGATAAAGGATGCAGCAAACCAAAGAAAAAAAGACATATTTGTTTGTTAGATAACAAATTAAGTGAAACCAAAGGCCCACGCGCTTTTAATGAGGACATGATCAGAGCTGATTGACGTGCTCGCTGTCTGACCCTGCCCTGAAATCACCAGTGCTGTAAAGTCCGTGTATGGATCCCTGTGAGGCTGTGCCACGGAAGCAGTTCAGTCCTGTTGCATGAACCCACACTTCAAAAGCAGTTTATGAGAACAGTGCTGCCCTGCTAAGGCATGCCATCCTCCATGTTCAGCCTCAGGAGTCTCCAATGCAAATCACACAGCTGGACAGGAAATAAAATCCTGCCTGATAGTGAAAGCTGGGGACTTTCCTATGGATCCTCAGACACATCTGCCACCACATGACAGTGTTGACATTTTGTAAAAGTTTGGCTTCTGTTGGTCACAAAGTTGTTTAAATACAATATTTTAAGTGAGGACTAAATATGTTATTCCTAAACTTACACTCTAAGACCAGAGGGAAGCATGTAATGCTTTGACACTGCTGCAGTGGATTGCTGCAGCACACATCCACACCAATATTGTAAACTTATGTTCTTTTTGAAAAAAAAAAAAAAGTGGTGAGGGAGGTTACTCTTAGTGCCATAGCTGTGCCATCAAACAGACGTCCCTCATGTTTTAAGGACAGTACAATATCTGTCCCCAAGGCTGTTTACAAAACAGCTCCTTGGTAAATAAGAAACAACATATCATTCCTTTAATTTAGGGGACTCCATGTGAAGGGCAGTTGCAAACAAACATCGTTGTCTTTTCCTTGCAGACTTCTGAAGGTGTTCCAGAAAGGATCTTCAGAACGTTAAAGGACCTAATATACGCTTTTGAAAAGCCAGACCAAGGGCTAATAACAAACCTCTGCTACCCAGTGAAAAAAACGAAAGCCTCGCAAAAAAGCCAAAGGTTCAACTCAGGAATGGACGAGGTTTATAGTGGTGAGAAACTGAGCTCTGCCTTTGTGGGGGTTTTTAAGATGACAGCATTGACAGGTTTGTGGTGAATAGTTGCTAAAAGTCCTCTCACATGGACAGAAGTTCAACATCCTCCCTTCTCTCTTTTTTCCTCACGAAAAAGGTTATTCTTAGCTCACAGGCTACTTACCCTCATCCACTGCAAATTAACAAATTAAAGTTGCGAGTGATACGAAATCATGGTGTTGCCCACATCTCAGTCCCTCATGGCTGTTGATGTTTCTAGGCTGGAGAGGCTTGAGAACCAGTTTTACCCAATGTGGTTCTGCCAAGGTACCAGGCCCTTGCACCTCACTGGGAGTGGAAGCTGTCCTTTTACCTTCATTGTTCAGATTCTGAGCTATTTTTATATCAAAACCTACTCAATTATTTCTGAACTGGGGGGAGGGGTGCAAGGAAAAAAAAAAAAGAAGGAAAGAAAAAGCCAGTCAGCTTGTGATTTGATGTGATTTGTACTAACACACAACTAATTAGCATTTAGCCTTGTACTCAGGACCACAGATTTGGAGCCAGAGAGTTCAGCCTCTTCTTTATCTTCTGCTAATTTATGCTCATGAGTGGCAGGTGCAAGACAAGGATACAATGCTTCTACCTGACAGAATGATGCAAATGGATACAACAAAGATGCAGACTTTTAGACTGTTTTGTGTAGCATCCCATGTCATCCTAACGTACTTGTTTGAGGAGGGATGACTGGACATACTATTGGTAACTTGCCAGCATCCCTCATAGACTGCTGAAAGACACTCTTCATGTTACTACTGTATGATGCTCAGCTGCAGCATCCATCAGGCTGAAAAATAACCCTGAAAGTCTCAGTGTCCTCTGACTGTGACAGTCACAGTGAGGGAACAGGTGAGCGAGGGAAATCCTTTAAGTACCATTATGGTAAAGGATACAACACCTTGAAGTCTCCAATCTGCTGCGTGATTTACATCTCATGCCTCGCAGTAGCTCAACACAGCGGTGTGGGGCAGCCTCTCTGTTCTGCAGTCGCTGGGGTTTCACCCCCAACAGCACTGCCACAGCTTTGGCACTCCCTGAGCCCGGGAGACTGAGGGAAACAGTAGCAGAGAGATATTTCTCATGTCTTCAACATTACCTTGTCCCCTGTATCACAAGCCAGATAGGCCACATTTGCTCTAAAAATATTTTTATGGTCTCTTATCATTGCTGTTCTGGGGAGATAGAAAACACTGCAGTAGCTTGCATATGTTTTGGGGGAAAATCAGATGTAATGCATATTTTATCATAATGTCCTGCAATTTTTCTAGAAGATTAACCATGTCCTGTTCTGGACTCACAGGGAGGAAAACAAACCTTTTCATTTCACTGTCAGAATATTTGTGGTTGTCCATTAAAATGGAGGCTATCAGAAATAATGGAGCTACTTTGGAATTGTTGTTATTCAATTTTGATTTAAATTTCACTTGTCCACTATTAAAAACTTCCTCCTCAGACTGCATTATTACATGCTCACAAGGGGAGCTCAGGTTAATGTCATGATGGATGACACAGGCACCACACAAAACACTGCAGTGCTCCCTAAAGCAAGCACGGTATTTTCCTGTCCCAATCCTTGTTTTGCACCAGCAGCTGAGTGGGACTGAGCATTCCAGTGTAACCAGTGGAACACCTTAAGGGACTGGGATCACAATCCTGGTGGCTGGAGATTTTTGACCTTTTGTTTTCTAGCCTGGGAACAGCTTGTCTGAGAGCAGTGCTGAAAGAGCAGCAGGTTTCCATAGCGCAGCTTTGAGTCCCAAGCATTCAATTTTTGCCTTTTACCTGGCTTCTCAAAAAACAGTAAATCTGACAAAGTGTAAGAGAGAAGGGGTTTCCTCAGGGTTTCCTCCCTTAGCTGGGATGAGAGCTTTTCTCTTGGGTATTTATTTAGAGGAGAAAGGGTATGTTATGCGATAGTCACAGATACCTCAGCTCTGATCTAATTTACCAAGTATGGATGATTTTCAACATCTGACTGTTCTTCAGAGAGAAGGGAGTCTCACATGGATACAGCTGTTTATAACAGAGCTTGCTGGTTCAGAAAATTGAGTTATTGATACCTGCCCTGCCACAGGCCATCCTGCTTGCCGTGGCCTTTCAGAAGGGCCACTTGCAATGAAAACATCCTTTTTTGTTTTTATCAATTGCTTTACAGAAATCGATGATGTAGATTATGTCACTGTCTTACCCTGAAGGATCTGCATCTGATGATTTGGGAGGCCATTTCAGGCTGTGCCACAGTGCAGTGTGTTGGCTGGAGAGTGCTGCCAGCTGGGTGTCTTCTATGGATCTGAACCTCTGGAATTACCCTCTTCCTTTTGCAAGTACAAGCTACTATGTATTTTTGCTCAGCAATAAAAGAATTATTTTTCATAACAGACACGTACATACATATAGTACATATGGGAGGGAAGCTATCTGTATCCATGTATGTGTCTTTTGGGGTTTTTTAGTCAGCAAAGTGCTCAAGATGTAAACTGCTTGAGTGAACATTCTGTTAGAAAGCAGCAATACAAATAAAATAAATGAATGTGCATAAACCAGTAATTTATGACAGAATTTGTATGTATTGATAAAAAACATATATGCCAAAACTTCTATTGGCATCATAAAATGCCTTGAAACCTCTCAACTCTGTTATTTTGCACGATTCATGTTATCTCATTGTTGGATAAATGTTTCATCAATGTCAAAGAATACCAGTATCAGTCTGTAACTTGGAATAATCCAGATTAAAACAGTAATGCTGTCTTAAATCCATGCCATAAAGAATTAATCAACAACATGAAAATGGTCTGAAATACTTTTAATATTGAGGACTGGTTCTGGCAGTTACAAGTGGAGTGCAAGTTCTACATGCATGTCAGTATGAACTCATCCTTTTTTGACAGGTACTGTACATGTGAGAGTGCTTACTGCAATTCAGTTGCTCATTCATTGGTTCTGTATTATGATGTGTATGTGTTTTATTTGGTTTCTTGAATCTAAAATTTGCTTTAATATTACCCTAATTTTAAATATTTAATAAATACTTTTGCTTTTAAGGTGGTCTGCAAATAGCAGCCAAAGCCAGAACTGGAACATATATCCTGACTCTCTCAGTTGCTCGTACACACTCCTTCGTCATTTGAGACAGTGAGGAAGACATTTATATTGGTTGTGTGTTTAAGATGTTTCAAAAATTATTTATGTATTTTAATGGGTAATACTAGTTACCTTTTTTTCTATTATGTTTCTTTCATACCATTATTTGTCAAAAGGAATTTTAAATCTTTCAGGGCTTGGGAATGCATTATGAATTTAATTATGCTGAGTCTTTGGTGCCAGGCTCAACTGGTACTTACAGCATGAAGGAAACAAAAAAATAAGGACATTAATTAACTCTGGCATTGCCAAAAACACTACATGTCCAAAACATTATGAATGGAAAACAATTTAGTTATCCATGAAAAATTGTACTATTGAACAGAAAAAAAACAAAACAACAACCCTTGCTCTGTAGAAGAGACACAGATGTGTCTCTTTATTTTCAGAACTGAGCACCCTGTCTGATAGTTGGTTATCACAGGTATCAGACTGAGCAACTGCTGTGCTGAGACACCCCACCTCCAGCAGCCTGGCCTTTAGCAGAACACAATGCTCTAGTTTTTCTCGGCAGTTCCCCACACACTCAGTCATTCTCACTGATGTTCAGCACTGGGAAAAGGCCAAGTGACGAGGATTCCCAGCCTCTGCCTCATGACACTGAGTGATTCCTGATGGCTGAAGAGAGGACAAGGGGCTGGGATGTGGTGCCTTTTAGGTGGTTGTTGGCAGCCGTGTTTTGGACTTGGATTTACAACCAGTGGTGGCTGCAGCTCTGGGTGCTGCATCTAGAACTGAGGTTGGCTCCAAACTCACATTCTGATCCCCTCTCAGGCATTATCTCCAAGGTGGTCCAGGTGAATCCCAGAGCATAAGGATAAAGGACTTAAAGGAGGAAAAAGAGACACAGAATGAAAAGAAATTTACATTACGATTGACCTTACATTTATATTACTCACCACCACTTTATTGATGTATGGCATTATGTTTATCATTTTAACAGTAGAAAAAAATGAGGACAATATACACATTTTGACACACATTGTCAGGCTTAATATAGTAGAAAACAACCTGCGCATGAGTAGAGAAAACATGTTCAAAAGCTTCACACAGCAGCTTCTACTTTCCAGCATCCCAAAGGGGAGTGTGTGTGTGTGTGTGTGTGTGTTGTCAGTGTCTGTGTGTGCGTCTGTGTGTGTGCGTGCCTGTGTGTCTGTCTGTGTCCGTGTGTCTCTGTATGTGCCTGTGTGTGTGCACCTGTGTGTCTCTGTGTGTGTGTCTGTGTGTCTCTGTGTGTGTCTCTGTGTGTGCATGTCTGTGTCTCTATGTCTGTGCACCTGTCTCCATGTCTGTGTGAGTTTGTGTGTCTGCCTGTGTGCCTGTGTCTCCGTGTGTGTGTCTGTGTGTCTGTGTGCGTGCCTGTGTGCATTTGTGTTGTGTGTGTGCCTGTGTGCATCTGTTGTGTGTGCCTGTGTGTGTGTCTGTGTTGTGTGTGCCTGTGTCTGTGTGTGTGCCTGTGTGTGTGTATGTCTGTGTGTGTGTGTCTGTGTCTCTGTGTGTGTCTGTGTGTGTGTGTATGTCTGAGCGTGTGTGTGTTGTGTGTGTTGTGTGTCTGTGTGTATGCCTGTCTGTGTCTCTGTGTGCGTGTCTGTGTGCTGTCTGTTTGTCTGTGCGTGTGTGTGTGCCTGTCTGTGTGTGTGCCTGTGTGTCCGTCCTTGTGCGGGGGCGTTGGGCAGTGAGGGGGCAGGCCCTGCAGTAGCTGGACAGCGGGAAGGTTTTGGATCCGGGCGCGGGGCGGGCTCAGGACGCTGCCCCTGTGCGAGGCGGGCCCGGGTTCGATCCCCGCCGCCGCCGCCCGCGCCCACCGCGGGCTCCCCTTCCCGCGGGAGAGGCCAGGGAGCTGCCGGCGGGAGGGGTTCCTGGACGCTGGCAGGACCTCAGCCCCGCAGTGGGAGAGGACAAGCCGATGCGACAAGGAAGGCAGGCAGGGCGCAGCAGCGCAGGGGGAAACCGGCGGCAGGTGCGATCCCGAACCTGCCCTCCAGTGCCTGGGGGGCTGGAAAACAGCTCACCCCAACCACATAAACCTCCGCTAAGGAAGAGGCTCTCTCTGCATCGCCTCAGCTGCATATAAGCCCTGAAACGGACACCATCACCACAAGCAGCTGCACTGCCTGGATATTCCCCACCGCCTCCCGCCCGCCTCTGTCTCCCTTAAGCAAGATGGCGGCGGCGGCGTCTCCCGGGGTGCCGCGCG
>JAOXXN010000001.1:102377156-102442175 GCA_026770055.1 Myrmophylax atrothorax | reverse complement strand
TTTTTAACTAAACTATACTAGCTATATTTCCTTGTCAAAGAGCTAACTCTTTAGGTCCTGGATCCTGCTCTGCTTCAGAGCTAAAGGAATTTAGTGAACAAATTGATTTGTAGCTAAGATTAGGTCAGAGAATTTGTTCTCTTAAAGTAGATGATGACATTTTAGTGTTAGATCTATGGCCTCAAACATGTCTATTACAAAGTGACTGCTGAAATCAAGAACTCCTGGTAATGGTGTATGTGGGTTTTTGTTTCTTTTTTTTTCATTTGGGGCGGGCATGTCTTTCCACTCAAAGGCAAGAACTCTGGCTGCGATGCTGAAGGATGCAGAGCGAAAAAATGAGGAACTCAATGACTTGCTGAAAGCTCTGCAGGTAGAATCTGAAAGAGCACAGACTGATATTGAGCAGCTCTTTCAACACAACAGGAAGCTGCAGACAGTTGCTGAAGAGCATGAAATACTGAAAAAGTCCTCTGTTGATCTTCTTCAGAGGTAAGGCACGTAAGATCTCTAAACAAATACTTGGTGTTTAAAGAGTGACATAAAGACATTCTTTATTGAGTTAAGCACATTAGAAGAGCAACATTACATGCTAAGTCATGTTTTTTAGTGAAAAGTTCATTTCTTTTTTCTCCTATATGTTTGTCAGTGAGGTGAACTTAAGTCATTCAAGAACTTATTATATTAAATTTAACATAGTTTAACATTCATCTCTCAATGGAATGAGAACTGAAGTTGTAGATGTTGAGGGTCCAGTTGAGGAAATAGCATGAAATTCATATAAAAGACAGGACAGCATTGTTCTTTCAGGAATAGAATGGACAATGCTTAGTTTCTGTTAGCATTATATTATGCTCTTGGTTTCTGTCTTTGATTTTATATGCTGTCTGGATTATATACTGCACATATTCTGGAGAAGCAGCCAATAGCGCACTGTGTCTGCATAAGGACTTTGGATCTTTCATCAGTTCTGTAGCAAATTTGACTGAAATTACGTATAAGTGATGTAGGGAGGAAGGAGGCACCTTGTGTGTCCTGAATTAGTTATAAGTATTATTTCTTTAGGATCTTAATCTGAAAAAGGACACATGAGACACAGTTCACATAAAGATAGAAACTATTTGTGAAAATAGAATGTGCTTTGGAAGAATAAAGGCATAAAAGAACTTTGACTCTTCAGCTCACATGAGCTGGTCTCGTCACTAGGTGTCAGCAAGGCAAAGAAGCTGATGAAACTGAGAGCAAGTTTCTTCCTTAACAAACAGGAGCAGACATTATATTAGGCAACTTTGAAGGCATATTCCTGCCAATAAAGGAGTCATTGAGGGAGGAAAATGTATAAAACTCTTGTCCATTATGAGATTTCTTTAATAAGTGTCTAGTATGGTCATTGTGGAAGGGCCTCCATTTTTGCTTGAATCGTATGCAGCCATACACTTTGTGAACATGTATTTGACTAAGTCATGTGAAATCAATGAGCCTCAATCTGAGGCTTTAAATTCTCCCAAATAGGAATAAAAGCTTTCTGATCCTTGCAATGTATTTACAAAGCAAAAACTTGCTTTCTATACAATCTGCATACTTCAAATACACTGTTTCTTAAACACAATCAGATAACTGATATCGGGGAGGGAATTTGCCTTTTGGTAAGAAAGTAGGAAAATGTTTGCTTAGAGTATGAGCTCTGTCTCATAAGCCTGCTAAATGCACACTGCATTGCTTTCAGTACATCCAGTTTTGAGGATCACTACACAGCTAGAAGTCATAAACTGACTCTCAGGGTCCTTTAAAAGGTGACTGACATGCACAAACCATCATAGAGTAGCTCTTTGCAAATTTCTAAAGGCGTTTGTATGTGTCATCAGTTCCTAAATTTTCTACTGGAAGAAGGTTGCTTCCTAATTAATAATGAAGGATATCTAAGGAATCCCCTGAAGCTTGCCTTGTTTGTTTCTTTGTTTTCTCCTTCCAAGTCAAGTACTGGAACAGGCTGCCTAGGGAAGTGGTTGAGTCACCATCCCTGGAGATATCAAAAAGACATCTAGGTATGGTATTTAGGAATGATTTAGTGATGGTCTTGGCAATGCTGGGTTAATGGTTTGATTCAATGAACTTAAGGTTCTTTTCCAACCTCAATGATTATATGATTCTATTTAAAAATAAAAGCAAAAACCAAAAACTCTAACACACAAACAGCTGACTGCCACCAAAAAAGTCATGACCTGAATACCCGCCCTTCCCATAACACCCTGCTTCTACCTTGAGCGGGATGATTGCACAGATGATGTCAAGTTGGGGTTTTTTTGCAAACTATTAAAGTAAAACCTCTTCAGAAGCAATTATACTTCATTTGTAGGTATGAAACAACTGAAAGACAATATAAAGATCTACAGATTACATGCAGTTCACTAAATAAACAAATGGAAGCAATGAAGAAACTAAATGAATCACTCAAACAGCAGAATGACAGGTAAGTTCAGTCAGGATTGCATTTATGTTTATATTAGATGAGAATCTGTAGTAGTGAGTGACTTAGGTGGGTTTTTTGTTTGCTCATTTTTTAGTTGAAGGTGGTGAGGGATTACCCACAGACTTCAGCAATAGTAGGAAGAGAAAGAAGATGACCTAATTCTTGGGTGCATTTGGAGGGGTGGGGAGGGGTTGTTTTGGTTGCTGTTGAATTTTTAAATGCTTTTATCACCCAAAGATTTTCATGTATTCCCTTTTAGCCTGCAAGTTTTCCCTTAATGTTGTCATATCTGAAAAAAAAAAACCCACCTTACTAAACTAACATATTTGAAAATTATGTTATAAATACTGATGGTTGGTATTCTGTCTGTGGAATAAACCATCATTCTCTAACCATAAAACTAGTATTACTTACAACTTCTTGAGGACTAATTATAATTTTTCCTTTTTGGTGGCTTGAAATAGAGGTCTGATATATCTTTCACCAATGTAGCTAAGAATACAGGGCTTCACTTCGATAGATTTTGTTTAATATATTAATTTATTTTCAGGAGATAAATTTAAAGCATGCTCATAGGTTTAGCAATAAATGCTATCCTTGGTTTTGCTTGCAAAGTTCACTTCATCCTTCCAGGCTCTTGCCTTGTCAGTATTCAGAGCAGTCCAAATCACTGCCTTGAGTTCTTATTCAAATGAAAAATTTTCATACTGATGTGTTAGTTTACTACTGAATAAATGTGGCCACGCAGATTCAATGGTGCAATATGGAACTCATTGTAATTGGGGAGCTGTTCTGGTAAAGCTGACCCTTGTTAAAGGCAGGTCAGAGGAGCAGTTAGGATAGAGAGATTCTTGAACTGCTAGAAATAAAATGGAAACCACAGAAATATATTTCCCTCCTTCTTGCTAGAGGCTACAGGGTAGAAACTGGTAGATAAAAAGTGGATAAACAAGAGTGACAGCAAAGATCATCTAGGCAAGGCAAGAGACAAGTAGAATATGCCTTAGAAATTAGGCTAGCTGGTCATGGAAAAAGTAGATTAGCTTCAGAGGATATAAAGCACTCAGATCACAGCCATGCTGCTGGTAGATGACAGTACATATATATTAAATGGGTGTGGAAACGAAATACTACTCTAACTGGGGAAGTCTGAGGCAAATCTATGTACAGGCTGTGGCAATATCTTATGGAATGGTCAGGCTTGAGTGTTGTGTGACAATTGAGATGTAGTTTTTTATGCATAGATGTCCTTGCATGGATAATATCTGAAAGAAGTTTTACTAATGGTATTATCTATTTAGGAGCATATTAAGAGCTAATACCCCAGCATCCTTAGTCACTAATGGCAGTGAATTTTGACTCTTGTAGAATGACATTTTCAGTTCTGTCAGTGTTTTCAGGCTATAACCAAAGGCAACAGTTTCTGGTTTTTGAGCTCCAGGTATGAACCTTTTCAATAGTTTCTACCATGATCAGAGAAGGGCAGTGACTGTTTCAGGGAGGGTGAGGGGAAGGAAATAAGATCTATCCATATTCATATCCTGCACATTAATGGGTTTGATTGTTTGAAACTCTTGATAGCAATTGGAAGTCATACAAAAACCATTCTAGCTTCTTAGGACCTGGAAATGGTGGCATATCTCACTTTGATCATTAAAATTTATTTCTCTGCACTTTTAGGACTGCTGCACAGTTGGTCGAAAGTGAAGATCACAGAAAAGAATTACAGCAACAGCTACAGGAGAGAGATGGCAATATAGCAAGTAAGTCACTCACCTAAAGGTCACTGAAGCTAGAGAGTTAACCTCATTAATGTTGTTATTATGGGCTCCAGATATGCAGCTGTATCTTGCTAAGCAACTCGTAAATCTTAGATGGCCACAGATACATCATTTAATAGTTGAATGAAACAAATACAGATTGTCATGTTTCAAAAAGATGCATGAAATTGATTTCCCAGACTTCACTGAATCTCTGCACAGCATCATATGTTCCTTTCAGTATCTTCTTACAGCATGCCCATTAGAATTATTGTCTGTAGGAACTGCAAACTACAAAAGCTTAATTTAACTCTTCTGCAAATGACTGGAAGCAACCACTAAAATACAGCAGTAGGTGGCACTACTCAGTAATTCAATTAGCAGCCATGTGGAGTCTAAAAAAAATTAATCAAAAGAACACCTTGTTTCCTAGGCCAATCTAGTGTCTGTTTTCTAAGCTGGGCAACCAATCTTTTTGTGTGTTCATTTTCTTAAGCCTTGCAACAAAATATAAAAGTTCTAGAAGAAAAACTGAAAACTCAACAGAAAGAAAAAGCAGATATGGAACAAACTGTTGATATTCTTAGAAAGGAATTAAGTAAAACAGAGCAAGCAAGGAAAGAACTGAGTATCAAGGTAAGAAATTATTTGCACTTGCATTCTAGAGACTGGATTTTTAGATATCTATTTAACTGATGGAGTTGGTAAATTGGTGTTTTGGTGGTAGAAGAGCTAAAGACACTGAGTAGTCTGTGCAGTAGTGGACAAGAAGACATTCTCTCGATTTTAATGGTATGGCTATTGAGTTTTAAGTCAGTATCAAGTTCTAGAGAGGCTGTATAAGGCATGATGTGTGAGTATCTAATGTTTGGAAGGGAAAAAAAATCCCCAAACCTGTGGCATATAGTTAAATAAGAGAGTGTAACACATTCTTCTTCAGTAGTTTTGACTAATGTAAAATGTGGATCAACTTCCTTTCCCACCTTTCTCACATACTGAATTAAGGTACCAATCCATGCACCAAAATGCACCTGATTTTTTTTCTTATTCTTTGAAATTCTGATAAAAAGTATTTTTATCTCTAAGAAAAAGTCTTTTTTACAAAACAAACCAGTTTGGCTATACCAAGTTTACCAGCTAATGTTTGAAAAAAAAGAAACAACCAACCAGATCTCCCAAACTTCAGTGCAGCCTGTATGTCCTTGTCACAGGTAAGGCTCCATGTAAGCTCACAAGGCAAAGATTTGTTTTACATGCAAACTGAGCAGCAAATGCAAAGTGGGCAGTCTGGTAAACACATTTGTTGTATTTCTATTTCCTGGAAGCAAAAGCCTAATCTCTCCAGGCAATATTATCCAGTATATAGCAAATATTTCCCTTGTTCTCAGTAAGTATTTACTGGTTTGGGTGTTGAAATGAAATGTAGGTGACTTAACTGTGAACACTTCTGCTACTTAGATAGGCCAATGATAACGTGGGGGTTGGTGCTTTCCCATGGTATCCAACATTTTGCAGTGTGGCAGTAGCTGTGCACCAAATGTACAGCTGAGAGAGATTTCTGAGGTAAGCTTGTCATTTTAAAACTGCTTTTTAGTTTCTTGCTTAAATTCACCAGCAGGCCACTCAGCTTTCACTGTACTATGTGTGTTTTTCAGTTGATAATGGAGGAAATGATAACATTTTGTTTGTTTCTGCAGGCATCTTCCCTGGAAGTTCAAAAATCCCAGTTGGAAGGACGCTTGGAAGAAAAAGAAGCACTTGTAAAACTACAGAAGGAAGAACTGAACAAACACTCCAATATGATTGCAATGATTCACAGTCTGAGTGGTGGCAAGTTAAGTGCAGAAGCAGTGAACCTCAGTTTGTAGGGCTGGTTTTTTAGGATTTTAGTGTTTTATAAATATGTGTGAGTATATGTAAAGATTTTTAGATCTGACTTTTAAACTGTCTAAAATTAAAGTAGCCTATCAATTAAGAATAAATTGTAGTAATTGTGGAAACTTTGGTCTTAAAAAAAGAGCTATAGGTCTTGGTTGAACTATTAGCATCTGTTTTGGGAGCTAAATGCAACATCTACCAGTGAATAAATATAAATATATAGGGACACATAAAGCACATAGAAGTCACTGACAACTTTTTTTTTGTCTGTATATTCTTTTGGCTGTCTGGCAAGCAGCATGCTTCATGAGTTAAGCACTTTTATAATTTAATCTTGTTAATTTTGACTCTCCTGAATACTATTACTAACTGTGCAGTGTTGCTTTTTGATGTCAAAGGTACAAACATAAAAATAAAATGAATTCTATTACTTAGAACATGTTACATTGAAAGCTCTATTTATCAGCCTATTGGTCCAAGTGCCTCAAGTAATAAAAAGATGGAGGCTTTTCTAATAATGAGGAGATATGAATTTGAGCAAGTAGTGCACCACATGGGAATGATCTTTTACCAAGCAGTACCAATTTGGGAAAGCATGAGAAAATGCATTACATGAATGTACAAGTATTTCTTAAATACTAGGTAATACTTCTCAACCCTACAACACTTGGGTTTTTAAAAAGTTCTGCACTTTTTTGGCAATCCTCTCTGGTATGTGCTAGCTGTTATCATCATTGTCATTTTCTGCTGAACATCAACTGGGTTTCACATATTGTTCATAGTGTAACTATTCAAGTAATTTTGTTTTCCTTTTAAAAATGTACTTTCATATGAAAGACTAGGATTTGATGCATGTTTTTGAGTGGCAGAACACTTTCCTGACCTTAATTTACATGTGACATGAATGACATGTCTTTTAGCAGTTGATAGAACTATTTTGTTAATATTTGTATTTTGGTAGAGTACCAGGGGGAAAGAAAAAAATCTCCTTCTGTAGCACTGTTGCCTTTATTTGTATCTAATTTGCAGTGGCTAGGTTTTAAAATACCTGGGATTCTCTGGTTTTCAGCTGTGTAGTAAATGTGCCTTACTGAAACTGGTCAGCTCATGTCTAAGTACAGCCCTGTAAATTCTGTTGCAATTACACAACATCAGATGAATTATATCTATTTTAACCTGTTACTGAAATAAAGTTTTTATAACTCAACCATGGGGAAGATTTATAGACATTGTTCTGGTCTCTGGGAAGACCAGGGGAATAAAAACCAGAATAGTTGCTGTGTTCTCTGTGCTGTCTGTATTCTGTTAAGTGAGCTGAATTGTGGGCATGACTGCCAGATCTGTACCCAATCCATGCAGTTTGGTTGCCTTTCTGCATAACAGAGGTATTGCTTAGAAAGGTCAGCAACAACAACAAAAAAGAATTATCAGAATTGCTGAATTAAAGGGTTTTATTGGAGTTTTGGAAACTCCATTAGGAAAGAAAGCTTCATTAACCATACATTTTTGCTCCAGTCTGATGGGTTAAGAAATTTTTAATGTCCAAGTAAATTTGCAGACATGGGCTCATTTCTTTATAAGTCTCTTTGTCATGAGGAAAGGGTAAGTAAATGTTGGTGAGCTTGTTGTTTGGAGTTTGTTTTTCTCTTTTTCTACCAGGAAGTGCTCGAGTAAATGAATTCTAGTAGAAAAAATAATGTCAAGCATATTAAGAGGTAAACTGATAAATGCTGGTTTGACTTTGTTGTCAAGTGGTGGAATGGGAGGGCAAAAATACCAAGCTGCTCACCAGAGAGGCAGCAATAAGGTACATGTCCACAGAAAATGGTAAATGAATCTTTGGCATTTTCGTGACAGAATGCAGAGTATATAAATATTGATTTTATTCTTTCCCCCCCTGGAAAAATGTTCTGTTTCAATATGCTGTTCTAAGCCAAGTGTTGCTGAACTCTGGGTTGCATAGCAAATAAATGCATGGGCACATCAAGGTACTTTCACAGCATTTCTATGTTTTTTCCTGGCAGTGTTTTTCCAAATGTTAATGAACAGTGGCTAATGGAACTAGCAAATAAATGGATGCCTGTTTAAAATTTTGTTCAAAACATATAGCTCTCCCCACTGTAGAAGAACCTGGAGAATTCTGCACTTAATTCATGCAGAGAAATACCTGTGTTATGTGCTTTGCTTTTAGACATCTTGATATTATCAATGTTCAAACAGTTCTGCAGTAAGGTTCCCCTGCTATTGGACTTTTTTCCTTCCCTATAGGCTCCCTTATTTAGTACAGGGAATAGCTGGCACCAGCACAACAAATAGCTCTTCAATAGAGTCGATTTTTAATTATCTGTGTTGTGTCAGGTTGTCAATTGCCTGTTTTACAAGCAGAGACTTCTAAGCTGTCTTAGTTCAGAGCATCCTTAAGTCTCCATATCAAGCTCTCTAGTACTTCTTATCTGAAAGTAGCTGCTTTTTATTCTATATAACCTGGAGAAAGTTTTCTATTCAGCACATTCAGTGGTTCTATATGACTTTGTATGTTGTTTTAATCACACTAAAATCAGTATTTATTTTTCTGTAGTTTGTGTTTTCTATCCTCTCTAGTTTGCTTTTGGTGTAGGTATTGGGAATGATGAGATGGTGAAGAGTTTAGAGGTGATGCTTTTCAGTTTATCATCCTGTTGTATGTTGTCTTCATGTTAGCACTCCCCTTCTCTGTAGTCTCAATTCTGTGTTCTCTGATCTTTTCCTACTTCCATGGTTTATTTTAGACTTTCACTTTCCCCTGCCTGTCCATCTCTCCACCTCTTTCAGCACTGATTCCAAGTGGCAGTGCCTACCACTTGCTTTTCCCTGGTGAAGTGTCTGTCTTTACTGAAATTAGGAAGCTTTTCTTTTGTGCTGTTTGAATCTGTTAGTGGAGTCTTTCCCACCTCTTTGATAAAACAGGCTGTGGAATGGTACTCTTACTTTTGAATTAAGTTCAATTGATCATCCTTGCCTACACCAAAGATAGGATGTGAAGCTTTTCCTGAACCAATTCCCATCTGTACTTAATCTCTGTTATAAACAAGGCAGACCTTTTTCTTCTTGTTATTAGTGTGATAAAAATACCTATGCTGTGGTATTTGTATTAGCACATGCAACTTAATGGAGGCAAAAAACCTTTTCTTCCCAACCTTGTGAAACTTTGGCCGGAATTTTCTAAGATTCAGGATGAAGTTATCCTGCACAAATTGTAGGACTTCTGAGCTTTACAAACTGAAAGTGTGGCCTCACTGTAGTAAGTGATCTTAAACATAAATGCTGGTAAGTAGGCCTGTTTAAAACAAACAATATATTGAACAGCTGGTATGATCTTGGATCATTTTTTCAGGAAATGCTTAGTGCTCATGGTGAACAGTAGGATTTATTTAGTGACAGTGTAAACAAAACATAAAATTCTGAGTAAAGAAATCTAAAAACCACTTACACTGCAGATTCAGCAGTGCCAAAAGTGTTAACTGCTGGTCAGGGCTTACGTCTTGTTTAGGCTTACAGTTTTCTTGATTCGGCAGTATGTGTCTAGTTCTTCAGGAATTCCCTAGGAGTGCACTTTTCTGGAATAAGTACAGGCCAAAAATGGGACAAACTCCACTGAAAGTGTGACACCCAGCTTTATAGGTTGGGTTTAAGTGTTCCTGTGAAGATCCAAGAAATGGTTCTCTGCTCCTTTTTCTTTGAGTTTATTGTTTGCAGCCAAAGATCAAGTATTTTTAGGCAAGCACTTATTTCACAAAAAATGCTTTTAACCTTGCAAAGTTGGTTTATATATAAATAAACTCATCCATGCATTCCCATCTGGTTACTTTGGAAATGTTCAAATTCGTTCACTGAAGCATGCTTCCTTTCCATCTTTCTCAACAATTTCCCTGCTGCAGCATGATGAAGTTGGAACAGTCTGCTAGTTTTATATCCCCAGTGACACATCCAAATCCCTCTACCCCAGTCCAATCTAAACTGGCTCCTTTCCTAGGAGTACGTAAAAATGAGTGGTAACTAGTAGGGCTGAATTTTGCCACACTGAAAGCTGTACAGCTGTTGATGTGAATATTCCAGTAGTCTCGGGCCATGCCTGACAACCAGGGCAAGGTGCTTCCCCACCTCCTGAATGGCAGTCTGGATTGTTCTGGTCTCTGTTGGAAAAATTATGCAACTGTTTCGAAGAGGTTGTCCATTTCAGAACAGAAATAATCAGGTAGTATGACACATTTTTTTGTCCAGCTTCTGTTTGAATCTGCTGGGCCTGAGGTTTTCATAGTTGCAATATGTTAAACTCTTCCTAATGAACAATCTCATATCCCTTCAGACATGTTACCCTTTGACCTGGGATAACATGATGGTCTTGGCTGCTGGTGGTCAGCTCTTACCATGAATGATTCCTATAGAGGGGGATTAGTAAGAAGTGCCAGCTGGGTCTGTATGTATGTGTTTCACATTCAGCATTAGAGTTGAAACTCTCCATCTCTCCTCTTATGCCCCCATGGCTTTCTAAACATAAGTTTGAGTCCAAAAGGTGGGGGTTGGGTTGGGGGTTTTTTATGGCCATTAGCTTTTGTCTGAAAACAAGAACTCAGGAGTTATGGGATCCCTTATATGATATGTTGCTACCAGTGTAAAGTCTGTCTTCCTGAATCGTTATTTTTGAGCTGTGTTAGGTTTTGAGCAAATATTGCAGCCACTTTGCTCATAACAACAGATTTTTTTTATTTGGTTTCTGAGGATGCCTTTGGAAATGGAAATATGCAAACTCCTGGTGTATGGCTATCAAAAGTTCTGTTGGTGTTTGCTCCCTACCCCATCCTCCCAGGAGAAATGTGTAAGAGCATCTCTGTGTGCTGCTTTCTTGTGCCAGTATCTTCCCTCCTAAACAGAAGGTTTGTGGAGAAACCACCGAAAAGGAAAGTCAGTGTAACAAAACTATGGGACAGCAACTTTCTGCTTTACCCTTATGTATTTTCAACATTGACAAAACCAAAAAAGATGATGTTGGCATAAGGCACCTGG
Source organism: Myrmophylax atrothorax (assembly GCA_026770055.1). Taxonomy (NCBI): domain Eukaryota; kingdom Metazoa; phylum Chordata; class Aves; order Passeriformes; family Thamnophilidae; genus Myrmophylax; species Myrmophylax atrothorax. Next base: position 102,431,024 of record JAOXXN010000001.1, on the reverse strand, counting down.
CTGTGAGGAAAGGTGTCTCGATTTACCTCCTGCAGACCTTGAGTCTTGCAGGGCAGGCTCTGGCCTAGCTTGAAAAGTGGACTGTGTGGGCAAAACTGACCAGTCTGGGCAAGAAGTCTTAATGGCAATACAAAATGTTAGATCTCATATCAAATGTACATAGTTGTGAAATTGAATCCAAAGCTATTGGGTTAATAGCTGAGCTTTGCACACCCTTCAGGAAAGCAGGTAATGAAACACTGTATGTGGTGTATGGAGGCAGGAAGGAAGAAGGTACAGAGGACCTTGAGGCATATTTGGGAATGATCCAAAGTATCTTTTCAGTCAGTACACAATCCCAGTCCTGAACACAGTATACTATGTATGTGTGTGTTTGATACAAACCTCTGGGCTTTCTCCTTAAAGAAGAAGCAAGCCAAGGGCAAGATATGTACTTGGCAGTGGGCATTGTACTCTTGTTGCTGAGGTGGACTTTGAAAGCACTTCTTGTTGTCAGGGCTTGAAAACATCTTTTTCTTCTAAAGCTGTGCATCAGAAATTAACTCTTCAGTGTTTGAGCAATGTGATGAAGGTGGCTTGCACATTCGTTGTTGCAACATGGGAAGCTTGGGGAGACGGTTTTGTTTGTGCCACTGCTTATGCTCTGAAATAAGGAAAGGAGAGAGTGCAGAGAGATGGGGAGATTGTGTCACCAGACCCCAAGATGGGAGTGGAAAAACCCGAGATTTCCTTGGCTAAGCTACTGTAGTATCATAGTTGACTGCAGTTTTCTTTGAATGTGGTTGGCTCACATTACAGTCTCTGTTCTAATCCCAGCTTGTGAGTTGTGACTTAATTAGGCACTGATTAAATTCCGTAGGTTCCTGTTCCTTTGGGCCAAAGTACATCTTTGAAAAGGTTATCTGTGCGTGGAGAACAAGCACCTCACACTGCTGGGATCTCCCATTCGGCAGGGCTGGCTAGCCCTTGACTTACCCACCTTTACATGAGAGAACAAATACTGTACTGGTTAAATTTTTCTTCAGAGTGGCTGAGCTAACAATCTGGTTTAGGGTTTTACACTCAATTAAGTTATTAAAAAACTAATGTTCTAAGTAAGCAGCTGTTGTTTTGACTCAGTTTTACTTCAGAATAATCTATCTGGGTGTACTATGTGCTTATATTGATACTCAAGTGTTGAATTTCAGTTGTTTTACAGCACTGTCAGGATGCCCTATAACCTTTGAAGGAAATATAAAGCCATTGTAATTTAAAAAGCTACAGAGGCTGCTGATAAACCCCAGGGGAAAAAAATTAGGTGCTGCTCAGTTACAATATGTTTTGTTTAATCTTGTTTGGAGGATGGGGCCATTTCTTCTTGCTTATGTGTCATACTGAGTTCCTTAATTGTTTCTCTTTTTATCTTTTGAGCCTAAAGCTTAGAAAAATATCTTTGGTTTATTTTTATCATGTATCTAGGAATTGTAGGTGAATCTAGTTGTAAAAGAAGCCTTTAATTTTCTTGCTTATACTAGGGAGAAGGCAAATCAACACAAGTTCTTTGTTTGGGCTTTCTAAGGCAGTGGGGAGTTTTGGAGAGATACTGGGTTTATTCCAGTGCCAGTTTAGGGTTTCGCTGCAGAGTCTCAGAGAGCTATTGTGTTTGTTTCAGTGTCAGTTTAAGGGTTTGCTTCAACATCAAAAAGCTCCTCAGAATATGCTTCAAGGTATCAAACTGTTGCTTTACTTGTGTAAATGCCTTTGTGCCTTTCACTAGCAAGGACAGAAGTTGTTTTTGTTAGGAAGGTGTGTGTGAATATGCTGGAGAGCATCCTCTTGGTTTAGCGTCTGTAGCTGAAGTGCTGTGTATTTTTAGGCAATGTGTGCTTAAGCTGTGCAGTCTTTAGGCTGGCTGATGCATCCTACCCTCCAGGTGACTGTTCTCCCCCTGACAGGTTAACCAGCCACTCTGGATTGCAGGGATAGAGGTTGCTCCTGCCTCTCCCTGCATGAGCGGAACAGGGTGCAGCACGGAACTGCTCAGAGGCTGCTGCTTAGATGGTGCTCAAACACACGTGTGTGTGAGAAGAGCCTTTCCCATATGTAGCCATTAAACAGCAAGATGGAATACGTACTGTGTAGCCTTTCTCACTCATTCACTTCTGTGTGATACTCACCGTTACGGTATCTACACACAGTTACCTTCATGTTACCAACAGGGAGTCAAAATGAATTGCATTAAATGTCTAATTTGGGGGCTCCTTATATCAAAAGTTGAAAACCTCCCTTTGTTAGTACATAGCTCTTCACACATGTGTGCACAGGTATGCCTTCCACAGCTCCAGAGGCTGGTTCGTGGTGGCTTTGGCTGCAGCCCTACCTGCAGTATTTTCATGTGCTTCCACTCTGCATTTCTGTGCAAATCAGGGGTTTCAACCTCTAGTTACCTAGGAAATAAACCAGTTATGGTGGTTGCCTGTCTAAAAGTTGGTGTCAATGGCTTGCTTGCCACTACACACGTATTTGTAGTGAAGCCTCCTGGCATACTAATGCAGCAAGCAATTACTTGAATCTTAAAATCCTCTTTCTTTTCCCACTTCTGACTCATAGAGAAGGCAGCTTCTGCAACAGAGTGGAAAGGGACATGCCGACAGCAGTGTCTCCTTTGCCACCTGCCTCTGCCTTCCTGCCCACGCAGACCTATCTCATATGCAGAATTAGGCAGAGCCCCCAGGCAAAGAATAGCATCTAATCACAGCACTGGAAGCAGAGCTGGTGCTGAAGCGAGGTCACACAGCCTCCAATTTTTGTTCTATTTCTAAAGCCTAGAGTACTCAAATGACATTTTTCCTTCCCTCTTTCCCTCCTGCTCCCAAGCTTTGTTTATTATAAATCTAACTACTCAAGGCCTGATGGTACTGTCATCTTTATTCATAAGTTGGTCAGAAGCAAGGATAGAAGCTAGACCTAAGCTGTAGTAGCTTAGCAAGTCTGCTCACAAGGGGATTGCAAATGACCATTGCTAGAGGTTGAAAAGCCTTTTGGCTGAGCAAATCCTGAGGTACTGTTCTCCAGGTGCATTTTGCTGTTTGTTGAGAGTAATACTTGTTCAGTCTCCTCTATCTTTCTTTAATAACCTGTTGAGATAGAGCTGATGTCTTATGTCAATGAATTTCAGAGGGAAAGTGTTTAAATTATCAGTGTTTAAATGTGTAAGAATTTTACTGTGGTGTGTAATCTAAAAGGCTATTTCCCTACAGCCATGGATAGCAAGGATGTAAGAATGAGGTTTTGACCCACAAGCTAAGAAGCATGGGTCTTGTATTACAGAAAACAGTGTCCTCTACACCATGACCTCCCCAAAATTCTGCTGTTTCTCAGAACTTAAGGTAGAAAGTAATTAGAGAAGAGATAGAAGGAGAGCTCCTAATCATTAGCAAGTATTTTCCATTCGTTGAAGTGTGATAAAAATTTTAGATCAGGTAGCTGAAGTCTGGCATTAGTCTCTGTCTGTTGTTCAGTGATAACATTTTCCTGGATTTCTCCCAGACTCATTAAACATCATCAGTCCCAGGAAAATCTAACAGGGACATGTGCTTGGATGAGAACTCTGCTGAACTGAAATATAAAACAATGACAATTCATACCACTGACACAAACGTGTAATTTTTTGTTGGATAGTTACTCTCATGCCTCACAGCTCAGGGATTCAGTGGGCTACTGATGCCAGTGGGGCTCTGATAAATTCAGTACTTCTGCATAGCCCAAGGTAAAGTTCAGCTCAACAATTTAGGGCAAACCTGTTTTACTGTGGTCTAAAATAGTTACTTTCCACAGTTTATGTGCATGGCCAGCTTCCCTCTTGTTCAGAAAGGTACTGTGTAGCAATTGAAATATTACAATAGCTTTGAGCTTTTTCTAATCTCTTATTCCTCTGTGAAAAGGTCTCTGTTATCTCTTTCGCGGTTTCTTGGGAAAGAGGTGGGATTTTTCTCTTCTTCCAGGTACAGGTCTGTAGTCTAAGCTACCATCTGAATCATTTATTTTATACCTAAACACCACTGTTTACTATAAAGAGCTCAACAGCTCAAGTAGTACTTGCTGCATGCCCTTTTGAGGTGATCTTTGCTGATTGGCTCAGTTCTTCACAGTACACGTTCTTCCTTCTTTGCAATGTTTTTGTCTCCATAAAGGGCAAGAAGGGATGTGTTTATTTTTACCATTGAGGAAGGGATAAAGCTTTCATCAGATCTGTGACTTGGCACTTTGGTAGCAACACTTATAAAAGCTGATCTAGACAAGTGAAATTGGATTTTGTTATCTTATGTTAAAGGCTCTGTCATGCTTATATCTCTAAAGCATTAAAAGCTAAATGTCCTCAGATTCAGTATGCTTTGAGCAGGAAAAATGCTAATGTGAATGCTAGCTACAGCCCTATTTTGGTGTGAAACTCCATGAACTCAATGGTTTTTCCAACACCTTAAGACTATTAATACCTTGACTGATAAATTTGTTTGGAGACATTACTGCACATGGATACTGCAGTTTTAATAACCCTGCTTAACAAAGAGAATATTGGCTGGTTTATATAGACTCTAGTGGGTCAATAAGTGGGTAACAGATGCATGTGACATACTGGAAAATCACTTACAGAACAATAGCCAAGGTCACTCCATGTCATATCTGCAGCGTGTGGCACAACTGAGGAGCCAGATCTCCCTCGCCTCCTCTTCCAGCCAGGAGAAATGTGAACTCCTCTTCACAGAGCCATGCATAAATGTATTGACTTCAGAAGAGAAAGAGGACTCAAGTGGCAGGAGCTGGTTACTATGGCTATATGCATTACTCACTCTAAATGGAGAAATCAAGCCAACAATCGCTGTATACATTAACTATATTTGTATATGAAGAAGCCTCATTGCCAGCAGCTGTGTGAAGGTATCGTGAGGAAAAACCAACTTTGTTCATGTCAGTCAAGGACTTGGTGACTTTCATGCATTTAAAGAAACGCAGATTGAAAGCAACAAAACTTTTGCACAGTGGGATCATGTCCTTCGTCCTCCTTAATTACTTGTTTTACTCTACACAAAAGTTTCCTCATCTCTGTACCCCTAGTGATCACAGAACAGCCCAGGTAGGAGGGAACCTTGAGAGATCATCTGGTCCATCCTTTGATGGGAAAGGGAGCCTGGATTGTCTAGCACCTTCTTCCAATCGCATCCTAAAACTCTCCAGCAATGGGGTCTCTACTCTGTCCCTGGGGAGGATGTTCCAGTAGGATGGAAATGTCATATCATGATGGTGGATTGGAACTCATGAAGGTGCTGGCTGACCCTGGCTCTGGGCCACTGAACATGAGAAAAACAACTCCTAACTGTGTTAGCTTCAGAGTCCAGCTTCTAGCCAGCTGCTGGTCTGTAGGACTGTCATCAGAGCGACTTTGTCAAATGTCACTGGAATTGATCATTGAGAACAAAATAACTGTGAGTGAGGAGAGAACTGTAGCATAACTATAGTCTCATTTTTGTAGGTTACAAATTGAAAGTAAAATATTTTGTTGTTCCTTTTTGAAGGTATCCACAGAAGCATTTTTGTGGGGTACCTAGCAAACAAAATTCCCTCCTTTTCTTGCGAGGTGACTGTTTGTGGCTGTCAGAGCTGGCCATTGGTTTGCCCCTTTATACAGTGCTGCACAAATGTGCAACTCTTTGATATGTGAGAGGGTTAAGCCAAGGCTGTTACCACCAAAGACTGGCTAAAGCTCTTGTTCCTGTCTCCAGTGCTCGGATTTTCATGCAAGTGAGAGCAGTGGACTTGGGTATGTTCAAGAGCACTTCTATTACCTGCTGCCATTTGTAATTCCACTGTTAAGGCTGAAGAGAGTTTTGCACTTAAAATAGAGGCTGAATCTTTAATCTCAATGGAAAATAGAGCGTGTTTGCTGTAGATGTAAAAGCTTGGCTTTTCAAAATGAACTAGATTGTTGCAGTCTGCAAATCTTTTAATTAGCCTAAGTTCAAATTAATTAAAAACTGTCATTTAAAGAATTAAGTGCTTGCAGGTTTTCCAGAGTTTTGAATTATCTTAATGGAATAAAACAGACGTTTGGAACTTTGCATATAATTAAAAATAATTGAAATCTTCTGCCTGCATGTATATGAAGAAATCAGCTCATAATTAAGCCAAGTTATTAGCCATGGCTGTATTTAATGTTACATATAGAGAACAGCCTAAGAAATTTTAAATAAGTCCAGCATGATATTGGGAATAATGCAGTTTATTATCAGTCTTCTGCAGTGGCTGTAATGCCACTCCTACAGGGGAGACAGGGAACACACAGACTTTTACTGATGGATTAGCTGTGTCACTTAGCTTTAGTCTTTAAAGGTTAAATGGCTTAATGGTTGAGTAGCTTGCATGTTTCTGCTTGAAATGTCCCCCACACCACTGAAACCTCGCCTGCTGCTGGGAATGAGGGAGAACCACAGAGAACACTCGGTGCTGGCAGGACTCAGAAAGTAGGATCTCTACAGCATTTCTTTGTATGTGTTCTCCCTTTAGAAAAAAACCCTAGCCCATTTCTAGTCCATTTTAAAAGCCAAACTTGAGTGGAATGAGCTGCCCTGTGTGAGGTTTCAGTCATGTAAACTAGATGCAAGCCTCGTTAGGGGGCTAGTGACTGCTGATTGTCTTAGTAGTCTCCAGTGGCTCTGCCCTTAAAATAGCTTTCTGCTCCTCAGGGCTCTGCTCTTCCAGAAGGCCAGAAATCTTGTGCAGGAGCCACAGCTGGTGTTCTTTTTTCACTCTCCACATGGACATTTTGAAATAAGAACTTCCTGAAGGAGAGAAAAGAAAAAAAAGCCTGATAAAATGAATGAATACTAGTGATTACTCATTCAATGAATCCAGGAAGGTGAAATCAGCTTTAAAAAGGCTGATAGAAATACAAACAGAGGCTTTAGTCACAGTCTGTCCATGCTATATCACAGCATTAAGGCTTTCTGAACACCCTAAATATATATTTCTTATTTCAATTCACTTTGGTTTCTTTTTATCTAATCTCTTAATTTCCTGGATCAGTGATGCTTGGTTGGAGGATAATGGCAACATCATTGTCATATTCTTAACTATAATTCTGTCCTTAATAAGTATTTTTCTTCAAATTGAATACTGGGCTGGATTTACTTAGGCTGGCTGATCAGAAATACTACTGGTGTAGGAGGATGGTTTATCCTCTGTGTATTTACATTTTTAATACTAATGATCTGTTCCTATCATCAGTTCATGAAGAATTTTCAGCTTTTATTTAAGGACCCTAATCCTTTATTACTAAGAAGACACTCTCTTTCCAAGCACAGAATTCCTTTTTTGGTATTTGAGATCTCTAAAGAAATTCTGATAGACACGACAAGTGCTGAATCTTGAGAATGATTAATTGTATGTCAGTGCTTCGTATGTTTTGTCAGGTTGTACTAACAACCAAGGCGAAGTGTCCATCCTGTTGTTTTAATGAGGCTCTATTTTGGGGAGGAAGGGGATGTCTTTGAAGGCATTAATGGATAAAGGAGGAGTATGATTGAAACAGTATCTGCTAAATATTCTATCTTGCCCATATATGGTTGTCTTTTAGTCTGTAAACGTGGAGCCACAAGCAAGGAGGTCTGCTGGTGTTCTGCCTTGCGCTTTCCCCAGGTCCAAGAAGAGGAAGGGGGAAGGGAGATTATGGGCTCACTCCTCGACCACCTTGTCCTTAGGTGAGAGTAGGGACAGAAAGAAGGAGAATTAAGTGCAATGAATATGTGAAGGCATGGCTGACTGATTGCCCTTTGGCTTGCTCTTCCAACACACCCGTTGGCAGCAGCCTTGGTGGCTGGCCAAGGCCACCATGCGTGTCCTCCACACATGTCCTTGCACGCACCTGTGTCCTCGCACATGCATGTCCTCACAGACACACACGTGTCCTCACACACATGTGCTGGCCTCACTCAGCCCGTGGCTGCTGAGCTGGACAGTGGGAGTCAGATGGGAACCCCATCCTGTGCCAGCACAGTGCAAAAATATCTTTCCAGTGCTGATACCTCTTCACTTCTGCTTCTGATAACAGTGGTAGGAGACACTTAAAGGAGACAGCTGAACAGGCGTTGCTGAACCCCAGCGCCCGGCTGTTGTGAAGGCACTTGGGCTGCCCATTTTTCCATGTCAAGACTTTATCAGTGATTCAGGATCAGAGGTCTGGAGTTCAGCTCAGAACACCCCTGTGTGACATGTCACGTGTTGTTACTGCTAACAAACAGGCAATAGGAAGAGTGTGGAAGGTTCTGTTTATTAGAACCTCACACAATAAGTTGTACAAAAGTGCACGTTCCTACCCCTTTAATGCTCATTATAGCATAACTTGAAGCTGTAGTCTGAAAGACTCTCCTCCTTGGTTAAGGAAGTATTTAGGTGGCTTTTCTTCGAACTTTATCAGTCAGATATGTGTACACTGCATGAGCACGGGATAGCATTGATGCCTCCTGCTGGACTTGGTCTTAAATGTTATTTGGTTTATTTCTGGGTAATGGATTTTTGTATCTGCTCTCTGATTATTTCTCTCATTGAGATAATTTCTACTTATTGTTCTCATACTCCAAATTGCATGCTTTTTACCTGACAAGGCACAGACTCCTGGTGTGGCAATAGAAAACTAAGTAGTTAGGTGTATTCAGGATAGCTTTCTGATTGCTACAAGTAACTAAAATTCAAGTGTATATGTCCAGTGAAGAGTGAGCCAAATTTTCCTGCAATATAACTTGAAGCATAATGGGCATTGCTATTGTCTTTGAGTGTATCTGCCTGTTCTGTTTTGAACAACACTGCCAGTTATTGCATTGCTCCCTATACTTAATTATCTAAAATCTGTCATTCTTGTTCATGATTCAGAATAAACTGGTTGAGCAAGAAATGGGTTACCATTAGTTTTCAAACAGGTAAAATTCCTACTTTTGAAACTAAGTAAGCATGAAGGAGACAACCCATCTGGTGAGAAGACTGTTCCCCACAGAGAAGAGTGGGACTTGTTCCGAGAGCACTGTCAAATTCTTACAGGCCTGTTGCCTGGTGTTTTTTAAGGGTCCAACAGCAAAGAAGAAGGACTAAGCAGTCTGTTCATGATCATGAAGGTAATCAGCTTTGTAACTCCACACAGAGAAAGCAGTAGGAACTAAATGCCTCATTGTTTATATGGATGTAGCCCCTACCTTTGCTTCAGTCAGGTTCCTTCCAGAGAGGTGTCAGTAATTTCCGCATCACAGTGTTTTCATTTTTTTTTTTTCTCCTGAGCATGGATACTTCTCAGATCTTGAAAGTGTGTCCATAATGGATGAATGCAGGTATCCAGACCATGCTGGTAATGCAGTGGAAATTATCTACACTTTAGCTTAGCAGTTCCTTCTCTGTGGTTCTGGTGAACATTTCAGTGAGGACAAGAGGAGAAATTTTTTTCCTACTCCAGAAAAGGCCTGTTCACCAATTGCAGTACAAGAAGGACCAGAGTTTCTACAAAGACCACTGCAACTTGTAAGGCAAGCAGCAGAATAAACAAACTTAAAAAATAAAGCTACTTTTTCTTTTTTTTCCTATAGCAGTATTTTTATACCCCAAAATAGCTCACATTTTTGTCAAAGTTCTGTGTTAAATTTTTCAGTTAGTCTTCTGCGAAAAACAACAGGGGTGATTTTTAAAAGATTATATAAATTTTCTATAGCTATATAAATAAAAATGCTATTTTGTTACCCTGCAGGAGTTATTGTCAAGATCTTACTCTCTCCTCTAGCAGAGGCAAAGCACAGGCACCAGAGCTGCAGGACAGCATCTCAAGAGGTGAGATGAATAACCATCCTGCATTTGCTGAGTGATAAACAGATCTTCAATCAAGACTATTCTTTTGGTGAATAGGTTTGAATAGATGGACCTGCTGGAGAGAATTTACTGTGGGACAGGCTGGATAGATCAAATTCCAAGGTCTTCTGTGTTGAGTGAGTTTTGATGAAAATTTAACAAGTTACCCAGCCAGACTGGTGTGTCTGTGAAGTGAGAGGTTTGCTGTTTTCATGCTGCTGAGCTACTGGTATTTCAAGTGAAGCTTCAGAGGCACCCACTGAGGCAGGGCATGTATCCCATCCTTGCTTAGTGGTTTTACAGCAGTCTAGCTTTGCAGCATCACACCAGATACATAATTTCTTTTCTTCTTCCCTTTTCGTTTCTGGACCATTGTGTGAGATTGAAGTGCCTAAAACTGCACATCGAGCAGGTACTTGGGCTTTGTGCAATAAGACTCAAGCATAAAATCTGATTTTTTTTTTTGTTCCATCTCCTTCACTGTTTTTTTTCCTGTAAAGACAAAAATTAGTATTTCAACTGAAAAAAAGTTAATTCTGTTACAAGAGGATTAGCTGCTGCTGGGAAGCTGATGTGACTCTGAAGGGAGTTATACCTATAGTCTGACTGGAAATATCAGCTGCTGCTCAGTAAAGTCAGTCATCCTCCTCGAAGACAATGCCTGGCCGATCTCACTGATGGTCTCCCAGCAGATTTCAGTCCAGGCATGTGGTGCAACCTTTCTCCAACGGGCTCCATTGGTTTTTCTGTGGGGTCCAGCACCGCCTTTTCTCACCATAGCCTCCCCAACCCTCTCTCCTGCAACTCCTGGCATCTCAGTACTGGCATCTGTGCCCTCCCCAAACAGCACTGAAGCAGTGGGAGTTCGCAGCAGCTCACCCCTTCCCCATCTCACTCTGCTGTGCCTTTTCAGAAACTAACCTGGGGTTAGACATGATGTGCTCATCCAGCAAAATGGAAACGTCCTGCGTGGAAGAGGCTGAGCCTGAAGCGCTTTGGGGGTTTTGCTGGTGGCAGGATTTCAGCTGTAGCAGCAGCCTCTGTTCTTGCTGGTGCTGAGCTGGGGTAGCAGGAGCCTGGCGTAGTGCAAGGAGGGAGCACAGCAGTAGTGGGGTGTACCACGGCTTGGCTGTGGTACAGCAGCAATTCACAGGGTCAGATCAGCAGATCTTCAAGGGAAAAGTCTATTTTATTTACTAGTAAGCTGTAAGTGTGGAGCATCACAGCTGGGAGGGGAGAAGTTAGAAAATTAGCTTGTTTTCATATTTATAAATCTCTATATATGTATGGATATGTTTAGATATATGCACAGAGGTATAAATATATATATATGTGTGTCTCTCTATATATACACTTACATGCACACACCAGCCAGTCCCTCCAGAATGTTGCTGCTGGAGAGAAGGATGTCATGTCCATTTTTGGAAGTGTTTAATTCAACTGACAAAAAGCATCAAGTCATTAGACCATGTGAGAAGCACAGACTTGTGCTTTTTCAGGCAGAAAGTAATACCTCTGGAGATAGATTCTCTTTAAAAACTGGCCTTAATTCTTCAAAGAGCTTTGCTGACTGAATTTTTGGTGGAGGTGACCAGCTCAGAGTACCTGTGCTTGGAAAGAAGCAATGTCTTGTCTTTGCTCACAGAACGCTGAAAAACTCAGCCTCCTTCCTGCAGTGCTTTTCTGCTATTAAGCATCATGCCAACCACATTGAGTTTCTTCTGTCAGCACTTGCAATGTTAATATAGTATCCCCCATGACAATTGCTTCACCAATTAAACTGTCACTGCATTTTTTTAGTGTAGTTTGCAGTTGGCGTAAAGGTAAACACAAGATAGCAAACAGTCCTTGACTGAAAGTCGAGCTATGACTCATAGGGTTACAGCAGCAAAAAACTGAAAAATCACAAAATCTCTTGTATCTAAAAAGTCATGAATATTTTACTTCTTTCTCCCTCAGCTTCCACAGCAGCAAAGCCAGGAGATCAGCAAGGGCTATACTCACCTCTGCCCATACCTGAAGGGCAGGCTCTGAATACTTGAAGTTGAAAGGCAAGGAAAGGCAAGTTTCTGTCTTGCAGGAGTTTGGCACCTGGAGCTAGAATATGTTGTGTCTGAAGGCCTAAGAGTATTTTAGGGCAGTGCTGCCTATTGAAAAGAAAATGTGGTTTTCAGGCTGCTTGAGCAGAGAGAGTGCATCATAGTCAGAGCCTGAAGTAGGCTAATGAAGGACCCTGTCTTTGAAGTCAGATTGTGTAACACAAACCCTAGAGAGATGCTTAGATTTTTTTTTTTTCAGTGGCATTGATTAAGGCTAAAATACTTCTGCTATTAGCTTGAAAAGGGCTTAATAGAATTGGTGACTGGGCTACAGTAATTCTAATGATGTGCTGTGCAAACAAATGCTTCATTAATGAATACTGAAAAGATTAACCTGAACTACCTACATGCATTATTAGCATTTTTAGCTCCCTGCCTTCCCTCAGTGGTTATAGATAATGCAGAGCAGTGTAAGTTGGGGGTGAAAAAACAAACCAAAACTCGCTAATGGCAATTAGGATATGTGATAGCTGGGAAAATGATGTCCTGCAGTTCTGAAAACATGCCATGACTCTCTGACCTGATGGGCAGGGTGGGATGCTCAAGGTTATTGGAGACTAAAAACTTTTCACAGAGACTTGGTGGGGTATCAGCTTTTGGAGAAAGAAGAGTGATAAGACCCATGACACAAAACTTCTTTTCCTTCCCTGGTACATCTCCAGAGGCAGATAGATGAGACCATCTATTTAACTAGGCTCCCTTTTCACCTTCCTATTTTTCTTATGGCTGTGAGTCAGTCTGAGATTGATTTATCAGTGCTGTTAATCTGCTCTCAAAGCGCTGTCAGTCTCACTCACAGAAGCCAAGCTCTCCCATTAAAACCCTGACCTATTTAAACGTTCTTAAGATACTGTAATGATTGAATGTCAGCAGGGGAGAGGCAGCAATGACAGCTCTGAAATGTTTATTATCCTAGCCCGGGTTAGGAGGGGAGCGTGCCAATGCAGCCCAGAGCTCAGCACTCAGCAGGGGATGAGAGGCTGAGGGACAGACACAGCCATGCTACCAAGCCAGAGAGATCGTCCACATTCCTCTTGTGGTTTCATGGGTTAATGCTCTGCAGTCACTGGTGACTTTCTGCTGTTCAAAACGGGAAGAGGTTTCAGGGGTCTGCATTTTGATAGCAATAGGTCATGGATTATAGTGGCTTAAAAGGCACTTAAAACACTTTTGGTGGCTTAGGAATTATTTCCCCAAGCATATTTGAAAGTAGACGCTTTCCACAGAGAAATCTAAATTTCCTTTCTACTATCACACCACACAGTAGCTATCTGCAAAGAATTAATTGGGGGAAACAGTTTAAAGTGATGATTCTGAAAGGAACGTGAAGAGATGTCCTGATCTCTCTTTGGGTTGCAGATGCTTGTGTCCCAGGCGGAGCACATGCACTGCAGCAGGCGGGGCACAGAGGCTTGCAGAAACCTGAAAATACCAGGTTCTAATAATGGGAATCTAGCTGTCATAAACACACTTTCAATGTACTGTTTAGTGCCAATTTTCTCATCCTTTATAGATGTAGCAGAGTGCAACTATTTTTAAAGTCAAGCTTCTCTCCTCCTCCAATTTCTCTTTGGGCCTCAATGGCTTGAAGAATTAAATCATAATTCTTTGCAAGAGAAAATACATTCACTTGTACAGAAGGGGCCTGCTTTTTCCTGCTGGGTACAATGGTAAGACTTTTCTTCTGCTGAAACCGTTCCCACATGGATGAATTTTCTCTTTCAAAGAGCATCCAACTAAATAATTTTGGCTCTTTCCCATTTGTCTTTTAAACAGAAAGCACAACAGAAGCAGAGACAGAGAACAAAAAAAGCCCCCATGATAAATAATAGGTTCTCAGTCTCATCTAAAAGATGCCTTTGATGGAGGGATAGTCTTTCTGCTTGCTTATGGAGCAGCTCAGAGGGTCCTGACTCAAAAGATGCTTTCTCCAAGCATCTAGATCTTGAACTAGTGTCCCTTCTCTTGTTGATCTTGCTTTTCAGGAGTGCCAGGTTATTACAGTGTGCATTTTATTAGAGTAGTCTAAAGGTCAGCTTTTTTCAAAACCCAGCTGGCTGGTCGATGTTTTTGTCTAAGAAAATAGAGAGGGTCCATAACTGGGCTTTTACAGACTCCACACGTCAACTTTTCCATATAAGACCACAATATTGACACTATCTGTGTCTAGAGCTGATAAACATTATTGCATTCCTTTCCAATATGTAATGTTATTAAAAATAGGTTAGTCACAACAGTTCCTTATCAAAGTCCCTTGTTTCCCTAGAAACAGTGACCAGCATTAACCTTTCTAAAAGTAGCCCCTGCAGGAGACAAATGTCTTTAGCTGTTCCTGTTACAAATTTAACTAGGGAAAAATGTGTTGCAATTTCTGTTTTATATTAAAAGAAAGCAAACAAACTCCAAAAGGGCAGGAATAACATGCAGTATCAATTCACATCAAGCTAGCAAGGAAAATAAATTGATCACATTTAAACCAGTGCTGGCCGTGTCCCTTTCTAAATGACACAAGCATTGAAATTGCATTAGAATCAGCTATGGAAACAGTTGTTTGCAGCCCCAAAAAAAGAAAAGGGAGGCGTGGGAGCAAGATTGTAGTGTTCATGCAGGACTGATGAAAGCTGAATATTTGCAGGACAGAAAAAATATAAGTGATAACAGCATATTTGTAAGAAGATGGCTGCTTCTAAGCAACGTAGGTGGTAATGGGAATATTATGTTTAGAAGCAAAGCTACTGGCAATGTGAAAGTGGAGCAAGAAGGAGAGTATCAGTGTGTTATATCCTCATTGCTTGAAATATTCATATTGTCAGGCTTCACAGCAGATTAATGGTGTCCATAAATCTTGGTGATGCTTGTTTCAAACATGTGATCAGGAGAGTCCGCTTGAGTTTACACACAGTTGCTCACTGTTCACCTAAGCAGTCAAAATCACTAGTTCGATTTTCTTTTTTGCCAGCTATAAAGCAAAAAGACTATGAGTTAGATCCATTGACACAGACCCATGCTACAGCGCACCAAGCACCTCTAAAGCAGCAGACTGGGAAGTGATTCTGGTTTTAAATGTGACAACTAGTCAGGCTCTGTAACGTGACACAAGCTGCTCATGTTCAGCTCGAGCAGAGGTTTCTTTCACAGATGTATCCAGACCAGGACAGAAAGCTTCAGCCCTAGCTTTAGCAGAGAGTTCTCCTCTGGAGGTGCACACATCTCCAGCAAAGCAGTAGTGATTCTCTGTCCCTTGGTTGCATTCCCCAAACACTAAAAATATCAAGTTACTAAAGCACTCAGATCCTCAGACCTGCTACATCTGCCTGCTGTCTTTGTCCCTATCACTTCTACGAATTCCTGTTTCTTACAAACCTACTTTGTCTGTGCAACCTGTCCCTGTCCAGTCATCAGGGCAACAGCTTTAAAAATAGCAGACTCAGTATGCAGACATTTTCTTTCTTGTGGGGTCACAAACCAAACCACTTGTTCCTGTGGGTATCTAGGAATGCGATGAAATTGTGGATAAGCTCCATCTTTGCTTCTTTGGAATTGAGTTCTATAAAGCCCTAATATACTGTCTTCCCTTCTGGCCAACATACATTATCCACAATATTTATTTTCCTTTGTGCTTTTATATTCAGTTTATGCTGAAATCAAAGGAAACATATATTTACCTATGCTGGTAAAAGCAAATCAATCCGGCTGTGTCAGTTGTTTTGCTATTTATGGGTTGCAGTGAAATGAGACCTGAATTACTTATGGTGCTTGTTTTACAGGAAAAATGAGTTTACAATAAGAAGGCCAGACATTGCCTAAACCTGGTCTCATAAATTAGTTTCCTGAAGCAAAGCCCTCACTAAAATGGATGCCTACTTTGTTCATTATCTGTGATTCACTTTCCAGGCAGAATCAATACATTCTTAATTTTCTTCACTCTCTTGCCTTGTTCAAAAACTGGGGAATACTTGTGTATGCCAAACCTGAGCCTATAGTCTTGGCTTTTAAGCTCTTGGGGCCCAAGAAGGGAATTTAAGGCCCTAGGCTGGGATGTAAGAACTTGCATCCTGGCTTTCTTGCTTGAAGGCAGTTTGGCTCATGTAACCAAATTCCCCTCACAATCACTTATCCCTTGTGCAGGAAGTTCTGATTTTCATATTCCAGGGGAGTTATGTCTCAATAGTCTTAATTTAAACATACACACACACACACACACACACACACAAGTCCATGGTAATTAAGTTCTGAGGCACTTGGGAATGCAATAGTTGCCCCAGTGAAAACACAGAGGCAGGAAAAGCTTCTTCCATGAAGTCATGGAGGAAGAATGGTGTGGCAAGGGGCAGCCGGCAAGGAGGAGAGTGCCTCTCCCCACAGACATTCCTGCCCCCCTTCATCAGGGCACAGCCACACGTGTCCCCTCCTTGGGCATTGTCTCCTCAGCTGGGACCCGGTGGACAAATATAGGCATGGAGGAAAACTGCTGATGCTTTTAAACAGTTATCACCGGTGACCTTGTGACAGGGGCGTATAAAGTCTGGACCTGCCGGAGTCGTGACACTTTCTGTGTGCTCTCCAGGGTGAGTACCAACCTCTCTCACTTTTAAGTGTGGTGCTGTGTTCTAACACTGTTGTTTGGGTTTGATATGACTAAGGTTTTCATATGGCCTACTAGTAGTGTCAGTAAACATGTAGCCTGTGCGAGGCATCCCAGGATGCTGCTTCAATACTAGAGTGGCAAGTACATGTTTCTTGTCTAACACCAGCGTGTTCATTTAGCCAGCTGGAGTTACTGCTTAGGGAAGTGCCTGTTCACTTGGAATTATGCATCTGGGTGGAATGATTAGCCAGTACCTCCAAGTCAACTTTTCTGCCTTCTCTATAATCTGCAAGAGATGATGGCTTATTGAATTTGCAATTTTAAACAGCTTGTTGGTCCAAGGTACTCATTAATCCAGCCTGAGTTTCAACCCTTGGAGAATTACTGGGCTGCCTTTCAAAGCCAAGTGATGCTGTTGTGTTACAACTATCTGTCATTACCACTACTCTCTCTCTTCCAGCAGTCCCAGTAGAGAAAGACAAGGTCCTTCCTTTCCAAGTCCAAATGTGCCACCAAATTATCTGTGGTCCTGGGCATGCCACTGAATTTTGTGCAACAGTATTGGCTTTTTACTGGGAGTAGGTGTTTTCAACAATCTTCCACAGCTGATATACAAGGGCTGGCTCTTTTTGTTGTTAGCTACAACAGATTGAAAGAGAACATCTTTAGCTTCAGTCTCATCTTTTCTGAGTATTCTGCATTTTAAAAATAATCCCATGACCATAACAGAACAAAATTTCCAATTTCTTGTATCTGGTGATGGATTTGGCTCACTGATTTCCCTGCACCCACAAGGTATGCACTGCCTGGGCTCCAGCCCCTGCTGTAACTCCAAGCACACAGACTGCTGAAGAAAAAGAGATTCTCTCCCAGCTGCCACAGCGCTGCTTTACACCATAACATATTTGCCACAGTGGTTCATCCTGAATATGGGGTCGACAGGGAAGAGACAAGAAGGTGATAGCTGAGTAACTGTCCCTAAGAGGTCTGCAAATGAAGCTAGGGCGTACAGAAGTGGTTCAGACCACTTTAGTGTATATTATGGCTTGGGAAAACCTGCCCTGAGTCCTAAAGATTGACACTGGAGTGACCCCTCTGGCATTTGCACATTTAATGTTAAATGACACTTATGTGCTCGAACACTGTTCTGTTTAAGTGTATGAACTGATGTAATTTCATTGCTTCACTGCAGCTGAGACACACTTAGAGGGAGAGAGAGACTCTTCCAGGCCGGTATTGAGTTATGCCTCCAGCTGGGAATTTTGGTCAGTTCAACTGCTGTTAAAATAATTGGTGATACTTGTGCTTATGTAGGCCCTTAATCTTTAAAAATATTAAGATTTAAAACATTATTTTAAAATCTACAAAAAATTAAGTTTAGTTCTGCAGAAGAAAATTTTTGCTCTGCAGCAATAAGACAGAAGCCATCAAGCTTGTACTGCAGCAGTGGGAGAGGACTGGGTGTAACACTTTGGCAGCTCCGCTGTCTTAGGGCTTTATGTTACCCAGGAGGAATGTTTTGGAAAAAAGCTGCCTTAGTTGGAAAGGACTTTTTATTCCTACCAGGATTTTGTTAGAAATACATTGAATTAAATTTTGAAAGACTAAATTGTCTGTCTTGATAGGGGTCTCAAAAATTTGTCCAGCTGTTCTGAATATTGCACAAGAAATTAATGAGGGAAGATGTTATATCTGACAGTTATACAGCTTTGAATAGTAATCAAATAGTGTCTTGAAATTCTAAAATTGTGTGTGTACACCTTATAGCAGTGAAACTTCTTTTAGACATTCTCTGGACAGCACCCTGAGTGGTTTATGTGTATGTGTGTGTGTGTGTGTCTGTGTCTGTGTGTCTGTGTGTCTGTGTGTGTGTCTGTGTAAGTATTTATGTCTCTGCGTGTTAAAAAAAAAAACCAAACAAATAACCCCCCACCCCATATCTGATTCTTTAGAGAGTACAAAGCAACCAAATTAATTACTTGTCAGTACAAACCCAACAAATCAGTCTCACTGATACCCATGTCCCCTGCCCTCTCTTTCATGATAAAAGGCTCCTAAACACCATGGCCTTGTCATTTGAGAAAACAAGTGTAGATATTAACCTGGACTAACATGCTCAAATGAACCTAAAACCAAAGTAAGCCCTTGCACCGGTACTGCAGATACACTTGCCCTCTGGCATGCCCTGCTGCAGGGCAATACCTGGTGAATTTGGAGGTACCAACAACCTGGGAAGCTGCACCAGCACAGCAACTTCCTGAGCCATGATAGTCCTGTTTTTATTAACATGCTGATTCCTGCAATGAGAGGACTGTGCTTCAGGGAGCAGAGATATTTCCAGCTGCAGTGCTGACTTTCTGCAGTGAGTGTGGGCATATGTCCCTGGAGCTGCACCAAGGGCATAACACATACCTTTCCAGCAGTGAAGTCTTGCTCCATGTTTCCCAGAAAATTCCTGGCTGAGATGGTGCTTGAAGTGGCTGAGTGGCACAGCTCCAAGGAGACCTGCTGGAGAGCATATCTCTGCTCCAGGCAATTTTGAAAGGGGCCAGAAGTGGCCCCTGCTAAGTGGTTTTTAAAATCACAACTTCAAGTGGTCACAGCTTCAAGTGGTCCCTCCTGATCCTAAGCGCCATTTGTGCCACAAAGAAGAGATAAAATTCTCCTGTGGAGATAACTGTTACCCATGTTGAGGTTTTTGGACCCTGCAAGATTTAAGTGGCTTTAAATAAGCTGAGCCAAGCATGGGTTTAACTAAGCGAGCAGTATAACCCCAAATTTGTGTTAGATATTTGTAATTCAAATTAATCATCACTTTGATCACCCACCTGCCATGTTGTGCTGAGCATTTTATGTTGCCTCAGATCATTCACAAAATAGACATTTCTTTGGGGTTTTTTTTCCTCTTTCTTTGGTAGCCCAGGTGCCTTTCTCTTTCCTCTGTGAGCTGTGCCACCTTGAATCCTTGCCAAGATGATGGTCGATATGTCAGAGTTTGGGGAGGCTGCTCCCTACCTCCGGAAGAGCGAGAAGGAGCTTATGAAGGCTCAGACCGTTGCCTTCGATGGTGAGTTGCAATACCCTTTGTGCTGCCAGTGGCTGGTTAAGAAGCATAAGGGTTACATCCAAATGTAGTTAAGGAAATGCAAAGCAAAGCAGGATGCAAAGCCTCTGTTGTCACTGCTGTGCTGCTTCAATTGGAGGTAGCCGGTTCAACCAAGTTCTGGTTTCTTAATCTCGCAAACCTATTAAAAACCCCAGATAGTACAAAATAAAAACAATCTATACTAAGTAAGTAATTATCTAGATTTAGAATCAAGGAGTATTGGTGCTGCTTTGCTAAAAGGGGGATCATCTCTTTGTCTGTTTGAGAGTAAACCAACATTGATGTCTCAGTAATGAGAGCTTCTGTGGCCTGACTCCATGTCTTGTTTGATTTGCAGCCTGTATGACAATTTGATATTAGCTTTTAGTTTTCCATAATTTATTTTTCATGAAATGGGTTTATATGAGCCCTGAGGTTTAGTAGTAAGTGTAAATATACCAATAACTGCAACCTTTCACTATTCCCAACAGTTGCTTTAACTAAAGACCTAAAGTCTGGTGCAGCTACTCCAAACTCTAAAAAGGCACAGAGGTAACTCAATATAAGTTATTAATGCTGTTCTTCAAGACAAACCTCAGAAAAATATGAAGGAATAAAGTTAAATCTGATAGCTGGCAGGCAAATAATGTGGGTTGAATTCCTTCAGCAGTTTGAAATTCTCTGTGTGACTTTTTAGCAAACGCCTTAATTTGGGCTTAGATCTCAGTTCCTCCATCTGCACACTGGTGATAATGATTATGGATTTCCTGTGGAGACTGAGGCTTAGCCAGCATTAGTGAAATATTTTGACACCTTGTGTTGGAAGGATCTAGAGGAAGCTGAGTGGTAGTTTCAAAGGGAGACAACATTTGGGAGCCCTACTCCTTCTGCTTTCTCAGGCAGCTTCCAGCACTGCCAATCTGCTGCAATCCCAGAGGTTTTGTGGCACTTGTGCAGAAAAAGTAACCCAGAAATCTCACTTAGCTAGTCACAGTGCTACTGTTTGATGCAAGGCTGTGAACCCTCGGTCTCCATCATTTCACAGGGAAGAAGAAATGTTGGGTTCCTGATGAAAAGAAAGCTTACGTTGAAGCTGAAATTACAGAAACCAGCGAAGGCAAAGTGACTGTGCAGACAACAGATGGAAGGGTACAAAACTGTTTTTGTCTGATCTGTGACTAACAAGGCCAGAGCTGCAAGCTCCAGAATTGATGTGTCTTGGTTTAAGCTCAGTTGCCTTTTTTCATGAAACGGGCTGCAAAGGGGAAGCCTCAGGAACTGGTGCCACATCAGGATAAGATAACACAAGAAAAGGCACCAAGGGAAAACCAGCGATGTGGTGGTGGGTGGATCAGCCATCACACAGTCATGGGCGGTCTGTGACTGCAGGTTTGCAACCAGCCAGCTCTGGTTTGGTCCCTAGAGGTAAAAACCCAGGCTGTAGCCAAATTTCATGGATGCTTTTGCAGCCATGCCACCTTGCTTCTTATTTTTGACATCTCAGCTTTCCCTCAGTCTTCTGGTATCTGTGTAAACAAATGACATTATGCATGGAATGAGCTAAAGGACTTCCCTTTACAGAGGGCAAAATATATTTTCTCCTGTAAGGCGTGTGAAGTAGCAGCAAATCCCAGTGTTTTCCAGTGTTTCTGTACTTACTTGTCTTTGCAGACCATGACTATAAAGGAAGATGACGTGCAGACAATGAACCCTCCCAAATTTGACATGATCGAGGACATGTCTATGCTGACCCATCTGAACGAGGCGTCTGTGCTGTACAACCTGAGAAAGCGCTACAGCAACTGGATGATCTATGTAAGGGCCAACACAGGGTGTATTTAGAAACCTGCATTTCAAGTCCAGACTTTATGTTTGAACATGTTGTGTTCTTCATATTGATTTTACAACTTTGATAAGTCACAAAACTGAGGATCTTGCTCATCATTTCAAGAAAGAAGTTGTTAGAAGCTGGCACATGTCTGAATACAGACAGACAAAACCAAATGAACAAGATAGTGCCTAGCTCCTCGGTTTTGCTTGCTTGCCTAAGAGGGGGGTAGTGTGGGATATATTTTCTTCTATCAAGGCATTGGGGAGACCCAGTTTATATTTCATCTTCTCATGCTAATCTATGTCAACACCAGCCATGGGGATTTTGCTGTTAAGAAACTGCCTCAAGCTCAGAGTTCTTTATACGCAAAACTTCTTTAAAGTATGAGCCTTTCTATTTTATTTTAGTACTTATATTCCCTTAATTTTCAGTGCTAACATCTGTCTTGTTTCATTCTGATCTTCTCCTTTGTTCTGTATCTTTCCCATGACATCATTAACATGATTTCTGTTAGCACCAGAACAAGCTTCAGTAGCATCTAATTTTACAGAGCCAGAATTTTGCTCTGAGTTTGCTGCATTCAATTGTGTTTTAAATCAGTCAGAGAAATATATTGATTTCCCAGTTAGTCACTGCTCTGGTTTTTGTGTTCATCAGAAGAGCAAATCCAGCTTTTTCCCATTTAAATTCTGATTGTCAAACATTTCCTGCATTTCTCTAATAACCCCTATATGGACATGTATGGCCTAAAGCACAGCTTTGTTTGCAGATCAGTATAGGTAGAAAGTTAAATCTGGCATCTTGCCTTAATCCATTCTGTTTGGGATTTATTGTTTTTCTTGTAGAAAACAAGGCTAAGGACTCATGCCAAGGCCTAATGCTATTTTTAGGGGAAGAGACCTAGATTTCACCTGAAATTTTTAGAATTTTACTGAGCTAATTAATCTATGTGAACACAGTGATGGTGCCCATATAATAACTGGGCTTCTTTGAAGATTTTTGCCTCAAGCTGAACTAAGTACCTGCTGCCATCAATTCCCTGGTGTTACAACTGAAAGCTCATTCCTCCTCAGAATGTCCAGGCCCCAATGAATTGATGTAAATAGTCCAAAGAACAACTATAAAGATAGATTTTTACTGTGTTTCTGAAAAAGCTGAAAAAAGCTTCATATCTTTGGAGTATAATCCTATGAAGTTGTTTTCTATTTGAATGCCCACCAGAAATTGTCCCAAGGTGCTCACATAAAATTAATAATGGGAGGTTGTTTCTCCTCCTACAAATGGAGTTCAAATGGGAAAACAGTAACTTTCCATCACAATGTCTGTTTTCAAGAGGCAACAACTCCTTTGGGGTAGCAAGGCAAAAAATCAGATGTAGGTCATTTTGCTGCTTCTTTGTTTTACTGAAGGGGATGTTTCTGTTTCTGGTTGACATGCCCAAACCACTTTTCCCTCTTTTGAAAACTGTTCAGTATCTGTAGTTTTGGTATCAATGGCCATTAGGAAGTCACTTAGCAGACCAGTACCTTCAGAAATTCAGATTGAAGGTTGAAATTCAAGTCAGAATTCAAACTCAGATCAGAAGCTGGCAACACTGGGTCCTGCTTGGTTAACTCTGACTTTTTTCCTTGTTCTTGGAAAGGTTTTTTTTGCACTCATGTTTTATGTTCCTCTCTAGACCTACTCCGGTTTATTCTGTGTGACTATAAATCCCTACAAGTGGTTGCCTGTCTACAAGTCGGAGGTTGTTGCTGCATACAAAGGCAAGAGGCGCTCGGAGGCTCCTCCTCACATCTTCTCCATTGCTGATAACGCGTACCACGACATGCTGCGTAGTAAGTGGCACAGTTTGCTTTCACACTGGGTTTTGCTCTAATTAGCTGATGTGGTGGTACTGGATGGACGTTTGTGAGAGCCTTTGCAGCATCTAACAAACATGAAAAGACTCTACAAGCAAGAGACTTGGCAGTCTGTGTGGATTTTTGTTATGGATGTGTATCATTTTTTTTTTGTTAAACTCCCCTGCCTTTTCCTGTGGTACTTCTGGTAACAGTAAGCTCCACACATGGATTACCTGTAGGGTGCACTAGTTGAGCTGTCTGATCTGGGTGAATCCATCAGTCTGTAACAGAAATAGGCCCATGTCCCAAAGGGCTGTGTTTTCCCAACCTCAAAAATACATTTGCTGTCAGTTTAGGCCGTGCATTCCGAGGTTAGTGAAGGTCAGCTGTGCAGGGTGCTGCGGGCACAGACCTGCCATGGCTTGGTGTCACACCAACTGCTGTGACTCTGGGCACCAATTCTGTGGCACTGAACTCCAGATTTCCCTGTGGAATTTCCTCACCCTGACCCTCAAGTTACCGGGAAAAAAAGAGTTTGTCAGCAGGGGGCAGCAGCAGAGTGTTCACACGGGGTCCTGCCCTGCGGCAGGATGCATCCCACAGGCTGGGCGGGAGCACACCCTGAGATCACCTCGTTTTAAGGACATAGGAAGTGCCTCAGCTATAGGGAACAGGAAGTGCTGGGCAGAGTGGATGTGCGTGGCTGCAAAGATATACTCTTCTATCAGATAAGGCTGCCCAATGTGTAGCCTGCCACGATGACTGGAATTTTAAAAAGAAAAGAGAAATTTAGGTGCAGCGACTTGGGAAGTTGCCATGGTTTAGCACTGCTGAACTTGATTAATAATATATTGAGGTTCAAAAGAGTTCTAATAAATACTTACATAATACTATAAGCAATAGCCTGCTTCATTTCAGCTGAGGAAGAGTATGTATGCATTGTAAGGAATGGCCTGTGAGAAAACAGCAAAATTACTTGCGTTGGTCTGGTATTGCAGGAGCAGAAGGGTCAGATGTGAGCAAAGCCACACTTAGGAGTAAGAGAAGAAACATTTTGGTAACAGGAAATTGCTTTCTTTATGACAGTTTCCCAGACACAGGGGAATGTGTATGACTGACAGGTCTTTAATACCAATTTGAACAAAACAGGAGAGAAGGATTCAGGGCAAGGCTGGAACTTGCACTCCTGGAGGTCATTCTAGGTGATACTAGTTTTATCTTTCGACCTCTGCTTCATGTGATGCTCTCCTGTCCTTGAAGGATGGATTCTGGAGTAGTTAGTACTCATTTGCAATTATAATAAGCAATTTGTACATCCTATTAAGTTTTTTTCTTTTTTTTTTTTCTTTCCCTTCACAGATCGGGAGAATCAGTCTATGCTGATCACGTAAGTGCTTCTTTTTTGACTGATTTGAGATTCTGTTACTGTGAGAAACTCTGAAGAAAAATCCCCCCTGAAATGAAACACAAATTCACTCTTGAAATCTCAGCTAAATTGCCTGGAATTTGGTTCAAGCCAAGGAACTGATAATTTGGCCATCTGATGGTTAACTTGAGCTCCATGAGAAAGCAGTAGCTAAGGGTTTGATGGAGGTTGGCCCATTTCTGATCCCCATCTGGTGTTCATTCCAAATAGGCATGACAACAACTCAGTAGTCAGTTAAAGAAGCTTCTTCCAGAGTTAGCCTTGCTGCAGCTGTCTTCTTCAGACACAGAGGACTCATTTCAATGTGGTTGCTCTTGCTGCACATTATATTTAAGAATGTGGTGTGGATGCACCTAAAGAGAGGGAGATGACCAAGGTGGAGAAGGAGAGGTGTGTCATTTACTGGCACACATGAAAGATGGAGACTTGGGGGTGTCTCTACACAGTTCACATGTATTCCTGGGTAATGCTAGAACATTATTCCAGCTTTGCTACACCTTTTCTAACTCATTCACTGTATATAGGTCTACCTCAGAAAATCAGTCTGGAAGTTTGCTATAAAGCTTCACATCCTGAAAAGAAGCTCAGTGTAGTGCAGGTTTGTACTGAACTTCTGAGCCAAATCACTTGAAGAGTGAGTAACTGCTATCATAGGAATCCACCTCTTCATTCAGTCAACTTTATGTGATTTCCATGGAAATGGCCAAGGAACAGACTGCAGACATCAGAGTCAGTGATTCTGAGAACAGCCTTGAGGGGAGGAGCTGGCTGGACAGGGGTTTAAAGGATGAGTTACAGCTGTTTGAGCGATGCCTATGTTATCTTCTTCCTTCCTTTAGTGGAGAATCTGGTG
The DNA here is from genome assembly GCA_026770055.1 of Myrmophylax atrothorax. Classification (NCBI taxonomy): domain Eukaryota; kingdom Metazoa; phylum Chordata; class Aves; order Passeriformes; family Thamnophilidae; genus Myrmophylax; species Myrmophylax atrothorax. The sequence continues at coordinate 102,405,443 of JAOXXN010000001.1, read as the reverse complement.
CTGGCAAGACTGTCAACACGAAACGTGTCATCCAGTACTTTGCCACAGTGGCAGCCCTGGGTGAACCTGGTAAAAAGAATGTACGTCTGCTCGTGGCTGTCTCATTTCAGGCTTCCAAGGGTCCCCTGTTGTGTACAACTAACCTCACAAGTTGCAGTACTGACAGCATGCTCTTCTGAAGGTAGAAAGGCAATGGACACCTGAACTTGCCACATTCCAGATGGAGCAGAGAAACCACTCCTGGTTCTGGACAGCTGTTTGTTGCTATTGCTTTTTTTTCCCAGGAGTTTTAGGTTTGTGTGTGCTAAATATGGTACTGATTGTGTTAAAGCTAAGCAAAAGATGGGGAGACTGTAAAGATTCAGAAACTCAGGGTTTTTTTAGTTTTCAGAAAGACTAGAATTATAACTTTTCATTAAAATGTCTGTTTTGTTGAAAGCTTTTTTTATTCACAAAAAAATGAGTGTTTTGACAAAAGACTTTTTTCAATCAGCTTTTCTGTATCTCTGTTTGGATAAGTGGTGTTCATCTTCTAAGTGCTCTCTAAGGTTAGAGTGAATACTGTATTCATGCTGCATTTTATCTTGTGTTGCTATGAGCTTATTTGCCATGAGCTTCATTGCACTTGAAGGCTCAGTGCTCTTTCATGGTGAATTAACTGATTCCTGTGAACTATATTTGTAAGACCAAAATTTCAGCCAGGCTTGGAGTCTATACACATAACTCATGTCACCAAAATCTAATACACATTCATCTGAGGCCTGCAAGGCTTTCTTAACAAATACCTGAGTGGTCCAGAGTCAGCTTTCTGCATGCAACATAGTTAGTGCTCATCATGGTGTCTAAAACCTGGTGTGCTCTTGGAACAGTGGTGCTCCTACTAAGCTCGGTGTTTTAAACTCTGCCCCAAAAGCCTACCTGGTTTTGCTGTGGAGATGAAGGAACCCATAAACCAAACCACCAACTAACTGGACAGAGGAAAGAGACTTCTGATAGATGGCAAGAATAAAAGGGTAAATGCAAACAGACAGGTTTTAGGCAATGAGACCATGCTGCACTTAAACTTTTGGATTATTTTGGCGGAAAAAGGGTGATGATAATGAAAATAAAATTCAACCTTGGTTGATAAAGTACACGGAACATCTTCCAGCTGCAATATCTGTTATTTGCACCATTATAATGTATGGTGAGTGCAGAGTAACAGCCACACGTGCTTTTTGAAGGCTTCAAAAAGTACTGCTGGTACTATGGTGCCCAACAGAAAGCTAACCTTGCTAACCTTTATCTTTTGTATTGTACTTCATGTTAATATTGACATTCTCTCTGCTTTTTGTCTCCATTATGTTCCTGTTCTGTCTGCAGCCAGCTACCAAAACCGGGGTAAGTCATCAGCTTTGCTATTTTACCTGTTCTGCATGAAAATGGTACTGGGCTCTGTCAGATGTGTCACAACCTCAGCATTTCACTTTGTGAGGCTCCCTCGGTGAAGGATCCCCGGAGCCCAGGCAGATAAAATAATTCACTTCAGCAAACTGAAGTCTGTTTGAGCGATACTTAAAGCTTTACTCATCTCCAAAAACCCCAAATACTGCAAGCTCTGAGTGCTTTCAAATCTGATGCATTCTAGTGCTTGTCACTGTCTTCAATAGCCCTTCTCCTACACACATTGACTCGATGTCCCCACATGGTGCACAGTACACAGCAAGATACAGTGATTTCTTTTGCATGCAGATGACACAAGATAGGGAATCTACAAAGCAAAACAGTAGGGAGCAGCAGAATGTTTGAGGCCTTTTAAGCACTCTTAATTGCCTGACTCCTTGCTGTTAGGCCATTCACACTGTGCGACCCCTGGGGTGAAGCTAAATAAATCACTTTGCTGCAGCGGCTCCACTCTGTAAGGGAATGCATGGCTGAGTTACAGCTGACAGCTCAGTCTGTTGACCGTAGCTTTCTCAATAGTGTCTCAACCTTGATTTCTAGGGAACCTTGGAGGATCAAATTATCCAAGCAAACCCAGCCCTAGAAGCTTTTGGAAATGCCAAAACCCTGAGAAACGACAATTCCTCACGTTTTGTAAGTCTGTAACATAATGTAGTGGTGTTATTCATCAATGGCCAGTTAATAACATCTCTGTCATAATCCCTTCATAAATTGCTTCACATTTTGCTCACTATGATTTGATTTCCACACATAGTGTAATTAAATAGGATCTAACAAAAAAACCCAAAACACAACAAACAAAAACCCACAACAAAAAAACCCAACCAACCAACCAACCAACCAACCAACCAACCAACCAAAACTATTGAAAGGATTAAAAAATAAGAAGGAACAAAGAAAGATCCCTCCTGAATAATTGTTTAAAATGAGCAGGAGATAAGCAAAGCCCAGTTTTAGGAAGCCCTCTGAACAACCACGGCATGGCGACCCTAGGACTGCCTCTGCTGCATAGCTTTATTTTCCTACCATGTTTTCCACTAGCCTAAGTCACTCCCCCTGCCTACAATAGCTCTACTTTGTCAGTAAGTGTCAGAAATACACCACAGTCCCTGGTCCCTCGCATATCCTCCCTCTCTGCAGACCCACGCATGCTGCAGTACTACTTTTGATCCTCAACATCTGCCTTTTTGGCTCAGTTTGCTGCCCCTGCTTGTCCCTCTGTTCTGACATGACCTTGGGCCTCTCCTCCTTTCCATTAGGCTTGCAGGAAAGCAATTGTTTGGGAGCTCTGCCTCTGCCACATTTGGTTGTCATTGACTCAGAAGTCCAAAAGGAATGGCATGAGGATGATAGCCTGAGTTTGGAGCCCATACTTTACAACAAACCTGGTTAAAAATTAAATTGGAAGGAGTGGAGAGGGTGGTTGTAAGCATCTGTGGAAAGCTGCACAATTGTATATGGAGCTTGTCAGCTGGAACAGAAATTAATAATTTTTGAAATTTCATGTGTTTGAATATGAGAAACTTAATGAAAACTACTAAATTTTTACGAATTGGGATGGATAAACATGCAAGTTTAATGGGCAAAGCCATGTAAAATCACAGAACACTTCTGATATAAGTAGTTGCATATACATTAGGACTGCAAACGAGAGGAAGGCAAAAAAGGAGCCAGTGTCTCTTAAGTCCAGGCTTATTGCTCTGAGTGCTGGATTACAGTAAACCTGCAGCATGAAACTGGAAGCCATGTGCTCTCCTGTGCCTTAGCCTGGCAGATAAGTATACTGTTATCCTTTCTCCACAAGCAGATTACATAGCTGTATGTACAGATTTAGACTTGGAACAGACAATATCATTGTTTGATATTTCTCATTTAAAATCTGCCTGTGCAAATCCAAGGAGTTGGAATAAACTGATTCCTTGGGCCAAATGATTGCTGTCAAGAACCATCCTTTGTTTCCCTCTGTGTATACTTATATGTGCTAATTAAATATTCTTCTGTGTGAATTAGGGTAAATTCATCCGAATCCATTTTGGAACCACAGGCAAGCTGTCATCTGCTGATATTGAGATTTGTAAGCAGAAAATTTTTCTCCTTTTTAAAAATACAATTGCTCATCTGAAAGCTCTGAGAGCCTTTCTCACTAAATTTTCCTTTGTGCAACTAGATTTATTGGAGAAATCCCGAGTGATTTTCCAGCAACCTGGTGAAAGAGACTATCACATCTTCTACCAAATTCTGTCAGGAAAGAAACCAGAGTTACTAGGTAAGCATTATGTGGATCCATGGCCTTTGAGAACCAACCTTCAACTGAATAGACAGTGGCTAAGGAGGGGTTTGGGGCAAACCCACATGTGCAGAAAGGCCCTTATGCTTCCACTTGATGAAACTGAACTTCTACTGCTAAATACAATCCCATAGAGATGCTATTCCAGTGGCAGCAACAGAGACACTTTTCTGATATTGCAGATTAGTCTAATAGGAATAAAACTCAGACAGGACTTTTAAAACAGCATTATAAAGGCAAAAAGTGTCACACTGAATTTGTGTAATCCAAGGTCTCAAAACATCTGGAAAATGCTATGCCTCCAAAAGCATTTGTGGTGATAAAACTTTAATTATCCTGATTTTCACATATGAGAAGATCTGTTTATAGGTCCATGAAGAAAAGCTAGTTTCCTTTTTCTGCCCCAAGTGACGAAACTAACATCCCAGCGTGTTGTTCAGCAGGACAGAATATTCAAAGCTGCCTGCTCCTGGTTTTGGGGCGATTACTCCTTTCCAGCTTCCCCTGGCTAAATGTGATCCCACAGACCTGCTGCAGAAGGGCAGGGAGCAGCTGAGGTCTCACTGCTCCCATCTCCTAATGCTTTGAGTAAAACCTTCCCTGGTTATTTAAGTGATGTAGTTTGCTGACTTCAATTTGTGCTCTAAAGGAACACATTTTATAAAATACATTGGGGAGTCTTTATTGCTCCTCTGAACTCCCACTAAGCCATAGCAATCATGATCTCTTTTGAAGTCTTATTATCCTGACAGTGCATGGTCAAGCCCCTAACACTCTTAGCTTTATGTGGCCTAATTAATGACAATTACATTATGGGAAAGATTTCAAGGAAGCTTTGCACTGAGATTCCTGTGAGAATTCTGTGCTGGGAAAGTATGCTCTTTCTCATAAACTATCCATATACAATAGCACACACCTTTCTGGCCAGCAGGAGCATATCTGTAGGTCCTTGAAGAGGCTGTAACCAACAGGGACTTCTGTTTTGTAGAGAAGAAATGTATGTGCTTGTATATAAACACAGGCATATCTAAATATAGATCAGTATAAGTATCAGTAAGTATAGACAAGGATAAAGGTAGATAAATGAATATATACCATAGTGACTACTTACCAAAGTCAGACAGACATATAGATAACAAGATTTTATATAAACATATATTGATAGACATATATATATTTACATACATATGCATTTAGAAATGTAGGAATGTGTGCATGTATGCAAAAGAATGAAATATAGACCAAACCTTGGTCTGCTGAATGTGGGAGAAACTTTCTGTTGATTTAAGGAAGCAAATCTCTGTCTCTAGTTTTGGAGTCAGCCAGTTTTCCAGAAAATAACTCTGCATTTTTGGGTTTCGATGTGAAGCAAAAGGAAAGAGGATAGAGTGAACCATATTCAGACTTTCGTTTATCAAAAAAAAAATGTCTTCTGCAGAGCGATGGAAATCACTATTTTGTGAGACTATTACAAAAAAGGGGGAACTATGCCCATTCTTACTGTCTTAGATCATACTTCTCTCTACTTAGGTGGTATTTTTACCCCTACAGGCTTGCAGGGCAGAAAGTAGGGCTATACAGGAAGTTATAGTCTTAATATACTGCTATATATGTTTGATAGATGTGTATGCAGCATTCCCATATTCTTGTTATTGACACTTTCTCTAAATCTTCCTCTTCAGACTACAACAGTAGAATAAGAGAGTTGATTGCTGACCTGTAGTTGTTAAAAAAATCCCAACAAAGCAACCCGGTTATGCAAAGAGAAATGTATGTCACAGTTGACTTTTTGATCTCCATCTTTGCTATTAACCTGAATGGATGGCAGCTTTGACCTTGGCAGTTCTTTTACAGATATGCTACTGATATCTACCAACCCCTACGACTACCACTTTTGCTCCCAAGGAGTAGTTACAGTGGACAACTTGGATGATGGAGAAGAATTGTTGGCAACAGATGTAAGCCTGCATGGATTTGACTTTGGGTTTCATAGATCAGGTGCATGTGGGGAGGAAAATTGCTGGGAGGAGCCTAACTTCTGTCACTGCAGCTACTCAAGAGAAAACAGAAACAGGTCTTCATGGCATTGGGACTATGAAGCATGAGGCCTGGGAAACCATTACGCTTTTTAATCTGGCCTTGCTCCATGTCATGCTTATGGACACAATGCTCTTATAATTTTGATTTATAAAATGCTGGTTAAAGGGAGCTCTCCCCCTGCTCCCCAGCCACTGCTGGGTCTTCAGGGTGTTCAGTGGCTGCTTTGGGTGATAACACCCCTTGGAAAGACAGTAATATCTGTCATGCAAAGGTAGATTGTGGGGCTGCAAAACACCATTGCTTTTGACTAGGGAAGTGACAAAATACCTGTGTTTCCTTGTCACAGCAAGCCATGGACATCTTGGGATTTGTGCCTGATGAGAAGTCTGGTTCCTACAAGCTCACAGGTGCCATCATGCACTTTGGGAATATGAAATTCAAACAAAGACCCAGGGAAGAGCAGGCAGAGGCTGATGGCACTGAAAGTAAGAATAACAGCAAAAATTACTCCTCACCTTCATGTGGCATGTATCAGGCACCGTGCTGAGGAAGCAGCAGCCTGTTTGTTTTGTTCTTGCGCATTGCAGCTTCTGCTCAAGCAAGAGTGTTGTGCTTTATTTGTAGCAGGCTTGTCCAGTGGTAACCTTACTCAGTAGAAGGTAAACAAAGTCACATTAACAGGATCAAATTCCCTTTTTGAGACCATTTGCACAAAATGATTGTAAAATGTTGCTGCCTTAGCTTTCTCTTTCATGTCTTCGTGTCTTGCTTCTTTACTTTCTCCTGCACCCGAAACTATCTATAACCAGTATGGATATATGTTCTTTTCCTTAAATCTGAAGAGTTTCTCAAGTGTGATTCTTGCAGCAATTGAGGTATAAAGTGGTTAGATGATCCTTTTTACCATAAGGGAGAGCGTAGGCATACCTAACACAAGTCATTAAAAGACCAAGTTCTTTATGCAATTTTTCATTGGAGGTGGGTGTACTTCTTTTTCTTTTTCTCTTTTTTTTTTTGGCTAGGCATGTTTCCATGTAGAAATTTAAAACCAGACATTGTTTCTCTTGACCAGGTGCTGACAAAGCTGCCTATCTGATGGGAATCAACTCCTCTGATTTGATTAAGGGTTTGCTGCACCCTAGAGTGAAAGTTGGTAACGAGTATGTGACCAAAGGTCAAAGTGTTGAACAGGTAAGAGGAGGCTCTCAGGATATTTGGATACCTGCCCTGCAAGCCTTGAGAATTCATCTATAACATCTCAAAGAGACAGACAGCTGCTAGAAATATTAACATGAACCTCTAGTATCTGTTCTCATTTTATATCCCCAAACTTGGAGGAATAGACAGTGAAAGTGAGGGAAACTGGTAAAGAGACTGACAAAGGAATAGGGGCCAGCAGTGCCTTTGATAGGATTGTTTTTCTGATGTGTTAGTAACAGCCACTCTAGGAAACCAGGTACAGCAAAACCACGTGGGGATTGATATCTAATTCTGGATGAGAACAGTTACCTGGAAGAGTTGAGCCATGGTTCATTTATTCACTCATCACTCATTCATTATTCATGTAATTTTAAGCTCTGCGTGACCTCAATCAACTAAAGGCAGTATCCACTTAAAGATGTCTCTTAATTCAGGGGGAAAAAAGTCCCTGAGTTAGCACCACAGCAGCTGTAGCAGTGTTGAAGACGCTGCAGCATTTTGGTTACAATGAAAGTTGTTGTTTGAAGACAGGCTGTGGTACAGGCTCAGAAACTAGAAAACTGCTGCAAAGAGGTCTGTCCTAATGGTGTAGTTGTACTTAGACTAAAGAAGAGACTTTAGGCAGACTTTTCCCATTAGTCATGCTATCGCATCCCTCAAAAATTAGAAGCAAATGGCAATGAGCAACTTGAGCACAGACCTTCCCCCTGTTCTGGCAGTAGCTCTGGACGTCATGGCTGGCACCTGCCATGTGAGTTTTCTGATACTTTCACAAACATGTAAGGGATTAAAACCTTTGCAACTTGCTGTCCAGCTGATTCCCAAGAGGTACTTTAAGAGCACTTTATGTACATGTTAGTATACATACATATATATAGCAATGATTTGAAGAAAATTAAGCAGAGATAATAGGAGCTGTGTGTTGTATTAAGTATATCTTGGTGATTACAATAAACATTGTGAAATTTGATTTGAGGTGTAAGCAGACATTGAAACAGGCTACTGCACTGAAATCCTTGTGTTTCACAGTGGATTTTGTTTCACATGGTGGTGTTTGAAACGTGTATTTTAGGTTTTGTATGCTGTTGGGGCCTTATCTAAGGCAGTGTATGATCGAATGTTCAAATGGCTGGTGGTGCGCATCAACAGGACCTTGGACACTAAGCTGCCAAGACAATTCTTCATTGGAGTCCTGGATATTGCTGGGTTTGAAATCTTTGATGTGAGTATTAATGTGTGAGGACTTGGTGGAAGAAAATAAAAGATGTCAAATGATAGCTCTGGGTGGGTATTCCTTTTTCTAAATGAACAGGCAGCAAAGTGCTGAGAAAGCCATAAGGCAAATAGTGCACTTGATTTTACAGGTTTTTTCCATGAACAGATGTAAAAAACACTTGGCATTTAGCACAGCTGGACATGCCAATAGTTCCTGGGCATAATATGTCACATGCTTTGGGCTGTGTTTTAGGAGAATGTATTGTTCCCATTCTTTCTTTTTGAGAGAAAGCATCTTTTATAGGGTTTGATATTCCTTTCTCTTTGTGTCTCAATATAAGAGTTATATTTTCATCTTGATCTAGGAAAGGAAGTTTTTACAGTGGGAACAATAATTCACTGGAACAGCCTCCCCAGGGCTTGGTAGAGTCCCCGTCACTAGAGGTTTTCAACAGGGCTTTCCTCCAGCCTAGGTTGTTCTGTTGTTCTATTGTTGTACAGGGTGTATGTGAGGAAAGCAAGGCACAGCTTCGATTTCTCAGAATCCATTCCTGAAGATAAGTGCTTAATGCTGTTGTTGTTACGTGTTGCTCTCTGTGCATAAAGAGCCAAAACTGTGTTGGCCCTGCTTCACAGGACTGGTATGGCTGCTGAAGGAAAGGCATGAGCATCCTGAGAGACCTGAACAAATGTGGGCTACTGGCTGTCTCCTGTTGAACTCCCTCCTCTTTTTCCTTTGGTCTTATGCTCAGTAGTTTCTCAACCAGTTACTGTTTAGAAGGTTTTAGATGTCAACAGTTTCCTTCTTGTTTCACCAAGCTCTTGCTGTTCCACCAAGCTCTTACCACAGTTTACTGCAATGCAAATGTTTCTTTTTTATCTCTTTCTGTAGTTTAACAGCTTTGAGCAATTGTGCATCAATTACACTAATGAGAAACTGCAACAGTTTTTCAATCATCACATGTTTGTCCTGGAGCAAGAAGAGTATAAGAAGGAAGGCATTGAATGGGTATTCATTGACTTTGGCATGGACCTGCAGGCCTGCATTGATCTAATTGAGAAGGTACGTACAGTGCTAGGGAGTACTTACTGAATTGGTTTTATTCATGATGCTCCCTTAGATGTGTCCTCACAGCGGAGTGAATGGAGTAGGATAAACAGCAGGACAAGTTTCATGCCTTTCTACACACAATACAGATTCAAAGGAAAATCATTTCGTATTTGTGTCTACTCGACTTCACCTCTGTAACTCTTTGTTACAGAGCAAACAGTAACCACAAGCTGTAACTGGTAATTTGTACAGCTATATAATCATCCCTGGTTTGCCCATTTATCTTTCTCTGTCCCTGCTGTTCTTCCATTTGTTCCACATACACTTAACATCAAACTTGTCAGCGTTTCCGGGCAAATGCTATGCCTCAGCTTCATGCCCTGTACCTCTCCCTGTGAGGATCCTGTTTCTCACATTACATGTTGATGTGAAAAATGCTTTGTGCTCTTTCTACCCTGGAAAGGTTTCTACCCAACTTCTTACCACTTCCCCAGCATGGGATATGCCTTTCCTTTTCCCTTTTATGTGAGTATAATGTGGTCCTGGTGAGGACAGCTGTCCCAAGCTGCATCTCCCTTGGTATCTCTGCCATGTTTTATGACACAGCATCTATCCCTACTGATCTGAAAGGAAACATGAAATTCTCATCTTGCACTACCAGGCCTTTTGGAAAAGCTAGAGTAGAAAGGCTGATATTAAGTGTTCTACTTAATCACTTTCTTCTTCAGAGCCAGGATATCTGCATGATTGTAGTCCCTCATAAACATTCTGTCCACTGCTGCAAAGTTAGTTCACTTTTTCCTTAAACAAGAGTGACAAAATGCTAGTTAGTCAAATTGCCCTGAAAGGTAAATAAAACCCTTTCTGAAAGCCATTATAAAGCCTCTTAAGGCAGAATTGACATTCTGAATAATCAAAGGTGTGATTGCTCTTTTAACCGAATAGTCAAAGGCTTCCCCCTCAGGAGGAGAAAAAATTTTGCTTAAAATTAGGCTTAAAATTCCATCAGATAAAACTTACAGGCTGCACAGCTACTGAAACCAGGCAGCCTAAACATTTTCCAACAAAGATGTTCTTCAACCCACAGCCACTGGGAATTCTGTCTATCCTTGAAGAGGAATGCATGTTCCCGAAAGCTACAGATATGACGTTCAAATCCAAGCTCTATGATAACCACCTTGGCAAATCACCTAATTTACAGAAGCCCAGGCCTGATAAGAAGAGGAAATACGAAGCTCACTTTGAGCTGCTTCATTATGCTGGTGCAGTAAGTTCCTCTGATAGCAGGTAGACTTTGAATTAGAGGTCTTCCAGGTGGACTTTGGCCATAACACACAACAAGGGAAGATGGGAAGAAAGGAACAGTGAGGAGTAAAAGCTGCACAAGTGTTGCAGCACAGTAAGATGCCACCAGACTCCAGGACATCTGGTACTTGGGTGTACAAATAGAATGAAACAAACTGAGAAAGGCTAACTGCTTTTGCTGAAAATGTGCTTTGGCCTTTTCATTTTTCCTGTAGTCAGATTAAAATTAGTGTTTAAACAGCAGCAACAGTATGTAACGTTTCATCTTGGTTTCCTGGACAAATGAACTGATAGATTTCTGCCTAGCTTCAGGGGAGTTTAAATAATTTTAATAACAAAAAAAAAAAGATTTGGCATCAGTTTTTAATCATCTTTGGACCACTGTGTCAAAGAAGCAAAAGGAAGAGTGGTTAACTTTGCTCTGGGGGTTTAATTAACAGGTCTGCTGATGTTGGGGTGAACCAGTATAAAATAAAGTACTGTGAGGCCTGAGCCAAAACTTGCCCAGTTTCAAAGCTTTGTTTTCAGACCAGATAGGCAGAGAAAATTTGGAAAAGGCACAGGACCTTTTTTACAGATGATATGAAGTCTCAGCACAGCAGAGTTGGAATTTACCTGATGCTGTTAATATCAAATTATAATTGTGCATTAAGGTAATTTTGTATTTATTAAAAGAAATAATGCCCATCTTGCTCTTTATCTGTATTTGTTAATGTATTCAGCAAAGAAAATTAGAATTTCTATTGCCTTTTGCTACTCATAATGGAACATATTTTCCTACTAAACAGAGCTGTGGTAAAGTCCTGGAGTCAGTTTTTTAATCATCAGGTTTCTATTAGAAAGCCCTAATTATTCCAGTGGCACATGCTATTTTGACATTAAATTATTTCTTGTCTTGGTTATACTTCAGCACTTGTTAGCAGGGTTTCTGGGACACCAAAGACATGTGGTATCTCTACAGACAACCACATGGAGTCCATCAGGAGATGTAGGGACCAGATAGTTGGGAAGGGGTGTGTGGGATTCAGATGGTAATTATTAGGAAGAGAAGTTTGGGAATTAGGAAGAAGAGAACTGGAGGGGAAGTGATGAAAAACTGAGCAGCTGGTACTGCACTGAGCACAGCACTTCATATGGAGTCATTGGCTTCAAGCCAAGCCATAAAGAGCTCCTGGCTGATCTGGAGGGGAACATTTGCAACCTCTGGTTTGTTTTCAATGACTTATTATAGGTTCCCTACAACATCATTGGATGGCTTGAGAAGAACAAAGACCCACTTAATGAAACCGTAGTAGGTATTTTCCAAAAATCATCCAACAAACTCCTAGCAAGCTTGTTTGAAAGCTACGTTGGTGCTGACGGTGGTAAGCAGAATCAGCTCATGTGGGTTTTCTTTGGTTTTTGGGATGTGTGCTTGGGAATGAATTTCAGAAACAAAACAGTTCTCTCAACTGCAATTGCCTCAGTGTTAGATGAGGCAGTGACTAATTATTTAGATGCACACAGCATCTGTAGGAGTTTTCCAGTAATAGCAAGGAGACCATTAACTCGGCTAGTTTGAATGCATAATATATCTGAGCAATTTTGGCAAGGAAATCTGTGTGTTGTGAACACTGCAGGGGGAGTTGAGCATGCAAGTGTTCAGATATGCAGCCAAGCATCACACAAAAAATTGTGTATATAAAATACTTGTGAACTAGAACAGCTCCTCTTTCCCATGCTATAGTCCTCCTTGTTACCCACCCAGAAATAAATAGGAAATACCCTAGTTTAAGAGGGAGTTTTGAAATATTTTGTTGGATTAGTGGCAAGTAGACACTGAAGGTACAGGAACACCATTCCACACTGGCCAAATCAGAGGACTTTGTCAGAATATCTTCCTTTTTGTTGGCTGTTGTTTTTTTATTTCACAAGGCTAATGTACATTTGAGGATGTATTTAATCTATTCTTTTACATGGAACTGTTTTATTTGTGAGAAGACAAGTAGGAAACATCTAGAAAATTGATCTTAAGTAAATAACTGGCATTCATTACAAAGATGCAGCTCTTATGTCCTGAAGTTGCAATCACTTACAGCCTGTTTATTAGTAACTTCATTTCAATTATCATGAATCATAAGACACTTCCCAAGGAAGTGAGAAGGCTGAAGATTTCATAACGGGAATGAGATGGAGCTGAATGTAAATAACAAAAATCATGCCACTAGCAAATCCTTGCAAGTTACTAATTGCCTATTTGCTGGTGGATATTCCTGTCCGAATACTGGCTTGTTTTTTTAGGTGTCAGGAGAAAGAAAGAACAGCCTGTCCAGATTAGCCTTTTCCAGTCTCAGCAGTGCTGCTTTGTGAAGGGGGAAAGGCTGTGGATAATTGAATCAAGCACATTGCACTCCACTTCTCCTTTTATATTGACTATTGTTGACAGGTGACGGAATACCAGACCTCCTGGGAATGATCAAATGGTCCATTGTTTAGAAAGCTGCAGCAACTGCTGTACATTTTTGGGTCATGTTTGAAACTTGTGAAACTTAGTAAAGGTCTTGTCAGAAATCAGCATTCCTTGGGAGGATCTGAGTGATTTTGACTTTGAAGCTTTAAGCAAAGTTCAGGGGATTCAAAGCTACTACATCTAAAATTACAAATATTTATTTCCCTCTATTCTAGACAAATGGAACTTGCACAATTTCAGTGTCCGCATAGCAGTCGTGAGAATCAGTGTCTATACAGTACAATGTACAGTATAAATTTTCTGAAAACATTCGTTTTCTTTAAGGTTTTCTACATCATGTCACCCTATGGGGCTTTTAGTGAACTACAAAGTAATTTTGTTAGAAGTTATTTTTCTGTCTTATTCATATTTATGAACTTTCTGCATAACAAGCAATGCGGTGGAGGTCTGAAATGCAAATGCAATCCAAAAATCCTAAATATGTACAGAGAGCTGCAAATTTGTGATGTATCACACATGATGTGTTCAGTCAGAGCTAGCAGGTCATTAACTATGCCTTTCAGTCAAAGGGAGTAGCACTATTAAAATGGTCTCTCTGTTTCCCACACCCTGCCTGCACCCCTTACTGAGATACAGACTGGTTTATGTCTCTTTTTCCTTCTTAGGTGACCAGGGTGGAGAGAAGAAACGCAAGAAAGGTGCTTCTTTCCAAACAGTGTCTTCGTTGCACAAGGTCTGTTTATCTCTCCTCACCTGATGGTTTCAGTTAAGACAATGCTTTGAAGAATGTTAAGGATTGTAATGGACAAGAAGAAGTCGAAATTCAAACATTGGAATTTGATTTGGGGATAGCTTGTTGACCTCAGCTATTAAAATTGCATATGTCAGAGGCTGCTCCATTTCATCATCTTTGAGCACTCAGAAGATTAAGTGTTTTTTTTATTTTGTTTGAGAAAGTATCAAAAAATGTTGCCAACAACCTTTATCACCCATTTTGTGGATTACAGCTTCATGCCTATCTTTGGAATAGTAACTGATTACAAGTAATTTGCTAGTCCCTGTCTTATTACTACTTGGAATTGGATCCTAAGGTTAAAGCAGTTATGGTGGAATGAAGGGGCAGATAGCTTCTTTTTTCTTGAGTTACTCCTTTCTACTGGGATGGGCATGTCCTCGTGGTAGAATCTGCCACTAGGATCATGCCTGGGGGAAAATGGGGCCTGTGATTTACCAAGGAAGCTGTAATGTGGGTAAACCTCAGGTAAGGAAGGCAGTATTTACCTCCTGCTATTCATGTCACTTTATCTTGTTTGGAGGTACTCATAATCATAAGTGGGGAAGTGACAAGGGAAAAATGCAGCTGGCTTTACAGAAATGCTCCACAGGATGAGACTGCATCTTGCTTGCTGTTCATCTTGGTTTTGACATTTCTGGAGTTGCAAGTAAAAGGTGTCTTCTTAAGACTTTCCTACAACTGAGTGGAACTTTGGTTTATTTGAACATATTTCTCTGCAATAATTTTGGTAAGCTTATAACTTTGATCGAGATTTTTTAGAAAGATGACCTTAAATAAACTTAACAAGCAACAAATCAAAGAAATAAATGATTGGAATGTCACTAAACTGCTAAAGCTAATCGTGTGTTTAATGTGTCTGTTCTAGGAAAATTTAAACAAGCTGATGACTAACCTAAAATCTACAGCCCCTCACTTTGTACGATGCATTATCCCCAATGAATCAAAAACTCCAGGTATGGAAAACAACAGTCTTAAAATTTTAGTATGTTTAACTCTGTCTTTTACTTACTTTTCCTCTGTCTATTACTTCCTTCTAACTCACCAGATTGTACTTAAATACTGTCTGTGTTGTTCACCTTATCCAATGGTGTTCCTCTTTCAGGAGATGACATCTCACATTTTCCAGTTTCCTCAGGGAGATGAAGATGAAGCCCAATGGAGAAACTCCATTTAAATTAGCCTTGTTTTTCCACTGCAGGTGAAATGGATGCATTCCTTGTCTTGCATCAGCTCCGCTGTAATGGTGTCCTGGAAGGCATCCGCATTTGCCGTAAGGGTTTCCCAAACAGGGTGCTTTATGCTGACTTCAAACAAAGGTAATGGAGAGCTGTGCTGTCTCCTGTCCTAAGCAATCCACCAAAATAAGCAAAGCATGTTTTCTCATTTTTATTTGGGGTATTTTATTCCATTCAAGTTTATTTTCCATTCAGTTTGCCTGAACATGGAAGGCAGAATTCTATAGATGCCAAGCAGGAAATTACCCTGGGGTTTGGGGGAAGAGGGGAAAAAACCCAAGGAGAATCTAGGCTAATTTTACTCATTGCTTATCTGTTGTTAACAGGTACCGCATTCTGAATCCAGGCGCAATCCCAGAGGATAAGTTTGTGGATAGCAGAAAAGCTGCTGAAAAACTGATGGCATCTTTAGATGTTGACCATAACCAGTATCGTTTTGGACACACTAAGGTAACCAGAAAAGACCACCACTGCTTATGCAAAGAGAAAAGTGATAAATCTAATATAAAATTTTCAGAAGAGGACACTATGCAATCTCCAGTGGTGTTGATTAATGGAGACATAATAATACAAGAAACTGACAAAATAGCAGCAAAGTGATAGTAGGTTTTAAGCTGTGCTAGAGGAAATATTACCTCTCTGGCTCAAGCTCCCACTAAGCTTTTATTACAGCAACACTACAAGCAGACACAGCGGCAGCTGATGCTCCATGCCCCCCAGTAAAACAATAGCTTATTAAATATAATATAGGTACATTCAAACATAGATGGACCACAACAGCAGCTGCAGCCTTTGAAATGAGGCCATGTGCAATTCTGACATGATCCCATTAGCAGGGATTTCTGGGGGTCAGGAGTTGTGGTTTAGTTGACCTACTTAGAACTCTGCCACAGTTAAACGGTACTGTGGCAATAAAATAGTCTGGTCTTTTCAAAACTGGGGAGATAAACCCCAGTTTTAAAACAAGTCTGGAACCATACAGTGCAGTCGCTGTCGCAAGTAGTACTTGGTCCTCCATACTTGTTTAGTTTATAATGTGTCAGCAAAAAGATCATTCTGAACTATTTCGGGAAGGTCTGTGTAACATTGAAATAAAATCCTTTGTTATGGTGAAATTACATCTGTGCATGTACCAGGTGTTCTTCAAGGCTGGTCTCTTGGGCCATCTAGAAGAAATGAGGGATGAGAGACTTGCAAAAATCTTAACCATGATCCAGGCACGAGCACGCGGCAGACTGATGAGGATTGAGTTTCAGAAGATAGTGGAGCGCAGGTACGAAGGCACCCCTTTAAATCTTAGCAGATAATAGTAATTACCATTTAATTATAAGTTGAATAGAGCCATTATTTATGGTCCCTAAAGCTATCGATAACCCTAAATTAAAGGCTTTAAGTGGATGTGTGATAAAAATAACAGCAACTGTATATTAGTTGCCTGCAGCTCTGTGAAAAATCAGATCTGGAAATTTTTTATGTTTCTGAAAATCAAGGGATCTGGAGGAAGTTTCTTGTTTTTCTTGGAACCTAGTACAAGTTCTTAATATTGCTTAGAACAAATATGTGAAACTGACTGAAAGTGAAAGAAATATCTCACTTTTTCAATGCAGGCTGAGCTTTAGGGAATTTTGTTTGTTTTCTCTTAAACCAGGGATGCTCTTCTTGTAATTCAGTGGAACATCCGCGCTTTTATGGCTGTCAAAAACTGGCCCTGGATGAAGCTTTTCTTTAAAATCAAACCTCTTCTGAAGACTGCAGAAACTGAAAAGGAGATGGCCAATATGAAGGAAGAATTCCTGAAACTGAAGGAGGCCCTGGAAAAATCTGAAGCCCGGAGAAAGGAACTTGAAGAGAAGCAAGTTTCTTTAGTTCAGGAAAAAAATGATTTGCTCCTCCAGCTCCAAGCTGTGAGTAGGCACACAGATTTGTGTACTTACTACATGTGCTTTGAATCTTAAGAGGTTACAGACCAGAGTTGCTGCACAAGTTAATTAAAATAAGCTGCTGATCTTATCAGAGTCTTGCAAAAAATTAGAGTAGATAGAAATTCTCATGTTTTAGCATATAACCAGGTGGACTAGCAAAGCAAATCTTGAGAGGTTCTGTACAAGGCACTGCCTGTGGCAGTAAGATATGGACGTAGTCTCACATGTGACTAGTCATGCTCACCATGGTCTCATCCTGCTCCATTAATTACTTGTCTTCTGAAATCAAGAGTAGGAAATTCTCCTTACGCTTCTCTGTAGTGTTGGATCAGGCTCTCTGACCACCTACAGGATAGGGGACAAGTGAGGAAAAGAAAAAGGCCAGGCAGTCAATGCTGTCCTCTTCCTTGTGCCACTCCAGGAGCAAGACACTCTGGCAGATGCTGAGGAACGGTGTGATTTGTTGATTAAATCCAAGATTCAGCTGGAGGCCAAAGTCAAAGAACTGACGGAGCGGGTTGAGGATGAGGAAGAGATGAATTCTGAGCTGACTTCTAAGAAGAGGAAATTGGAAGATGAGTGCTCTGAGCTCAAGAAGGATATTGATGATCTTGAAATAACGCTTGCAAAAGTAGAGAAAGAGAAGCATGCTACTGAAAACAAGGTACATTTAGAACATCACCATGTATTCAAAGAGGTTGGCCATAGATTACCTTTATGGCAAGTGTTACTGGTCTTCTGGTGGTTTTGCACTGTTTGTTACACAGGCCACATTGAAGGATCAGTACATACAGTTATTTGACCTTATGAGTTAAAAATTGTTAACTCTGAGCCTAATTTGCCATTTTCTGAAGTGATTTCTGCTGCAATTCAGCTAAAGAATTAAGTCTATTTTGGCCATTTTTAGGTAAACAATTTTCTGCTGTAACCATGAATTCTTCCAGCTCTCCTATTTACAGCCTGCAAATGTAAAGCTCATTTGCTACTTTCCCAAAGAGAATCAGAAGCTGAAGTCCATCATGAGACAGACTCTGAAAAAAAATTAATACATTTGAAATAATGTACTACACCCAAAAAGAACTGGCAAACATTGGCTCCCTTGATGGCAATTTCACTCAAAAAGCCACAAGCTGCTGGGAGAGGAGAGATCCCTCTTTTTCCTTTGTTTTCCTACTTACAAGTTCAGAACAGACAGTCATTTGAGCTATGTTGTGATAATCCCTTCCTTCAAAATCTTCCAAACACATCTTCCTTTCTCACACAGGTCAAAAATCTGACAGAAGAAATGGCAACACTTGATGAGAATATCAGCAAACTTACGAAGGAGAAAAAGTCCTTGCAGGAAGCTCATCAGCAAGTTCTAGACGACCTACAAGCAGAGGAGGACAAAGTCAACACACTGAGCAAAGCTAAAGTGAAACTGGAACAGCAAGTGGATGATGTAAGCTGGCTCTGCCTTCATGTTTCGCCAGGCTTCAACAGTTTCATGTTTGTCCACCACTTAACAGTTTTCATGAAACTGAAAGGTTGCAAAGCTTTGAAATGTATTGTTGTCATTTTGGAAATGTAGTCCTTGTACTGTCAGTAAAAGATATAATTAGTGGAACAATATAAAAATCTATCTGTGTAGTTCAGCCTTTGAAAGTATTGCAATAACAAGGGAAAATCCACCCAATTTGCATTTGCAGAGTAACTGGCATGAAGTCAAACAGAACTTTGCTGCTAAGAGGACTGTAATGTTTGCACAACTGTAAAGTGTGGACCAACCCTTTTGTTCTGTTTCTTTAGCCCACTTGCCCACTGGCTGCTAGAAAACAAAAAATGTGAAGGGATAGTTGTGGTTAAAGTACTGCTTCACAGCATGCTAGAGCTCAGCACAGAACTGGGCACAGCATACATCTGACTGCTGTAAACCATCTATGTTCAATGTATTTATTAAGTGACTTTGTTCCTAAAGCTTGAGGGATCACTTGAACAAGAGAAGAAAGTGAGGATGGATCTAGAAAGGGCAAAACGCAAACTGGAAGGGGATTTGAAGCTGACTCAAGAGAGTGTCATGGACTTGGAGAATGATAAGCTGCAGATGGAAGAAAAGCTGAAAAAGTAAGAAGCTGATTCTGTTGTACAAAATAAAGCAGTACAGTTACCACTCTTATTTCAGAGCCTTCAGGTGTGTCATCCTGCTCTAATGGTGGCTAAAAGGAAATTCCATTATGAGAGTGTGTAGCCAAGGGAGTGAAAATCACTCTTACTTTTGCACAGTATACCTGAAACATTAGAATTAATTAAACTTTTCAGTGTTAAAAACAAAAACAAAACCCTCAAAAACTTTATTAACGTTTTTGTTGCTTAGAGGGGAAACCTGGAGGAACTCTCTAAAAAGTTGTTCATCCTAACTATCTGTGACAGTATTGTTGGAAGACCTGACTGTTAAAGATATTTTTCCATTTAGTCTGAAAATAGCATTACTTTTGTATGACACAAAGAGACAGAGATATAATTGCACAAATGCATGGAGAAGCTTGGCTTGGAAACTGCTGCTCAGAGGAAAATGTGTTTTCATGCAAATTGCAATACATGAGGATTGTTTTCATTTTTAGATACGTTAGAAGTTTTATTGAACAACTCTTTAAAAATTGTGAAAGCCTAACTTGAAGCTACAAGGCAAATTATCACAGTAGGACTTTCCTTTCTGTGGCAGGAAAGAATTTGAAATGAGCCAGCTGAATTCCAAGATAGAAGATGAACAAGCTATAGTGATGCAGCTGCAGAAAAAGATCAAGGAGCTTCAGGTCAGCTTGTTTTCTTCTTGTATATCTTAGGATGAGTTTGTACCTCACTGAAAGGCCTTGCAGAAACTTTTCATGGCTAGCTGCAGGTCCTCTTTGAGACACAAAGAGGTACATCTCTGTAGCTTTCCAGACAGATCCCTTTTCCCCTCAGGCCACTCTTTCTATAGTAGTTCCTTCCCAGTAGCAGGACATATGACCACAGAATTCTTGCAGCTTTAAGCAAGGCAGAAAAGCTCCGGTATTTTGTTTAAAGCAAATAATGTTCTTCCAAACCATGGAGCTGAGGGTAGTTGCTGAGGAGTTCGCAGTGATAAGAATGGATTTGAAATTTAGAGAAAGGGTTTAAATGCTCAGGAAACTTCCAATAGAAATGAAAAGGCCAAGGAAAGTCAGATCAGTCCAAACAAAATGTCTGGACCCAAAAATATCCACTTTTTTGTTAATAAAGAATATTTGTATAACTTGGATGTAAAGTGCAGATTAGTCAAAATAATCTTTTAATAAAAAAGACTGCTCCCAATGAATATTTGCTATTCATGCATTCTACACACTGCTGTAATTGAAATCCTGTCTTAACGCTCCTAGAGAGAAGTTACTTCAGTCACAGAGCTCTTAAAATGACAATTTATTGCTGCTACTCCTATTAGCAAGTAAGTCCTCACATGTGCTTCAGCTGAATGTCGAATACAAGAGCATAAGGTCAATACTCTGGACCTAAATGCCTTGAACTAGAACTTGTAGACCAATTACTGTGAAAAAGACGTCACTTATCATCATTACTGTAGCTCAAGGTCTGATTTACTGACCCAGATGGGCAAGTCCTTTCATTGCTGAGCTGCTGGTGTTGTAAAATATGGGTTGGCAGAGTGTTTAATAATTTGTTAGGTGCTCCATGGTCTTTTGATGGGAATCATCACGAACGTCACTAAAAGGTGTTCACATCTCTCTCATAGGCTCGTATAGAAGAACTAGAAGAGGAGCTGGAGGCAGAAAGAGCTGCTCGAGCCAAGGTAGAGAAGCAGAGATCAGATTTGGCCCGAGAGCTGGAGGAATTGAGTGAGCGACTTGAGGAGGCTGGAGGAGCCACAGCTGCCCAGCTGGAGATGAATAAGAAACGTGAGGCAGAGTTCCTGAAGCTGCGGCGGGACCTTGAGGAGGCGACGCTGCACTACGAGGCCACGGCCGCCACCCTGAGGAAGAAGCATGCGGACAGCGTGGCTGAGATGGGGGAGCAGCTGGACAACCTGCAGCGGGTCAAGCAGAAACTGGAAAAGGAGAAAAGCGAGCTGAAGATGGAAGTGGATGATCTGTCATCCAACATGGAGCAGATGGTCAAGGGAAAAGTAAGGGTCCTTGAGGCTTCCCAAAGGCTCACAAAGTCATGTGTAGCTGAGGCTGGTCTTTAAGGACACCTGGTACAGCCGGAGTTGTTCAGAAGGTGGTGTCTTGCAGCTGCAGGGTGCTTGTATGCACAGTGTCTCCCTTCCCCAGCTGGTGGTAGAAAACCCTTCTTACCTGGAGGTGGGACAGCAGTTGGGCTGTCTGAAACACACAGTGCATCCCCAGTCCCAGGCATCCTGTTTATCCATGTATATCAGAGCACAAAAATGTGTCACTTAAACTAGGCTCCCCCAGGCTAGTGATAACTGGGGTGATGCCATCCAAGGCAGGATATCTCTCACCCTAAGCAGAGTCCTTTCAGATGCTGCCCTTGGTTCACAGTTTTGATTTATGTTGTTAGCAAGGAGTGCAAAGCAAAGGCTTACATGACCACACTGTGTATTTTCACTTCCTACAGTTGAATTGTGGATTTTTTCCTGAGTAGATAATCTTGGTAGCTTTCAGAGCACTCTAAATAGATTTCTTTCAGTGCAAGTGAAGAAAAGAGATGTCAGTATTCTCAGAGTTAGAAAGCTGTCATCAAACCCAATTTATGATAAATGGCAATTAAGGCAGAATCAGTAGAGCAATTTTCATTGGAGGTGATTTTCCCCTCTAGCAATTAGGGGGAGGCTATGCCTGAACTTCATAGGCATGTGACTGCTTTTGAAGTTCTATTAGAATTTTTTACACTGGTGGAATGAAATTCAGGGAAAACAAACAGGGAAAGCGGTCTGATGGGGAGTCCCCTGGCCTGGGACCATAGATGTGGAGCTACTCTTCCCTGCTCTACTGATGTGGCATTTTTGTCTCTGTTATCTGCCATTTCTCTGAAAGACAAACATACACACACACACACAAAAAAGGATACATTTACAAGGTTACAGCTTCCAAATATCTGCCTGGAGGCTTCAGCTCTCTTTGTGTTTCTCCTGATTCCAACTAGGCCAATGCAGAAAAACTTTGTCGCACTTATGAAGACCATCTGAATGAGACAAAAACGAAACTGGATGAAATGACTCGCCTCATGAATGACCTCACTACTCAGAAGACAAAACTCCAGAGTGAGAATGGTATGTACACACTCAGCCCAGATAGACTGTTTCCCAGGAATCTATCAGGGGTGCCTCAGCACTGCATCAGTGAGATGTGTTGTGCAATGGCA
Source organism: Myrmophylax atrothorax (assembly GCA_026770055.1). Taxonomy (NCBI): domain Eukaryota; kingdom Metazoa; phylum Chordata; class Aves; order Passeriformes; family Thamnophilidae; genus Myrmophylax; species Myrmophylax atrothorax. The sequence continues at coordinate 102,383,163 of JAOXXN010000001.1, read as the reverse complement.
TCTGCTCTGGAGGTGGCTGGATTAGGATTGCTGAATGGAGCAGTAGCTTTCATGTCTTTAGACATTTCCATCTTTAATTTTTTTATAACTTTGGTGGTGAGACCTTGCCTTGGACTGACATTTAAAACAAACCTATAACCGTATTTACCAGCACACTGTGATGCCACCTCATGAGCTGAAACAGATGTGCCAGCCAGGTACCCAGTTTCAGGAACAAGGACCCATCCTGCAGTGCTAGAGGGATAAAGAAGTTGGCATACTGTTGCTCTCTATGCTAACTACCATCTTCCTCAACCTGACCTTGGGCATTGCACCCTAGAAAAGATGCTTCTAACTGACCCAAAATACCACATACCCTCTAGGTTCTTGCCACCTTTTTAGTCAGAGCTAAAAAACATTTAATTTCTGCATCCTCCTCAGACAACACTGTTCTTTGTGTTTTCAAAGAACCTGCTGGTTCTGTGGACTCAGTTTTCAGCCTGCAGTGACACCCTCCTTGTACTAAGGAAGTATGTATCACTCTGCTCTGTATGCTGGTTGTTGTGAGGTTCTCAGGGTGCTTTGCAGCCCTCTGCAAAGAAGCCTGTGGAAAAGCAATGTAAAGTAGTGAAAAAGAGTATAAACAAAATAAGCTGCAGCTGCATGTGAAAGCTTTTTGTGTTTTGTTTGTTGAATCTTGTGGCAGGTGAATTTATTAGACAACTTGAAGAGAAGGAGTCACTGATAAGTCAGCTGTCCCGGGGGAAAACATCATTTACACAACAGATTGAAGAACTTAAGAGACAGCTAGAAGAGGAAACCAAGGTAATGTTTTGACTGTGTCCCATTCATTGGAATGGAATGGGGGAAAATGTTCATGTTCAGTTGAAGCCTGGATAAAAGCTGAAATGAGACACAGGAGTGACAATGATTCCTGCTAATTGTATTGATATATGTTCTTGCCCCTGACTGAGGTGAGTCACTTGAGAAGAGTTTGGGGAAAATCATCAGCATCCATAAATGTTAAATAAAACTTACCTGGTAGGATAGCCAAAATCTCAGATCTTGCATCTTAAAAGTTTGGGTATTTCTCCAAAGCTGTTAAATTATCTTCAGCCTTGATAGCTTCCTCCACATGTCACCAGTTAGGGATGACTTCAAACACTTCTTACCTCACTGGTCCTGGACTGTCAAAGCCAGATGCGAAATGAAAAAAAGGCTGAAGCCTCCACTGGAATTTCTAGGAACTGTTTGGGTTTTGCTGCAGATAACCCTGCAATGCTGTGACCTTTCTATCCTTGCAGTCCAAAAATGCCCTGGCTCATGCCCTGCAAGCAGCCAGGCATGACTGTGATCTCTTGCGGGAGCAGTATGAGGAGGAGCAAGAAGCCAAGGCAGAGCTACAACGGGCACTCTCTAAGGGAAATGCAGAAGTGGCACAGTGGAGAACAAAGTATGAGACTGATGCCATTCAAAGAACTGAGGAGCTGGAAGATGCCAAGTGAGTTATGTGGTCTTCATTGTGCCCTTGGGTGTCAGGACTGTGCTTCCTGGGACTTGTTACATGCTAAGAAATAGGGCAACCTGGTTGGAAAAGTCCCTCTGACTTACTGCTGTTATTTGTGGCTGTCCTTCTATTCTTCATATTGCTTGGGCAAGTCAATGTTTCTGCTGAGTCCTTGTATGTGGAGTAATGGTTGTGGATACTGGGGTTCATTTGAGAACTCACAATATGAGATAGCCCTACTTGGTTTTCTTTCACACTCGCTTGCTTTGCTCTGGCCCAAGGCTGTTTCCTTGGTCTTGACTTCCCTTCCCAGCTGCGAGATGATGGCTACCCTGGGAAGACAGGACAGAAGGTCATGTTGGCTCACACTGTGCAGATGCTCCCAGCTACCAGGACAAGTATTATTGGGCAAGGTCTCTAAACATCTCCAGCATCTGCCTCTGCATATCTGTGATCTTCAGGATCTTCCCCCACTTCCAGCATATCTTCTCCATCTAGTATCCTCACAGTCTTCTTTCCAGGTCATCCTTTCTTCCCAGGACTTCTTCTTGCCAAGACTCACAGATCCCTGTTTTCCCAATCTAAATAGTCTATGAACAAAAGCCCAGGGCATGACCAGCCTCTGAACTGGTGGTTGTCTCATATCTCTGAATTGGAGGAAAATAACACTGTGATTTAGACACATCATATCAAAAATCTACAACCTGCCCATCCTGGTTACAGCTAGTCAATGGCAAGCTGGTGCCTGTGAGTTCAAAAGTTCAATTTCAAATATACACACACATGCACAAAATTATCAGCCACATGTCGGCATTCATAATTTAAGCTGGGTTTTTTTCCATCCTAGTCCCTCCTCTCTAGAGGCTTGATTTCCCCTTCCATTTCCCTCCCCCTTGCTTCACCTCCCCTTCCCTCCCAATGTTTTCCCTTTCAGAACTGATCTATTGAGACATTGCTTTGGTGTCAGTGTTTCTGGATAACACAGCAGCGGTGACACTTGTTCGTTTCACTGTGTCTTCCCACCTGGTAGGAAGAAGCTTGCTGCTCGACTGCAAGAAGCCGAGGAAGCAATTGAGGCGGCCAATGCCAAGTGCTCTTCCCTGGAAAAGACAAAGCACAGGCTGCAGAATGAGCTGGAAGACATGATGATTGACCTGGAGAAGGCCAACTCAGCAGCTGCCTCTCTGGACAAGAAGCAGCGTGGGTTTGACAAGATCATCAGTGACTGGAAGCAGAAGTATGAAGAGTCACAGGCTGAGCTGGAGGCTTCCCAGAAGGAGGCCCGTGGCCTCAGCACTGAGCTCTTCAAGCTGAAGAATGCCTATGAGGAGACACTAGACCACCTGGAGACTTTGAAAAGGGAAAACAAGAACCTCCAAGGTAGGCATCATTGAGGTCTTGCAGCCAGTGCAAGAGCTCCATCAGTGGACAGCATGTGGGATGCAGGTGCCCCGCAGTAGTTGTGGGGAAAGGTGTTAACCCCATCCTGAGATGAGTTTTCCAATGTCATTTGAGACACTGACTGATGCTGGCAATGAAGGTTTTGAACATGGAAATCATTATGGCCAGAGGAGAGCAAGCTTGCTTTTGCTCCCCTGCCAGTGAAGCTCACTTGCTGAGGAGCCAGTCTCATGGAAGGAACAAAAAAGATGACAGAGGTGCAGTGGATGAAGCCTAGACAGCTCTCATAGCAGAACACAGTGTTGCTAGCTTGCAGATCACAGATAAAACTAAATTACTATAACCACTTCAAAAAGCATTAAAAAGAAAGGCTGCTCAGTTGTTCAGGTTAAAAAAAATTATGTAAGTGGAAGTAAGGCAGGACTTGTGTACAGACAAGCCCTTGAGGTGGCAGGTTAAGGCATGGGTCCTGTAGTCATACTCCATGAATTGCAGTATCGTCCAGACACTCCATTTGCTAAATTCATCCATGCTCTTTTGTTACAGAGGAGATTTCTGATCTGACCAATCAGATTAGTGAAGGAAACAAGAGCCTCCATGAAATAGAAAAAATTAAGAAGCAGGTTGAACAGGAGAAGTCAGAAGTTCAGCTGGCTCTGGAAGAAGCAGAGGTAAGGAAAGAAAGCTCAGGGGAAGAGGAAAAGGTTTCTTTATCAGGATTTTCCATACTTTTCATCCTCTCAGCAATACAGCCAGTGTACTGATTTGTAGCACGTGCAACCTCTCTGCACTCAGCTCCTCCAGCCTTGCAAACCTGTGTCTTCAAGAGTGACTGTGACTTTTGGAGATGAGAGCCCTATGATCATCAGTGGAGGCCTTTTCAAAGGAAGTGTCTTGTAGCTTTCAGGTTTTGTTAGAGTCATGGAATCCTCAAGGTTGGAAGAGACCTTTAAGATCATCCAGTCCAGCCAGCTCTACCACTGTAACCTCTAAGCCTCTAAGCCGTATCACCCAGCACCAGACACAGACACCTCTTGAACACCTCCAGGGATGGAGACTCCACCACCTTCCTGGGCAACCTATTCCAATGCCTGTCCAGTCTAACAGTGAATTTTTTTTTCTAATATATAATCTGAATCTCCACTGCCTCAGCTTTAAGCCCTTTCCTCATGTGCTCTCACTGCAGGCACTGTAGAAGAGACTGACCCCCCCACCTCACTACAACCTCCTTTCAAGTTGTTTTAGGGAGCAATGAGGCACCTCCTGAGCCTCCTCTTCTTGAGACTAAACAAACCCAGCTCCCTCAGCCCATCCTCATAAGGCATATTTTCTAGACTCACTATCCTTGTTGCCATTCTCTGGTTGTTTGGTTTAGTGTTTAGGCGTTTTTTTGACTTTCAGGAAGTTCATAAATCTTCTGCCCACTGCCTCAAAATTCAGTCTTTGCTCACTTTAGTGTAGAATATTTCAGTCTTTCCAAAACCAGAAACTGATGACAATGATGGTCTTATACTCTTTTACTAGATATTTCTACTGTCTAGTTTCCAACAGCAAATTCACCATTTCCTGTTTATGAGAATATAAATCCAAACCTGATGACTTTCAATTTTATAAGGTCTCAGATACTGTATTGGATACTGCAGCCTGCTTGAAAAGATGCAGTAGTCTCAGAAAGCAAATGAAAACAGTCCAAAAGGAGTTTGATAAACACATTTGACCTCACTGCACGAACTTCTACAGTGACAAGTATGCACATACCCAAGAGATTTCCCTCATCTCAGTTGCCAGAAACAACAATACAGAAGGAGCCAACTGGAAATACTTGTTATTCACTTAAAGGGCTCAGCTGACAGATTTTCTTGAAAGTGAGGCACATTGCAAAGCTAAGAAGGGGTGTAGGTGTTGCTGGCTAGAAGCAACACAGCACATAGCAAGGGATTTTTAGTGAAGGCTGCATTTCTTTTGAATTGCATGTAAATGGTATCTGCTAAAATGAACATCACCCAGTGACAGGGATCCATTAATATTTTCAGTGATGTGCAACTTCTTTTGTCTGTTACAGGATGCTTTATACATTGCAGAGATTTCACAGAGTAAAAACAGGTGTCATGACCAGAGCAGAGGAGAGAGCATGCCTTTCTTCCACAGCTCTGAGATGTGGAAAACGATTATGTACTCTGTCCAAAACCTTCCCTTGCTAGAAGGAATACATCAGTTCTTGAGGGATCTAAGGGGCACACTTTACTTTCCTGGACTGTGTAGAATGACTTTCTAAATCTCAGTGATATTAGGAACTAACAAAGTAAAGTGGTGATTATCTTACTTTAATTGTGGAAGAAATGGTTTAATGGAGATTTTCTCCCTTCCTTATGAGTTTGCATCTCTAGCAGTCACTCCTGGTGACACAGAACTTCTGTGTGCTCTTCCCATTAATATGTTGTGGCTCCTTGGCATGAAGTGTGCATTGACTGACCTGTAGCAGCTGCATGTTGGCCAGAGGTTAGCAGGGATTTTGTACAGCTTTGTTTTCAGAACCTCCATTCTATTTCCACCATCTCTCAAGGGAAGCATAGCTAAATTTATGCAGTTCCACCCTCAGAGAGCACTTCCAAAAAATATGATGTTCCATTCTGTGCTTTCATTCCCTGTCCGATCAACAAAGAGACAGAAAGACAGTGAGCCTGGTTTATGCAAGACCTGAAAGTCAGAAACCTTGTTATTTGTGTATGAGCTGTTGACTGCTTAGTTCTTCCCTATATGAGATAAATGTAGCAATAAAGACATAGGAACAAAATTCCCCTATTGCAGAGGCAATTCATGTTAATTGGAAAGAATGACAGAGTATTTTTGCATTTTGTCATACAGAGATTATATCTGTTATTTCTTTCCTTGAAGTCATATTGCCTAATAAGATTATGCAATTGGGAGGCTTCCAACACTTTGTGATTTGGAGAGACTTTTGAGAGCTGGAGAATGAAGGTGTGGACTCCTTCACCCACCTAAAACAATCTTGTTTTAGCTTGTTCCTCTCCCTTACAAGCCTGTGAATTTCTGGAGGGTGTCTGTACAGAGGTGTGGAGCAGGGAACATCTGTTGATGTCAAAGCCATGCAGGCAGGGC
>JAOXXN010000001.1:102323564-102344552 GCA_026770055.1 Myrmophylax atrothorax | reverse complement strand
AAATGGACTGGAGTTGGACCAAGGGTTGGACTTGATGATCTCGGAGGTCTTTTCCAACCCAATCGATTCTATGATTCCATGAAGTGAGTACTTTTTCAACTGATTTTGCTTCCCATATCCAGATAACTATCTCAAGGTGAAATTGATCATGTCATAGAAAGAACTGTGTTATTTCTCTCCAAAATCTGTTTCAAGGAGTCTGGAATGAGCAGCTTAGTACTAGACATCTATCTTTGGCAAGTCCAAACCCAGGACCTGTTCCTGGCATTGCTATAAGCATTCTTTCTAGGAGCCTGTGTAGCACACACAGATCAGTGCAGTATTGAAATTGCTCTTCTGTAGTGACCCAGCTACTTGGGGTGTTGGAGCAATCTGCACCAGTGATATATCAGTACAATACATATACATGAGTAAAATGAAAGATAATTATCTTGCCAAATATAGGGGAAGTTTTCAACTGTCTGCTGGACTGCTTGCCTGTCTTACACTGCATTCTTCTGTGTGAAGAATTGTCTAGTTCAGGCCATTTTTCTGTGATTGTCAGCAAGCCCATCTGTTGCAGAGAACATGATGCTTGATTCTCACAGCAAGGAATTAAAACTTAATAAAGACATACATGAAAAATTAAAGGTACTGTAGGGTCTGACGTTTACTAGTTTCCAGCTCAATGCACCATCTCTTGGCCTTAAGGAATATCTCAAAATAAACATGAGAAGAGGATTATTCTTTTTCTAGCTTTTGTGCTTTCATGCTTTCGAAAATAACTGGACAGAAGTGTTTGGCCTTTTTCCATCCTACAAGAAAAGCATCATATTCTGTTTTCTAAGCGCTACATGTAAACATAGTACCAGGAAAGTGTTAATGGTTTAATCAATGGCATTAGAACTTACTTGTTAAGTCCTGTGACAATTCAGAGCACCTTTTCTTATCATGAGTCCATGTATGTTTCCTATGATCTAGAAGCTGGAAGAAAATTTCCCTCTTATAATTGTGTGCTATTGTCAAAACGGAGTTTAGGTATTTCTGCCTCTCTCATTCTTTCCATTCTTCTCATGGTAACAGTAAGGGCTAAAATAGAAAGGGAAGAACTGATATTCTGGAATTGTAGGCATTGGGCATCCAAAGTGCTCATTTTGTCTATGCATAAGCTGAGCTAGTGCAGCTACATTCAATATTCTCAGTATTTGTGCCCAGAGTGGTTTCTAGCAGAAATAGTTCCATGAAGATCAGACTCTAAAGAGCATATCTACTGTGGTATCAGTGAGGATGTCAGTGTTTGTTTATCGATTTGAGTGTCACATGTGACATTTAGGCGATTTACAAATTGTGTCACATTGAGCAAGTGCCTCTGGCTGTGAACATGGCAGTGGCAGGATGATACATGGTAATAAAGAAATAAAAGAGAACCGACCCTACTTTGCATACTTGCCTTTGTTTAGTAAAAAGAGAAAGATAAAAGTTGTGCTTACCCATGTTTTAATTTGTGACATCTTTTTTAGGATTGGAGGATTCATGTAGATCAAATGCATCAGCATAAGAATGGGATTGATTCTTCTTTGAAAGAAACTAGGGTATGTCTTGAATGTGCAGAGTATTTTCCTGATCTGTCAGCATTTTTATTTTCTGTTTTATTTGATATGCATTAAGAATTAAACTGATCCTTTTTTTTCTTCATTTTATTTGGACTATTGCTGTAAAACTAAAAAGGGAAAGATGTGATAATGATGATTAGGGGTCGTGTGACTGGCAAAATACCTTTTGGGAAAGAGTTGTATATGTGAGGATTAACAGGGATATCAAGATTCAGTAAGGAATGCATTACCACAAGTACATCCTGACTACAGCAGGCAAAATAGAATAATACAATCTGAAAATAAGTCCTGATAAAACCCCCAAAATATCCTCAAATACTGTTGCTAGAGTAACATACTGACATTGACATTTGTAATTAATTGAGGAGGGGACAGTGATGGAAGCTGTAGAGCTTAAAATATGTGTTTTGGAGGTGGGCAAACCAGAACACATTGGGAATAATTTTTTGTTGGCTAAACACAGCATTTCTGTACTATTTTTCTCTCTCACTGTAGGCTTCCATATCCTTTCTTAACTACAGCACCATTTCAATGCTCTTTGCATACTGTCTGTATACTGTCAACCCACAGAATGTGATTTTCTAGGGCTACCTTGACAAACTCCATAATGAGATCAGCAGAACATTGGAAAAGATCAATAGCAGGGAAAAGTACATCAACAGTCAGCTGGAGCACTTGGTTCAAGAATATCGTTCAGCACAAGCCTTGTTGAGTGAGGTATTGCTATCTTTTGTTGTTGCCTTCACTAGTATTAACTTGCTATTAAGTAAAGGGTAGAGGCCAAGATGTGGAGTGAGTTATCTGTGAATTCTGCTGTTGGATATAAAGCAGGGAACATGCTGATTGGTTGTAAAATTATATTCTTCTTAAGCTAAATTAGCAATTTTTATTCAACTGTTTCACAGGGGAAAGTAAATGTTTTTACCCGAGTATTATGTAAATCTATTGCCAGTCTTGAGCAGCAAGTAAATTGCTAGTTCTGCTTGCCCTGTGCAGTTCACACATCTGTCAGGAGTGGGAAAAATAGTCTCAGTTCAACATTCATCTCTTAGATTGAGTACTCATGTTAATGTGCACAAATTACCCTGAGTCCTTTGCTTTGTTTGGTTTCTATGTCAATAGAGTGTTGTCTGAGAAGCTTTTTGATCCCCAGGTTAGGAGGCCTGCTGCCTTTTGGCAAGCCCTCCTGTTTGTGGCCATGGGGACAAAAGGCTTACGAATTTTGACCTCTGTGCTTTGTTTGCCTTGCTGTTAAACTTTCAAGTACCTTCAAGTTAGTAATTTATTGTTGACAAAGTACTAATCTGGGTTTGAGAATTCAGTTCTATTGCATTCTGACAAATTTTCTTTACATTTATGAGAAATCATGTAAATGATTAGAAAATATACTCCTTATCAGGTGTGTATTTGGGCAATTACAATTTTGAAAACTGCTTTAAATTTTTGAATGACAGTCATTACAGAGGCCCTGATGTTTCAAGCCTGTCCTCATTTGTAAATGTCATTGGAACTTTGTAGGAGAGTTTCTGGAATTGGAACATGTGAGAGCAAGTTTTGGTGTTTTCTCTGAGCTATCTGCATACATCTCTTCAACTCTGTCATTACAGCAAAAACCATGTTTCTTTCTAGGCTAAAGAGAAATACCAAGAGGGAAGTGGAGGAGTAACTGAAAGGAGTAGAGTGCTTTCTGAGGTAAAACATCTTATATTAAAACAGTCTTCAGAGAGTTGGCATTTAGTATTTGCAGTTTAATGAACCCAGTTCTTTCTGATTTGTTTTCATGTTAAAGATTAATGTTTGTTGGGGAGAGGTGATCTAGTCCAGTCCTTAAATTTTAAACCCAGGCTGCCATTGATTTTTAACTCATGACTTATAAGAGCTCAGTTTGTAAATGAGGGTAAATGTTCTGTATTTTCTAACCCATGTCCTAGAATTATTGACAAGTAATAAGTTATATCCATAAATTCTTTGAAATAAGAAAAGCTTAACTGTTATTTTTAGTTAAAATTAACAAATTGAAATTTTTATCTTCCAGGCACTAAAAGCAATATTTGACTAAATAGTAACTTTTTCCATGCATCAAATTATACCTAAATCTGGTTTTCTGTTGTGTGTTTTTTCCCTTTAAATCAGTGCTCTGACAAATACAAAGCAACATTTCCAGACTCCTAACTGCCTCCACATGTTGAGTGTTTCATGGCATGTCATGTAGAGTTACAGCCTGATTTCCAAATACTTCAACCCTTTGTCCAGTTCAGAAATTAATTTTCTTAATGGCTCTGTTTAAGTTTGAGCAACCCACTTTATTTATTAGATTATAAAGTCTCTGGGATAGTCACATAAAATAGCACACAGTAAGAATGTGCTGGAAATTGTAGAACAAGTTTGAGATGTTTTAGAGTAGAGTAGAAGAGTTCAGCTTGAAGGGACCTGCAGTGATCACCTAGTCCAACTGTAGTAGGTAACACAGCTGTTTAATGTGAATTTTCTAGCGAAGAATTCTGAGCATATTAATTCTGCAGAATTAGAGCTTTTTCTGTTCCACTCTCAAGGAAGTAGGTTTGAAAAAAAAAGTGTTTTACAATGACTTGAGATTTATAATGTGTTTGTGCTTTGGAATCTGATAGACTGATTAGTAATGATGAATATGTTAGTGGTTGGCATCCTTTAAACTATGTAGGTGCAGTGGTGCATATCTGAGATAAAGTAGAGGCATTGGATGTTCCTGCTGATCTGCTTTCAGTGCAGTCAAACCTCAGCCTCCTTGGCAATACCATTACCACTGCAGGTGTGCAGTAACAGTGCACTGAGGGTTCTTTTTGTTATTGAAAAGGCTTATTGAAGCCTTAATAAAGGGCTCTTCTAAATTATAGACAAAAACACTGAATTATTACCTTGACTGTATTGTAGAGGGATATATTTGCTTTTTCTTCATTTTCTACAAGGGCACACCAGTCGATTGATAGTCAGTGCTGAAATGCGTTTTTATTCTTCATGCGTGCACTTCACACACCTGTACCCGTGCCAGTGCCAGCAGCTTTCACTGCTGCACCTTCTTGTGCTGCAGGGCTGTGTCTCAGGTTTCCACTGTAACATGCCAAAGTCCTTCCAGGAAACACTTCCAGAGGGGCAGTGGCCGTGGTTGTTTGATGAATCTTGGTCTGCAGGGATATTCATTCCTGTCTTCTTCCATCCAGCATCCCACTGAGACACTTACATTGTTTCTTTCATTTGGGATGCAGATTCTCAGTAACACCATGCTGTTTGGTCAACTTGTTACTTTTTGGTGTTAATGTTTTACAAAATTAATGCAGTTGAAGTTAAATTAAAAGTTTATGCATGTTTGGAAAAAAAAATCTTCCTCCGTATTCAACAAGAAAGATGGATTAGTTAAGTTTTTTAAACTAATGCAGTTATTCAGCAGAGACTTTCTTTTTTTAACTTGATATTCATCTGGTTTAATTAAGAGAAGTTATGTATTTTAAGATTACAGAAGTATTAGAGAAAGTGAAGCAAGAAACAGAAGAGAAAGGAAGCAGTATGACTGATGGTGGTAAGTATGTTTTTGCTTTCAAAACAATCACCCTTTTTCTTAGTGACAGGTACATAATTAGTACTTTATTAAAGAAAATTAAAATGAGCAATTATAAGGAGCAATGTGATGCACCAGCAGCAGCATCATAGTGGGAAGTGAGGGATTAGAAACAAAGCGTGGAGCACAAAATATTTAATAGCTTTTCACAGGTAAGTTGACCCTCTTTTGAAGATGTCTGTTCTCTACCAAACCTCAAGTCAGTATTAGGATGAGCCTTTCAGCTGAGCAAAACACATCATTGAAAAACCCATCTTAGTGTTGACACATGTCCTTAAGAAGATCTTAGATGTCAAGAAGAGAGCAAAATTATCATTGCCTGTTTCTGTCTTTAGAGTGTTTTGCATATTAAAAAATGATGTATTAGTACAATCATGTCTTTACAGGAGAACACCCTTTTGTTCATTCAGCTCTTCAAATTTAAGGAGTGAGTTATGGAAAACAATGCTTTTGTGTTAAGTTGCACTGTTTATCTTTTTTTGAACAGCTCCTCTAGTGAAGATTAAACAGGCCTTAACAAAATTGAAGCAAGAAACCATTCAGATGGACATACAGATTGGTGTGATGGAACACACATTACTCCAGTCGAAGCTGAAAGAGAAGTCTGATATGACTAGGGATATGCATGCAACAATGATTCCAGAAGCCACAGTAGGTGTATATTAAAATTATTCAGACCTGAATTGATTTGCCCAAAGTACAATTCTCTACTATTTTTTGTGAGGTTAGAGGTTTCCTTTTTGTTGGGGGGGAGGAGGATGTTGGTTTGTTGTGTTCCTTTTTAACAAGATGGTTGTCATGCACTTTTTTAAGACGTAATATTCTCACTTTGTACTCAACATGAAGCCATGTTTAGTTTTGTTTTGTAAAGTTTTACTGCAGATCTTTTCCAAATATACTAATAAATTCATATTTATGGTGTCTCTATTTCATTGGGGAATGTTACGTGGTGTGAATGTCTACAGAATACTGACAATCGTGATACTCTACCGTGCCGTAAGGAAATTACTTGCAAAGGACTTGAAAGGAATATAAAATGTCTATTATTTCCACTTACATAAATTTAATATAAAGTATTTAATTTATGATATTGAAATAATACAGCATTACCCTTTCTAAAGGGCTGAGTCAGAATTGCCATCAGCTGCAACGCTGCCTTTAACAGCAGCAATGATAGAAAAATCTATGCAAGACCAAAGAAGGTAGAAAGTACTGTTTGCAAATTACTTTGGCTTTCTAATTTTTTTCCATGTGTCATCACTGTTTCAGAGTCACTTTGTATTAGCATTGGGTCAAATGTTGCTTTCATTTATAGTATGTAGTAGAGCTCTGTGGACATGAGTTGGATTATTCTTGTTTTCTTGTGTCAGAACATCTAATTTTGATCTCTGTGAAAGAAAAATGTTGCCAAATTTGGTTGAGTAATATGGAATGAGAAGAAAAATGTAGGAGGAAGGGGTTGGAAATGTTATGGCAACAGGGGAGCTTGCTTTGTCTTAGTAAACGTGTAGGTAGGAAGTGATTCTAGATGTTACTGGTAATAAAGGAGCATGGAACAAAGAAATAACCTTATTAAAGTATTAGTACATCCTTTTGGTTCTGGTGGTTCATAAGGCATGAACAATATTGGTACAATTCCAGTGATACTAAAATCCTCCCCTGACTGTGGTAGGCAATTCCCTTCATCTTACAAGTAATTTCTCTCACGTAAAGGTGAGGAGTATTTTGCAGAATCAGTGGATCAGTTCTCTGTCTGAAAGTCAAGATACTCGACACAGTCAGTACCATGAGCCAGTTCATTTGTTGATCTTGAGTATTTCATTTCCCCAAAAGAAAAATCCCTAAACCCCTTGGATTTTCATATGTGAAAAGCTACATGTAAATGTCAACTATTATAACTTACCTGTGCAAGGAACTGCTGAAAATCTCTATGAATCACATGGGAAATTGGTTTCCAGCTCTTTTTGCTTCCTACCTATATCCTCCCACATTCAGCTGAAATTAGAAGAGTTATTATTCATGTTCCCTTTGTTAGGTGGTGTTGCTACTGTGTATTTACTTTTAGCAGTGGCTTAACTTAAGCTAAAGCAACTCCCTTCTGTGTGGCCTGCAAAGCAGGTCACTGATGCTTTTGGATTGCAAATGTTGTGCTCTATAAGTGCTGTTTATGTAAATACTTTCCCCAAAAAACTCCTCCTTCATGCTAACAAATACAATTATTTAAAAACCTTCCCTTACGAACTGAGCATCTTATTCTATTAGAAGGGAATCTGTTGAGACAGGCATGGCCAAAACCCCTCTAAGGTCCGGAAAATCTCCAGAAGAAAAGCTCTAGCCTCCTTTATGCCAAAGTAATTCTAAAATAGCGTGCTAATTATCTGTAATTGATCTACATTATTTTTAATGGTACTGTCTGAAACTGCATTTATTTAAGTAGGACACTTCTGTTGTTGTCTCAGGAGTGATACATGGCCTTTAATTGTCATCTGGCAAAGAGTGGCATTTGTCTCTTTAGACAGCAAAACCATTTGACCCTGCTTTGAAAACAGTCTTACTGATCTGGCAAGTGACCACCCCACCTTCCTCAAAAGCATGAGGAGAGCAGTGAGGCCTATCATGAGCAGCCTGAAAGGCCCTTCTGAAAAAGCAATGATCTGCGTAATTATTCCACTGCTGAATCAATGCAGGAAGCAGAAGTCACATTAAAATTAAATCACTTGATTCACATTCCTTCCTACATTGCTTATTATCTAACGCAGAGTCAGAACTGAAGAGCTGCAAACAAGGTGTCCCTAGTTAGTAGGGTGCATGTGAAGCTGTGCTATAAGTGTCTCTTCTTCTGTAGAATATTTTGTGCAGGACTATTTGTAAGAGTTAACTTTTATATACAGCTTTCCTCTTCCAAGGTCTCCCAACATTTTCAGTCCTCTGAAACACATCAGCATGGAGGCATGGTGTCCCTGTCACATGTCATCTAGAAGTTGAAGACAAGCTAGCTGCAGACAGATCCAGAAGTCGTGTAGAGGGACAAAGAAGGAGCTCCATTTTCTGACTGGTCAGAGAAGCCATGATTTTTGTCCTTGCCATGAGGACTGCAATTGTTCAGTCCCGTCCGTGGCCCAGGAAGAGATCTTGGCGATGGTTTGTTGAGGAAGGCTCCTCAGTAGCCAGCTCACTCTCTGGCATGTGCCCTCCCAAGCTCCTGGAAAGGAACACTAGCAGCATATTATTTCTGAGTTTCTGCAGCTCTGAAATCCCTCTGAACCTCATAATATGACTCAGTGTCTCATTTCCCTGGGCTATCTTATCTCTAGGCTAGGATGTAAGTTCTCTGCTGGAAACTGGAAATAGACTTAGTGCTTGGTACCCTATTAGAGGTGCTGTTTACAGGCCATTTAGGATGTCTGAGAGTGATGTTACATGCATTACCATCTTACTTTAATAAATATAACATCCCCTTCCTCATACCCTTCTAATGTCAGCAGAGAGCATGAATTGCTGAATATTATGTGCTGGGTCAGTAGAAAGTGCAAAAGGTTGGATTTTTACCTCTTAATCCAATTCTCTCTTAGAGAACCTTGTTGTTGGGGACTTAATATTGAAACTGCAGGAGTTTAATAGTGGTTTTCAATCCTATGCCGAGAATTCAGTGTTCAGCAATGAGACAAGTTAATGGTTTGAACTTCCATCAGGGAGTGCTGTTCAGGAAGGTGAAAAGTTTCACGTGAATTTGAGAAACCACTCCCAAGTTAGTAACAACTCCTGGATCTGGTCAAAATATTCTCCTGTCTGCTGGTGGCGTTAAAGGCCTTCCCCTCTTCCCCGAACCGAAAGAGAGGAATGCCAGGGAAAATTCGTTCTTGAAAAGGAAAACAAATGTCCACCACTATTAAACTTTGCCCCTTTTATTGAAGTACAGTTCTACTGTGCACTATGGCATACAAAAAATTACTGTATTGCTAATTGTAAGTTACAATAAGAGCAATTAAGTCATCTCTGCATGACCTATAAAAAGACTAGGCATAAATGAAGAGCCTGTATGTGAATGTTTCCAGTTTCTGCACTCTTTGAATTTTGCATCCCAGTTTTGCAGCCTGGGCTTCTCTCCAAGTTTGACAAATGTTAATTTAAAAAAGAAGGAATTAGTGTGATGCTGTGTCTTGTCAGGCTGGCGCTCTGCCTGCTCTCGGAATGTCAGTGCTGCCTGTGCCTCCGCGGGGCAGCTGCACGTGCGTGCGCACACTCCGCCTCTCCCTTGGCTGGAACCAGCAGCAGACCTCGGCAGCATAACAACATGCCTGTGAAAACCCTGTCCTAGTTCCTGCAGCGTCATTGCTTTCCACTTTCTTGTTGATGAATTAATGTTTTAGGAAATGGTTGGGTGGTTTCCGACAAAGGCTTGGGATAAATCTTGGGAAAAGTTCATCAGTACCTGCAAGGCTGAGTAAACAGGATGTGAGCACTTGCTTTTATGCATGTATATAGTTAATAGGTGGGGAATTTCCAGAGAAGGCTTTCAGATAGCAAAGGTTATTTTCATCTGCCATTTCCTCTTTCCAGTGTATTTCTAGATTCAGCAAATGCCAGTACCAGGGCTTTCTCTGGTGTTAGCTAATGTTTAGTTATTGCTTCAGGGCTTGGTGTTGCTGGAAATGTCTGTCTTTCAGCCTCCTGGTAACAGCCCTACCATTTTGCAGTGATTCCCACGCAACACTGGAATGAGCTTTTTATTAAGAGAAGTAACAATTTGAATAATGCCAGCCTTTCACTTACTGCCTGGTTTTACTCTGTTCTTTTTCATTCCAGGTCTTAGTAATTAAGAATGGTTGTATCTCAGTACTCTCAAAAGTAGCTGAGACATGGTGGGTCACTCACATGTCTTAGCTACCTATTGTAAAAGTCAATGAAGGTGAATATTTTAAGGTCAGAAGGACATAATAATTATCTCTAATAATATTCCTCTTGATTACTCACTAATTGCAATTGCTCATTCAAAAATATTTTTTCTGTTTCTGTAGCTTTCAAAGGATGATAATACTTTAAATGACACCACCTTAGTGTTACCTAGTAGTAACACAAAGAATTAAACTGTGGATTGTAGGCATCCCCTGGATCAAAAGTTTCCCATCCTTCCTCTAGTTTTAGAGCAGAAGTTTCTCATTGTGTCTTGGTAGGGGGGCTCTTGTAGGATTTTAGGGAGTTCTCTCTATTCTTCACTCAGCATTGCTGGTTCATGAGCATTTTACCTCCTTTCAAAGAATCCATTTGGGAAAGACTACAAGCCAGTAGTCAGACCAAGGGAGACAGGCTGTTTGTGAAATTTTCCCAGACTCTCGTGCCAAAAAATGGTGCAGAAGGTTTCAAGGGGTTTATCAGCATCTGTAGATCTTTGTTTCCATTGTTACAGAAGTACACACGTTCCTAAATGATGGCAGGAAGGATTTCTGCTGAGTTTGGCAAATGCTATCTAACAAAAGTAAAAACAATGAAAACTCTGATCTTGAAGAGTGTCACTCACTGATTTTTATTCACTCATTTATCTGTCCAGCAGCCATTTCATTGCAGCCTTCTGTAGAGTGCCCATATTATAAAATCAAGATTTTCATCATTTTCAGCTATATGGATAATATAGAATAAAAGACATTAATCTGAGAAGACTTTCCCTGAGGCAGAAAAGTATACTCTAGGTGAGGCACATTTGGAGCTTTTTTGCTATAAGTACTCCAGTATGCTGACTTCTGTTTGAATAAGAACGTACTTAATACTATGTCTGGGTTTGTAACTCTGCTCAAAAAATAATCACAGATAACTGTGTTAGAGGAGATAAACTATTGCAAGTCAGTTCAATTTTCTCTCAGTTGTGAACAGGATTGATACACAGGTAACAAATTCAAATGAATAGAATTAAAAAGCCTCCTTTAAAAAGCTCTTCCATGTTATCTTTGCTTCAATATAGAAAACCTGCCTTCACTTAGTTGTATTCCATTTGTTGCTCCTAGAATCTTCATCCCTCTGAGCTGCACAGTGTGCTCCTTTGTGATATTTCCTTGCAAACAATTGGAAGTTTGACAACATGACCTGAATGCAACCCATGTGGTCTGTCTGTCTGAGCTTCTGCTACCCATGGTCGAACTGGCTTGGTGCCTCTCTAGGGTGCCACGTGTAAGATGCCACTGCTGACACCGATTCAGTGTGGGTGTCAAGAGGAGATGAGAAGCAGGAAGGTGCCCCTACCTATCCTGCCACAGAAACCTCAGCTTCTTTACAGAATATTTAAGAAAACCCTGTAGAAGGCTGCATTTGCTATTACAGCTACATACAGCAGGAGAGTGAACACCATGGTACTTGTCACTCCTCTGCTAGAGGCAGCTAATGAAAACTCAGTATCTCGTTGATTGCTCTAATCAGTGGGAGGAGAAAGTGGTGATAGTCTGTGCCCAGACAAAAAGCAGGAAATAAAACACAGAAGTTGCTCACTTAATTCGAGTCTTCTCCTGGGAGACTCAATCTCTTGGCTTGTTCTTGGGGTCAGGCTAAAGGTTATTCTGAGTCAGGATTGGCTTTCCTATCTCACCTGTGTTTCTTCACATCTTCACCTCTCTCTTCATATGCAGTACACTTCATGCCTAAAGCTTCAGAACTCTGGATGGATCTGCTTATCTCTTTGTCTGGAGGACAGACATTTTTATGTTGCCTTATGTTACCTTTCAAATCCCCTTATATTTCAACCACCTGCTTGTGCAAAAGCTTCCTTTTTGCCTGCACCGTGAGGAGCTGTACTGATACCCACAGTTTCAAAGCAGCTCAACTTGACCTTTATCAGCATGAGTTTTGGCTAGAAGGAGGGAACCTTTCATGTCTGAAAAAAGTTGTTTTGTCCACTGTTGGAAGAAAAAGAGAAATGCAAGAAGATACAGCCACAGAATGTAGCCTTTAGAAAGCTTTGCTATTCCCTGCAGAACCCAGATTTTTTTCCTGTGGCTACATATCGTGGTGTGTCTCTGAACACCTGAATTTGCCATTCCTGACTTTAGCAGAGTGATAACAATAAAAAGCTTCAATATAGGAATGAAGAGGACCCATGGCATACAGAAAGATCTATCACAACAGTAACTGAGTCTGCATCTGAGATGAACCGTGGCGCTTGTTTTGTAGTTACTCAGAATACAAAATACCAGTTTATCAGTGATGGACCTTCTGACAAGCAGAATATAAAGTGTTACTGTGATGAAGAAAATGCAACTATGGTAAAGGCTTATGCAGTCTTTCTATGACACTCCGTTCTGTATTTCATCCCAGAGAATGCTGGTACCTCCTTTTCACTGTGTCTTAAGTGTGGTAGCTCCATTATACAGATCCTGATCTTTAAGCCATGCTTTGGCAAATGTGTTATCGATTATGCTTTACTCAGTGCCATAATTGTTTACAACACACCACAGTCTTCTACTGGGTGAAGACACATTTATTACAGACAATGGTGCCAGTGCCGATCTGTTCTTATTGGCTATTTGAAAACAAAAGCCAGACAAAAAGGCATCTGTTTTCAGTAGCTGAGCAGGTTAGTACTGGAAGCCACTTCTTGGTGCTTTTCACCCTATGTTGGAATACAGCTGCCAGGACTCAGGGGCCCCTTTCATTCAGGTCCACCTCCCTAGAAGAACTGTGGTGGACACTGAGGCTAATTCTAGCACTGACCTGTCTTTCACAAGCTGTTCAGGCAAATTTTCACACTGAGTCATTGGAGCCCTACAAATGGTGTATACAGTTAAAACAGCCAAGAGTGTAAAAATGAGTCATATTTTCAAGTGACAATTGCTATTCTGAGTGACTGTTTTGCATTACTCTTACCAGGACACCCAGAAACCAGCAGTGTTTAAGCTTTCTTGCTTATCTGTTCCCAGCACATGACCAGCATGGGAAGTTACATCACTAGTATCACTGAGCCACACCTTGCTCTTACCCAGAAATCATATTCTGGGCATACGTTTCACCCTGTGAAGGTAGAGTAACTGTGGGTATCTACGACAAGTTTGAGGCAAAGAAGGGCTTTCAGTGGCCAGCCTGACTTGCAGACCATACATCCAGTGCCCCGGCCTTGGAGAGAGCTGACAATGGAACTGAGACCCTACAGACATCTGCAAAAGTACTGGCCTGGAGGGGAAAGAAAGGCAAGGGTAAGGACATGGTTGGTAATTGTGATCACTTCCATGGACAGACTCAGAAGACAAAAGCTGGTGAACACAAGGAAACAATTGAATGTGTCCATGCAGAGAAACAGTGCCAGGAAAGAAATGGTAAGGCTGCAGCATGGGAAGAGTCATCATTAGCTGGAGGAGGCTGTTCTGTGATGCAGAGGAGTAGAATGGACCTGCAGTTTCAGAGAAAGCCAGCAAGGAAACAAAAACATTGAAGTGAGTCTGTTTGCTGTGAGAGTGAACAACAAGAGGAAAGGACACCTAATAAGAAAAATATGGAGCTCACTTACAGGAAGAGGTAAAAAGGTGCTATTGAGCGTGGGTAGGACAGACTGATAGGAAATTGGGAGTTCAGTACAGCCTTAACGTAAGTCACAAGGCATTCCCACCAGCCTATGTGCACATACAAACACCAGAAACCTGTTTATCAGACCTACCTTTGGTGTCCAAAAGCCTCAAGAAGAAATGAAATAAGGAGAAGAGAAAAAACAGGGAATCCAAAGGTTAGGTGAGGACAGAGTCTAAGCCACTTCAGAAACAGATACACAAGCAAAGGAAATTATAAACGGAAGGAGAAGAGGAAGGGGGGAGGAGGAGGAAAGCAGAGGCCAGTGAGCTGAGTAGGCACAAATAGTGCTGGTTTTCACATAGGCCTCCTTTGTTAGCTGCCCTTGCAGTTCTGGTCTCTGAATAGCTGGAACTGTTCCCACTGTTATGCAGGGAGATATTACATTATCTGCTGCAGCCACAAAGAAACAGTTAAGCGCAGTGTAAACTCTTGCAGAAGTACAAGCAAGGGCCTACTTGTAACAGCTACCAGCCTTGTTTGCCTACAGCCCTGAGGAGAAAGGGTACAAAAATTCTTAGATTAACCTGTTCCAGGGCACTATGTTTTTCCTCTTGCTTTTGTTTCTTTCTCTTTGGAGATGAGCTGCATTTAATTCCTGTTAGTTGGGAGATTAACAGGATTTAATTCTTCAATGTTGTATGTTTGCTATAATTTTTACAAGCAATAGGGAAAGTCAAACAAAACTAAAGCTGTTTTACAGGGTTTTTTCAGTTGACCAGTAGTAACTCCAGTGGAGTTCCTGTTGAGCACTTCCTTTTTTTTTCTGTCTGCAAGTTCAAATTTGGTGTCAAAAAGCAAAACCCACAATTATCACTTCAGGCAGGTCTAAAGGCAGTTATAGTGAGAGCCATAAGCTAAATTTAAAGTTGCTTCATATAACCTAGAAAATAACTTCATCCTTGTTTCTTCTTTGTCCCTACTCCAAACTGAAGATTTGTGATGACAAGCTGGTTGAAAATACTCATGTGTAACCAAATTCCGGTGGACAAATGCCCACATGAAGAGGCTAAAATGCTGTACTTGAAAAGCCAGTTGCAGAGTTCCAGCTAAGGTTCAGCTGGAGTGCTGCCTGCATCCCTGGAATCCTGCCACAGAGCCACAGGCCAACCATATGTCTCTGTGCCCTGGGCCTGGGCCAGTCTGCCTGGGAAGACTCCTGGCTCCACAGAGATCCACCAAGCAGGAGATGGCAATGCCTCATGGACTGCCTACTCTGGCTCTGGAAGCCCCGTAAGCCCCAGCTCTAAGAGGTGCTCAGCTGTACAGATGAGCGTTGGGATGAAACATGTCCAAAGGTGCAGCACTCTGCTGCTGTTACAGTAGGAAAAGCCAAACACACAGCCCTGGGACTTCAGCTTTGCTGCTGACTCAATCTGATCCAAGGAGAACCTGCTGCTGTGGGTGTGTTCAGCTGGCCATTTTGTTTTCTGATCTCCACATTTCCATTACTTCCCCGCACAAGTTGCCAATGCACAGCAGCATGATAAACAGCAACAGCTCATAGATCGGGCTGAAAACTGATCTGGTAGGAGCCCCCTCTGCACACCCAGCCCATGCAGTTGGCTCAGCAATCCCTTGGGAAGACAGAATGCAAAACAGGAAAGGAAGTCAGTGGGGAACTCCCTGTTGACAATCCACAGTTAAACCAGCTTGCACGCACTGGTGGTCTGGCTCTAGCCTGCAAGGCCAGAGTCTGTCATTCTCCATTACCCATTATTGGCTCCTACCAGTACTCAAGAGCTTCATCACATAGGCAGGCAAACTACCTAATAACTAAAACCAAAATACTCTGCTAATTATTCCAGTACTTAGTTTTTCTCATATTTGAGAAGTGCTGTCAGAGAAAATGTTAAATGATCCCACTTCCACCTCACAAAAGCTTTTAGTTTCAAGACAGTATAGATTTTTTGCTCCCCACTCCTTCCAGACTCTCTTGAATATAATATTGAAAGACCTTCATGGCTAAATTAAATATTGGGCAAAAGAATGGCAAAATGCCAAGCACTTTTTCTCATACTATTACAATAATAATGATGTTGTATAATATTATTACCCTTTTATACTCATTTTGGCCTTTTCCCTGTTGTATTGGAACATCTTTGTCATTTATTGATTTTATTCTTAATAATAGCAGTGCAGTGAAGCACAGGCTAGGCTGAGGCTCATGCACATAACCACACAGGAAGTCAGAGCAACCATATTCACCCACGGTGCTTTTCAGTGTAATATCTGTTGTCTTCAGTGGAAGTTGCACCTCCTCTCTCGCTCCGTTGTTGGCTCTAATGTATGCAGAAAATGGGAGCTCAGAGAGTCTGAGCTAAAATAGATTGGAGGCTGAGGAAGCACGGAAGTAAGAACTACCATATATGTCTGCTCCCATCCCCAGGCATCCACATCTGGGCACTGTCATTACAGGATACGGGACTAAATACTTCTTAGGGCACACCCAGCACAGCCAGTTTCATATATTCTACAGCATCTGAATTTGGCTCCGGAAAGTGGTAAGAATTAAACCCCAAATCTCATGGAGTTTTTGCCATCGACCGAATCTTTGCGATGAGCAAACTACACACCATCACATATCATATTGTGCACTTACTGAAGAAACATTGCTCAGTCAGTTTTGTCTCCCTGTTCAAGCAACTTCATGTGCTATTCATAATGCTGTATAGAAGTGGCATACATGACATTACATGCACATAAAAATTCTCTAAAAAAATGAGACACTTGCTAATCTTGCAGGGACATTGTGCTAAAAGCGGTGTATCCATCAAAAGAAAACGAAATTCCATTTAATGCAAGCTTATCAAGAAAACATACACAATATGCAACCATTTCACAGCTGCCAAAAGAGATCAGTCTAATTTCTTTTTTTAGCTGGAAGGAGAAATTTAACCAGGCAAAGCTGTTGGAAGTCAAGAAGACTATTTAAAAAAAAAAGTAGAGACCATCCACAGTTTCATCTAAAGGTAGAGGAGTTTGTCAGTGAAATGCAAGCACTAGACCAAGTGAAATAGTTGTGACATTAATGTGACTGCATGTGAGGCACATCACTGAATTCAGTGGCAGCTCTTTGTAATCCTGGGAACTAGACCTACAGAAAACATTTTGTGCAGTTCTGTTTCTGGTATTCCCCTATCGTTACCTCTCCCATCCTCCCCCCTTCTCCAGCCCTTTCTCGGCCCTCCTCCATGCAACAACTGCTTGCATGCTAACAATATTTTTCTTTGTGCCTATGCAAATACCATTAGATCCAAGCATGTCTCATGGAATTTGAGGCTATCATCTGTTCACACATACTGGGTAGCCAACAACTTCTACAGGACAACTATTCTCTCACCCAGCTTTCATTTTCTTAAAAACATCTCAGGAATTGTTACTTTTACAAGTGCAGGTAGTAATGGGACAAGGAGTAATTACTTAAAACTGAGAGGGGAGGTTTATATTAGATGTTCGGAGGAAATTATTTACTGTGGGGGCAGTGAGACACTGGAACAGGTTGCCCAGAGAAGCTGTGGATGCCCCATCCCTGGAAGTGTTCAAGGCCAGGTTGGATGGGGCTTTGAGTAACCTGGTCAAGTGGAAGGTGTCCCTGCCCATGCCAGGAGGGGGCTGGAACTAAATGACCTTCAAGGTCCCTTCCAACCCAAACTATTCTGTGATTCTGAGGGCTGCATAGTCCTTGTCCAGGCTCGACTAGGAAGCTGAGTGGAGAGGGCACAGGCTCCTCCTGGGGATGACATGTGAGCTGTCACATGAAGGATGGCTTCAGGAGCCTTTGTGCCTCAGAGCTATACCTAGGAATCAAAACTTTACTGTTCTCTGGGAGAGGGCAGTTGACTTACTCCAGGAATAAGTGATTCATGCTTTGGATCCCAATGCAAGTAGCCCTTACAGACACTATGGGGATATGCTTACATTTTTCTCTGTCTGTGGTGCAGTCAGTCTTCGGGCCCATGTGGCTTCCAGACATGTAATTAACCTCTTGGGACCTCAGTCACTGCCTCTGAGTGTATGTCCCCAGCTAGGTATTCCTCAGATGAAAGAGGTGATATTCTAATTATTACAGTACCATCAAGCTGCAAATGGGCTGCCTGTGCCTGGTTACCTACCACAGATTTAATCCATGAGCGTAACAGTCTTCTCTTTGTGTTTTCACAGCCTGGCTCTTCAGAGGAAGACCTTTTGTTTCCAATCAGGATGGTAAATGCATTTTAGCTTTATTTTCTCAGAGGGAAGCTTATGTGATTGTGCTGTCTGTCATCTGTCTACTCCGATAAGTTTTTAACTGCCACAGCCAATTGTAAGTATTTCCAAAGAAAAAATCGCCAGAGGCAGACATCTCCATGATAATTATATTTCTATGGATTTGTGAAAGACAGAAGCAGAATGGGTTGGGGCTAAGGAGGAGGGGGGCGAGGACAGAGCACAAGACCACACTGAGAGCGTGCCATGTCAAGGAAATCTGGGAGGCCTCAGCTGATCCTCAGCCCATCCTGGCCGAAGGCAGGCAGGCAGACGCCAGAGAGTCAGTCAGCATGGGTGTCTCTCCAAGCGTCTCACAAGACAAACTGGCCATGGGTGTTGTTTCATAGAGGACATGGCTGTGTCTGCGGCTTCTGTGGCACAGAGGAGGAGCAGGGAGCAGGCACACATTCCGTTCTGCTGGCTGTGATGAAGAAGATTTAGTTGATTTGATGCAGGCAGTGGCGCTGTTTTGCCTTGGGCTGGTACTTGCAGGCTGCAAAACCTGGATGGTGACTGGGCTGGGCTGGGCTGGTAAGTGTCCCCAGGGAGGATGGATGGGCCAAGTGCATGGCACGGTCAGCATGTGCTCCGTGTTGTAACTAATTGAACATAATGGGTGCATTGCTAACAAAGGCTTGTAGTGTGGGGGACAGTGTGTTCTCTGTGCTCGGAGACCTGCCAGTGCACTAATGAAAGCTGCTAAGGCCAGGTTTGTAAATGCATTTAGGTGACTGAACAAAGATATCTGAAGATAGGTAGAACCTAATTCTCTCTGACATCAAAAGGGACTCTGACTTGCACTGCATGGGAAGTCATGTCTTTAAACAGCTTTAAAGCTAGAAAGATTTCCTCCTAAATATTTTAGAAGAATTGACCCCCTCTCTGAGTGAATCTTGACAGAAATGAGAGGTTTCTGGAACCCTTGAAAACTGAGTAGAAAATTACAGTTTTTGCTTAACTGAACCATTCCCTGGAATGATACATACTGTTTCACCATTACAGGACTTTCTTGGAAGGAGCAAAATGCCTATACTGAGAACAGATCACCATCTTCACCCCCTAAATATTATATCATTTCTGTAGGCTTGTCGATAACCTGACCCATTAAATGCATCTCATTTAAGCAGTGGACAGCTGGAGGTAGCCCCCAGGACAGCTGCTCTGCTCTACCTGGCTGTCTCAGCTGTGGCCTGCAGTGGGTGTTCGGTGACCTCGAATGCAGATCTGAGTTCAGGAGCCTTTGTGGAACCAGAGGGTTTCACAGGCTGGGGTTTCAGTCATCACTAAGTCAACTAATGCCAATAAGTTTCCAGCAGCCACAATAGCAATTGAAAAAAGGAAATGCAAAAAAAAAAGCATTCAAATGCTCAACAGGAGTAGAAAGAGACTAAGTGAAGAAGGGGAGGGAGGAGCATGAAAGAACCACTGTTTTCCTGAAATTGTTTTGATATGGAGGACAAATGATTGCATTTTAGTCCCACCAAACTGTGCAAGGTTAACACTTCTTCATAGCATTGCTTTATTTTTGCCTAAGTCTCCATCTTACTTAAAGTTAATTCAGGCTTTGGCCCTTGGGAACTTATTTAATGTGCTAGTGCTTAGAAGTCCATTAATATTTATAAATGTCACTTGAATTCCATTTTTACTTTCTTGCCCAGGCAAGAGCACTTCTAAGAAGATAATATTGTTGTGCTTTTTTTTCCCCTCTAATTTTTGTCTTTTTTTTTTTCAATAGAACTGTAGTAAGTTCAGAGTTAAGCCTGTTCTAAAAATGTCATATTCTATAGAGCTGTGATGTGTAGTTTTGGTAGCTTGCCTATGCCCCCAAGACAGGCCTAAGAGTTACATGTTAGGCCTGGAAAAATGGAGACATCTATTCTCAGCTCTGCCACCGGCTAATTATGCAACCTTAGTCAGTTCATTTAACCTTGGCATGACTAGGTTTCCAGATCAAAAGCAGAAGGGATAAAAGGCTCCTTTGTGAATGCTTCCTGGTGCTTGAGGGAGAGCAAGGTATTACCCATCACACTGCTGCCCTGTGACTTCTGGGTATTGGAGTTGCCTGGGAGTTTTATCATACGAGTGTTGAGTCAGTCCAGGAACATAGATGGAGGTCTGGACACTGCATTTCTTGCCGAGAGAGACAGCCCTCACAGTTGGTTTGACAAATCACAGCTGCAGACACCCTTTGCTTTAGGCACTCGGGCTTTTATGTCACTCTTAAGCAGTTTCCTGCCAGCCACAGCAGTCTCTGCCTCCTGTACACTGGAATCTGTATGTGATTCATGCCTGTCACAGCTTCATTTGCTGACCCCAGAGAGTGATCAATGGCACTCCAAAGAGCCATAAACAAGTATAAAATGGTAGATCAGTGCCTAGTAGTGGTAATGAAATAGCTGTGTAATTTAAAGACCCAAAGTGTTCCTTGGAAGTCATAAATGAGAAACTCAGGCACAGTTTTCAAAATATATGACCTCTCACTTTTGGAGCACTTGGACCTAACCATGTGTCAGAATTGGGACTATGCTTTTCAAGCTTCTGAGATGTGTTTCTGTATGAGCTTCTATAGCATGTATGCACTGGATGAAGGGAGCCATTGCTGAGCAAAACAAGAGGGATATGGTCACAGTGATCTTAGAAAATGATTAAAAGCATGCAGCTCTTCTGTATCAGCAGAGTTTCCTTTGTGTTCCTGGTTTAGAAAGGAAAGCAGAGCTGCCCAACCTTTGTCTCAGTGGGCATCTGAACTGCCTGGTGCTGCACAATCCTGCTGCCTGAAACCACCAGCAAGCAGAGGCATTGCAGACCTTTCTCAGCAGCAGGAGGAGAGCATTATAAGGCGAAGTATTTGCAGGTGCACACCTAGCTTGATGGCACGGCTACCCCAACAAAATCTGGGAAACTGCAGGCACAGAGAGTTATGTTTCAGAGATTTGGGAAACCTGGTTCAGTAGTACAGGAGGCAGCACCTGAGAGAGCAATGCTCTCCCACGCGAGACTCCTGGTTGGATG
>JAOXXN010000001.1:102308352-102321456 GCA_026770055.1 Myrmophylax atrothorax | reverse complement strand
GTGCCGCTCCCGCCTCTTGTCCGGGTCCTGCTCCCGTGCCGCTCCCGCCGCTCCGCCCGCCCGGCGCGGGACTCGAGTGGCCGCTCCCGGCTGTCCCCGGCGGCAGCGGGCGCGTACGGGGCTGCGGGAACGGAGCGGGAGCTCGCCGCGCTTTGGGAAGCAGAGGGGACACGCATTGCCATCCCATTCCGCCTTGCTGGGCGCGGGGGTGCGCTGCTTCCCGCAGAAGTTGCGGGGGAGAGGAGGGAACGCCGTGCCCAGAGCTCTGCTCCTCGCCCTCGCAGCTCGGCGCAGTGTGCTTTCCTCAAGTCATCGAAGCGGCCCCCGGCTACACAGGGTCAGGAGTTGACGGCATTTCGGGATCTTAAAAAGTTCTCGTGCCATCGTTGTGCAGTTGGCATCGCACCATCTTGTCCTATTTCTCTGCCTCGAACATAAAGTCGGTGGGGAGACGGAGGGTTAAAAAAGTAGCAACGCTTGGACGGAGGTGCAGGCGCAGGGCTTGCCGTTGTGTCGGTAAGCAGCGCATCTAAACCCGCGTGTGTGAGGCTGGTGTCTGTGCTTAAAGCTGGTGTGTACGTCTGGGTTCCTGAGTTAGCAGTAGGCTGGCTTAAGTGCTGAGTGCCCTAGCATGGTTTGTAGGGAGAAGTGCAAGCGTCCATCAGGTGCAGTGACCGACCTTTCTGTCAACCAAGCGCAGCGTTTCCAAATGGACACTGCGTGTATCATTTAAAACAACCTTTCTGTGGCAGCTTCGCAGTTCTCCAGAAGCCCCCAAACTGCTTAGTGTAGGGCTCTCAAATTGTCACCTTCCTGTGATGCCTCTGAGCTGATAACAAATGAGTAAGTTTGGGGCTAAGAGCCCACCCTTTCGTCCGCCGCCTGCGGGATTTGGGAACTGTTGCCAGAGGGTTCTGTTGGCTTCCTCTTACCACAGGAAGACCGCTGGATGCTGATTGTGGAGGTACCATCTGCAGCAAGCGTTGCGGTCCCTTTTAGTGCGAGGGCAGCCACAGGGACAGAGCCCGCACAGACCAGTCTGTTCCCGGCTGGAGCTGCGCCTCATTCCCGCAGCACTCGGCTCTGGAGCTCACTCGGGCACTTCTGCACTGCCTGCAGCCAAAACATGCCAGCTCTCATGGACTACGCGCCAGCAGACTGGTGGAATCAGGAATTTACAGCTCCCTGCCGCTCTGCTCTAACATCAGGGAGAAAATTTTGATCAATTCGTTTTTATTTCCTTCAAGTTGTTTGGGGTTTTTTATTTGCTTTCATAAATATTTGGAAGGACAGTCCTTATCC
Organism: Myrmophylax atrothorax; assembly: GCA_026770055.1. Lineage (NCBI taxonomy): Eukaryota > Metazoa > Chordata > Aves > Passeriformes > Thamnophilidae > Myrmophylax > Myrmophylax atrothorax. Next base: position 102,320,154 of record JAOXXN010000001.1, on the reverse strand, counting down.
TTGTTTAAAAATCAGCATTCTCAGTGAAATGGAGCCAGTGACGAACACATTCTTTCTATGAAATGTACTGGCTCTAAAGGAGAAAAACCCCAGACTTTTATGTTGAGGTAATGTGAAACAGATGGGAAATTTGCTTCAGAAAGAACTGTTGAAGCTTTTAGTTCTGTACACCTGTTTTTTTAGGGCATAGGTTGAGGTTTGGGTATAGTTTCCCTTTGTTCTGCTTTTGTTACTTTTATTATTTGAAGTACAGTTTAAAAATACAACACAGTGAGTAAACCAGAGAATACTTCTTCCTTCATTGTAAAGTGCTGTCATGCATAATACATACAGAGCCAGTTTATTATAAGTTTTTATTATTCAGTAGTAATCCAGAGACCTGTGGGACAAAATTAAAGCGATATTTCAAAGATGATGCTTTTAAAATTTGATCTGAGACTCTTGCTTTGAAAAAAAGAGCTACTGTAAATACTGACACAACTTTTATTGATTTTGTTTTTCTTTTCTATTTTTTTCTTTCTCCCCCTAATTAAGTTTAATCATCAAGTACATAAGATGATTCTGAGCTGGTTTTACACATGTGAGTAGCAGTAGTTCTCTGAGGTCCCCGCAGCTTGTCCAGTGTTTAAGTCTCTGTGCTTGCAGTATTAGGGGGTTTGGTCTTGTTTTACATATATTTTTCCCATATTTGGTTTTATCAGATGGATGTAGTAAAACGTTTTGGATTGTTACTGTCTGTGGTATTTTGGAGAGCAGTTACTATTAGAAAAGCTATTAAACTGTGTTATGATTTCCCCCAAAGAAGGAAAAATACAGAAAATAAAACATTCAAAACCTTCATAGCTTGCAGCCAATTAACCTCTTTCTTCTGGCTCCTGGTGTAATTGAAATACTGATGTTCCTGTTTTTGGGACTCGGGAATGGATGAATGTATCTTCATTTCTGATCAAACTTTGGCACAGGATTTAGATCTTTCTTGAAACAGTGGTCAGTCAGTACTACTGTGTTAGAATGATGGTGCAGTGTGGAAGAGAGACAGTAAAACCTGGCAGTGATAACACAATCCTTTGAGGTTGTGATTTTTCCTTACCTGCACTGAAGGCTGTGGTTGATGGCATTAGTCCCTGTGGTTTATATAATACAGGTCCTTCATTGTTACAAATTCTCTGTTTTCAATTCTGCCTTGTATACACTCAAATAAGAATTGCCTTACTATACTATAATTACACTAGTTATGTTATTTAATGTATTATATTCTATGTGCACCTACTCCATTGTGAAGGAAAAGAGAGAGAATTTGCAAGAAATTATGTGAACCTGTGGGCATTTGGCTCCACCTTCAGAGATAAGAAGGAACAAATGACAAACCTTTCTTGCCTGCCTTCCCTCACAAGTGTAAAAGTTTTGCCCTGTGTCCCTAACGAACTGTAAAGGCAGCTGGTGTGGAGCTGATGCCTGGGCCTCAGTTTCCTGATCACCTTGTGTGCTCAGCAGCAAGAATTTGGACATCAGTGGGACAGCCTGTGGTTAATGTTGTGTCTGTGCTTTGCAGAAACCAGGTCTTAATGCAGTATTTCCGCATATGGCATTTTGGGGAAAGTGTCCAAGTAAGTGACAACCCAGAATTGTACTTTTTTTAAGAAGTTTATGGTATGTTGTGGTATTTATACATTAAATGGGTGTGAGAATTGCTAAGTCTGTGTAGAGAAGTAGAAGTATAATAATGCAATTCCCCATCTTTTGTTACTCCTTTAAAACGTGGTTCTCTTTTTTTGTTTCATGGGAGAGTTTTTGTTTTCCAAAGTTACATGTTGTAATTCTTTTTTTCTCTGTTCTCACGTGTATTAAGAAATAATTCTGAGTGTGTCAATTCTCATTTTCTTTGCAGGCTCTGCCCAGTTGTCACTTACTGGAACAGAAGTTGTTGAAAAAAATGACTGTAATGAAACTGTCGTTTTACCTTGTTATGTGAGTAATCTAAAGGAGAACAATGAAAATGCCATGTTTGTTACATGGAAAAAAGAAGGAAAGGCAATTTTTTCTTTTCGTGGAGGAAAAAATGAGGTTTATAGAGATGCGGCGTTTCCATCGGCAAACTTGGCGTCTCAGGCGGATTTAGTCCATGGAACGGCCTCTCTGGTGCTTAACACTGCAGAAGCAACTGTTGGAAATTACAGCTGTGAAGTAATAGAATCAAACAGAGCAGGAGAAATAAAAATGGAACTTAAACAGAGCTCAGGTGAGTTGCCTGCTACTGTTCTAGAACTTGTTGGGATGGAAAACAAGCAGAATCTTAAGGGAAAGAGAAAAATAATGAAGATGGCAATGCATTCCTTTGAACTGAAAATACAAAAATGTAGCACCCAGGCCTTCTATCTTGAAAGGTAATATGAGTTATTTTGGTTTAAGTTACAGGGTAGTGCTTTTGTGGGAAAGATCTGAATGCATTTTTTCCTTCTGTAATAATGTATGAGGATGATTTGTCTACTATAAGAAGATCTGTTTTCCCTCATCTTTTAGATTATGCAGTTGGTGATACATTGAGCACCCACATGTTACTGCATTACATACTGAAACATATTCCTAATGTCTTCGTAATACTGAAATGTGTACATCTATTACAGTGCCTGCAGAGATCTTTTCTTTGAAGAATTGCTTCTTGCAATCTTTTTCTGTGCTGAAAAGTCACAGGTAGAACTAACAGAAATTCTGTATAAGAGCTCTAAAACTTGATCTGAAGGTATGCAGTTTTCCAGTGAGGTTGAAAATGCTATTACTGGATGGTAACTTGTTACAGTTTTCTGGGATTGAATGTCATCTTCAGAAGATGATTTAAGTGATGATAATGAAATTCGGGTAAATGAATTTCTCATCTAGTGAGCTATTTTACCTTACCTTGTCAGAGCCAGCCCGTTTGCTCCAGCACCTCAGCTGGTGAATAATGGGTTCTGCTGTACACATGTGGTCTGTCCAGTGCTCTGCAGAAGTGACAATTCCCCTGGACACAGGTGTGCACTGCTTGCCTGTGCTGCACAGGAGGCTTTCTTTTTGCTTCTGGAGAACTCAGAAGCACTGAATTTGTTGCATCTGAGTAGGCATGTGGTGCCTTAGCCATGCACTCTAGAATTATCCTGGGATGGTTTTGCTCTTACTTTTTGCATTTCACATTAAAATCTTTATGAAGCTCAGACAGATGTTGCTTGTTTCCTGCTGCAGACATTTGTGTAATTCTCAGTTGGGTCTAATTATTCAGCTAGCCATATACACCCCAAAGCAAATGTGATCCTGAAATGGATTGAGAGGGGCAAGGTCAGTCAAAGTGAAGTTGCTACAAAATCATTTGTTTCTTAGAACACTGCAAAGACAGGGGAAGAGGTATACACAGTTCCCTTCATTCTCTTATAGTTTACCCAACCTTTTGTGACTGTTTTTGCTATTCAGTGTTAAGCTCTGGAAGAGGAAAAAAGGCTTGAGAGTGTAGCAGAATCAAGTCCCCTTTGTGAATTTTATTTTCTCTGTTTACAATTTTGAAATTGCTATAAAGACAACAAAGCTGGAAACTGATGTAACTTTTCTAATTTCATTTTCTAGTTGTCAGTTGCGATGAGGAAAATACAACACCAAAGGAAAAATATGGTTGGTGAATAATTCATAGTTTCAAAGTCACATTAGGTTTGAGAGTATGTGCTAGAACATGTAAAACATAATCTTATGTTTAAGGTAACACAGCTGCTTACTCTCTCTTTCAGTTCTTCTGCACAGCTTTTTGTTGCTTGCTCCTCCTTAGTGTTCTAGAGGGAAGTGTAGCAAGTGAGTTTTGAAAAGGTTTAGTGATAATGGAAGTCCTGTACCAGTCTGCTTCACTCTCTCATTTCTGAGCAATGAATTCATGCTGTCACTACTAGCATGTTCCAGTTGATGCTTTTACAAAGATAGTCTTACAAGAGCCAACTATTCTCCATCTCACTTTAGAGAATTCCTGGATTCACCTAGGAAGTGGGTAGCAGAGTGAGCAAGATTTCTGTGCAAGTGCCCTCGTCTTTGGGCACATTCTTTCCTGATCAGGAGAGTGGCTGTCAAGTTTTCCCTTTTCTTTCTCGCTCTTCATCTTCTTTTCTCCCTTCTTTTTTCTCTTCTTCTCTTCCTGCCCTCCTCTTTTCTTCCTTCTCTTCCTTTCCTGTTTTACTTTGCATTTCCCTCTTCATTCTTCTTTTCCCCCAGTCTGGAAGTCTCTTGCATTACTTTTGGATTGACTTCCTTATATTGACTCTCAAAATACTACTTTTCACCAGGAGTTTATTTTGTTGCTAAGAAGCACCAAAGTAGGGGAAATACCTTACCAGGAAAATGTGTTCAGCTGTTCTTCTTATTTGCATGTCTCATGTATCTGCAGTATTGCAAGCACTTCTGTACAGCAAGTTCTTTTGTGCTTCTAAGAGTGCACCGCCCACGGTTCTGTGTTGCCCGCTGAACTCTTAGCGGATACCAGGCTTTGTGGCTGCTTTTTTTACTGTTTTTAATACCTGGTAATGTCATCTGGAAGTGCCACAGAGGAAGTGAAGTTGGTTCTCAAGAGTCTCTGCTTGCATATACTTCATTTAATTAATTATTTTCAGTGGCATCAAACAGTATTGCTGGGATTTGGCTTATCAAGAGAATGGCAACTGTGCATTGAAGTTCAGTATTAGTTGCTTTTTTGAAAATGTCAATGAAGTGGAAAACCTTCTTTTAAACAATTCATTAAATTAACCTTGTTTTGGTGATTTAAGAAATTGGCAGATACTCCTCCCATTTCTTTGCCTTCGGTCTATTTTATGCTTGTCTTGTGTTTCTGTTGCATCCACAGCATCATCTGTGACTCTTGAGGGTGGGGAAAGGGGAATTCGGGAATTTCAAAACTGTTCTCAGGGTACTTTGAGGGCATTGAAATTATGAGGTATTGCTACTTAAATCCATGTTTCTGGAGCTACAGATACAGCTTTTGTATATGGAGAGAAAGTGCAATGAATATACATCTTAATAAAGATTAGAAATTTCTTTGGAAGCAAATGTGTGGGCAGAGGAATGGTGGCAAGTATAATGTATGAAATGGAGACTTGGGAGTCCTCTGAGTGAGTCTAAATGAAGATACGAGCAGAGATGCAAGAATTAACTGCATTTTCTAGTACAGTGGAGATATTTTCAGAATTTGATGCTGGAAGGTGGCTCACAGAGTCTTACAGCATGACTGACTGAACAGCCTAAGGCATCCAAAATGCAGGGCAAAAAAGACTAAGTGGATGATGACGTTGGGAAGACCTAAAATTAACCAAGCAGTGTTTTCCTCTCACTTAGGTTAACTGCTGTATTCCTCATCACACATCTGTGTTTCTTCAGGAGTTACAGCAGTTGAAAGTAGAATAGAGTAGCAGAGAAGTATCAAACTGGACTAATCCTATCTTCTCTGCTTTGCCTAAATGCACTATTTTTCTGACCTACAGTGCTGTTCGTAGTTTTCACAAGCTCCTCCCTAGCTTGTAGTGCCAGAAGTTAACACCAACATATCCTCTGCTTCAGTGGAGGTAAGACCTCCAGTTTGGAAAACGTTAGGGTAACAGGAAATACTGAAAAAGTAGGTTGTCACACACAAGATCAGGGAGAAAAGTACATAGTAGAGGTCATAGCTTTCTTAGCCTATTATAACTCACTACTAATTTACATATGATATTGGGCAATCTAGGGCATAGGCTAAAAGGAACAATAAATGTAAAGCTAATAACCTTAGTTCTGTTCTTACCATTTTTCTGTGTGTGTTGTCTAGGATCATGGTTCCTCCTAGTGGAAAGAGCTATCATCATATCATTGCTGTTCTTAGTTGTTGTTTTGTGTGCGGCTCAGCTCAGTGTTGTTGGTAAGTATTGACTTTATTTCTTTGCAGTTACTGATTTGTCCTGAAGTCACTTGCATGCATGAAGGCATCCTTGTAAAATGAAAGGTGGTGCTTACATCTAAAAGTTGTGTGGTGGAATCAATCCAGATCATACTCAGGGAGTGGTGTGTGTTTAGCCCTAAGCACTGGGATCTGGGCCACACTGCTCATTTGCTTGGAGGCCAGGGGTTGCTTCTGGGTGGGTCTCTGTTTAGAGCTGGTTTGCCAGGTGGGAATGTTTCTGCTGCCAGAACTGTATCATTTGCAAAATTATGTGCCTTTTTGCAGGTATGTAATTTTTGTGGGGTGTAATTGATAGTGGGTGCTGTTGTTGGGTAGAGCAAGGAAACTCTTGGTTCACCATGAAATTATTGAATAATTAGAAACAAAAATGTTTCATTTTATGGTCATAAAATTAGTGTTAGAGAAGGATGGTGCTCTCTTCTTAATGTAAAGTTTTTCATTACTCTTTAGCACTGGTTGAGTTGTAATTTAACACCAACATGAGTGGTTTTGTTACATGTTTTTAGAGGCAATACATTCACTCACCAGTGTCAGACATCCTTGAGTGTTCTTTATGCAACAGTGTCCAACTTCTGTGTAGTGTAGAGTGTGCTTTGTCCTGGTCTTTCAGATGGTTCCCTGTGGTGCAATTTACATCATTCTTTGAGGTTTTTCAGGCTTTTTCAATTTGTAGACTTCTAAAAAATTAAAAAAAAATAAACAACAGACATTTCTGCTAAGTGTTAAGTCCATAAGAAATAGAAATAAATTGCACTCAGAGTGATTTGTAATAATCAGATACATATTCAGCCATCTCTATATAATTGTCTTTACTACCTTTTCATGAACCTGTGGAAGTGGTATGTGACTCTTCAAAGGTTCATCCGTGGTCAGAGGTTGAAAACTAACACATATTTTTTTAAAAAATTATTTTATTTCCATACTGTTGGTTTAGTTTTTGTTTATAATGGTTTAGGAAATCTCTTATATGTTCAGGAATTCTCATTGCCTTGTGTTCATAGCAGAACTTAAACATTTTTAGGAAAGCAATAATTTCATGGAGAAGCACTGTCATTTCATAGGAGTAATTTGAGTGTGCTTGGATGGTTTTGCACCTGGGCAATTTTTATTGAAAGGTCTTTTACCTCCTTGGGGAAAAGGGTTGTGCTACCTCTAACTTAATTGCTGGCATTTTTTTGTTTCTTTTGGTGATTTTTTTTCCTTGAATTTGCACCCTTTTAGAAAACCTGTGAATCCATCTATGCTACTGCACACCTTTAAACAGTTTGTTAAATTGGGCATGATTTTTCTGTGTAACACTTGGGAATGTATCTTCCCTTGGTTTTGTGGGCTGTGGGGGTTGTGTTGCTTTGTCTGAGATGGGTTGTTTCGGGGGGTTTTGTTTACAGGATGGGCTGTTGGGATTTAAGTTCCTTTGGGGACAGAGGTGATAGGTCTGAGCTCACACAGAGTCATGAGGAAGGGAATGAAACCTGCAATTTCTAAATCGCTGTCTCACAGTCACCTGAGTAACAAATTCACTGTAGCACTTAAATGTCAGTAATACATCTACCTGAATTAACCAGTGCTGTGTCCCAAAGTTACTCTGATAACTTATCACCTGAGTTGTATGAAGGAGAAGTTAAGAATTTGACTAGAACAACATTGCCAGGTTCCATTTTTCTGAGTAAGCTTTGTTAGGCATATCAAGGAATGAAAGCAAATGAAATCTTGGGAATGTATATAGTTTTACGAGTTTCTTTGCTTAGGAACATTCCTGATTGTTTTCTTCTGTCTCTCTTTTTTTGTCTTTAAGCATTAAAATATGAAATTGAATCTCAGAGGAAAGTGTGGATTATAGTAGCAGTTGTCATCTTAGCAATCATAGCTGGTGTAGGCACTGCTCTTTTTGTCCAAGGTAAGTGATTAAAATTGCTTTCTTAATTTAAGGGCAAAAGAGCACAAAAGAATCTATTCCATGCTGTAGTATGGAAGGTAATACCACCCGTTAATTGCCATCTACTAATATCTAAATTAAAAAAAATTGCAGACTGCAACAGCATTGGTGTTTTCAGGCTGTGATGGGATCATAGGAAGATGCAGAGTCTGAATTTATTTCTATTTTCTATCCTACTGTTTTGGATGAGCATTAGGGACTAGAGAGTGACTTCTGATGCTTCACTGGGATGTTTTCTGAACCCTTGAAACTTAAAGATGCTAATGATTCATGTTTGTTGCTTTATTCCAATTAATGATTTCTGTTGTACTGATTCCCATATAAATTTTTGTAGATGGCTATACTGCACAGAATCAAGCTGGTCTTGGCCTAATTGTAGTCCCTTCTGTGATTTTGGTACCACTTCAATATTTCATGTTTGGGATTGGTGAGTATTTATTTATTCCCTAGAATATGTATGGAAAAAATCAAGCTCTCCCCCCTATAATCTACAAAATATTTTCATTCTTATAAATAAGGTGCTACAGTAGCATCCTGTGTCCCTGACTTTTCTAGTATCTCAAAACAAAATGTTTAGCTTGTTTGTTTGGCTGAGTTGCATCAGGGAAGGAATGTAAGTTTTATTTCCTTGAACAGTGAGATTTAGGTAGCTCATCTGAGTGATTTCTGCTCTTCCTTCCTGGGTCTAGGGACTGGGTTGAATAAAACTACAGTTTTGTTTCTCTTTTTTTTTCCCAGTTTTTGACTGTCTACCTCAAACAACACTGGCTCTGATAGGTTTGGAAATTCTGGGTTATATAATTGCTGTGGTTGGTTTTGGACTATGTGTCCCAGGTAAGCAATTTGTCTTCTTTGAAAGTGGGTTTTTTACTTTTGTTTACACATAATGTTTGTTTATTTCTAACACTAAAAAGCTGCAAAAATGGCTCCACTACATGGAGTGTTAGCAAGTGACTTCTGTGAATGTAGTTTAGGACTACTGTGTTGATGCTCTTTTGTCTGGTGAAGGAGGAATAGCCCAAAGGCAGTACTGCATCTATCAGTTTCATGACTGCATTCTAAGAGCAGTTGCTTTATAAAAACTAAAAAGGTAATTGTTTTAATTTTGCATATTAGTGCCTTAAGGTCAATGTTGAGTTTAGGTGACTTATTATTATTCTTACTGAGGCCTAGGGTGTTTAGAAACTAAACTAGTCATAATGCTTTTCTAACTAACTAAACACCACACACAGAGATACCCTTACTCCTGCTTCTGACCCAGTCTTTGCCCCCTCCCTGCCTTTCCCTGCACGCAGCAGAGAAAAGGGTGAATTTAGGACTAGGCGTCCTTGGCAGTACAGTGAGTAGTAGAATACATCCTCGTGTTCCTTGTAGGCACTTTGTGCTCCTGATTTATTGTTTCATAGAGACATTCTTCACTGTAGTCATTTATTTGATCGGGGATTTAAGACCTATTTTTCCTTGCAGTGGTTTTAAAGGTTTTTATGTTCTAGATGGACTGATAGACCTTTCAGTGGAGTTGATCTGAGTTTTTTGCTCGTTGTTTAGTATTTACAATAGTATTTGTAAGAGGCATCTTAAGTGTTGCAAGATTTAATGGGAAAATAAACTGAGGGGAGATTTCTGGTAAAGCCTTAATGCTGTAACACAGAATGGAGGATGTTTTTACTCTGCTCTCAAATGAAAAGGCTCCCGTTTCTCAGAGTGGCCTGTTCCCAGGTCATACCTGCTCTGTGTTACCTGCAGCTCAGTGACCCTTAACTGTCAGTAGAAATTGCTCATCCTGGGTTGAGCTCGTGGAGAGTTGTAATGGCTTTAAAGTCCCTGGAAATGAGGATCAGAGAGAATAAGGAGATTCAGCAGTGAAGTATGGTCAGGTTGCAATAACCTCTTCCTGTTCTGGTATCCCTGTGAACATGGAGCATTCCTGTTACCTGTGGCAGATTTGCCTCAGAACTACTCACGTATTCTGCACACTCTTCCCTTTTTTACCCTGTTTTATCAGTCACAGTATTGTATTCTGTAATCTAATGCAATTATAGTTCAAAACAATTGGCATTGAAGATATAAAGTTAAAACTTAAAATACATTTAATGAAAAAATGTTGTCAATTGCAGTGAATGACAGTAGAATACCTAAACTAGTAGGATAGTACAGCTAAGCAGGATAAATCAGTAAATACCTCTGTATCACTTAAGAATATGTACAAAAAAAGAAAAATGCAGAAGTAGTTCTGGGATAACTTTGAAAATTACATCTGTTTTTATCAAGCTTATTTATTTTAATAATCAGTTATATCTGAAAATAAAAGTTTGTGCTTTTACTTGCATCAGATAATAAAGTTGCTCTTCCTGTGTTTTTAACAGCCTGTCCTCCATTACATGGGTCTGTCCTGATTGCTGGCTTAGCTATTATGGCTATTGCAAGTTTGCTTAGTCTGGCTTACGTGTTTATTATGGGTAAGTAGCACCTAATATTCTGCTCTTTTTTTTAAGGTGGCATAGGTTATTTGAGCATAAGGTGTGATTTCACAATTACATAGTTTTAAAAGCATGGAAAAGTTGTCTGTATATGTTGGCTTTGTTTCACAGAGCCTCTGGGTAATCTTCAGTAAAAAAAATTACAGCTGGTCATCATAAACTGTTTTGAGATCAACACAGCCAGGTTTCTGTTTCAGTTGTAGGAGGGATGTTGCTGTTTGAGTTTTGCATGTACACAGTTGGGTAGCTGAAGCTTAGAATGAAGAGAGCAAAAGGATATCAAGGATTCCATAGAGTGAGTTGTGGGTTGGTGATGACAAGCTTATCAAAATATGGATGTAAAGAAGCAAACTCTTCCTACTGATTTGCATTGGTTATTGGTGGGTTAAAGTAAGCAGCTTGAATGCACACCTTTCATTTTTAGTGAATCCTGGTTTTACTTCAATTTAAAACCCAGGAGAAAAGAAATAACAAAGCTTTGCTTCAGAAACTGGTCTGTTCATCAGATCTCAGAAAGATGAGAGATGTAAAGATCTGCTCAATGAGCAGCAGACCTAACAGTGCTGTGGTATTGGAATGCTGGCACAACACAGCATCCCACAACTTTGGTGGGAGAGCAGAGTGACATTATTTGTGCCAAGCTTTGTGTGAAGTCTCTTCCAACAGCTTGTTAGCTTGGACACAGGACTGTGCAGTTGAGGGTACATTGCTTCCAGACCCTGCACTGAACCATGGAGTCTTCCAGGTTTAGTGTGTGCACACTGTGTGTGGACGTGGCCAGAAATAATAGACCCTGAGACAGGGAGGATTTTCAGTAAAGAAGAAATTAAGTCATCATGCCTAATACTTGATATCCAGGATAGATGAAGATAAGTCAAAAAGGTGACAGAGTTGAAGTAAAGCCTTTTAATAGCAACGATGATAATATTTTTAAATTGAATTTGAGTTTGGTCTACTTGTATATAGGAGTTCAATGCTTTGTGCTATTGGTCTGCATAAATGCTGACTGCAGAAGTCAAATGTGACTGCTGGGGTAGATTGTAGCACAGCAAAATAAGCACAGTGAATAGTGTGTAGTGTAATTCATTTTTAGAGCTGAGTGCATGAGCGACACAAATCACAGACTGTACGTGATAAGATTATTCAATAGTTCCTAAACAGAGGAGTGCTTAGAGGCTTCAAGAACTTGCAGATCATCAAACTAAGTAATTTTGGATAGGGGAAGCTTGTGTGTTGCTACTCTGCTACAAGTTTTATCAGGAGATAATACCTTTTCCCAGGTAACAAGTGACAAGATGAAAGGTAATGGCTTCAAGTTGCACCAGGGGAGGTTTAGATTGGATATTTGGAAAAATTTCTTCACTAAAAGAGTGGTCAAGCATTGGAACAGGCTGCCCAGGGGCATGGTGACCTCAACCCCGTCTGTTTTCTCTCTGGCGTCTTCCCCTCCCTCC
>JAOXXN010000001.1:102297813-102308252 GCA_026770055.1 Myrmophylax atrothorax | reverse complement strand
CAGGCTGCCCAGGGGCATGGTGAAATCACCATTAGTGGAAGTGTTCAAACACTGCCTAGTTGGGGCACCTGGGGACATGGTTTGGTGGTGAAGGGTACAGTGTTAGGTTAATGGTGGGGCTTGATGTTTTTGGACAAAAAACAAGCGTAACTAGGCTACAATTCTATGTTTTTGTTTGGTTGCTCGTGACATTTATTCATCTGCCTGGTCAATTTTTTGTATTATTTTAGGTCCCAGAATGAAAGATCATCCTCGTCCAGGGGTAAGCTTAAAATTAATAAATTTGGGGTGACTAGATGGCTCAGGGGATTGTAGTGAGATACTGAACCTTTCTTCACTAGTTCGAATTCAGACCAGGTTGGTAGCAAGCAAAAGTTCTGGCTGTGTAACAGATGTCTAATGTTGAGTGAGTTGGTCTTCATTGTCCCTATTGAGTGTGTCTGTAGTACTGTAATTGCCGCCCTTACCTGGCGGCTGCTCCGACTGTTGTGCCCAGGTGGAGTTTCCATTGTTGTCACTAAAAGGTGGTGGATGTCAAGGGCATTCTTTTGCAATGCACTCTTTCCTCTGTATTTATAAAGATCTTTTGCTCACCTTCTTGAAAAGCTTTTTCATTAAGGTGAGTGCAAAACATCCAGGTGACTTGTAAGAATGACTTAGGAGTATTTTTCCGTGGTCTTAGTAACCAAAACTCTGTGATACTCTCTTTAACTCCTGGCTATATGAATGGTATAGCCTTGACCTTTTTGCCAATTTTCCTGTAATGCCCCTTTAATTTGAGGAGACCTTCTAAAAACAGAGTGTTTGTCTTTAGGTGACACAGAACAAATCAAATCCCATGTTTTTTTAAAGAAGGTTTTTCAGGTAGGTGTTTTGAGTTCTAGAGTAATCATTTCCAAAACAGTGATTTTCATAGACTTAGGCAGTGCTCTCTTGATCCATGCATGTGAACTGCCTGATTTCTGGCATTTTTCAGAAGCAAATAAAGAGGCACAACTGTAAAATACCAGTAAAACATGGCCAGAAGTGGGTCATCCCATCTCTTGGATGGCAGCCATTGTTTGAGACACATTTCCAGGTCTCTCTACAGCCTGAGACCCAGCTGTTGGAGAAATAGTTTCCAACAGTGGGACAGGAGAGCTGACTGCAGTTAGGACAAGAGTTTTGGGTTTTTTTTTTTCCCCTTTGCTTTTTCTCGTGCATTTTAATTTTAAGGAATAGTATTTCAGAGGATTGGTCTCATTTATGGAAGGAATACAAATGCATAGAGTTTAAAAAAAAAAAGAAAAATGGGTTCAGAAAGGTATATATAAGGTAAAAATGAGCAAAGAAATGAATTAGACGTATGCTTCATTCAACAGGTAGTCTTGCCTGTATCCATCATCCTCATGTTTACTGTAGAACAGAAGTAAACAGGGCAAGAGGAGACTTGCCTTGACTTACTTTTAGTTGTAAATAAACTTTGAAATAGAGACCAGCATGCAAAATAGCATCCTTTGATGAGGACTCTGTTCTCTCTGTGAGCTGTTCTCCTCACAAGGTGGTTTTACATTGCAGGGAGGATTTGAGAAATAAACAAATAGCTACAGTTATGTAGTAGTGAACATCATGTTACTCTCTGAATTGGAAACAGGAATGAAAGCAAAAGAAATGTTAAAAATTTAGAGGTCTCTTGGAAACCTCAGCCACTAAAAATACATTGTTAGCTGCTGTTAGTGGAGGATTAGATACAGAGGAATTCAGGTGGCATAATTCGTGTCCATGAACGTCCAGGCCCTATGGAAAGGCTTAGTGGAAACTGAAGTGGTTAATATGTTGCTTGTTTCCACCAAGTGGTGTTAGGCTTATGTTGCAGTGCTTTGTGGCAATAGATGGGTGTGGATGAATTCTGAAATTATACTTTGATTCTGTGTAATCTAAAGACTATGGAAAATTTAACATTGGTGAAGGGCCTTCATTTTGTCACTGGGGCAAACTTAGAAAAGTATTCTTGAGTCAGAGGTGGGAAAAGCTGTGTGTTTTGAAATCTGCCATCTTAACCAAGTACTGATTTTTAGCATTTCTGTAGATTGCGTGTGTTGCTTCTGGTAATTGTCTTCCGGACTAAATGCACAACTGTCGTGATTTCTTTTTGAGGAGATTCCACTTGATTGCTTGGCTACTAATATTTTTTTTCTTTTTAGTCCTGCTGCTTTGTTACTAACCATTGGTCAAATGGCACAAATAATCAGTTAGGTGTTAGAGCTTACAAGCAGTATCTGCATGTCTTCTGCTGCCACCTAGGGGTATTTCATCTGAGCAAACATTCACAGTGGGGGAAAGTAATCTGGAGAATGCAGCTGTTGATTGATTTAAATTTTTTTCAGAACCCCAGACATTAATTTGATTAACGTTAAGCTTTCTTCATTTTTGTAGAATCACTACTTACTGTATATGTCAATTAGAGTAATTTAACTGTGGCGAGCCAAAAATAAACATGAAGGCTTTTTATACATATATATATTTTTAAATGTTTTGCAGAAAGCTGTAGAAGAACCACTAAATGGTAGGTGATATTCAAGGCTTATCTTCTAATTAAGGGATTAGTTATGGAAAAAGGTCAAACAATAACTGTAGTTCCCAATACAACAGCATTGAAATGGCAGATCAATATGCCAACTTATGTGGCTCTGTGAGTCAGTAAGAGTTTGATCTGTCAAGGAAATAATGCCTACATCTCCAGACTCCCTGTTTATGCCACTTCCCTTGCTAGCCAGTGGCATTGTTTGACTGTTGTAGGACAAATATAGTATTTCAGGATATTCTGTCCACCCTTTCTGCTTTGCAAAATATTCAGCTTTTCAGAAAAAAGGGATGGGTCTTGAAGTTAATTCTTCATAAACATTTATTTAGGTGAAATACTTCCAGTTACAGTAAAATCTATTCTTGCCACTGTATTCTTTCCATGTTTCTTTGGGTTGGGGAAACTTATCTTGGTGTTGGGAAACTCTGATAGCACTTAAGGTGAGGGAAATTTACAGTGAGAAAGGGTTGACTATGAAGTTCTATTTTTCTTTTTCCTTTTTTTTTTTACTATTCACTAATTGGCATGCTGAATAGTAGAAAGTTCTAACCTGAATTTTAGAATTAATCTCAGTATTAATTATGAAGCATTTCTTTCTGTTTCACTCATTACTAATCCATTTGCTTGGCTTTTAAAGATGCAAAAGGAGTGATGTTAGAATGATGGTAAGTCCAAATATATATACAGATATTTATTTAAATTAACCTGTGTTTGAGGGTGTTTACAGTTACCCAGTGTTAATAAGATGAAATTTGGAGGACAGGTTTCAGGGCTGGTGCTGTTCTTAATTCAAATTATATTTAATTGAAAAGAAAGAGAATTTGTATTCTATATCATATGTAAGGGAGAAATGTATAATTCCTAAACAGTGAAGAGGATGAGTCAATGAGAGAACAATTCAATAGTATATTTCTGATCAAATGTGGAAAATCAAACAGCTTTATCCTTCCTTTATGCTAATATAGTATTCAAGATGCATGGACTGTTTCCTTGGTGGTGGGTTGTTTTATATGAGTTTTTGGGGGGTTATTGCTGTTCTTGTTATTATTACTGAGCTTTCACTATGCATTTAATTGGTGATCTCCCATGAAAATTCACAAGGGAATGGTTTAAAAATAACTTTCTCTCCCTCCCCCCCTCTTTAGGTGTTACTTGACTTCTCTGGGTTTTGTTAGATTGTTTTCCAGTCAGATTTCATGCAATTTATTATTTCTAAAATCGCTTTCATTGAAGAAGTTAAATTTTAGGTCACATGCTAATGTTTGAAAATCAAAACAGTTTTATTGATTGCTTTCTATTCAGAAGCTGTACTTCCTTTTCATGGGAATAGGATAAAAGAACACTTGTTGATGCTATTGGTGCTTGTGTTTCTTCCTGAGCAAGCTTGTCATGAGGTATCACTAGACCCTTAGCCTAATACTCCTGCATTAAATGACAACCTTTTGCTATTCAGGATGAAGAGTAAGGCCATTCAAATCTGTTAGTTCACCTGAAATATTTTGAAACCATGCCACTTCTAGGAGGCATGAATTGACAATGTTACAATAAACAGGGTCAGGTTAGCCCTTAATTGGGAAAAGTGTGTGAGTTGGTTTTAAAACCAGGCTTCCTTACAAATACCTTGTACTGTACTGTTTACTTATGTTACTTACGACTGCTACGTGGTTCATCCAAATATTCCATATAATCATTTTCTAAACCAATAGCAATACAAGCACTTCTCAGTACCAAGGACAACTGCATTGGTGTCTCCTCAATGCTTTGATAAATGTGTACCAGTTAGCAGAATCTGAATGAGAAGGAATGGAAGGTATATCCTGCTCCAGAAGTGGCTACTGCTTGTTCTTCCCAGTCATTGGAGATCAGGAAACAAATAGTTATTTGCCAGTCTATTGCATTCAAGAGACTAGAAGGCAGATAAGGATGGGATCACTACAGTTACTACATACTGCTGTAAAACAAGGTAGAGTTTTGCTTGGAGATCCAATTTTAAATAAGTTTCCTCTTGGGTCTCCTTTAGGCTTATGAAAACCTACCTCTTCTAGTGCTGAGGTAGAGCTTCCAAAAGCCCAGAAATTGCCAATTATCCATTTTGGTTTTACTTTCAGCGTAAGGCTAGCAATCTGTCTGCTTTTTCTGGCTTGAAAGATGGCTCCTAAAAATTAACAGGAGGTTTTAAGATGGAAGGCAAGTGCTGACTCTCAGGCTGGAGGCAGTAACCTTTTGAGCTCTACCTGCTTTCTGCCTTAACCTTCCCTTGAAAGTTCACACACACACTGAAGGGGGGATGAATCAGAGCTGAGCTTACAAAATAGCATGTGAAAGTAAACTGGCAGTAGGAGTAAAGACAGGGTGGGTGAGACAGCTAAGACTTTGGCTTATTCCAGTTCATGACAGAGCTCCAAGACAGTGTCCACTTTTCTGTTATGAAGAGGCTGAAACATCACTTGCTGTTACTAACAACCTTTTCCATTACTTGACTGCTAAATGTGCTTTCAAAGTTTGAAATTAAATAAAAAGTAATTTTTTAAGGTGTAAGTTGGGTTGCTTTTCTTCCCAAACAATCTTTTTTTTGTCTTTCCTTTTAAATCCTCAGAACTGCACAGCTATGTGATGCGTGAACAAAATGTACACCGTTGTTGATACACCGTGGCCTTGAAGATGCACTACTCAACAAGAAGAGATTCAGGAAACTGGTTGTTTTGCATGTGTGGCAAAAGTGCTTTTGATATAAATGATGTAATTTTATAGTCACAGCAGCTGTAGCAAGGAACACGTGTGTTTGCCCACATGTGATCTTTATTTTCTTTTGTTCTGGTATATATGGGATGGATGAGGGTGAGAATATAGAAAGCACTGTTTGCCCACTACGTGGTCTCCCTGCAGTAATCCTTAGTGGTATTATTTTCAAAAACTATCATTAGTCACTGCTTTGATAGTGGGCCTGCTCAGCCCAGAGGTTGCAATACTGTTTAGGCTGTTGTTTTCTTTATTTGTGTGCATGGGCAAAGTATGGTCTATGTGTGTGATACAAGCAGGAAGTAGGGATTGTACAAATCTTTTTTGACATTCAGCAAAACTTTTACAAAAAAAAGTAAAAGGTTTTACACAAAGTTGCATGAGTGCAACGTTTATTCCCCGCTCTCCTGAAGTTATTAACAGTTCTAATTCCACAAAACATTAGTATTCCTCTCTCTGGACAGTAGCCACATGTGCTGTGGTGGCTGATACTTTTGTCCAGTGAGAGAGCTCTCCGTGCCTCCTCTGTATTCCTTGATGAGACACTGCTAAGCTGTTGGAACCTGATTCAGCACTGGAATTACGGAGCACAGCAGTTAGTAATCTTCATGCTGAATGTGGTTCTTGTGTGTGTGTTCATGTTGTGCAGTGTGTGGTACTGGAAGCAATGTCAGGCTTTCTTAACTCAGTGAAGCTGTAAAAGTCATGGATGCTTCATAAAAATAGGGGTTGTCCTATTTAGTGTATTTTTGACAGAGTTTTAAAATCTTGTGTTCTTGAATGGAAAAAGGAGCTATATAATTTCTCACCCAAGTTTATTTTGCTTCCATTATATCACAAATACATAAAAAATTGGGAGTAAGTAGGAGGAGCTGATGAGATACAAGGAAGCTCAGTTTCTGTATATATATGTGGTACAGTTAAAAATCAGTTTCCTAGGACTTGCACATTCCATGAGATTTTACCACGTTTTTACAGCTGTTTTGAGAGTTGTTCCAATATCATTGGCTTCTCTTGGACTTTGTGTATACTTTGTAGAAATCTTGACACTGTCTCCTGTTTATACTAAGGTGTTGTATTTCAAAGGTCCACGTGGTTTTCTCCTTCTAACAATTTAAAACTTGATTTGGAAAGCTCTTTCCAAGCATTAATATAATAAAATCCATGTTTTCAAAGATTCTGAGTAATTTGGCACTTCTCAGAGTTGAATGGTACAAACTAAGGTTCCATATCCATGTTGTGGGTGCATATTGCAGAGGTTTGGAACTCTGCATGCTGAGCTCTAGGTCTTGATGCAGACCCTTGGCATCAAGAATTCAACAAAACAAAATTGAGGTACCTGATTTTACAACAGGTACTGTTGTAAACAGCCCCCTTTCTAAGGTTGCAGGATTGAACCATTTAAAGCAGCCTGTGGTCAAGTCCTCACTAGGATCAGTGGAACTGGCCACAGGGAAGTGGGTCATTCATGTGATAAAACATGGAAGAAGCATGTATGGCTTACACTCACTGTCATACTGTGCCAGTGGGAGTGTTCATGTAAGATTTGAGCTCTCACGTGTCATTCTTTTGGTACAGGTTTTTCAATAATCTCAGCCATCTCTAGCTAAAGATGGGAGATGATTCTCTGGTAACAATTTAGTGTAAGAATTTATCTGATGAAGTTCTGTGCAGTTCTCCCTGTTTATAATTAGTGATTCCTTCTGACAAGTTGAAAGTCTAGCAGCTGAGGAATAAAAAAACCAAATCAACTGGAATTCTCTTGAGGTTATTCTGCCTTACAAAAAGTGTTACTTATAATAGCTTTATGTTAACTTCTCTAAAGCAAAGTGCAGCAGGACTTGTTTGTGTCACCATGGGATCGGGCCAAGCTCAAACCATGAGGAGCTCGGTGTCCATGTATGGCTGCAGAATCAGTTGGCCCAGAAGTGGGAGAAACCCACCATTCTGTTGTGTTAAGGGTTGGATATCGGATATCTTGTAGGTAGAAACTTAAAAACAAGAGTTTAAAAAGTTATTGATAAACCCAGCCCTTTTCCACCAGTAATTTAAAACCAAAGTTGTTCATAACTGTATTCTTTCATTTTGTGTGTTTACATGTGTGTATATATAAATACATAGACATTTGAAATATCTATAGATCTATAGTCTTTACCCAAGAAAATGTTTTTATTTATGAAACATGAAATGATTTTGTAAATATTGTGCTAATATACTTAAAAAATAAAGTCATTTTAAGTTGTTTTTGCGGGAGATTTTCTTGCTACTTGCACATTGCACTTCTGTAGCTGCTTCTGTAAATTCATAGTCTTAGCTGCTCTTTTCCCTGCCTTTATTTGTGACTTAGTGGATATACAGGAATGTTCTCAGTGTTACAGAGGCTGCTGCAGATGGTTTTGGTTGGGTTTTTCCTTATAAAGGTCATCTGGTTGGTGAAGCAGGCATGTAAATTGCCCCATGATAACTTCAGTTGGGCTGACCGACATCAACCATCACATGTTGTCACCGAAATGTGCTGTGGGAGGAAATGCGAGCGGAGGGCTAACAAGCTCCTGGTGGAACCGGAAAAGCACAGCAGAGCAGTGCATATTTCTGGGCAGTCTTCACAGTGCTGGAGTGGTGTTTCTGTGAGAAAACGATTTCTTGTGTTACTGCTGAAGCACTGCTGCATAAATTCTGGATTTTCTGACGTTACGTTTGATGTTTGACAGTGGAGAAAGGAGAGAAGGCTTCAGGTCCTGACTGATGGCATTTCCACTCACATCCTCTTCGATGGAGCTGAGCTGATGGGAACAGTTGAAATTATTAGCAATTCCCTGCTTGTTCAAGGTGATTTAAACCGTGCCTGTTGAACTTGTGTCACTTCCACAGACACACTTTCCTCTCTAAAGGAGCCATGAACCACAGTTTGAGTGATGAAAGTTTTACAGTTCTGCTGGGTGGGGACCTAACTACAGGGGGAAATGAACTGTAAGCTCAGAGTGACCCTGATTCTAAAGCTCAGGAAAACTGCCTGCCTGAATTTTGAGGTGAGAAAAATGGTGCTAAACTAAGTGTACATGGCTGGAGAATATCTCAGTGCAGTATCATCGGGGATACCTCATAGCTGTAGTCCAGATTGCTCCAGACAGGAGAAGCAGTCCCAACCTCAACTGTCCAGTCCAGAAGCTTTCTGAAAGAGCTTCAGTGTTTTATCAGAGCTCTGTAACTGAATATTTACCACCAGGCTACCTCCCTAGTAGTAGAAGTGGGCATGCTGTAGTTCATTCCATTTCACAGAAGAATTTTTTCTTTCCTATAGTAAATAATTATTTTGTGCTTGGTGCTCTGTGCCTGTGTCATAGATACAGTCAGTACTATCTTGGACTACAATATATCTTGCTTTCTGTGTCCTTGAGGATTCTTGGAAAGCTTTCATGATGAAAAAGGTGCAGGAGCCAGACTGTCTCTTGTTTCCTTGTTGGGTGGCTGCTGTTCCTGCTGCAGAAACTGGGCAGTGGTACATCATGGTCTGGTATGGGCTCCCCAAACCCTGCACAGGGCACCTGCAGTGCCTGCACCCGTCTCAGCCCCCCTTCCCTGCCATGGCTGGGCTGTGGTATAAGGGCAAGCAGTCGTCATAAAGGACAAGAAAAGGGCAGAACCAGATTACTTGTCAGTGAAATCATGAATTGGCAAGAAACTTTAATACACAAATGTAAATAGCAGAGAGACAAAGATCTTCTGCTTGAAGGCTGGAAAGCTGCAGTGCTGAAGCAAGTTTTGGTTTCCTTCTGTTCTTTTGCCTGCTTTGTTTTTAAAGACTGCAGAAAGGAAGGCTTTTAAAATTACTGGGCTGTAGAGTGGGTGCAGTGAAGGGAAGAGAGTCTGCCATGAATACACATGGAGTATTTTGAAGAGCATAGGAACTGCAGATTAGCTGGAAGAGTGAGACCAATTTCTCCTAACTTGTCTCTAGCAATGGTACTTTTGGACCCTGAAAAGGGTTGTCAAGCATTGGAATGGTCTGCCCTGGGAAGTGGTGGAGTCACCATCTGCGGAGGTGTCCAGGAAACAACTGGATGTGGCACTTAGTGCTGTGGTTTCACTGGCATGGTGTTCAAAGGTTGGACTCGATCCTGGAGGTCTCTCCCAACCTTAATGATTCCACGATTCTACACAGTGCAAGTGTCTGCATGTGACCCACCAGCTGAGCATGCAGAGGACCCTGGGACTGATCAGTTGTCACATGAAGTCAGCATGATACTTCCACACCTCTGTGGTGTCCCCTGGGTATAGTAACTGCCTGGTGCAGAGTAAGGTCTGGCTCGCCTTCAGCTTGAATTAAAGTACTGGATTTTACTGTCATTCACAATTTACATACCTGACGTAATGAAAGATTTTGAAACTGTTCTAACTAGTTAGTCTCCCCTCCATCCCCCTCCCTTGCCTTTCTTTTAAGATTGGGCAGTAGTTGGGTGCAGATTGGAGTGATTATCAGACTTGTGGAAAAATCAAGGATGACATTTTTCAAAATTTCTCCTGTAGGATTGGCTTGATGTTGTATTTGGTTGCATTCATTTAACTTTCCTTTTTGGCTTCAAGAAGTGCTGCAGAAATTGCTTTCAGAGCAAGAATATTTGGTTCCATTTTGGGCATTTGGGTTTTTTTGGTGTTTGTTTTTTTGCTGTGTAAGAAAGCAGTATTCTTTAATAAATTAGATACATGGGAAAGAAGAAACAACAAACCAGCAGAAATTCACTCTGCAATTGACCAGAAGGTTCATCCAGGGACAAACAATGGAAAGTTCAAAGACAACAGTAAGGAGAAAAGGGACCTTTAAGGTCTATTTGTTACAATTAATTTAAGTTTGAGCATAGCCAGTTAAAATAGTCTCACTGAAGCAAAAGGTGACTTGGGATTCTCTGACATTTCTTACTAGTTCAGCTGCGTTAAAAACTGAAAATTCACCATGTTAAAAATGCAGTGGCAGTGAAGGCGCTGTATGGTGTGCGAAGCTCTGCAGGTGAGTTGACCTCAGTACAACTAGGAAGATTTGATTGTACAGTATCGTACAAACAGAGATGCTGTGATCCCCATCCATAAGATGATCAGGAAGTTGGAGAGTCAAGGGGTGGTCAGTAGAACACACTCACCC
>JAOXXN010000001.1:102243043-102285978 GCA_026770055.1 Myrmophylax atrothorax | reverse complement strand
CTGGAGCACCCTTCCAGGGTGGGCCTGAGGTGTCTCCCTCAACCCATCCAGGCTTATCAGGGGCCATCACCCCACACACCCATAACAAGAAGGTCTGCACAGACATTTGTCAGACTTTCAATCAGCTTGAAAGTTCTCCTCAGTCCTCTGGGATGCAACTGGTGAAACAAATTACAGGAAGGCACTGGTCTGTGGCTGAAGATTGGGATTGACTGAACCACAGCTGCTGGAGGAGCCTGGAGCACACCCAAGCCTTCCCTCCACAAACCTGGGAGCATTTGCTGCCTGGAGCTCACACAAGGCCCAGCATGAAGGCACGATTCATTTTATTTCTACAAATGGACCCTGTGATTACCAGCTGGACTAATCCAGAGAGAAAGGCACTAGCCTCACTAAGTACCTGCAGCAGCCCTGCTTTCTGTATATCTCATTTGTGCTGGTAAAAAAGCCTCTGAGGATCCAATTTGCACTGTGAAGAAAAAAAAAAACACCACACTGTCAGTCATAAATATGCCACAATAAACAATTTTAAAAATTATACAATTATACAATACAGACACATGCATAAAAATATGTTTCATAATTAAGATTTTTCTCCAGTGCCCATTAGTTGCTGAATATAGATGTTGTGGGCTGCTGCACCCACTCCCGAGCTGCCAGCTTTGCTGCTTCTTATTTTACCAACTTTCTCCAGGCAGCATGTGCAAGTAAGGCCAAGTCCTGGCACAGGCATCTGAGGACACAAGAACAGTGTTTGAAGGGGGTCATGGTGCAAGGCCCCACTACTTAGAAATGGGGATGGCCTTTTCCCCCCATGATGCATCAAGCACAGCTAGAAGCCAGGCATTTCCTGGATGCAAGTCTCCAGTTCATCTTCTCTGTTGATGCTAAAATAAATAAACCTCTGAATACTTTTGTTAATGCAAAGAAAAAAGCACATTTTTTTCCCCCCAGCAGAAGGGGTGCAGATAGTAGGGGACCATCCTGGAGCTGTGTGACTAAGGTTTTTCACCTTTCCCTCCATGTGTACTTACATGGAATGCACACATACAGTCCTGCAGAAACCAGCAAAATATGTGAAAGTCAAAACAGAAACAAGAAAGTTCCATTTGATTTACAACTGAGAGTTTTTTACTGCTTTTTGGGAAGCTTTGCTACACAGACAGTGCCATTGTTTAAACATTTGCTTCAAGGTGGAATGGGGGAAAATAAATACCAGAAAATGATGCTGACTGATGAAGGCTAAGGTTTTTAGCAGCTCCATCTCCCCAGATGCCAAAGCTGTTGGTTTCAGAGGAGATTTAGCAGGAGGTGGCTTTGCTCTCTCACACCCTGTCCTCTGAGCCACCCCACAGAAGTGGGGCCACGCACCCCCTTCCTGACCCATGGGGAAGGACTGGCTTTGTGAGGTGAGTGATCTGATTGCAGCCCTTCGTGCTGTGCTAAGCCTGTTGGGAGGAGGGCAAAGCATAGGGTGATGCTGTATGTTCCCTTGGGAGGTGACAGGTGACCTCTGAGCAGCCACAGCTGAGGAAGAGGAAGGGAATGCTGTAGAGAGGATATGCTCCTCCTGCAAACACAGCCAGGGGTGCATTCCCACCAGGCACTTCTGGGAGTGAAATTTTTGAATTGCAGAAAAAAGTTTCCCAGATATCAGGAGGGAGGAATTGCCATGCAGGACGTGGGTTCCCATTCAAGCCAAAACAAAACAAAGAATACAGCCCCAAACAGGCAGACCAGGTATGTCTGGGCCACTTGACACTGCAGGAACGTGGTGCCCCGAGGAGTGTTTCTGCACACTTACCTGGGTGTGCAGCTGCTGAGGTGGGGGATGCACTGCCTTATGTGCAGGACAGCACCAAGTGCCCCTGCTGAGACTGCCATGAGCACTGAGCTCTGCCAAAATCTGTGCCTTGGAGTGAAAACCCAGATCCACAAAGCTGCCACAAGCCAGAAGCTGACAGTGACAGCGAAGGTACCTGCCACTGCCCTTGCTGTCTGTGATGGAGAGGTAAAAAGTGTGACTATCTGAGTTTATTAGATATGCAGTGACACATCTGTGTCCACACGGTCTCCTCATGTCCTTGGGCATGACTAGGAAGCAAGGCTGTGACTGTTCCTGGCTGCAGCTCCTTCCTCTGGAGTAGGAAATGGTGGGTTGTTGTCTTGGGCACTGTCCTGGGCCCTGACTGCTCATGCAGCTGCCACGGGAGAGGTGCCAGCCATGGCTGGAGATTCACCCTCCTGCCAGGCAGCAGCCCCAGCTCCCTCCACTGACACAGACTCCTCTGCAATGGACAATTAAGAGTCACACCACTTGGCTTCAAAACATACAATATACTTTATTGCCTGCTAGATAATCAAAGTGAAGAGTAAACACCATAGCTGGAAAAAGCAGAAAAGGACCAGGAGAAGGAAAAGAATATCCAGTCACCAAACAAGTTATCAGGCAATAAACCATACACAATATAAATAATCTGTTTTCCAAACAACTAAATCTTTATTTTGCTAATGGCCATTATATGGTTAATTATCAGTAGTAAAATCTCTGGATTTCCTTTTCTACACAGCATTAGTAGTAAGAAATATATAAGGGACTCTGCAGAAAGCAATACAAAGGAGTTATATACACAGGCACCTTCTGTGGAGCAAGAACAGAACCTCATCTAATAAGGAAGGGCTATCTACAAACCAGAAGACCATGGTAATACAATATTAGCTCAGACTTAGTTTAGCTGCAGCCTTTCCACAAGGTAGGCTAGCCAACTTATGTATACATATATATTTTAATATAGATATATATATATAGATTTATTATTTTAAAAATAATGT
This sequence comes from Myrmophylax atrothorax, assembly GCA_026770055.1. NCBI lineage: Eukaryota > Metazoa > Chordata > Aves > Passeriformes > Thamnophilidae > Myrmophylax > Myrmophylax atrothorax. Next base: position 102,283,146 of record JAOXXN010000001.1, on the reverse strand, counting down.
GAATTACCTGTAGTTCCTAGACTAATTTTAAAGAGGCAGTGTACCTTTCTGAAGCTTCATTTCAGGAAGTATATTAAAAATGGTATATAAAAGACTAGCAGACCGAAGCTCATGTATCGAATCCCGATATCTTCCCTCCAGCTTTTCTTTTCTAATGCTATAGCTGCCACCTGCATTGACAGCAATGCCTTTAGTGATCTGGATTGCTATTTATGTTGCTGTAATTGCTACCACTAAGTTTACTGGATTATAGTGTTAGTAATTGTCGATTATAAATAGCAATAATGCTGCAGTACACTGTCAAAGCCTGGCCGCGTTATGAAGCTCTAGTCTGTATGTGCATGCAGAGTTTTGTTGTTTAATCTAAAAGAACATTTTTCAGTCAAAGTGCTTCCCCTGCCAGCTCCCCCCACCCCCCCATTTGTTGAACCACATCGCAAAGGGCTCCTCTCTCTAAGGAAGATGTGATGCCTTCCACTCCACACCAAACTCTGAGGAGCCTTTCATACAGCATTCACCCACGCATCCACCCACCCATCCATGCATCCATCCATGCATCCATCCATGCATGCATCCATCCATCCATCCATCCATCCATCCATCCATCCATCCATCCATCCATCCATCTTTATTTTCTGGGCATAACCCTTTCCTCTCACACAGCCAGTGTCCTGAGGGCTACTAAGTACGACTTATTAACATTAAAAATATTTGAGGAAACGCTTTTAATGCCTTTTTGGGGTCAAATCTCCAGCTGGGCTCCCCATAGCAGGCAGGCAAGCAGCAGAACAGTGCCTGTTGCTGCTGCCCAAAAACCAAGTCCAAGCACCAAGCAAGAAAAAAGGGAGAGACATTTTCTGGGGACACCATGAAGACCTGGTGAGACCAAGGGTGCTTTTTGTGCCACCCTCTTCTAGTCTGCTCCCTGTTTATGTCTTGGGGTGTAACTGCAAAGGCAAAGCAGGAGCATGCACATGCAGAGAGGTAGCACCCCTTCCACTGGATTTTCTACAAAAAAAGAGGGGTAGAGAGATGAGGTCCCACTTGTAAGTGATGTCATTTTGCTCTCAGCCCAACCCTCCACAGACTTTGCTGCTACATCACCTCTGTTTATGACACACAATCCTTGCCAAAGGATTTCTAGGAGCCTCTTCCCAAATCAGTTGCTCTAGTTCAGGTGAAGAGTGGTGAAGAGGTGGGTTTGTATGAAGTAAGTGGCTCAGACCCAAGAATGACCTCAAACACAGCAGAACAGGCACAGAACATCTCCCCCTCCGGCAGAAAACCCGGTGGAATGTTACAGCTGAGGGGGTGGGAGAGATGTTTCTGGCTTTGGCTCTGTTTTCACACATGGCCAGGTATCCCCTACAGCCTGCAACATTTCCTGGTGACCTGCCGAACCAAGATCTGCCCGATTGTGACCAGCAAAAGGGACCACTCTGCTCCACTGGACCCCCCAGCCAGGCACATGCCACTGGCAGAAACAACCTCCAAGCACCAGCAACAGTTGTTGGTACAAGCATCAACATCTGGCCAAAACTGCACAGCACATCCTCAACAGAAGTTGGTTTTTGAGTATAGCACAGAACACGTATCAAGAAAAGTGTGGCAACAAATCAATTGTTTCCCATAATAATTCTGATCTTTAGATAGGGGAGCTTAAAAATGGATATTTGAAAGACACTCTGGTGGAACAGGATCCATTTGCACTATTAGGGAAGGAAGAATGGGCTCTACTTAAAAGCACACCTGGGCACTCAGCCAGGCAAAACACACCCTTGTTGAATTAATCTTTGATTATAAAACAGTAAGGATAGAAATTTCCTGATTGGTATTTCATAGTGAGCTCAGAAGCAATCTTAGCTATCCACGCAGTAGGTATCCTTCTCTGTTTCATCCAGGTACCCACTGGGAGCAGGCAGGTAAGTACTGCAGGAAGAGGCACCCACACAAAAGCTAAAGATGAGCTGTGTGGTGATGTGAATTCTTTTCCTTGTATCAGGAAAGCCACTGTGTATGGATGCTGTTTAAAATTCAGTCACTTCAGTCCCTGCTTCACCACAGAGTATCATTTCACCTTATTTATGCACCTGGACTATGCTTTACCATTGGTGTTACACAGATTGTGCAAGCACAACAGAGGAGAAATGCCCTTTTTTTTTGGATTTTGCTAATAATTTTTTTCCTGCAAGTGTAGCAGGATCAGTGTTATTTTTCAATTCTGTTGGTAAGTCCTGTCCAGCCCTACAGGCCTAAAGCACATGCTGATACTCAGTAGCAGGGAAAATGTGAGAAGCACCCTGCTTTACTGGGTAGAAGGAAAAAAAAAGGACAAATTTTAAGTGAGAAGCACTTACACTGGATATAAAATCAACTGAAAATTCATACTGGCTGCCCTCGTTTTTTAACTACTGAGGAACAGGGTGTAATTTGGAAGTCACACACTGGTTACCTGCTGCAAAGTTCAGCTTATTTTGTCACTTTTGTCTCCATTGCAACCTGTTTTTTTTGTTTATCCTAGGGTTCCTAGGGGTTAGCAGAAGCAAGAATATCAGCGGGAGCATGAGGGATTAAGAGGCTATCAGAACAAAAGAGAATCTGTGAACATGGAGGAAAACACTTTTCCTTCTCTAGGCATTGCTGAAGATTATATAGATGGTGAAAGTTGAGGACTGCTGAACACATGAGTTCAATTGCAACTGAAGTGCAGCCTGATGGGCATCCCCATATCTGTGTGTGTGTGAAACTGGGAGCAAACACTCACAGTGCTAGGCCATCCTTGCCAGAGTGATTATTGGGCTTGGGGAAAATCAATTCATCCCTCCCACAAGTTTTGTTTCCCCTTTTATAGTGCCATTTCCTCCCCTCACAAGATCGTTGAGAAAATCACATTTTCTTAAACTGCTCTGTTGCCCCCCTTTCCTTTTTAGCCATTAAATGCTTTCTCTCTCAGTGCTTGGAGATTGTCAGCTACTGCAGGAGGTTGTCTGTGGAGATACTGCCCTTAAAAGTCAGTCTTTGGTCAGCACACAGTTGTGCAATTTCATCAATGGCTCTTACTGGAAATAAACAGACCTGGGTCCCTCATCCATCCAAGGCCCTTGCCATATCCATGCCAGTAACTGGGACCAGGCATCACCTGGAGCAAGCATCCATAGGAAGCCAACACTTCTGAGGCCTCTTCTGTGTGCCCTGTCTGTGGTACCACTTATTTCAGCTCTTCAGCACAGTGCCCAGTCCCTGTGCTGCTTTGTTGTGCCTCCCTGGGTGTCAGTGCCCAGGTCGGTACCACCTCATGGAGCAGCTCAGTGAGGGCCTTGGGGCCACAATGGCAAAGGATGGGCACCGTGTGCCTCCGGCAGCACTGGCAGGGCCACCCCTGCCACAGCCCACAGCTGCTTCTTGATGAGGTCACAAAGCTCTGGAAGTGTAGGACTGGTGCTGTGCAGCTCCCCAGCACCCTGTGCAGCCCTTGGCCCCTGCCATGGCAGTGTGGGGCTGACAAGGGGCTGCCATGCATTGCAGAAGGCACTAATGGCATTGCCACCGGAGCCAGGGGGCTTCACCATCGCCTCCCCCACCTCTGAGCTTCGTGTGGCCACACAGAAGAGCAGGGCTGGTGGGTTTGGGGCAGGGTCCCGGCAGCAGCTGTTGGCACAGCTGGGGTGATCTTTGCCCAGTGCCTGGCCCACTGCAGGGTAAGAAGTTTGCTAACCTAATTTTTGCTAGCCAACAACTCCTGCTGAGTGCAGCAAACCCCTGCCCCAGCACCAGGCACAGACACCAGGAGTGCAGGCAGGGAGCTTCCTGATGGACCAGGACAGGCACAAAATGAGGGCAATGCCACCCCTTGCTTGAGGGATGTGCTTTCCCCTTTGCTCCCCTGCTGGACACTTGTTCCCAGTAATGAGTACTTGGCATGGAGAGAGGCATGGTGTGTCTCTCGGAGACTCCTTGATAAACTGTGGCATTGTCCAGAGTAAATCTGCACACCGGCAGCATTGGAGCACATGGCTCTTGTAATGCACTGGACTTGCTCCATTAGTCTCCTAAGTGTTGGAAAATAATTCCATTAGTCCTGGGTTTGGAGCTGGAGAGTATTGCAGGTACAGCCTGTCTCAAAGTGGAGACCTGAGCTGGTCCTGGTCCCTGCACCGCCAACACCATCAGGGGCTGCTTTTCTCATATCTTTCAGGTAGAGGTTGGTTCAGACTCAGGCAGGGACTTCACTGCAAGCACAGGTGATGCATTTCCAGCAGCATCCCACCCGAGGACAGCCAGGAAAACGCCTGTTTCCCAAGCCAGAGGCAGCTGAGAGAGGACAGCTGTGGAGCGAGGGCAGGCTCCGGAACCCACTGCTCTCCAGACTCTTGCTGTGGCTGGCACAAGCACTGCCTGTTGAAATGGATGCTGCTCTCCTTTGACTTCCTCCTCATAATATGGCTTTAATGATAGACTTGTGGAATCTGAAAAGGGTGCCAAGGAAAAAGCCTGGCAAGCTGGGTTGATTTGGGGATTTTTTATTTTTTTTTGGTTTGGTTTTCTGGTTTTTCACTGCCTGAACTCTGTAAAAAAAAAAAAAATGAAGGCAACTACTGGATAAAAAACACAGCACAAGGAGAAAGGTTTCTTTGAACCTCTCTGGTATGGCTATTAACCATCAACCTGACACACTGCTTGAAGGAATAGGTTTTCAAAGGAGTCCTGTGGCAAGCATAAGGTTTGTCTGGTGCTCCTTGAAATCCTTGTCTCAGATTTTATGACCATTATTTCTAAGGTTGCATTTATAAAAGCAGCTAAAATGCTTCTCTGTCTAATGTCTTTTGAGGACAGTCTTTTTCTCCTATACCCTAAAATTTTGTACTTAGGCACTGGGGGAATAAACCACCCTCAAAAGACAGTCAAACACAGGAAAAAACAGCATGGAGAAAATGGTTGATTCTCCACTATTAGAGGCTTTTAAGGACAAGTTCAACACCCACCCATCATGTCTGTGATTAAGTATAGCTTAACCTGCCTTGGAAGTTTTCTAGCTGACATCTCCAAGTCCCTTTTGGCCCTGTGAATCTGTGCCAAGTTAATACTGCTAAGATCTCATCCTGCCACAACTCAGGATGTGTTTAATATCCTGACTGGCTGCTCCGTTTTCTGCCTTCGCTTGCTGTTTGTCCAGAAACACACACAAGCACTTCAGACATTCTATTAGGAGTTGGATTACACTTTTCTCACACACCACCAAAAGCCTGTCTACTTATACAGTCACCCTGAAAAAAAATGACAATGGGAAGCAGCAAACCAAGAAGAACGCAGAGAAATGTCCATGCTGACATTCAAAAGCTGCCACAGAAAGCTTTCCTTCAGCCTTTTGCCATGTTAAAAAAATATTGACCACACTGTTGACAAATTGATAATGAACACTCCACACTGACAAGAATCACTGCACCTTTTAAATATCCTTTTCTAGCTCTTGCCCATAGCTTGCAGGGGTTGGGTATTCCAAGAGCAGTTGGTTTTTAAAATCAGCTATAAGTAACCCAAAGAAAGATCTTGTTTACAAGAAACACGACTGTGCCTCAGCAGAAAAACAAAAATGAAGAAACCTCAAGCTTGGAGCCTGGGACATTTTAAAACAGGCACTCACAAACATCAGGGTGAAATGTCATCAGGAAATACCAACACTGCTGTGATGATGATGTGCAATGCTGCATTTCATGTAATGCAATTGCCCAGAGCTGACCTCACACACCAAACCCTACTAAGGAATGAAAGGAAGTGAATAAACAACAGCAGCACTGGGTCTGTCGTGCTCACCTACGGATGGACACGGGAACCCCTCTGTTCACCATTTCTGCTGTGAGCAGTTACTTTAACAGCTTGCTGACCCACTCTCACCATAGCAACACAAGCAGAAAATGCAGAATTTGAATTTATGAAGATGCTGGTCTTTCCTGATATGCTTCTCTGCACCCTGAATTAATACTCCTCCCTCCATTTATAAATTTCATATGGATGAAAAAACAACCATCTAGTGACACATTTAATTGTTAAAGTTTGTGGCATCCTTTCCAAATTCATGTTTCTTGATGAAATCAATGCTCAGCAACGAGGATAAAACTGTCTTTGCATCAGCAATTACGCCATGTGCACAGAGCCTTGAGACAACTACCACAACAACATTTCAAAGAGATGGAAGGAATTTACAACAGCAAGTATCTGATGTTACTACTGCCAAATTTTTGACTCTAACAACTCAAACCCAGAGGGAACTGCTCTCCTAACACAAGTTGTGTCATGCAAGGTGCCTAGGACAGCTTCCAAACAGGACTAGATGAAAGCTACAGACATTCAGAGCAGCATTTTACTGACTGATGACATGCAGAGCAACAGTCCTTACTTTGCAGGTGCAACTTGGACTGCACCTTGTGCAGCAGCGCCGAGGGGCTCTGTCCATACCCGCCAGCCGCATCCCCATCCCGTCCATCCGTTGGGATGCAGTGGGGCTGCTGCGTTTCCCGATGGCCAGCCTGCCTTGTCTGGAGGGAAAGCCAGGATGCTGTATGTAAATGTGGTCCTGTTCCCACAGGCTTGCCCCACACGTGCCTGCTGGCTTAGGGAAGGCTGTGTGAGCAGGGTAACTGGAAAAGCCACTATTGTGTTCATTTGAGCTGAAGGTTTCTTCAGTAATTCTGGAGAAAAAAAAAATTTATTGTCTGAAACTTTCATTTGCCCCACTAAAAAGAAATTTAGAAATGTGGTAAGAGTTTTATTTGGCAACTTAAAGCTTAGTATGCCCTAATGCAAACATTGTAGGACTAATATGCAGAAGGGAGTGTTTTTTGGTTTTTTTAAAAAAAAAGGTTGTGTGCCTTCAAGCCAAGCATTAAAAAATGAAACAGGTCAAATCCCTGTAAACTGTGAATCTATTTTCAACAATAAACTGTTAGAAAGAGGAAACAATTTATCATGTTTCCAAAGTGTGCTGGGTGCCTAATCCTGGTGCTGCTTGGGCTTTCCTACAGTGAGCTGGGGCACAAGAAAGGCCTGGGGAGCTTTGCTGCTCCATCCACTTCACTGCAGGATCCCACTTCTTTGTAATTACCTTCTTGCACAAGCTGTGTTTGACGCATGGACACGGCTGATGAAACTTGTTGTTAAAACACTGCTAAATAAAAAAATACTGTCTGTGTTTTTCAGTTATGCAGCAGCTCAGGAAGGTATAGGATACTGTCCATTCTACTGAAAATCTGTGGATGTTTTGCTACTGAAGTCCACCAAGTGTTCATCTGCTCAAGAAAAGAAAGGAGAAGAAAGCCAAAATGACTGAAAAGCAAGGTGAAAGATTTGCAAGTGAACCTCAACATTTCCCACTTCCTGAAACAAACAAAACCATCTAAAGAAGTGATGTGTCTCTACCAAATATAAAGCATTTTCAGTTGGACAGTATATTTGCCAAAAGTGACAAAACCCCACCAGTTCTAAACTTTAAACAGTGTTTATGCTGTTTATGCCCCTTGATGGCAACGGATTTCAAATGGCTGAGGTTTGTGGGATGACTGTTTGATGCTGACGGCAGCTGCACATTCCACACATGCCACCACATCCTTCCACAAGCACTGTCATGTGTGACAGGCCAGTGCTGCCCAGGGACTCCCATCTGGGTCTGAGGCAACACATGGCATCTAAAAAACTACATTCACCATTTTCTGTTTACCTGAAGATTGTTAAAATAACTGTATTTGTAGTTTTATTAATCAAAAGTAGTAAAAAAATACTCATCTTGCATTGAGTATTTTCTGAATGCTCTATAAGCCCAGACAACTTTATTTAAGAATACATTTTTATCTTATTAATAAAGATGCTTTTAAATTTATGCTGGCACCCCTTGGCCATCAATTACAGAGTCACTGTGGCCAGGTGGAACAGCACACTTCTATTTTTCGTCTAGGTTTTGTAAACAAATCGCAGATTAACAGAATCTGTGAATATGAAACTACTGCTTTTATACTGACTCTTGCGTGTTGTGGTGTTTTCATGGTCCTCACCCATGAAACAAGAGTACAACCCTCATAAATTAGATATTTTAAAAAATGCATCTGCATATATGCCATCTGTTAGAAATGCTAAAACAAGGACCCAGCCCTAGAGATAATCTGGAATTTACTGCCTTCCAACCACCTGACGACCAAGGTATGTTGGGTATGTTGGGCATGTTTTGCCAACAGGTGAATACAAAAATCTGTAAAATATTTATATATGTTCCCCTCGCTCATTTATAATACAGCAAGTGCACAGTGCACACTGTGTGAGCAGTGCAGCTGCCAGAGACCATGGCAGCAAACCTGGCAGAAATTTTTATAGAAAAGCCATAACAGACTGAATCAATCCTGTTGTCAGGTGCATGGATGCAAATGAATAAAATTCTGCTTTGCTTTTTTAAGGACTTTTTATAAGCACTCTCCAATTCTGCTCTTCCCAAAGCCTGGCCGAAGTGAAGCTGTTGGGGACTGAAGGACAGAGGGACTTTTTGCTCAGGCTCGACACTGCTGCCACTATAAACACACAGCCCATCCTCTGAAGCTGCAGTAACTGCACTTGGCCACCCTGTTGGCTACCACTTCACTGCTTTAAAACTACAGTGGGACTGCTGCACCTGTCACTGCACAGCACTACTGCACCCAATATCACTCTCTCTATATAGTACAGCTGTGACAGACCCAGGCTCCATGACTATCTTTAGAGACAGGGCAAGTTAAAAATGCTGAGTAGCAGAACACCAAAAAGCAGCCAATGCTCAGGACAAGCAGCACAGCAGTGGAGTCTCCCACTGCAGCAACCCCTTGGCACAAGGTGCACACGGTGCTGACATGTTGGGCTCAGTGAATCAAATGGGTTTTAAATACAGCTATTGTGACATTTAAATCATAGGCCTGTTTGTTTTCCCCTCACACAAGCCCAATTACACTGTGAACCTGTGTGACTACCTGGAAATGCCCTGGCTGCTAGGCCTGCAATCCTCCATCCTGCATGTCCCACATCTAAGGAGATCAAGCATTTGCATGCAGCATCCTTTGGCAACTGTCATTCCTAAGATATTTACTTGTGGTATGGATTTCTGCATGAGAAGTAGTTACCTTCATTTTAAAATATCTCAGAGCTGAATTAACTATGTCCTAAATATGGTACACTACAGACAGTTACTAGCAAAGATGTTTTGAAAAAATTAAGTACTGAGATTAAACAGTCACATAGCAAATGCTTCCCTCCATTACTTGCCAGGATGAAACTATGCCTTGTGCTAGCCAAGCACAGTATATTTTCTTAAAACATAGCAGGAAGAATTTTCTTAATTACTGATTAAAATAATGATGAACACTTGGTATTTTTTATGATGTACTTGCCAGGAAGCACTCATTAGCAACACTTACATCACGTGCCAAATACATCTGTCAACTAGAAGTGAATGGGATGGTTTAGAACTGCATCACACCTTAAGCAGCTCACACATTACTTTGAACTGAAAAGTTATCACTACAGTCACTGAAACAAAACACAGCATCCATTACAAGCCACAGACTAGAACTGCAATTTCTCACTGTTCTTTTAAACTGGTTGGCAAACCTTGCTCTTGAAATGGAAGACAATAGAATAGGCCATCTGTTGTGATGGTAAATTCCCTGCCACCTTACTTCCACTAGAAAACACTGCTCTTCAAAACAAAAGGAAACACAGCCTTATTGCCACAACCTGACAATCTCCACACACTGTTTACATAGCTGCTCTCACTGGAGACACATTACACCCCTACTCTCAAACTACCACCTACTGAAACCTGGAAGCTCGTGAAGGTCTGACTTTACCATTGAGCTCCTGGCTGGCTTTGTTTCATTTTGTACTACAAAAATCTGAGCAACTGCAGGCAAGAAGAGATTCCACACAAAGTTGTTGAGGCATAGATAAACTTTGTCATCCTGAAGGGGGGAGACTTGTGCTGAAAGAACCTCCCTCTGCCAGAGCCCTGCTTCATGACAAACACACAGCTAGGATCCCAGAAAAGTTCACTCACAGGCAAGAATAGTTTTTTGAGTGAGCCAGTGAGGACCAAACCAGATGGACCACCTCAGAACACAACAGATCTGCCTGTCTGTCAGAGAGATATGCGATGAATTTGCTTCAAATGACATCACCCTGACCAATGCTAATGGCAATGGCATGCTGCAGGTCATCTAAATCAAAGTCATCAATTCTGCAAGACTGAAAACACGTGAACTCCATATCCTGCAATCTGCATCGCTCAGAGTGAGCCCATCACTGCAGAAAGACTTAGTGGCACTACAAAAGCCACTACTACAGGACACCACCAACAAAACCAAGTATCTTAAATTACTAACAGATTGGGGCTGATTTCCAAATTCTCCTTAATGCCAAAACCAGCATGACATTTTAATAAGCCTCAGTGATGCTGACAGAGAACCCACTCAGACTTTGGAAAGAAGGGAATTGATGCCCAGATTAATCTGGCTTAAGCCTTGTGGTCTGCCAGGGAAGCCTTTGGTGGGCCATATATAGAAGTTGTTACTGAACTCCAAAGATGTACTCAAAAACTTCTTTTGGATTGGAAGGACATCTCCTGAGAGTTCAGGTTTTTGTTGCTCCCACCTTTTTTTTTTCTTGAAGTGGATGTTTGATGGCAACACCAGTCTTCTCTTAGTATGCCTGTCACTCTGACTCAACTGGTTTGATTTTTGGGTCTGTTTCAATTAGTTCCTCTTGTTTCATGGACTGATGAATAAGTTGAAGTGCTGCTCTATACGGAATATGTTTTTTGTATTTTGTACTTTATATAGGCTGGATTTTTAACTGGAGTTTCAGCAGAGCTTGCAGCAGCTACATTGTGAGCCACCATATTTCTGCTGAAGATCTGACATTATCTTCTCCTATCAGAAAGCAACCAAAGAAGCCCTGATGAAATCTGAAGTATATTTTAAATACAACTGTATCAGAGATCAATTTCTTAACTGTTGCTGTGCCAAGAACAGTCCACCAAAAAAAAGAAGTTGACACTGAATAGATGTTAGATGTTAAATCTTATGGGTTTTATTTCAGAAAACAAAACAAAACAGAACTTTGCAGCAGATATAGGAATGCATCTCATATTTTGTTACAAAGTGCTAGTGTCCTACTGAAGAATCGACAGCTTCACAAGCTGGTATATAGCATGGATTCAGTATGCTCAGGTATACTTTGTGTCTGACTTGATGTCGTCACATTGTAGGAAAAGAAAAAAGTCTCTCTGAAAGCAGGGTCAGCTGTACATTAAAAAACTCCAGGATGAACAACAAAAATGACCCAACAAATGGTGCTGAGGAGCAAACATTGCAGTGTCTGGCAGAAGCGTGGTGCTTGAGTAGAATGATGCTTTTCCACTCTGAGTTTTTCCAAAAGTATTAGTGGAAATTTATCTTACCTGACAGTTAAGAGTAAGTGTAATGCCAAGCAGCTCCAAGAAGCAACATTAACAAGAGCTGGGTAACAAACCAGATCAAGATGCACTAAGAGTTAGCTGAATTCAACAGGTCTTTCATTGGAAGAACAAAATGAAAGCAGATGAGAAGAAGATGGGAGTTTGAGGAATGAAGACAACTGTTTTAAGGTAACTTGGTATTAAAAATAAGACTAGTAACTTCAAAGTCCCTGACTGGGCATACAACAGAATACAGGTTTCATAAAATTGTTCCACTTTTTTTCTCACTACACGAGCCCCCTTCTCAAGTATGACCTTTACATGGCCTTTAATGCTGAAGCTCTTCCATTCCTGGTGTTTTCTTTGCAGAGATACTGATGTATACCCAATAAAAGGCAGTGCAAGATTGCATACGTTTCTTCTTTCCTGAGTAAATGGCACATAGTTTAAAAAAAATTCACAAACCTAAAGGTTTCCCTTTTGCTACTTTTGATTCAGAGACAGGAGTTCTGCTTCTATGTGAACAGCCCATGTCTACCGGGTTCATAAGGACTATGCTTGTGTCCTCTGTGATCAAAAAATCCATTGCAATTGAGGAGGTTTCAGGCATCCAAGACAGAAAAAGATCCCCAACAGTCTAATTTCAAGCCCGAAGAGGGCAAATTATATGGGCAAACCAGAGTCCTGGTTTAAATAAGTTTCCAAGGTAGTGGGGTCCTTTAAGTTTAAACACTGATCTCACTTGCTACTGATTTCTAAAAGAGAATCCACTTTTGAGTAAGTTCTCTTAGTGCCCAAAGATGGAAAACATAGCAAGGGCTTCTTCATATGGGATGACTTCTCTTATACCCTTGTGGACTATGAATGAGTTTCCCAGAAGTGCCAAGATGATAAAATTCAGAAACACAAAGTGGATACCTGGAAAGTTCAGGAGAAAAGGGAAACTTTTCTCCCACAGCCTAACTGCACTGAGTCCTGGTGCACTCTGTCCCACAATCTCCTGCTTTATGCAATATAATTCATTGAATTCTGGGGCACTTGAATGGATCTATGAATCTTCCCAACAATGTCAACAGTGCTGAACTAGACTCAGAAGTTTAAAAAAAAAAAAGGAAGCTCCCATTATAGACAAATGTAAGCAAGAACAAATGGGCAGAAATTCTTTGCAAAATAAGTGACATCTTCACAGTCATTTCGTAGAATCTGAATGGATGATCTGACAGGAAACTACAGATTACAGTTCTGAGGATCCATCACTGGGTTTTGGCATCTTCCATTTTCAGGTGAAACCAAGCTTGTTTAAGTATAAAACAGCCAACAAATTCATACTGTAGCCAGAAACAAATTTTGCCAACACTGCCACCTCAGTCACATGTTAAACAATCAAAAAAGCAGGTGAAGCATCAAAGAAGCTCCATTTGAATAGTATTTATTTGCAATCATTAGTTTAAAATGGGAAACTGTTTACAGGCACACACTAGGTAACCAAAATAGAATGAACATAAAGAAATCTATTTAAAGGTCCTTATCAAATATTTCAAATATTTTATTAAATATTTTATTCAATTTCATTATCACAGTTTAATGTACTTTAGCATGTTATACACATGACTTAACATGTGCACTTAAAAATATCAAATTAGAGGTTTTTGAAGAAAGTATGACATTCTACAAATGTGCTTATTGACTTAACTACACACATCTAAGAAGGCAGTAGCTCTCTTTTACCACTGATGGAGATGAACTATTGTAAGGCATGTTTAAACCAAACTTTGGAGAGAATAAAGACAAATACTAGGTCAAAATTCAGCGGAAATACATGTGAAAATGGAAGCTGAAGGATTGGGCTCTAAGAAGAAAGATCATAGCAAATCAGTTGTGTTAAAACTGTCAACAGATTCTGGCTATTAAAAGCAAGTACTGCTGAGAAAGAAGGTTTTCATAGCATCCAGGTCAGCAAGATCTGTGTTTTTTCAGGTATGAATTTTGAAACTCACACCTTATGGTTTAATGTGTAGGAAAGAGAACACAATCCAGCAAGAAAGTTGGAAAACTAAAATCTGAGAAACCTCAAATTGTTTTATGACCTAACATGGCAACACTTTTGTACAGAGTACGAGTTGCAAGTCCCTGCACTCCCATGTGTGTATGTTTACATAAACATACGTGCAGACACATGCATATATATTCCTCTCTTGCTTTTGTCACCTTCAAAGACCCAACCACTGATTAAAGTATAGCAATATGTAGGGGAAAATACGGTTTCAGTTGTGGAGATGAAAAGAGCAGACATTACATTCAGAAGCCTGGGTAGTTAATGTGTACAGGTGTGGTTTTTCCAGTAGAGTACAGTGCGGGTCTGCTGGTATATGCTAACAGTCAAGACCCAGAAACTACAATGTAGTTCTTTGGAAGAACTCAACAAATGTTTAGCTATTTGCAGTCATTTTTAGAATTCCATCTGAGTGAAGGCCCTAGGTTACAGTGAGGTGCCTCCCCCAGGAACATCACCCAAGCCCAGGCTTAACTCCAAGAGTGTAGTGGTCCATGATCAGGGCTCCTGCACTGCCACAGTGCCAACAATGCTGCCCCTTAAGTAAGGAGGGTTTTCAGCCTAAGCTTAGGTGTGTTGCTGAGTGGAGATCTCATGTCAAGTCTTCCTAGATTTCTGCCTTAAAGGAATTAGTGAGGGAACATAAAATACAAATCCATCTCATAAGCTTCTTCAAAGTTGTCAATTCAGTAGAAAATATTGAGTATATAAATGACTGTAATAGCAGTTAATGAGAGCATAAACCTCACTGCGACTTTTTATCAGGGAATTCAGAGGAGGAGGCAAGTAACTCTTTCAAAGCCTAAATGTACTTGTTCATGGCACTCAGTGTCCTGAAGTGCCTCAGCATCCTGGCAGCTGTAGTTGACAGTTCCACAGTATGTACAAGGTATGGAGAATGCCACAAGTGTTACAAACACGGCAAAGACATCTAGGAGCTCTACAATATATCAAACAAGCATGGCAAACAAACAGTATCTAATGGATAACATATGGAATACAGCATACAAGTTGCACAGTTGTTTCCTTGTGAAATCAGAATTGCAAACACTAACTCCAGAATAAGTTTCGAGAGGAGCACTTGGCTTTCTCCAACACCTCTGGAAACATCAGAAGTCGATCACTGCATTTTCTGCTGTCACAAAATCTGATCTCACTGAACCAACTAGAGCTAGTGGGCCCAGGTCCTGCAACCCATATGACTATGGCAGAGGTTAAACAAAAATGCTCCAGCAACAGTTTGGCTACCACTGTACAGCATTTACATTTTCTGCACTACATAAATGTTGCTTTTGGAGAATAAAGCACACAGCGATATACAAATGGTATCAACGGCCAAAAGGATTACATGATCAAGCATGAAAGCAAATGGAAGTTAATGAAAGTAGTCTTTCAGGAGAGGTAGCCATATTAGACTCAGCATTCAAAAAAAGGGAGTGCACTCAAAAGGGCCGACACACATTATAGTGTCTTGTAGACCCATCATGTTTCTGGTTTTCTTACATTATTTATTTTGCAGAATGTACACACCCAGGCACACACACACACACACACACACATATAAATACACATCTGTCTTTTTTTTCTATTTCCCCTTTGTTGCCGTAACGTTGCCATACCGAGAATAAAGGCCAGTTTTCCTTTCATGCTCTCTTAGCTTTCCCACGTCTGTAACTATTGCCTTCAGTCTATTCAGTATCTGTACAGTAGCTAAACAGGCAGTGGAAATTAAAACTTCTTCAATTTAATATCCTGTTGCAAAAGACAGCATCCAAACTATAAGGCATTCCCTTGTTCTGATGTGAGTTACAACTCTCTACTTGATAAAAACTAGAATGCTCTTCAGCCTTGTGCTACAGAGGCACCTTTCACCCAAATAATAAAGACCAAAGCTGAAATTTAAACACCACAAATTCACACACTTCTACCAGTCCTTGTTCCTGTGCCCCTTTCCAACAATGCTTATCACTTAAATTTCAGAAGTCATGCGTCAATGCTATAAAATAGAAACTCAAACTACCAAGAAGTCTCTTGCTCATGACTTTGGGATACTGTATTAGTATAAAAGAGCATTCAGTCATCTTAAATAAAATATATTCTTTTCTGAAATCACAGCACATTCAAGGGGTAGTTACTGCCATAAGCAGAGCACTAAGTAATCTCCATAGATGTTTTTAGACTCATTTAGTCATAAAAGACCTATAAGAGTTTTGATTGATTTGGTCTAATATGTGGAAAATTGCCTACTGTGGGGATAAGAATCTGCATCTCAAATGTGCTGCAGAACATTTTTCCCATATTTGTATACAGTACTAAAACAATTAAGAAGACATTACAGCAATTTTCTCCCAGCTGTTTAGATTTGTAGCTTCGGCTACCACAATGTATTTTGTATACCTCAAAACCACATACCAAATACTGAGGATGACTAAATAAATAAAAGCCAAGGAAAACTGGGACAGTACTGCATTTTACACTTGAGACAAGATTCCCCCCTCCCATGGATAAGTCACAGAGGACGACTACAGTAAATGCTTGTCTTTTTTTTTTTTAAAGAAAGATTTATACACAGGTTCAGATCCAGAAAATAATGTGAAATGCATAAATATTGATAGCTTTAGCTAAGTTAAAATGGGTTCAGTAAAGTATGATACAATATATTCAGAATAAACAAAGCAGAAAAGCATCATATTTTGGTTTGCTTGAGATATACATAAGGTGCAACAATTTCTTCTCTAGAGGCATTTGTGGACAACGTGTTAACAGGTAACAGTGTTTGCTGGTATACTGAAGTACACACAATAGCAGTAAGATTTTCCAAAATGAAAGCAGCTGAAATTAATAAAAATTAAAACAAAACAAACAAGGAAAAACCCCAACCCCAATACAGTAAGATATTGGTCTGAAATTTTTGTTGTGCTAACAGACTTTGTTACCTGAAAATACTGATACCCCTTCTAGTAGATTCAGGGAAAATTCTAGCTACTCAAATCAAGACATCACTCAGAGAACCAACAAAAGGCAGATGCCTAGTGAACTATAAAGCTTTGCAGGATTTCTGCTACTCTCAGTGCCTAATCGCTTAAAAATTAAGCATATCTACAAAAAGGTTTATAAGTATCTGAAAACAGTCATATCCAGTAAACTGACCCAACCCTACCCCCTCTCTAAGGGAAAGTCAAGGAAAAGCAGATCAAGTAAGGTATTAAGTCATATAGAAAAACGTAATTTTCTGTTTCTTTTAAAAAAGGTACCATTAATATACAGAAATATCTCCAGGAACAATATTGAAATTTAAATCGAGGAAGGATGGGGTGCTTTGACAAAAATATATCTACTCTAAAGGTTTCTAGAGAAATAAGTTAGTACCATTGTCAACGTGAACGGCCTGCACTGTAACATATTTGGATTTCAGCTAATTATAAAGTGGTCCAAAACTCCAACAGCCACCCTGCTGTGACCCACAAGTTTTAAGTCTTGTAAGTTTTTCATGTCTTGTTAAAATAACTTGTAAAACTTTAATAAAATTTTATTTAAAATACCACCATAGGCTGCAATGGCATTCTAGGGGCTCTCAGACATTTATTGACCTGAATTTTTAAAAAAGCCTTTTCACTGACTCATTGGCTTGTAAATTCTTTTGTTCTGTTGTTCCCTTCTTTCAACACATGCATCCTCGATGGTGCTGTTTCAGCGACACTTCCCCAGTCTTCTGTCAGACCTTTAATCCTTTCTTAAAACTCGTGTGGTACATTGTATATTGTTTCCTGACACTGAACCAGAGACTTTCACTTAACGACAACAATGAAAGGCTAAACCTCGCAAGCATTAATAGAGTTACTCTCCATATGGCTATTACATCAAATCAGTTACAAAATAACCCAAACACATTATCAATTCAGTCAAGTATAAATAAGAATGCTTGATAGAGTGATGTAAACTCGCATCATTTAAAGACTTAATTCAAAGAACTTCAAACTCAATCTAATACTATCAAAAGTTCAGCCAGTATGACGAAGACTAATAGAAAATTATTGCTGGAGTCCAATTTGGTAAATTGTTGTGCTACAATGCAAAAAGTAGGGAAACATCTTGTGCTATAGAAGAAGTACCCTGTTGAATTTGTAGCTTTAGATCAATTACTAGTGACCATTTTGCATCTACTAGTAGGAATCAATGCCTGGTTATACAATAGTGTATGTCAAGCTAGTGAAGGTAACAGGCCAAGTGATACACTTGGCCTGCTTTTGGGATGTATTTATGAGAGCAAAACAAAAAATTCAACACAACCGAAGACAGAAACTGGCAGATGGATCTGTTTGGTAGTCTGAATTCAGTCAAATGCTACTCTTCGGTGGCAGTTTGTCTGGTATACAACTTTATCCATTTTACCAACACGAACTGTAATTGGCCCTTCATGCAAACTGTGAAGTTGATTTGGACTGTGCATAGTAGCTACAGCAATGCCAGTGTCTGTAAAATGTAAAAAGTATGTGTATTGATGTACACGTACATTGAAAAGTCATGGTTTTAGGTTTTTCAGAACGGTGAAATAATACTAAGGTCACTTTTGAAAAATGCATTTGCAGTACTTCTTGTTTACAGGAAAGTTTCGCCAAGTTGCTCAGGTATCTATGCAAAAATAAAGGAATCCTCCAAGGCATGAAAGACAAGTCAATTATCTGCAGTATTTTCTTTTCCATACACCACTCCTTTTTTCTAATGCACATCATCCTGGTTATTCAAAGCTAAATTAAAAAGAAACAAACCCAAACATAGCCTGTCAGAATTTTTCCCAGTAAACTCTACCACTCTGGTGGCAAATATAAAAGTGCAGAACATCTGGACCACATGGCTGCCCAAACACCGCTAACAATGGTACATCTGTCCAGGCTGCCTTGAGTTCTCTGGAACAGGTTTTAAATTCACTCTACAATATAAACGTAGGCATACCTTATTAATATAAACCATCTTAGAACTTAAATCTTCATGTACAAAAATGACTAAGAATATCTATTAATAACTAGTGCAGTGCGTCAGTGTTTTTGTTGTTTTTTTTTTTTGTTTTCATTTTCATTTAGAGTAACTAGGTATTATATGAAACTAGTTGCCATACTCTCTGGTTGGTAAAAGAGATGCTGTGTGAGCTAACAGTAAAGGCAGCCTTTTTCACACCAACCACCTATTTACTGTTTAAAAGCCTTCAATAGAAAGCAAGCTCTGGGATCATTCCACTCCATTTCTGTTCATTAAAAGACAATTAATTTATCACCCTCCTACATACTGGGTTCCGATTTGAGGACCTGGCCCAAGTTGCTAACGTCTGGCTTCCAGTGAATTCTGGGCCACTCAGAGCAATAAGCACTTTATTGCAGTCTCTAGTTCCATCACATGGACTGACTAGCTTCCCTTGGTAAAGACAAGGCTAGGATATTAGGTAAAGCACAATGTTTTACAATAAAGTGGAGCTTCACTGGTCAGCGCAGGAAATAAGCACTGGAGCCTGAGACATTTCATTTGGCTGTCCATCGTGTGGGAGAGGTGTGGCCCTCTGACTTCTGCAAAAGAAGAAAAGAAAAGCCACCCGTCAATATTTGGAGCATGGGAGGTGCTTATATCAGACCAGAAGAGATGGAAAGCATCACTTTGTGTGGTTTAACATCCAACACACTGTAACTCCTTGCTCGCTGCAGGTGCTTACATACCAAGTTTACATGCCCTTTTAGAGGCATTCCTGTAACAGTAACGCAGTACCCTGAGGACAACCTACATCACAATGCAAAAAATGGGACATGATGGTATTTGACAACACAAAACAAATTCCACAGCTGAAGAGGTTAAGAGCACTCAAGTGCTGCTACTCATTTTGTGAGGGAGCAGCTTCAGCCCTAAGAAGCAGAGCATACAGCTCATGCATGGCAGAAGAAAGTAAATGACAGAGGTGTATATCATGTTAATGTGAGTCAATCGCCAGCTTTTAAGCAATATGAAAATATACTCATCAGCAGAGTTGCACATTGGGATTACTCCAAGTTACATGACTTACCACTACATCAGCCTAGCACAATGCCTTTTTCATTACTACAGCAATGTTAATTTAAAAATGATCCCCTGGCACAGGATATCATAAAAATTAACTGTGCCAGAATTACGTGCTGAAAATCAACATTAGTCTTTGCAGCAAATGGACTTGGGAGAACTCCTTTGCAGCTTGCCTGTTAAAAGACATATACAAAGCATGTCACCGCCTGTTATCTCCTCTCCCAAGTGAGGTTCTATTTTTTTACAGCATGTGTCATTGGTAGCAATGAAAATCTGGAGCCCACTTTTTATTGACACCAGGGCCACTTTACCTCACTCTGGCATAGGTAAGATCCCAGCAGAAACAGAGGCACCTATGTGCTTTGCACAACTGGAGCACAGTGAAGTGGCCTTGGCACAAAATGCAGCTCACGCTCCCCGTGCTTAACTGGGCCATGCACAAGGTGAATAAAGCTAAACAGAAGACAAATGAAATCCATGCTGCCAAAAGGCTTCCATGTCCCAAGGATCTGTGAAACTATTTAATAATTACATTCAGACACTGAAGAAACACATCAAGCAAACCCCTAATTCTGTTCTTCACAATTCTGACTATTTGCAAATAAAGTGAATTGCAAAAGATAACAGTCAACAGAGCAAAAAACAGAGAAGCATCTAGCCAGTACGATTTAGGTTTCTGTTTTAACTTCCATTTGCCAAGTATGTGAGGGGTGTGGCTAACTTTATAATGGAAGAGAGTCTTCCCCTGTTGCCATTTACCCCCCAGGGGAAAAGCTGCCATTTGCAATAGTTGCCAGACAGTCACTGACTTGGTGTTTTCAGGCCCTATGAGAAGGTGCTGCACTGCTCTAGCTGCATGATGACATGACAAAAGATAGCATTAAAAGAGAAAGACCCAAGCAGAAGGTTCTGCAAAACATTTGGTCACTTCAACAGGGACAAGAGGAGGACAAGAACTCTTTGGGGAACAAAGAGGAAAAAACCACAGCAAACAAATCCTATTGCTTTAGTGCAATTCTGGCCAGTGTTAACAACAAACGATAACACCAAAAGGGTGAGTGAGAGCAGAGCTTATCACAACACTTCTACAAGTCTCAGTCTGTGGCTTCTGACTACAAAAAAATGACAAGTAAGTTCAGACTTTTGCTGTCATGATAGCAGATGCTTATTTTGCACTTCTGGGAGTAAAGGCTGACAGCAGTGTGAAAACACTTCTCAACCATAACAACGCTGCTAAAGCAAGAGAACAGCTCCTGCAGAGAGGAGCTAGAGCAGGCAGAGTGTGGCTCTGCTTCTTGTAGGGCCCCTGAGCTCCTAGAAAGCCTTTCAGTGTTTCATGTCTGGCCTGAACACACAGGACTGGGTTCACCAATGGGGGCCATGAGAAAAACAGTAAATTGAGATTGTGAATGGTTTTGTCAACTGCTGCCTTGTGGAGCTTGTTAGGCAGCCAGCAATCTCAAAAATGCCATCTGCAGAGGCTGTGATGGTTTCAAACCGGCCCAGTGCTTCCTCACTGACTTTCCACCGCAGGAGACGATGGGGTTTCATCTCTAGTAAGCTACACCATCATAGAACAACACTGAAATATTAAGAGCCAAGGAGAACTGGTTTCCTCCCATCACAGGTCAGATCATGCTAAACTGATTCAACAGTCCAAGTACATTCCCCACCTTATCTGTGTGGATGGTCTACTCAGTACCTGAGAGGACCAACCCAAACCACCATGGCTTTCCATCACCCAGAGTAGTTCTGACCCATGCTGCTCTGCAGATGTTTTCCCTTCTACACAGCAAAGCACAAGAGTAAATATAACAAGTTATCTTCTTTCAGGCATATTCAGCATAAAAAACTTCATCTCAAATTGTATAACATCTCTTCCACAGTCTTAGGCCACTGAAAAATGCAAATCAGTAAGCAATAGCTGTTTAAATTTGCTATTATCTGACAGATAGCATTGGATTATTCTCAATTATTAGGATCTCAAGGAGCATATGAACCTGTTTATATACACAAGTGCAGAGGTAGGCTTACCAGGAAGGATAATTTTACTGACTGTTAAATAAGATTACACTGTCATTTAGGTGAAGACTTAACACTGCTAAGCAAGTGGTGTAAACAGACATCCACAGAAAGCTGTGGAAGAGGAAACATGAGCCAAATTAAACAGTCTGCTATTCATATGCTTTTTGAACAAGTTGTCAGTTACACACTATTCACTTAGACAAAAAGGGGAAAAGGAAACCATACCTGTGTACATTTTCCATGGCTGCTACTTCCGCCAGAGCAGCTAAGCTAAAAAATGCAGACACTGCTGGCATATCTGATGTAATACTATGATTTTCTTCTGTCTCTGCATTTCTGGAGCATTCACTGTTGCAATCTGTTTCTGCACTTGATGTTTTTTGAAGAGTACTTTGTGGCAGCTCTTTTGGCTTCTCCTCTGCAAAGAAAGAAAATTAAGTATGCAGATCCAGGCCTTAAATTCACAGCAGCCTATTGATATACTGACTAGTCTGGTCTTAACAGAATCTTTTTACCTTTTGAACTTTCATTTTGCAAATGTAATCTGATTCATGATGCAACCTCTTCTGACCCAAGCGATTGGCAGAAGCACAGTACTAAGGTTTAGGAAGCAGTTTACTAACTTTTGCATTCAACTGAATTTGATCTTTCAGGTCAGGTGAGAGAGCTCTTGTGTATGCAGTGGTCCTGAAAGATTATCTTAACTGTAGAGAACTCCAACAAGGACTCTGGCTTTGACTGTCGTAGTACAGAATTCATTTTTATAACCTATAACTAAGTGCAGTGCAATTTCTTTGCTGGACTGGTAACAAGTTATGAAAGGTAGCCACTTTCCATTTCTCTCTACATCAGTTCTCAGAGAGAAATACCCAGGTAGAGAAGACAGATTTGGTCATTCAAAGAAAAGAATTTGGCCATTATGGACTCACTGATTTCCCAGCTGATTGATCCTTGTATTTTAAAGAATGATCATTCTAAGCAGGTATGAAAACAAATTAACTGAAAAACACTTTCCTTGATAGTTTGCTTATACCCTCAAACCTTCTGCAACCCTTCAGTTTTGATATAATTTAAACTTCAATTTCCTTACCTAGTGTCCCTCCTGCTGGTGACACTCGACCATCTGCTGTTCGGACAAGATGTGTGATCTTAGTTTTCCTTGCTTTCCTTTTCTGGCTGCCAACTAAAGGCTCATGCATCATTGCTGGCTCTGGAGTGTTTAGGGCAGATATAGAAATTTTATTCTTCCAGGCAGACTCACTGGAATTTCTGTCTTCTAACAGTATGGCTGGAAGAGGACAAAAATGCAATTTTACATACAGAATAATTCAGTTACCAGATATGCATCTAGCTGCATAAAACCTCCTCACAGGTACTGAGAGCATAATCCATGGCAAGATATGATCTGAATGCCGCAGATGTTTGCAGAAGAGGAGTAGCATCTGCTCTTAAAGATATCCTGGGAAGTTCAAGTTTCTAATATTTGTAAAGCAAACTGTGAGATGAGCACTAGAACTTCAGTGGGAGCAGGGTATCAGTCTGTATAAAACACTCTGCAACAGAAGATACTGAGGAACAATGAATCCTCATGTAAGCTTATCCAAGCTCACAGATGGACTCACAAGAATAATTCAGGAATTCCTGACTAAACCCCAGTCTTACCTCTGAAGTCACTGTATGGCAGCTCCTCTAAGCAAAGGTAAATACTGCCTTTTAAAAAACAACAAACCTTAAAAAAATACCCAAAAGGCAGCAAATACAAAAGCAGAGCTGGATCACAGCCAGAGACAAGGATGCTAAAAAAAGGAAACAAGCAAGATAAAATACTGTGAAACAAATACTGCCCACATAAAGTCAGAGTGAGAAAGGACAGTTTAAATCTTTCTCAGCAGTTCCACTGTTGGTGTTTCAAAGCACGCTTTTGACTTTAACTTAAATATGATCCCAAATTTTCACTGGACTAAAGTTACTTTAATCTTGTTCATAGAAAGACATTGGTCAGACAGCAATCACAAAACATTTATTTAAGTTTCCAAAGCCTGAGATCATTGTACAGTAGTCAGTCATTCTCAATTTGCACTGATTTAATACGCCATACTGCTGATTCCATGGGCTGTCACTAGTCCATAGAGCCAATCTGTCACATCATGTTTCCACCTGTGATAAAAGTATCATGAAGCCTACCCCATCTGCAATCAGTGTCAGCTAGGGTTAGGAAGAGGCTACAGGTAGCAAATGAAATGTCCCATTAAGTTTTTACAGATGCCTGTCTAACCTGCTTTGAAACTGGGAACACTCCTGGCATCTGCACCAAGTCCTTGAGGTATTTTTTCCCCAGTGTACTGCCATCCTGAATAATCACACATTATTTTCCTAATGCTTGCACCTCTTCACCCTTGATGAATTTACAACTCATTATTTTCTTTACTACCTGTCAGGTTACAGCCCATATTTTGCAACAGTCCTTTACATATTTTTCACAGCTGTTACTGTGTCTACAGTTAGCTTTCGCTTCCCCCGAGTTTCTTTTAATCTTTCTTCCCATTTTAAAGACATATTCATTCACTTTTTGAGTGGCTGGACCAGCAAAAATTACAAATATAAAACTGAAGCCAGTGTGCAAACAACTGCTCCTTCAGAAGGGCAAAGCACTGAACAAGACCAGTCCTGTACTGAGACTGGCTGTGTCACACAGGAGCACCCAACCCCACAAACTGCACAACAGCCAGGCAGTCTGCATGGCCTTTGCCCTCTTTGATTTTTAGTGTGTATTTCTGTTTATTGTTTGTTTTGTAGATTGAATGAGCTTCTGATTCAAAGATACAGCTAATAAAACCTTTATCTTTTGTGAGCCTCTTTAACTGTTCATTGTGTGAGGATGAAGAGAGTAGCTGTAGCACATTTCATCTTCTCGGCGGTTGCCCTTTGCTCTCTTGTTTTAATGGGAAGAGACCTTTTAATGTTTTACAGCATAAGAATACAATCAGGTCTAGTATATATGTGTAAAAACACTTGGAAACATTCCCAACCTTAATTTGTTTATGATCTTAATTCACCTTCCCATGTTCTCTTGTAAAATACTTTTGAACTTGTGCACACTCTTTGTTTTGATAAAAAGCACACAGCCTCAATTAGTGTTTCTCAGCTATAGCTGCTAACCTTTCCAGAGCAGAGCTATGCTGTAAAACTTATTTTTTGTAAAGAGAGCAAGAGAAAGCACAGGAAAAGATCCACAATCCAATTAAGCCAAAGCACCAATGACTGCAACTGACTTTCAAGTACCTCAATTGGACTAATAGTGAGATGTTCAGATAAGCTTCCTGCATTGAGACCAAAATCTTAATTGGAATGTATAATTAAATAGGCAGCTTTCTCTCTAGATTTCTTATTTGGGAATTCAAAATTGTGGATTACGTATTAATGTAATGGTCTGGTTCTAGTCCAAGACTATTTGTTAATTCTGATTTGCTCTAATTAGTACTTGACAGTGCTGTCTAATTCTAGTTTGAAGGAGTTTATAATGATTTTACTCTTACTACTACAACTATTTTAAACAATAAACAACTTATTGTAAAAAGAAACATGATTTGGTATGTGTTTAATAAGATGTGTTGTACGTCAGGTCACTACAAATTAACTTTATTGATCACTGCAGCTGAGGGCTCCCATTTACATCTTTCTGACACTGTATGTGCCAAAAAAAAAAAAAGAGCAGAAAAAACCCTTTAAAGGTAAAATAAGAAGAGGCAAGAATTAAAGACATAAGGAGTATATGATGTTGGTGTGTTTAACTAAAAAACAGCAGAAGGTGGCTCTACAAACTCAGATGCAGCAAGTATATTCCCTCTCCATGTTTTAAGGTTTTTCCTGTTTTTGAAATGAGACCTCAGTCCTCTTCTTCTCCAGCAATAAAATAAGCTCTTCATCACTTCATCGTAACATTGTTACCATACAGTTTTGAACAAGGAAGGACTAAAGGTGAATAATGAGTACTTTTTCTGTGTGTGGGTACTGGGCAGATGTTGAAGGGAAGAGCACCTTTATTCTTCTCTAGCAGTCTTGGTAGATGTTGGATTAAGAAATCATTTCACCGACTTCTTCACGGAGTATTATTCAAGCAGACATAACACCCAGCTTGGATGAAATCACACAAAGGCTTCACTCACAAGACCCTCTGAACTGACCTCCAGAGGAGAAAGTAATCCATGCTTCAACAACTGTATAGCTAAAGCAGTGCTAATAGGGGTCCTGCACCTCCTTCAAGAGGAACAGCGCTCCGTTGCTTCAGCTGACAACGGGATATCCATACAGATGCTCCAAATCAGGACTTGGCTTTGTTCTGCAGAAAGGACAGGGCTAAACAGGTTTAATTCCTCTATTTTTCTTTAGCAGTTTCCTTAATCCATCTGACATCTGTTCTGCTTCCACACCATCCTGTATTCAAGAGCTGTTCCATGAGGAACTTGGCTAATTTTCAGGATAATGGTGTCTAGAAATGAAATAAGGTTCTGCAGCTACTTGTGAAGTCCTGACAACAGGTATCTGCATGCTCAGCTCTCAACACGACAGTGGCACATGCAGAACTACAGGGTTATTTTTCCAAGCAGAGTTGAGAATATGACATGAAGATGTGGACCTTCTGACATGCTCACACCACAGTGGCAAAAACAACTATTGAGACTCTCCTCAGTGCTTCTCTGTATCTAGAGATCCATGCCAGATGGTTGCCTGAGATAGATTTGTTAAAGGTTTGCATGGGCAGTTTACTCTTTTCTGCAGGTGTGCAGAGTACACGTGGTCTTATTTCCCCTCATCTCTGTAAAAAGCAAAATTTAACTAATTGAACTGACTTGGCACACCACAGAAGAGGACAAGCATTTCAGACTGAAACCCAGCAAAATACAGACAGATTTAAAAAGAACTTTAGTGATGCCTATCTGTTACAAGAGAGAGCTGCAAAGTTTAACCACATCTAATGCAGAATGAATGTTCTGTGAGTCTAAGCATTCTGCTATCAAGAAAGAAAGGTGGGCTGTAATGCTTTAATGGTCTTTATGAAGTTAAAAAGGGCAAATCTAGCAAGGCAGAGCATAACTTCAAGACATCAGTGCCTAGGGAACCACTTCAACATAGAAGTGATAACAAGCACACTCCAACCTATATCCTGGCAGAAATACCAGCTCTTCTGATGATAGGACACTGCTACAATACTGCCTGTGGGGTCAGGCAGCACAAAGAGCTGCAGCAAGGGCTGGGGACTAACAAGGAGAGACAAAGCAGCAGTTGGTCAAACCAGGTGTATGAAACAGCTGCCTGGGCGGGAAGCTCTGCTGCATGAGCCTCACTGACCCAGCCCTCCTCCAGCCAGAACGGCTGCCCAAGGAACGGTGGCACAGAGCTACTGGCTCCCTCTGGGCTCTGATATGTGCATGGGAAAGCTGCTGGAGGATCAGCATCAGGCACAGGGCCGCTTCACACATTAGCTAGTGTTGAGACAGGCGTATCTGTTCATCTTCTCTTCTCCCCTTCTGGTGCCAAGGCCAGTACTGCAGCTCACTGTTACACAAACCATGCAAGAGTCCCCAGCCCAGCTCACTAAGTGTATCTGCAAAGAGGCAATCAT
This sequence comes from Myrmophylax atrothorax, assembly GCA_026770055.1. Classification (NCBI taxonomy): domain Eukaryota; kingdom Metazoa; phylum Chordata; class Aves; order Passeriformes; family Thamnophilidae; genus Myrmophylax; species Myrmophylax atrothorax. The sequence continues at coordinate 102,255,942 of JAOXXN010000001.1, read as the reverse complement.
TGCTATATTAAGTATTGCTTCCCATCAGAAAGCTTTGACAGAGTGGCAGAAAAATAAAACTTTCAGCTGAGTGGTGTTTAACTTTCCCAAACAGGCATAGGCCCAGCTGTGCTTCTGTCAGCCTTCCTAAGGAAGTGATACATCTCTTAACATAGTCAGGTGAAAGACTAGGAGGAGCAGGGGCTGCAGCATGTCCACTGGTGTTTTACTGGGCTGTATCTACCTCTATAAAAACCTGCTAACCCCTAACACAGTGAACTTGCACTGGTGCTGCTGTCTATGACGTGGTCAGATAAAGCCAAAATTCACTCAGATTTTCATACCAGAGACACAGACAACATGATCCAATCACATCAAAATCTCCCGTCACTGCACTTACTCTTCTTCACTCATAACACAGATACATACGGGCACACATACTTTTCATGACAACAAAATATGAAGTTAGCATGACCTCTGCTGACCACCCAAGTGTCTCCTCTTCAGCTATATGAACATTCAAGCTCCTTCTTCCAGCAAAATTAACCTCATAAAAAACAAAATCACAGATCATATAGATTTGTGACTCACCAAAAGTACAGACTAACTATAAAAAGGAGCTGAAATTTTCATTCAGTGTTTGATTCACTAAATCCTTGAAAAAATATTTGAATTGCAGCAAGGATTCCGGGATTCCCAGCTTGAATGCTACAGAATATGGGACAGCATGCTCCAACAGTGTACGTAGGGCCCTGTTGCCTAGGAACCTGTGAGAGGATGAAGTTACGTGGGCAGCACATGATGGGGAGGCTGTTCCACGTCTGCCAAGGTCGTGCCCACACTGCACTTTGCTGATCTACACTTTCCTTTCAGTGTCACTACATGGTACACTTAAAAGTCAGCAAGACCACAGATTTTTTTTTCCCTTTATAACTCAGGGAAAATGCAGATGCTTATCAATATATGTATCCACTGCCTCTCCTTTGATGATTCTTATGTGGGCTGTGTAAGGCTCCTAAGTTCTTGTGCCTTTGCTTTAGTCTTGGGAAGAACTCAGCAAACTGGCTCTGCTCCAGCAAATGCACAGACACATCTTTAATGTTTAGACATGATGACATTATTCACATGCTTAACTTCCAAGGACATGCCTCTGTGTTGTGTTGGAACAAGGCCAGGCTACTCAACACTTGCCAGGCTTGAATCTTTGATCACAGTGCACACTTCACTTTGTACCAAAACAGTCTGATTTCTTTTAAACAAATGCAGGGTTTGACATTTTTTTAGCCACATTTTTATCCACACATATTACGGTGTTTATATTTTTTATTCTTTATCATGTATTAAAAGCTTTCTGTTTCTTTTTCCATAGAAGAATTTAAACACTCATTTTTCTTAACGATTTGTCTACATGTCCATTAATAATTCAGAAACAGAATCTGAATAGCACTCAATAAAAGCTATGTTAATGTATGATGCCTTGTTTTACACCAGCATGGAAGCACGATAGTTCTTATCAGCCACTCCCAGAATATGTTTGTTGTACAAATACAACAAAACAGAGCATGTAACTTCAAAATATTTGCACTGCTGAATGCAGCAGAGCTGGCAGCGCTTATGTGGGAAAACACATCACAGGTAAAAAATAAGACATCAGGGAAGGAGAGGAAATTAGATGTTCAAGTCTTAGGGAAATACATTAAGCAAAAAGGTAGCTGGGGGAGGTGGAGAAGGGAACACCAATTTTATTATCTTAGAGACAGGCATTGATGGAGAAAAATAGACAAAATTAACAGTAAGCAGAAGAAGAGAGGTTCTTCTACACCACAGGGACAACGTGGGAAAGAACTCCCCTGTGGAACAGCTAAGGAACAGCCTGGGCATGATCTGGATAGCATGGGCAACAAGACTACCAAAGGAAAAAAAGAAAAAAGAAAACAGGGCCCAGGGAAGGAAACTAAGCTATAATCCTGTACACACTGTACACCTGAAAATGCCCCTCAGAGTTGTGAACATGCAGGTGTGCAGGATCACAATACCGTAACAGGAAAAACACTTTGGAGAGCTACCAGCAGGACAAGAAGTCTGGAACGTAACTTAAAAGACTGTGGAGGCAAACAGAAAGCTGGTTAAGATTTCTAAAGAGGCAAGATTGGAGGTCAGTATTTCTGAGATGTGGTGCAAAAACAAGTGCTTACATTTTGCTCACACCCTGAGCAGGTGCAGTCTGCAAAGTTCTAGACAAAGTTCTAGGAAATCACAGGGACAGGAGACAGGGACATGGACAAATGCTCTGGCAAAGGGATAAATAATGTGGTCACTGATATACAAGGCATGCAGATGAGAACAACCAAAGGACTAAAGAGCCATGAGCTGTGAGGGCCAAGTGCAGAATCACCCTTGCTTTGTCAGCTCTGTTGCATGGTGCCTGGGACAGGGAAACAGCCATTAAAGGGAGATGCTCAGTAAAAACAAAACAGCATCATACTGGAATAAGGTAGTATGATCAGCTGGAGCCAGGAAGTAATGAATCATAGCAGGGCAATAAGAGACCAAAGCAAAGACTAGAGAGTTGAGGTGTGTCTGTCTAGAAGCATTTCCCTGAGACTGAATTGAGAAAGAAGGCAGCCCAAAACCTTAACTAAGTAATGTACCAGTGCCTGTGTCCAGAACATTAACCTTTTTTTGTGCTTAAATTTGCTGACAATTTTGTGGAATAAGTTCTCTTTCTGAGACTGGAATGAACCTACAGACAACATTAATAATATATACTTTTAATTAGCAGCTTCAAGTAGAGTCCAACAGTCACAGTATGTACTATACAACCTCCCCTTCCACTAATACAAACCTGCCATTTCATGGGGAAGCACAAAACCTGATTTGCCAGAAGGGACCCTGGAGGCTTTCAGCAAGCTGTACTTCAACTCATCATCCCCCAATGTTTAAGTGGATTCACATTTAGGTGAATTAAGCCCTTAGGAAAGCTTAGCCATACAATGGAAGAGGGGGTTTGCTTCCTTGTTTAAGGACATGCTCTCTTTTCCACATGTACTGGGCATGGCTGGCAGGGAGCAAACTTTCCTCATAGCAGCCTGGATGGTGCTGTGTTTTAGATCGGTGACCAAAACAGTGCTGCTAACACACTAATGGTTTAGGTACTGCTGAGCAGTGTTTACAGAGCACCAAGGGCTCTCTTTCTCCCTCTGCCACTCCAGCAAGTAGGCTGAGGGTGTTTGAGAGGCTGGCAGGGGACACAGTTGGGACAGCTGACCCACACTGACCAAGAGGTATTTCACACCTTCATGACATTCATGTCAAGCTGAACAATAAAACCGGGGGAAAGTTTTTTCCAAAGCTGTCCATTGCTTAGGGACTGGCTAGGCATTAGTTTGGTGGTGGTGAGTACTGGCTTTTGCATCCCCTGTTTTCCCCCTCCAACTTATGAAATTGTGTTTATCTTGACTCAGGAAGTTTTTTTCCTTGCTTTTGCCCTTCCAATTCTCTCCAGTGGGGGAGAATGATCAAGCAACAGGGTGGGGACTTACCTACCCGCCAGGGCCAACCCACCACAGATGCAAGAGCTACCACTGCCTTTTTGGTGAACAGAAACGAGGTATACGAAGTGCAAAAGTTAAGGCTCCTAGGAGAGAAAGGTGAGGTTTTGCTCCAGCTGAGGTCATCAGGAAGCTCGCCTTTGTCTCATGAATGGAGCAAAACAGTGATATAACAGCAACACAGACAAAACAGATGCACAATCTCTACACTGTAAAACCATTTTTATGGAGTTACTTTAAGAAAACCGCATTTCAAAATCTTATTTCCAAAGACACAGCAGACAAGCAAGTCTTCAGGCTAGTTCAGAACTGACTGGCCCAAACAGAAATGAGATGTACTGCAGATGATAAGATAGCTTATAGTCTAACAAGACTTAGAACAGGATTCTAACCACCACAAACACCTCAGTCTTCCACTCCTCCTCATCCTTAACAGGGCTCAGACACACATATTGGCTACTGAGACACCATTGCAACCATGTAGCAACACGTGATCCGGGTCTACGTCACACATCTTCAGTTTGTCATCACAGTCTCTACACCCAAGGAAAGAAAGAGAAAAGTACACAGCACACGGAAGACGTATTTAGCCTTACGAGGGGAAAACCATTCACAGACACTAGGCTGTCTGACCAATACTGAAAATTACTGAGAGAAAGCTAAAATCCAGCCAGAAACAGGCATAGAAATGCTAACATTTGGCACATGTTAGCTTTGTGGCTCACTGCTGCATCTTGTTTAATACTGAGAAACAAAAACCAAAATTTTGGAAAAAGATTAATAATCTTCCAAAAATCCAGAAGAACAAACAAACTCCAAGTGAGACATCATCTTAGGGAACATCAGGTTGAATCTGACCACCTTCACTAGAACTTGTATAGACAATAACAGAAAGTTCAACTGCAGAGGCCATATTCACTCAAACTTACAATAGCTTCAAGAGTATCACAGAGTTGGGTAAGTAGTCTAGTGTCAGTGCAATAAAAATGTAAATCAAGGAATAAAAAAGCTCAGAGACCTTGAGGGAAAGCTTAAGTGGAAAAAATGAGTTTTTCTGTAGACTAAGGTCAAGCACTTCTTCCACATCAACAGAAGGATGGCACAGGAAGCCAGAGGCAGAGGTACCTAATTACTCTAGGCAGAATAACCGAGATGAAAACCTCACCAAAAGATGTCAAGAATTGCATGAAGAAAGAAACCTGTGTCTTTCATCTCTTTTTTCCCACCTAAGGCACCTCTGCCATCAGCTTGTATCTGTGACATGTAGGGTACTGACAGGCACATGATACTTTCCCTAATGGAAAATCCAAGGACAAAGACACTGATTTTAGTAGGGCCAAAAGAATAGCTACCTTTCCATAAGGAAATTTCCTGTTTCCTCCCCTTTTAGCTGTTACTCCTGTGAGACAGGGCACATTGACACTGAGAATGACCCTTCGGGCATCAATACAGTGAAAGAGTAGATGGGCTAACAGTAAACAGGTCAACATGCCGTATTTGGACCTGAGAATATAATTTCTGACTCCCTGAGAAACTTCATCCATACTCCCTGCTTGAACAGTTTAGGCACAGTCACCAAGCAGGAGTTGACAGGATGGCTGTCTGGGCTACACCTGTTTCAAGGGGACAGCAAGCAAGTATTCCAAGACTTTGAACAAATGTCAGTTGTGTACATTCAATAATCCAGAGAAAATCCATGACTGAAACAACTAACTTAAAAGGCAACTAATTTAAAAGTGGGGGTGGTCCCATGGTGTAAAGGAGAGCACTCTGGACTCCGAATCCCAAGGACCTGACTTTGAGTCACAGTGGGGACCGTCCCCTGGCAGTTCAATGCCTCCCTGCCATCCCATCCCGTCAGATCTCGGATGCTCAGCAGGGTCAGCCCCGGTTAGTACCGGGTGCTGTGACAGTCCCGAGGACTTCCCTGTCACTGTCCAAGCTCGCTCGGCCGTGGCAGATGGACCCTTAGGACTTAAACAGTGGGGCCAGTTCTGCACACGCTGTGCCTCACCTTAAGAATCCCCTGTGCAGGCTGGAAGGGCACACCCACGTGGGGAGAGCCCTGCCCAAATCTGTGTTCGCAAAGTTTGGCCATACATACAATTTAAAAGGCAACTAACTTAAAAGGCAATAGAACCTGGATGTGATTTCCTACAGAAAGTAAAAAAAAAACCTTTTATTAAAACTTGTTACTAACTTGCAATTGTTACACAGCCATCTGCAAGTGGAAAGTCAATCCTTTTCTCCTGATCTTCCCTCTCTGTTGGAAATATTCTACATGGCTCTTCCTCTCCCTAGCACTTCAGCAATTGCCACAGGATTTAATCCCTGGCTTGTTCATTATGCTCACTGAAGGCAGTAGGGATTTCCTCCTGGGAGCAGTTGCAATGGCCAACAGCAGCTGCTCAAGGAAGCAGCAGGCAGGAAAATGAACTGTAACTGCAGGTCCACCACACTTCTGGGCATATGCCTCCTCTGCTCTCACAAAGTGCTGGATTAAAAAGGCCTGATCAAATAGAGAACTCTTAAACAAGATCCTGAGAAAATCAGGACAAACCGCCTGTGCATTTTTGCATCTCTCAGGAGGAAGATGCTGAATTTTTCGGTCATGACCTTTGGATCCCCAGGCATCCAAATGTTTTGAACTGAGCCAAAAAAGCCCCAGAGCTAAGACAAAGAGGAATGCCACAAAGCAGCATCCGTTTTAAGCTAATGCTTTATTTCTAGTCCTAGAGGCCAGAGACAAAAAAAAAAATAAAAATTGCAGACTGCCTCTTCCCTGAATAAAAGCACACACTGCATTTCTTTCTTTGCCTTCCCCAAATGGAAGCTCAGTGCAGTGCTCAGTGTATAAGTGAGCATTTCTTCACAATACAAGGCAGAAATAATGACTATGCCTGTTGCTCACTTTTGCATATGAGCAGATTAGTGACTCACTGCAGACAGCTGACTTCTGTGTAGTGGGATGTTTTGGCACATATGCCATTGGAAAGAAGCTAAAAAAAAAACCAGTCACAGCTCCAGCAAATGTCAGAGCAGGCCATCTGCACAGATTCAGTATAGCTGCATTTTTCAGCCATTTTGTGACATTATTACTGTATATGCACTTTCCCAGTTCAAAACTGGGAGGCGGATTTTGTCAGAAGCCTTTTGGCTTGGTCAGTCCCACTTCCATTGAAGAAAGATCCCCATTAATTTCAGTGAGAACAGAATTAGGACAATTTGGAAAGCTCTGGGGGAAAAATTGCTTCTCATTTAAGAAAGTTCAAATTTTCCCTTATACATGCGTATCAGAAACAGCTTTCACATTATGGGGTTCTTCAGGTGTTTTTATACTAAAGAACTCGCTAAAGTGAGGACTGGACATGACAAGCACAGTGGAAGTAGTTGGTGGGCACTGACCTACTGATTTTCCACTCAGGATCTGAAAACATCCTGATAATCCTGGCTGTGTGGTTAGGTAGCAGATCAGGCTTGTTGTAGGCACAGGTTCAAGACCTTGGACAGAAAATCAATCTGGCACCATGTAGTCCAAAATAAAACTTATTAAAACATACAACTACAGTTGGGGGTGAAGTGTGTGCAAACACCCCAAACCCAATAAACAAGAACATTTCTCCATTTTTATTCACTTAACATTCTGGGGAAGGTTTAATGTGCAGCACTCCAACATATTTTCTAAATTTTAAATGTAATTTAGTGGACACTGATTTTTGACTGCAAAAATTTAAGTACTTATCTGTGAACTGAGTGAGAATGGCTGGGAAGTTTATGATCTTGCACACACTCATTCAGAAAAAGCAGGGATGAATTCAAAGAGAGGGAATGAATTCAAAGAGTGTTTACTAAACCTACCCCTACTGATTATTATCTGTTGTTTGGAAATATCAAGAGGCGTCAGTGACTTGCAGGCACTATTTGTGCTGGACATGTCTTCCAATTACCTCACAGATAGGGAAACCCAACTAAAAGTCAAGCAGCAGAAACAATTCCATTCAACACAGTAATGCAGAGCACAGCAGAGCAAAGTTAAGGACTTCCAAATCCCAACACAGTCACACCACACGTGTAAGACTATATAGACCCTTCATGGTTTATGCTCATCACACTGCAAAGGTAAGATGTTAATTTAAATTGTGATGGTGTAAGAAAACATGACAATTCAAAAAATCCAGAACCATTCCAAACCAAGCTCTATTATTTTGCGCAATATATCGGTTTCATTTTCTGCAGTACTTGTAGGAGCCTGGCATGCTACATCTTTGCAGGTCAGTATTCTCCAACAGTCTTTGGACTCATCACATTTCACAGGCAAGCCAACAGCACGATGAGGCTAAGAGCCAGCCTGTCAGCACCTCACAAATTAAATTGAGGATTCAGCTTAGTAAATGCTTGGCTCAGCTGGAACAGTTTCCTTACTAAGCTAATAAGCTTACTTGTATGCACTTTGGTTCAAGTAGATTCAAAATCACAACTTGCATCCTAATTTTACACAATTAACAAAATAGACCACATTACATTTAAACTGGCCTACTGCCATGAAATATTTCCTTTTTAGCAAGCTTTCTTTTCCAAAAGAAAAATGGTTTGTTGGAAAGTTTTTCAATCACCCCTTGAGAGCTGAACTTTGCTCTCCAGGGAGTTGGAATGACTGACACAAGCTGTCAGCTTGCTCAGCTAATGTGAGTGAATTCAACAATGACTGAAATTAGGAGCAGATATCACCAGTTCCATCTGGATTTAATTCAGGGTTGTGGTTAGATGTTCACTACAGAGAGAGCAGTGTCACTATCAGATATTCCTGCCCTGGGGCTGCTTGTTGCAACCCCACAGCTCAGTTGGTGGAAAAGTTCATGTGACTGTTTACCATCTGCTTCAGTGCAAAGTCAGCTGGCTTAATTCAAAGAACCCTTATTGTCAGCCAGAGGCAATTGCTCCATGGTTGTCCCTGCAGGGCTGTGCCAAAATGGCTCATATCAGGCTTGTAACCTGCCTGCAGTTCTAATTCTGACCTTCCCTTAAAACACAGCTTTTTAAGTGACGTGAACAAAGAGAAAACTTAAACTCTCATGTATGAGCCTAACCAAAAGCAGAATACAGTTCTGGGCTAATTGACTTGAAGTGGCATTCTGGTGTGCCATTCCCAAACAATACAGGGCCTGCGGAGTTTATAAACATACAGACACCTGAACAAGTAAATACTGTGATGAGAAATCCAATGAGCTGCTATTACAACTTCAACGGCCAGATCATGCTAGATGAAATCTTGTTCCCAACAGATGTTGCTTAATTAACCAGTGTGTTATCATACTGTAAAGCCATTCATTCACGTTCCTTGAAGAAGTTCTGTCAAACACACATCATAAAAAAATAAATAAATAAAGGCAGTTGAAGCCAGAACAGTATTAGCACAAGTCTAATTTTGCAAAGTGGCTGTTCCACATCTAATTACATAAATACAAAAATCAATACCAAAATTGGCATGCATTAGAGAAGAACAGCTGCTCAATCCTCCACACTTTAATGTGATTATTTGTGAAGCATTCAAAAGGTGTAGATCTAATCCAGGGTCACCTGTCTAAAGCAGACTTATGAGATCTGAAAAGCTGTCAGTCAGTGGAACTACCACAGTACTGAAAAGGAAATAAGCTTCACATTGTGAGCTGTGCCTAATGAGGATTCTCTTGAGCATCCTTTTGTCTTGTGGAATTACTGGTACACCACTCCTTCATTTTGTGAGGCTTCTGTACTGTAGGTATGCATTAGTTTTTCTGCCACAGTCTAAAAGTAGTTTTCCCTAGCACACTGCCACTTCTCTATCACCTCGGTGATATGTATATGAAACAGCTAAACGTGTCAAGACCTCTCTCCATGAGCCTCAGCAACAGAACTGGGTATGGAATTGGTTTTCCTGTCCTCTAACGTATTGTATCATGTCAGGACATTCTGCTTCAAACTTATGACTGAGTTAAAATCTTAATAGGAAAAAACCCCAAATCTTTCATTGAGACATCTCTGCTATCTTATGTTTTAATTTATAGAGCCTAAAATTACAGTGAAATGAAAACTGGCATAAAACTACATTTTTAAAAATGTCAATATAACCTTTGATCATCTGCCTTTCTTTCTCAATTTTCTCTTGGGAAAACCTGTCAAATTCACTTACCTCACAAATATTCATGTTTTTGATGAACTTTCTTGCTGTGGGGACTATATTTCATGTACAAATTTAACGAGTTCTAATCATAAAATCTAGAGTTAAGAGTACCGCCTGAAAACCAACCCAGGCGAGAACCAAGTAAACTTCAGTGCTAGGAAATCTTTTCTTTGAATTCACACTTTTCATGTGTAACAGTGAAATAAATGTGTATAAATCCCTGAGCTTGTTGTAGCATTGCTGTTGCTTAAGCATGTATTGCCCATGGCAATTTACCTTTGTTGGATTTTGGTAGTTCACATGAGCCGCTTCCAACCTTTCGCTTTTTCCTCGGAACAGCTGAATTTTTCCTGTCAAAGGTAATAGGACTGTATTGAGGGAGGCTGTTGAATTTCTTTGCAAATTCTTCTTCCAATTTTGCTAAGCTAAATGGGAAACAAAACCAATCAAATTAAATGTAACTCTGTCTCTGGAGAAAAAAAATAAATGGTTTAAGAGCATGTGTGCATATATACACACACCTATCTACACAGAGAGAGGGGGAAAACACATAAGCACACACACTATAAACATCAAACTAGTATATATTAATCCAGCTTTGGAATGAGAATGTACACTGTAGCTTCTGCATTTGTAGCTCAGTACAAATTGATTACCTTAGCTGCATATGTTAAAATTAGAAAAAAATACACAATGTCATATTGGTGACATTTAGCTCTGTTTGCTGCACAGATTTGTTCAAGAGATTTGTCTGTTCTGTGAGGGGAATGAATAAAGGCAGTAAAACCAATAAATAAACCAATAAAATAGCTTCACAATAAAGTTCTTACATCACAATGAAAACAACATTTCAAATGAGAAGAAAAACGTCAAACTAATCACTCTCCCGTGAATATTCTGAAACACGACGCTTTGTGGTGGGAATTAGTTTTTTTATTTATTCTGAGTGATTATATTTTCTCCCCTCATATTTTATTTGCTATGAGATGAAAAATGCAACTAGCTCAAGCTTCCATGAAACCCAGCATGCCTCATGTTTCAGCCCAACCTGAATGACTGTCACTAGATTATGTACAACTCAAGAAATCCACAGACATGGTATTATTGTTCCTGATAGCCAGATGAAAACAAAGCACTCGAACAGGATGGCACAGCGTTTCTGGCTGTAATGACTATGCTGGCTTGCATAAGCACTCCCTTTCAGCAAATTTTTGCAGCCAGGCAGGAGTATGAGTAGGAATTGTTTTTTAGTAAAAGGTGGTGTGCACAGCTAGGCAGGTTATAAATAGCCCTGTCAATGACATGATCTACTTGTTTTTAATTCTCTTTGCTATGAAATACCTCACCCTGACAAAAGTCAACATGACTGTTGGAGGGACAGCCCTTACACACTTGGAAGTATCACGAAAAAACATGGTACTTCTTGCTGCTCTCTCAAAGCAGCACTTCAAACAAATTGCATTCTGAAAGCTTTAGTACACAGAATGGTACCTCACTATATCTCTGTAATAATTACTTCTTTCAGCAAGCAAACTTCCATCTTAAAATACAGCCTTGGCGCTTGGCAGACCATGTGCATGGTGAGTTTTTTGTTTGTGTATGTACAAGCATGTTTTGGTTTGGTTTTAAATCACAAAGGTGTCTGACATTAGCGGTGCTTGCTACGCTGCCTTTCTCTTCCACATTGATTTTCCCTGACAACCACAAAACCAGCTGACTTCCTGCTCTGACAGCTGTCATGCAGCTTCATCCTCTGCCTCAGTTCCCCTCCCACCTGCCTCAGCTCCTGCCCCAAGGGCATGTGAGGGGCTGCAGCTCTAATTGGGAAGGCCCAACCTCATCTGGCAGCTTGTAATTTATAGCTTGTGCGACATGGAGTTGGTGGGGAGTGCTGCTAAGTCTCTCAGTGATTAATTATTAAAAGGAAAAAAAAGTAATTCACATTGTCATAGATTTTCAGAGCATGTCAAAGCCTAGTGAGACACGTAGCTCAGCTGAGGTCTCCATGCTGTACAGCCTTGTCCTGCCAGGACATACGCACAGGTACAGCACTGCGTGGCAGAGGAGTGGGCTGCACATGCAGAAAGCACTCCTGACCCGGACCACCAGGGAAATGCAGGCAACTGCTGATGGAGAAGGTAAGAGGACATGGGGAGGATGACATAATTCTGAAGGGGTAAGGACCCTTTCCCCTACACACACAAAATGAGGCTGAAATGTGATGCTGAAGGGAGCAAAAAGAGTTAAGTGAAGCAGGGAGGGGTAAAACCAGCTCTTCAAGTAGCCAAAAGATCAGGTAAGGAATGAACAGGGATAGTGGATTCCTTCTCCAGCACTTATGCTTCATTGATTTACCATTCTGCCTTGACAGAGTTCACTAAATAATATTCATTAATGATGCAACTGAATAAGGATGAGAGATTGGTAACTATGTATTTCCCATCCAGCCAGTTAATGAGGGTAGAAAAGTGTTTATTGAATGAATTATTTAGATAATTTTCCTAGCTACTTTGAATAAATAATTTACAAATACCTTTTTATTTTTTGCTATAAAATGTACTCAGTTTTCACACCATTATGTGTGAAGTTTCCAATCGTTCAATTTAAACTTAAAAGTGTTTACATAACTAATTCAAAGCATTAAAAAGACAAGTTGTTCCCTTAATTTTTTTTGACTATTCAAAGCAAACAAGACCAGGAACTGATTTAATATCTGCTGAAAGTGAGCTGCAGCTAAATTTCACATAGACTAGGTTATAAAACAGCTAGCTCAAACCTGCAAAAAGAAATAGGCAATTGTAAGCATGAAGTATGGAAAATCCACTCCATTTTAATTCATTTTCATATCTCCAAGAATTTGCAAGTAAGTATGAACAGCAACACAGATTTAACTATTGTGACAGAGGTTAAATAAGTCTGTAATACTCCAACAAAAATCGTTATTCACATACTAGAAAAGTAATTCTGTGTAGCCTTTCTAAATTTTAATGCATCTATACTCAATAATTATTTAAAGATAATTTAATTTCTTCATGGTGTACATAAACAGTTTAAATATCTTTTCTCTACAATGGAAAAATGACATACTTATCATAATTATTTGCCAATAGAAGAACATTGTTTAATATTCCTCTGTAAGCAATCTCTTCAGGCAGGCAAAGAGATCTATTTTTTCTAGTCTAATTTGGTTTATGATTGAACACCTCCAC
>JAOXXN010000001.1:102228545-102243018 GCA_026770055.1 Myrmophylax atrothorax | reverse complement strand
TGCTTGTGAAACACTTTGAAAATATAAGCAATCCTCTTAATCAATTTTTTGAGCAGGTAAATATTATGTGGGTTTTTTTAGAACTGAGCAAATAACATAATTCACACTCATTTACAGTGGTGTAAACCAGGAATGATCTCCAAGAAATTACTTTGCTATATTAAAAAAACAGGTATCTAGAGCATGACAGCTCAACAGGGTTTATAATTTTCAGAAACTCTTTCTAGTGGTCATTATTTGGGTGTTGGATACAGTTCACTTATCTGCAGCAAGGAGGCCCCAGATTACTAGGCTGACCTAACTAAAACTCTGAACACAGTTAAGCCACGACTTACCCAAAAACAAACTCTTCCTTTGGCTTAGTCTTTTTCAGTTTTTTGTTCCCACTTGTCCCACTTGGGGAAAAGGCCCAGATTTCTTCATTCCAGCATCCTTCATGATCTGAGGAGTTGCCTTTTCCTGAGCTTCTTTTTCCTGTGATGAAGGCAGAAAATTGTTTCTCATCTTTAGAAAAATGTGCCAAAACAAAGTGGGCTCAGAAGATACTTGTACACCCATTCAGTAGTGCAACTTAGGATGCCTGACCTTCCTGAAGGCAGTTACAAAACGTTTTTTATTTTAAATTGTGCAGTGATGATACTGGCAACTATTCTGTGTCCCCTGTTCTTCCCCACCCTGCCTCTAAAATGAGGATCTCTTGAGGTATAAAGGAGGAGAAAGATATGAGAAGATTTACAGTAATAAACTTCCCTAAATTACAAACATCTTTTATCTTTTCTGATTGTTCTAATTGCACATATAAATCTACTAGTCAGAAAAATACATTTCAAGACATCTCATTGAAAGCTCCCAGAAATTATCTCAAATTTATCTTTCCAAAGGGGTAAGGATTCTTGCTCACTGCCTCCAGCAAAACTAACACCAAAAGCAAACTAAGAACACATTTGCTTCTTGTAGAATTGAGAACTGTGCTCACAACCAGGGGAGTTGTTTACACAGAAACAAGGTAATTGTCCAGGTTACACACATTGCAAGCCCTGCATACATCTATCAGCAGGCTGACAAATTAACCAACAAAGCCTTCAGTCAAGAACTTAAAACTCAGATCATCAAAGACAAAAGGGGAGAAGTTAAGAGTTTGTGAGGTAAGTAGGAACACAGATGGCAAGACTTCAAAAGACCTGCTCTGGATCACAGAGTCCAGTCCCTCTCTCCACTTGCCCCCAGCATCTCAGGTGACCAGACACAACATTCCCATTGCACACTGCTCAAACTCCAGCTTAAACCCAGACTTTCACTTTTCCACTTTTCACTTTTTCCAGCAGTTCATGCTGTAAACAAAACACTCAACGCCACCCACCTCTGTCCACATTAGCGCGCAGAGATGTGAGCATGCCCTCTGACACCAGAGTTTTATAAAGAGCACCTTTGCAAGCTCTCTCTGATTTCCTGGAGCCACAGGTTTCTATCTTTTTGACACAGTCACTGTCCTCAGTTTTGACCTGTTCTGGTAAGCTCTGGGGTACCACCTCCTCTGTTGGGGTCAGTGGTTCCACTTTAATATTATCAGAAACCTCACATGGTACTTCCTTGTTGGCTGCAATACTAAGGAAATCAGGAGACTTTGATTCTTTGGTGGTCTCCATCGGTTTCTCCTTTGATGTCTTCTTCTCTTTCGATTTCACTTTTTTCTTTGGTGATTTTGTATCCAACACACTTCCCTTCATACTTGAGACAGGGCGGGTTTTTTTGCGGGGAGTATCCGCAAGTCTCTCGGCACCCCAGTCCCCCTTTGCAACAGCTTCAATTGTGTACATGACACTTTCAATGTCTGACTCAGAGGACTGCCTTTTTTTACAAGATTTCTTGGGGGTGGATTTTTCATTTGTGTGCCGGTCCAATTTATTTTTTTTCTTTTTCTTCTTTATTTTTTCTGGCTTTAGCCGGAGGATATTCACGTCACCTATGAAAAGTTCTGGAGAACAGCACATGTGATCCTTTGTGCTATCCTTTCTCTCAAAAGGACTGATTTCCATTGCAAGACTAGTAAAATCTCTGCATTTAGCAGTTTCTGATTCCTCAGTTTTTGTTCGATCCCAGTTTTCAATTTTCTCTATCTCTGATTGTTCTACTTTTCCTTTACAGGAGTCTTTTACTGTTGTTTTCTCCAGTTCTACTTCCATTTCCTCTGAAAGTTTCCCTTCCAGACCTTCCAGTGCTTCCACTTTTGCTTTCCCAGGTTCTTTCACTTTTACTCCTTCTGAAGCAAGGCACATCTGGAACAAGTTAAAAACAGGCCTCGTGAAACAAACATCAACTGCTAATGTTACTTTCTTATATTAACAGAAGCATTAAACATGGAATCCCCCTGGCCTTTTAGTTTAGGAAAGCAAACTGCTAAAGGACAGCACTGAAGAACATGCTGCAGCCCTACTGACACCAATGCAACATGATGATAGCTAAGTGCTAGAATAAGCCTGGTGGCTCCTACTGCTCTAATAGAAAAAGACTCCAGTTCATCTCAGTGGTGTTTCCATGGTCCATTAAGGGTCTTCTATATGATCTGCAAACACATTCCTAGATTGGGTTTCAGAATAGCCTAAGTGTAACAGCACAAGAGAGTTATTTCTGACTATTGCCACAGACAAAATACGTGAAATCTCACAACTGTTCCCCGCTCAACTCTCAAATGTCCCTAATACAATTCCTTCCTCCATTTTCCAAGTGGCTCTGAGGGAGGGGAAAAATAATTGAATCTCAGTAACTGAGATTATTTTCTTTTACTTGAATGTGCAAAGTAATTTGGGAGGTAATACAAAAGCCTTCCAAATCTTTTTTCTCATGTCACAGACTTATTCTGCAAAGAACTGCAAAGCAGCAGTGGTTGCCATGGTTATCTCCTCCTGGAGATAACATTAATGGAAACCAAACTCCTCATACTGTCTGAGGAACACTGATATTTGAGAAATGAGTTGTAAAAAGGTCCTCAAATTGCCTTGTTGCTGCAGCACTGACTTGGGAGATCCTCTCTGTTTTGGATCACCAATAAGCTATGCTGACATTGCTACAGAGGGTAGTCCTTCACAGCACCAACCACTTTGCCCTGGTGGAGACATGTCTTCCTCTTACTCCCCTCTCAAAGCCCTCAAGCTGAATTCCCAGTGCTACTGCGTTTTTAAGACAAATGTCAACTAGTCACCTGGAGCAAAACCAGATGGAAGAGGCTTTCTTTGAACCAAACATCAGAAGTTTCCCACAAATCAGCCCAGAGGTCACATGGTCAGTATGGATGTACCTCCCCCAGTTCATTGGGTTCTCTTAAGGTCAATTTTAGATTTTAGACTTCTTGCAAAGCAAAAAAATCACTTACAACAATATATATGAGCATAACAATGATAAAATGTTTCTCAGTAAGTTTCTAAAATTCTTGCTGCACAGGGTAGAAATTACTGATCTGGTTCAGGTCAAGCTGGGCTGAGCACTGTGGAACACTGGAGCTTGAGCAGCATACCGTGTCTATCAGGAGGCAGGTTAAATTATGCAAAGGAGAACACCACAACTATGCTGATGGATTCTTGGTACCAAGGTGCTTCTGTGACTTTTTTACTACACTGCAGTATAAGTAAAACCTGTGATTTCCAAATGCTAAAGATCAATCTTTAAAATACAGCTCATTGGACTAAAAATATTTGGTCAATTCAACATACAAATTTGCTTCTTCTGCAGTAGCCAGTAGTACAGAGCTATGGATGTGGCTACAAAAAGGGGACTTCTGCTTTGTTAACTGTAAATAAACATGTAATTAAACAGTCTTTAAGACTGGGACAGCTTAAGAAAAGAAAAGTACTTTACAAACAAAAGAAATGCAAAATTTCAATAAGATGCCACTGGTTTGAACTGTTTCCAGAAGGAAAATGTGCTGAGAGTATCATAGGTGCATTTCTATAGAAGTTACTGAGCTGTTAATTCCGCATTTGAAAAAAACCAGTATGCACAAAAAGCAAAAATGAATGAGAACAGCTCATGACCTTTAATAGGAATTTGTAATGGCAATGCCCTAACTGAGTAACAGAGTAATTTAGTCCTCTCTCAACTATCTGTGCCCCTCAGCCAAACCAAACAGTCAAAACCCAAACCCTAAACCCAGAAATTCAATCCAGTTCAATGGGGATTGGAAAATCCCTTTGCCACCAGGAACCAGTGGTACTTGTCAGCTGCAGCCGACTCTTACAAACTCCCTCTACATTGATGGCTAGTCTGAGGAAATCCTGACGTGTGGCAACTGAGCCATGATAACTTATGCTTGTATAAGCAGCAGTGTAATTACAACTGTAGTACTGTTTTGCCTTCCAGACTTCAGCAATCAACAGCATTAAGTCCTCCACCCCGCTACACCTGCAGTAATCCATCACCAGTGTTTCAGTATTACCTCTGCCAGCTGAAATAATGCTGATGTTCCACACTGTTTTGTTAAATCAGAAGGCCCTGAATGGGATGTACTTGAAGAAATCTGTGGAGAAAAAAACCCCAACACAAATAAAATATTCTTTTACCAGCACATTTCTTTATGTTTATGACACAGCTTCTGAATGCATTGTTCCTCCCAAAATTCATTCAAAAGATTACATACTCAAAAAGAAGTGCAGACCTGTGTATGCTGTTACAAGTAAAACCCTGCTCCACCAGTGCTCTCTCTGGTGGATAATACCACTGTACACTACAAGGTATTTGTAGATTTGGAGTTCTTCTTGTCAAGACACTGTTTGAAGAGCAGGATGAACTGAAGCACATGCTCTCTCACATGTGAACAGACTCCAGCAGCTAAGCACAAATCTACACCAAGCAACTCAACTATTTCTACATCTCCTGGAAGCTGCAACTCTTTACACCATCTCCCAAGCTCTGACCAATACAGCTCCAGTCTCCAAATGTTGCTTACAGCCAAGTGTTGTTAGAGCTCTGCAGCAGAAGCGGCCCCCTTGCCTTGTGCAGGTGATGCTCAGTCCCACCACTGACTCCTTTTACTCTCATGCCTCCACACTGAAGGCTACAGACAGAGCAAGCATTTAGGCACAGCAGGAGACTCAGCAGAGCTCATCAGCAACAGCCTCACCGGCTTCAGACTGCAGAGTGGCTGCTCCAACCATTGGTAGAAACTTAAGAAATCTTCAGGACTTTTTAGGAAATAATTTAACCCACTTCTACATTTTATTTTAATCACGATTTGTGAAATATTAAGAAATATCAAAAAAAGAAGGCACAGGGAAGAGGGGAGAAAAAAATAAGATAAAATTGGTTAATCTACACAGCAGAAAGATGAAGGAGGAGCAAAGCAGTGTAATGTGCTGAAGAAGACAAGCTGCCATGCACCAGACACATGCCATGTCAACAGCATGGAGACAGCAGTCAAGTCCCCCCCAGTGCACAGCATCTGCAGTTTGGAGTTACAGTGGCACAGAACAGCTTTCTGCCAAATCTACTAAGACACCCTTGAGGGGATAAAGAACACCTTTTATTTGGGATGCTCCAAACTAGGTTCTGAACTGCTATCTGAAAACTTGAGCTGAATCTCTCACATTTTATTTATCCAATTACAATTCAACATTACAGATCTCCAAAACAGGAGGGAGAAAAAAAAAGAATAGCACTAATGGTCTACAAGAGCTAGAGACAAGGAGGATGTGCTTAGCATATCTGCTTTCCCCTGTTTGAATCAGAGCCTCTAACATTCAATTTGTGTATTACATTAGGCTTGCAGGAATACATCTGAGCAATCACTGAGAGATCACACAAACCTGTCCAAAACACACTTAGCTTCGCTTTTTCTGCCACCTGCAGTACAAACTGTGCACTCCTTGGGACAAGCACCTGTCCCTCCCCTAAATTAGGGCTTCACAAGCTTCACAATCACATCAGAACATCTAATGCTGACTTTCAAAAATCAGGCTGCACTCAGCAACAGCCTTACTCCAGAACAGCAGGGCTGCAACAGCCAAGTAACCTTATGGATCACTGATCACAGTTAGATGTAATCACCCTTGTACAGGCACTGCTGACAACACAGCACATACTCACAAACTCTACTACTACCAGGGACTGACTGCATGGTGAGGCAGGTTTTCTTCCAATTATTTAAGTTCCTATAAAGTCAGAGAGCTGCACTACTATCTAAGGAACAAGACATGAAATACTTTTATTTCAGTGCTTCCAATCTTTTTTTTTTCCCCTGAAACGGACTGACCTCACCAGCAAGAATATATGGTTGGATGCCATTGGACAGGATCCAGAGAATCATTTTCCTCACTGAAACAGCATGTGATATTGAAATAAAAAAAATCCAAGAAAAAAACCAACCAAAAAGAGTGCACAATTAACTTGTTAGCATAATCCCTTATTTATATGGAATACAGGATGTGTATCTATATCTTTCAATCATCATGAAGAATAGTATTTGCACATTAATCCTCAAATGTTTGTGAGTGAATCATCCCTATCAAATAGGAGACCTCTACAAGGTTATATTAAAGATTCACAGAGAATTTCTAGGACTTTTAGGAAACCTGACCCAGCATTCTTAATTATCATTGACAGCTGCCAATTTCACAACTTAATACACTGCATCAACTTCCAACTCTTCATACAGATTCCTGATGATCTCACAGTCTACTTTTCCTATTCTCAGTCCCTGATGAAGCAATTCATCTTCCAATCCTTATAACCAAAGCTTTACTTTTTTAATCCTGGTATCTAACTCCTCATTAAAAAGAATGCTGTCATCTCTTGTCTTTGCTATTGTCCTGTGCATTGGTTTTATTATAAAGCTAATTTTTCTAAAAAGCAGCATAACTTTTTCTGTGCTGTCTCCAAGAAACGATGTACATTCTCAAGTTTGTAAGAAACCCCCAGGTCCCTGGGGCCATTGCCACTGCCTAATTTTCATGTATTTCATTATTTGCTAAACTGTGTTTCTGGAAATACCAAATTTGATTCTAGAGCAAACCTTACACTATTCATATTTTTTTCACGGAAAAGATGCACACATCTTTCCATAGTGATGCTGTTGGGTATAATGTTACCTCTGCCAACTGGAAGAGTGCCGACTTCCCACAGTGCTTTACTGGCTCAGGACTTGGCAACTGGGAAGTTTTTGATGAGATCTAGGTTACAAATGAAGAGAGGAGAAAATATTTCAGTGGCACACAGGAAAAACAGAAGGAAGGAAGAAAGAAAAAGAATGAAAAATTAAGGGGTTAGTTAAATCAGGTGCTTTTAGATCCTTCTGGCAAAAAGCACTACTTCAGATAGGCAATCCCATCCAAGAAACACTCAACAGGTATTTAGAAGACAGTGGAATACAAGCAAAACCAGCATTTCCTCCTTAGATTAGACTCATGGATACTCTTCTATGCTGCATTATCCACAGCTAACACTCTACCATGATGTGAGTTTTAAATGTGTTTCATGTGACTAAGTGAACAAGATGTACCTGTTGCTTAAAAACAGGAACTGTGGTGGTCAAGGCTAAATACAATTCTCCCGATAAGTCTGGGCAGTATTTCCCATTTAGTTAGACATAGAAGAGGACCATCTGTCCTTACAGGCACTGCTTGTTTCACTTTCTTTAGTTAGAAAAAGGAAGTAAGACCTTATGTCTAGGGATCAAATCTAGCCTTCCAAATAGCTGTCGGTGTGCCAGCACTGAGTAAGTAACTACCACTGCACTTCAGGGAATTGCTTTCATAGCCAATTTCTTCAGACCTGCTTCCAAGTGCAGCATTATGAATTCACCAATGCAAGAATTACTCATTTTTTTTTCATATTTGGCCTTTTTTGGCATGGTATTATGTGGTTGTATTTGACCTGGAAGCCTTGAAAAACCTTGGGGCAGGATCAGCAGTGTTTCCATGGTATCTGCCTCATCGCAATATCACACTTAGGATCATGACTGGGCAGATGGGGACAGGACAAGGGGCAATGGTTTTAAACTGAAACAGGACAGTTGATGTTAAGAAGAAATTCTTTACTCAGAGGTGGTGAGGCACTGGAACAACTTGCCCAGAGAGGCTGTGGCTGCCCCATCCTTGAAGTGTTCAAAGCCAGGCTGGATAGGGCCCTGAGCAATGTGGTCTAGCAGAAGGTGTCCCTACCCGTGGTAGAGGGTGGAATCAGATGGGTTTTAATGCCCCTTCCAGCTTGAACCATTTTATGGTTCTATAATCTTTCAGATGCAAAAATTATCAACTCTGCCTTTCTCCTTATATTTAATTATTTCATTTGAACTAGGTTATTTGAAGAATTTACCTTTCAATTGTCAAAGAGATCTATTACAGTCACCATCCATCCCCCTCCACAAAATCCAGGACATCCATTTCACTTGAAGCTATTTAAAATACATTGAATAATACCCAAATGTGCACTAATAATAATTTTTAATATTATACTAAAATAATTCAACATTCTAGTTTTGCTTTGAGACAGTTCAGTGAACGTGCTCAGATCCCCACTGGACTGCCCTTTGCAGGAAGGTCTCAACTTTTTAATCTTTGTACCATAATAAATTCTCACCTCTTAATAGTTTTTTTCTGCTCAATATGAATGGCAGAAAAGAGACAAAACAACACCCACACGTTGAAGTATAGACTGAGAACACAGAGGCATATCCTGATGCACAAAGCGAGGACAGAGCAAATAAATTCTGACAAGACCATAGGTGCTCCTAACAAAATGTGAGATCCTTGCAATACTAATACAAAGAGAAGAAGCCAACATTTCACTTCAGGGAAAAAAAAAATATTTTCAGAGTTCAGAAAACAAACTGCAAGTGACATAAACATGTAGCTCATTCTGATGAGGTTGCTGGCCAAACATCAGAAGGAAGAGGATGGCTGATCAATCAGCATTTAGTGAAATTACAGATCCCATTCCCTGTCTTAACAGTATCTTTCAGCTTTAATGAGAATAATCAGAACTTGCAGTACTACAAACAGCCCCTTCTTATGTAGAGGTTTAAGTCGGGGGATCATTAGAATCAAGTTACTATCTTTTATTACATTGCAGGTATCATTTTAGCTACTATTTAAGAACTGTATGCCATGGTACTGCTTTTTAATTTCCCTCCTGGAATAGGCACTGCACTTCAACACAATCATTTAATAAGTTCAGCATATGGGCAAACAACAAATATATTTGTCTTTACCTGGGAAGATTACAGCTTTCCCTGTGGGAAAGCTGGAAGAGAAGACACTGACTAGCTCTTACACTCATGATTTCAAGGCATTTTGACCAAAAGTTATGGATTCAAACCTCCTGTTTAGCACCAAAACAAACAGAAAGGATTGTCTGCAAGCCTTCTCAAAGTATGTGAGAATGACACAGGGACAAAATCATCCCCAAGCATGTATTTTTTTCTTAAACAATAGTAACTCATAGGACTAGCAAAAAAAAAAATTTCACTTTGCTGCATACTGCATGAGGTTGTTTTTTAAAAGAATTAAACCACCTAGAGAAAAACTTCAGAAAAGCTGCTGAAAGCAAAGAGTTTGGGCGGTTTGGATTAATTTGGTTTTTAAGATGGCTGAATTAGCAGTTTTTCTGCCTCCACTGGAAGCCTTTTTTTTTGTTTAATAACAGATCAGAGTTCAGCTAAGTAAATCCAAGAGGTACTCTTGTTTCCTCTCAACGAAGCAATCATCACCATCTGTTCACCTTTGCCAAACACACGCACAGTAAGACCAAGAGAGCAAGGGGTCCCATCTGCTCTGCTTCCCTCATATGGCAAGAGGGTGGCAATGCCCAGCCCATGTGAGCAGACAGCTTGCAAGCAGCCACCATGCTCAGGAACGCAGCTCACCGCTCAGCCATCGCTGGCCTATATAATGGCTTTCCATAAAGGTACAAATGAGAAGGACAATAGTAGGGCCAAGTGTCTGCAACAGCAGGAGAAAGCTCGAAGTGCAACTTGGCAACACTCCAAACTTAAAGAAAACTGTTATGAGGATGTCACATCATCTCTGAAGACCTCCAAGGCACTTGCCTATGCACCCACAGGACCCAATGAAGTCTTGCTCCCAGGATTTTCACCATCTGTTGTGGCAAGTTACTGGGCAGGCCTCATTAGCCATATCCTCAACAGCTTTAATTGACAACTATAGCACTTGGGACGGACAACAAGATGAAAGACTAACTGGGGCTGTAATGACAAAAAGAATCCCATCTATTCTACATATAACAAGTTGTTTCTGAGTGACAGGGGACTTGTATTCCGGGGTAAAGGTGTCCATTTTAAATGACAAATCTACTCAATGGGACTGCTGTCTTCACAAAAAGGCACTCTTAACTCACCCTGCTGCAAAGGCGGTGAAGAGAAAGGGAACATATGAGGAACACCCAGCCAGAACCAAAACTGAGCTGGGATGGCTGCCAGAAGTCTCCAGGCACATCAGACCACAGCACACTTCACATTTCTTCACAGGTTTACTTGGCTACTGGTTAAATAACTACTCTCTCCCTCTCTTTTTTTCTTTTGTAGCATTGTACATTGCTGACAGCAGTCCCCTGCAAATTGCTTGCCATAATTTAGGTTACTAAATGCAGTAATGCCTTCATATAGACAGGACCCAGTAAGAAGTGGCACAGTAAGGAACAGGGACTTCTGCCAAACTTGACAAAGACAGCCTGTGCAAATGAAAGCCCTTATATTTGATCAAGCACAAGCAGCTTTAGTAGTGGGGGAGAAAGCTTAAAGAGGTTCTGTAATATGCTCAATACCTTCCCCTGGAACAACCTAAATGAAATCAGGCTGCAAGCTTAGAAAAATACCATTTCTCTACTGCTATAGATAAAACGTCATGTTCATCACTGTCATTAAGGTTTCACAGGAGGAATAACCATGGCCAACAATGTGGGGGTTTTCGGTTCTCTTTTCGAGGTTTCTGTCCCTTATTTCTAGCGACAGAACAAAATCAAACCCTCCAGACTACACACACATTTAAATACTTTTACAAGAAAAAATATTAACCTGATTCTAAAACTGTCCTCAGCAAATTTTAATTAACTTTCTAAGCACTTCTTTTACCTAACATTTGATGAATCACACATGTACCCCATGTGCAAAATGAGCTTGCTCAGCATAGCGGCATGCAACTCAAAGCACTGTCGTATCCAGATGACAATTTTCAGGTTTGTTATTTTGTTGTTTGTTCAATTAGGAGAGGAAATGATTTCAGGTTCTGTGAAATTCTGAAAGTATGGCTAAGCCAGGTTTTACATGACAATTTAAGAACGTTGGACTAAATGCAATACACACTCTGTTCAACTCTGTAGATATCCAAAATTAGTGTTTAATTAAAACGTAAAATGGCTAATATTTTTGAAACTAAGTTAGCAGATTCACCTGTGGAATATTTTGCAATAAAATTCACAAGAAATGTTCTCCAGCATGTATCATTTAATTTGATTTAAAATGCTGGCTTTAGCACATATCTTCATTGTGCTCAATTCCACTAATTTTCTCAAAAGATTCCAAATTAACTTGTAACTTTCAAAAAAAAGGGAGTACATATGAACACACCTTCATGATTAGAGATATAAATTCTATTGTATCTTTTACAGGGGTGTCTGTATTGAGGTATTTTATGGCACCTGAATCAGCAAACTGTTTTTTCTTCATTGGGACTCCTAAGAAAAACACACAGTGCATATTAGCTTAACATTTCACAGAAAGAAGCATGTTGCATCTAGTCAAGCCTCTGTAAATACATGGAATAACAGGGTATCTTTTAATCCCATTATGCTCCTTTGCAATATTACCAGCTCCAGTCCCAGACTTCTCAGACACACTCTGAATATACCTGCAGCATAACTGATTCTGCAAGCAGTACCAGACTCCCCCAAATGGGCAAGAAGAGTATATGTGTAGTAACTCAATTCACAGAGGAACATTCGATACATGGGAGAAGAAATTCTTAAAAACAATGTTTAATGAACTCCCAGTCTTCAATACGTGGAGGTGGCGGACAGGTTGCTTATGGATAATTTATAGGTTTGGTAAGTCACCACCTAATTATGCTGTTTAATAATCTTATAGCTGTTGTCATAAGCTTCCTTTGACATGAAAAGATTCTTCAAATGACTCCTGTCTCTAGGGCAGTTGCTATTTTGCACTCCTGCAGCTTCTTTCACAGATGCATAAGGTAATTTCAGAATGTCTTTTAATTGTTGTTTTCCCAGATGTAATTCAAAAGGCCATTTGGAAAATAAGTCTGCAGTGATCCTCTGGTATGGAAGGCTAGCTAATGTTCACAAGCCCAGTATCTCTCATATGTGCTACAGCTGGTAGAAACGGCCAATATCCTGTCGATTTTAACACAATGATGAAGAAATAAACATCTACTGATGGGAATCCTTTGTAAGACAGAGTGCTTCATTCAGTGACAACTCATACAAGTTCCTTACTTCCTCCCATCCTCCCCCACCATACTGTACCTCAGCAAACTGAAACAATGCAGACTCCTCCGATTGTTTTAGTGCCCCTGGGACTCCAGGCTGTGATGTGTTTGAAGAGATCTGTCAGGAAAACAATTGTGTTTTTATTACCTAACTCTTCAGTATCAGCATCAAACTTCAACATGCTAAATTTTTGATCCATCATACACAAAGACTCCTGGTACCCAAGAGTATGTAAACAAGCTCAACATACACATACAACAAAATGTATCTGCTTTCCAGGAGGCACCTAATTGGGTGATCTGTGAAATGGTAATCTTAAATTATCTTTCACAAGGAAAGTCTTTCCTAGGATCAACAAAACAGGCTTTTTTGAAGGGCTTTTATTTGCCTGCTGATATGTCAAAGCATGGTTAGCAACAAAACCTTAACACTATATTATATTTCACAGTACAGTGAAAAGACCTGAGACTGCAGAATGGTGGTGATGACAGAGCACAGACTGCTACTTTGCACAGAAGGTAAGTGTGGACAGGGACACAAAGTGTGCAGGTATTCTCAGATACCAGATCTATGCCAGACTCTAAGGTAACTGCATTTCATACTATTTGTGTCAATTAGTTTTGTTGCAAATGACACCTCTGAATAATGTCAGGCTTTGGTACAAGTAACAACTATTTTGCCATTGATACACATACCTGCAATGCACTGGTTAGGTGTACCATCACTACAGGCTGTTTAACATCCTTGAAAAATAAGACTAGATAATATGCATTGCTAATTACTGACCATCAGTAAGCTACGTCTAGAATCACATGTTTTAGCTATGCAGTTGAGCTTATTTCCTGGCACCCACTGGAATTTTTCTTCAATGGGTAAGGAAAACCCAGTGGTGGCAAGCCCTTAGGAAGAGCTTATCTAGCAGCACACAACACAATTCCTGCCTACTGCCACAAGGATCTGGCACTTCCCTGTTTCAGCACTGTAAAATGAACTGGAACAATTAGGTGAGCTAGTATTTGTCTTACTCTTTAAAAGATTCAACAGTGAAATTCAAGAAACAGACCATTATCAAGAGAAACTATACAACGTATGACATTGCTCTACTGACAGTAAAAGCATACAGAAGCATCTCAGAAATACTGGAAGATGGAAGTTGAGTAATTACCATAGAAGTGTCATAAGTGACACTGGAATTAACTAATTCTAAGAAGCTTCTAGGTATTGCTTTTCATTGTTGTCACACCAGGCCTTTCCTTTTCTTAACAAGAAAAGCCAGCAGGCTGTTCAAGAGCCTAATTACAGGTTTACTTCACTCCGGCCATTACCTTTAATCAGAAATAAAGGGACACTGCTCCAATTTATTTCTAATAAATTTTGAAAGCCTCAGATCTTAAATTGGAACTCAAGGTCTTTGTGTTAATGTTAAAACAAACAAACAAACAAAGTAATCATATTTTCTGTGTGCTAGAATTGCCATGTATCTGGTCCATAAGTGGTGACATTTAGGAAGGAGTGTGAAGATGCACACGTCAATGGGAATAAAAGACACAGGAGTCCGATTCACAGATGGTGTGAATATAGATAAATAAAAAGAAGCCTCCACTATGACAATACTTCTTTTCATATGCACTTAAACACCACCCAGTGTCCTGTACAATTAATATTTATGCAGCTATATATTTCTATGTCACTTAATAATTATTTCAAAAGTTGGAACAATACCAACAAGCAAGTGATGCTTGCAGAGGGCCAGGATTCCTTGCAATCTCATTTTTGTTGTGTTATTTATACCAATGAAACCCACTAACATTTGGATGAAACTTCAAAATAAAAAATCAACAACACATACACCACAGTTGTTCTTCTAGCAATAAGTGAGTATGCTGACGAAAAACCAGAACATTGCCAAGTTAAAGCACAGTTGCATAGAGCTATTTGGTGGTTATAAAACAGATGAAAATTTTGGAAATTCCAGAAGTACAGGAGCTGATGACTCAAGCAGCCACAGTAGATTAGGAACATAATG
>JAOXXN010000001.1:102218350-102228445 GCA_026770055.1 Myrmophylax atrothorax | reverse complement strand
CCCCCATTTACCCCAGCACAGACTCCCCTCATTCACCTCACCCCAGATGATTCATATCAGGGGGGTCAGCCTCCCCCCCATTTACCCCAGAAGGTTCAGGGGACACCCCCCCTCCTCGTTATCTCATCCCAGACACCCCCTAATTTGCCTCATGGGGGGCAGACACCCCCCCGTTTCCCTCAGCCCGACATAGCCTTCTGCCCCAACCCACCTCAGACACCCCTGGTGCCTAGTTGTCCTCCCTCCAGCATCCAGGCCTCAGCCCAGTGGTCACCCCCAGCTCCCCCCCATCCAAGAAACACTTTACAGGCATTCAGGAGTCAGCAGGATACAAGCAAATACAGAATTCCTTCCTTGCATTACTTAGATCCTCATGGGTTCTCCTCTACAGTATTACTGTCCACAGCTAATGTTCTATCACGCCCTGTGTTTTATGTGTCTTTTGTGTGACTAGGTGAACAAGAGCTACCTGCTGCTTAAATCAGGAACTGTGCTGGTCAAGGCTAAGCAACATTCTCCCAGAAAGCCTGGGCAATATTTCCCATTTGGTTAGATAGAGAAGAGGACCATTTGTCCTCACAGGCACTGCTTGTTTTACTTTCTTTAGGCAGAAAAAAGAAATAAGACCTTACGTCTGGAGATCAAATCTAGCCTCCTAAAGAGATGCTGGTGTGCCGGTGCCAGCACCAGCGCTGAGTAACTAACTACCACCGCGCTTCAGGGAACTGCTTCTGCAGCCAAAGTTTTCTGACCTGCTTCCAAGTGCAGCAGTAGGAGTTCACCAGCACAAGAATTAATCACTGTTTCTCATATGTGATATTTCTTGGCATGGCATTACATGGTAGTATGTGACCTGGAAGCCCTGAAAAGCCAGAAGATTAGGGACAAGACCAACAGAGTTTCTGTGGCATCTGCCGCATCACAGAAGTCATGCTTATGACCACGATCTTCCAGATGCAAAAATTATCAGTTTAGCCTCTCCCTTTACAGTTAACATGTTGCTTTGGAACTAGATTATTTGAACGGCTTCCTTTTCAATTGTCAAGAAGATTCATTACGAAAAATCCCCAAATCCAGAACATCCATTTTACCGCAAGCTATTTAAAACATTGCAAATAATACTTCAACATGCATTAATAAGAATTTTAATTTTGAACTAGAATAATTCAAAATCCTAGTTTTGCTTTGAGCCAGTTCAGGGAACCTACTCAGGACCCCACTGGACTTGGGTGGTCTTGTACACAGCACTTTGCAGGAAGAGGGCCTCAACTTTTTCTACCTTAATGCGTTCCCAGCTCTTAATGATTGTTTCAGTGCAATATGAAGGGCAGAAAAGAGACAGAAAAACACCCACACATTGAAGGATAACCTGAGAACATGCAGGCACATCTTGCCTCCTCATGCAAAATGTGAGGAAAGAGTAAAGAATTCAGTTTGACAAGAGAATGGCAGCTCCTAACAAAATTCAAGCAAGATCCATGCAGTCCTAACAGAAAGAGAGGCAGCCAACATTTCACTTAAAAAAAAAAAAAAAAAAAAAAATCTCTTCACAGTCAAAAAACCAAACTGCGAGAGATAGAAACTTCGGATTCATTCTGCCAAAGTTGCTGGCCAAATGTCCAAAGTAAGAGGACGGCTGATCAATCAGCTCTCAGGGAGGTTACAGATCTCATTCCCTGGCTTAACACCACCTGCTAGGTCCAGCCCGAATCATCAGAACCTGCAGGAGTGTAACCACAAAGAGCCCCTTCTTATGTAGAGGTTTAACTTGGAGATCATTACAATCAAGTTACTACCTTTTCTACAATGCAGGTCAGCATTTTATCTACTGTATTACATTCTAGTTTGCCTAAGAAGCAGGTGCCATGGTACTTTGCCACTTCCCCACACACACCTCGCCCCAGAACAGGCGTTTCACTTCAACACAGACATCGAATAATTTCAGCATATAGGCAAACATCAAAAATGTTCATCTCTTTTACGTAATGGCTTTACCTGCAAAGAGTACAGCTTCACCTAAGGGCAGGTTGGAAGAGAAGATACTGACTAGCTCTCACACTCCCAACTTCAAGGCATTCTGACCAAAAGGTTTGGATTCAAACCTTCTATTCAAGCACAGAAATAAATAGAAGGGGTTGCCCGTAAGCCTGCTCAAAGACAGTATGTGAGAACACAGCAAAACCATGCTCAGGCATGCATTTTTCTTAAATGCGAATAACATGTTGGATTAGCAAGGCAAGTTCTACCTTGCTGCATGCTGCATCTGATTATTTTTTTGATTAAATCACTTAGGGAAAAACCTCAGAAAAGCAGATGAAAGTGAACAATTTGGGGGTTTTGGCTTTATTTCAGTTTTAAGGTGGTTAAAAGAGCAATTTTATTGCTTCCACTCTCCAGAAGCATTTTCTTTGTTTAATAACGAATGAGACTTTAGCTAAGTAAATCCAAGAGGTACTCTTGTTTCTTCTCAACAAAGCAGTCGTCACCATCTGTTTGCACTTGCCAAACACACATCCAGTAAGACCAAGAGAGCAAGGGCTCCCATCTGCTCCATTTCCCTGGCGTGGCAAGGAGGAGGACAGCAACCCGCCCATGGGAGCAGACAGCTTGCAAAGAGCCACCGCGCTAAGGAACACAGCCCACTGCTCAGAAATCACTGGCCTATATAAGGGCTTTCCATAAAGGTACAAATGAGAAGGACAAAAGAAGGACCAAGTATCTGCAAGATCAGAGCAGAATGAGAAAGCCAAGAGCATAACTTGCAACACTCCAAAATGAAAAAAACCAAACAACAACCTCTTACGAGGATGTCACATCATCTTGGAAGACCAGTGCACTTGCCTGCGCACCAGCAGGACCCAACAATTCTTACTCCTGACATTTTCATCACGCGTTGTGGCAAGCCACTGGGCAGACCTCATTAGCCATATCCTCAACAGCTTTAATGGACAACTGTAGCACTTGGGACACACAAACAAATGACAGGCTAGCCGAGGCTGTAAGGGGAAGAAAGAGTCCCATGCTACATCTACATATAACAAGCTGTTTCTGAGTGACAGGGGACTTGTACTCCAGAGGTAAAGGTGTCCATTTTAAATGACAAATCTACTCAGTGGGATCGCTGTCTTCACAAAGAGGCACTCTTACTCACCCTGCCGCAAAGGCGGCAAAGAGGAAGGGAACCTATGAAGAACGCACAGCCAGAACCAGAACTGAGCTGGGATGGCTGCCAAAAGTCTCCAGGCACATCAGACCGCAGCACACTCCACGTTCTTCACAGGTCTCCTTGGCTACTGGCTAAATAACTATGCTGTCTCCCTCCCTCTTTTCTTTTGTAGCACTGTACATTGCTGACAGCAGCCTATTGCAAATTGCTTACCATAATTTAGCTTACTAAAGGCAGCAATGCATTCAGGTATTTTATGGCACCTGAATCAGTAAATCGTTTTTTTCTTCACTGAACCTCCCAACAAATACATCAAGGCCCGTCCTAGCCAAGCTAAAAACACACAGTACACAATTACCTTAAGATTTAACACAAGGAAGCATCTTGTATGGAGTCAAACCTCTGCAAGTACATGGAAGGACAAACGGTTATCTTCTCACCTCATTATACTCCTCCATGCTAGCACCAGCTCCACTCCCAGTCTTCTCAGACACACCCTGAAGATCCATTTAGCCTAACTGGTTCTGGAAGCAGTACCAGACTCCCCCAAATGGGCAAGAAGAGTATAGGTGTGGAAAACCAGTCCCTAGAGGCCCACTAAACACATGGGAGAAGACATTCTTCAAAGCAGTCTTTAAGAACTCCACATTTTCAATACATGGAGAAAGGAGGAGAACTTACATACTTAAGGGTAATTTATGGGCTTTAGAAGTCACCACCTAACGATGCTGCTACCTATCCTTGCAGCTGTTGGGATAAGCTTCCTTTGACCTGCAAGTTTATTTTTCACAGGATCCCTGCCTCTAGGGCAGTTGCCATCTGGCACTGCTGCAGCCTCTTCCACAGGCAGTGCAGAGTATCATTTCAGAAGGCCTTTTATTTGTTGTTTCCCTAGACGCAAATTAGAAGGCCCTTTGGAAAAAAAAAACCATCTGCAGTGGGCCTTTGGTATGGAAGGCCAGGTAATGTTCACAAGCCCAGTGTCCTTTGTGTAGGCTACAGCTGGTAGAACTGGCCAACATCTCGTCCAATCACTGGTTATTCCTCCCCCCCGCCCCCCACAGCCCCGATTTTCTGAACATAATGCCGTCATGAAGGTAAACATCTACTGATGGGAATCCCTTATCAGACAGGATGCTTAGTCACTCAGTGACAACTCTTACTGGTGCCTTGCTCCCCCCATCCTCCCCCACCATACTTCAGCTATTATACCTCAGCAAACTGAAACAATGCAGACTCCTCGGTTTGTTTCACAGCTCCCGGGACTCCAGGCTGTGATGCGCTTGAGGAGATCTGTCAGGAAAACAATTATGTTTGTATTACCTAACTCTTCAGTTTCAGTATCAAACTTCAATGTGCTACATTCCTGATCCATCATACAGAAAGACTCCTGGGACCTAAGAACATGCAGATGAGTCCCAGCAAACCCGTACAGTGAACAGTATCTGCCTTCCCAGGAGACATGGAAATGGGGGATCTGTGAAATAGCGATCTTGAATAGTTTTCCACAAGGCAAGTCTTTCCTAGGATCAAGAGAACAGGCTAAGGCTTTTTTGAAGGGCTTTTATTTGCCCACTGGTATGTCAAAAGAGGGGTAGCAACAAGAACTTAACACTATACTGTATTTCACAGTTCAGTGAAAGACACGAGACTGCAGACTAGGGGTGCTGATTGTGCGCACAAATTGCTGCTTAGCACGGATTGTTCTGGAGGATGCAGCATTTTACTTAGGGGACCCTCGGAAAGAATCAGAGAGGGGCGGTTTTATTCCCTGGGAAAGTGCTCTGACACTTACCTGCTTCTCAGACAGCATAGGACAAGTAAAATACAGTAACTCATTAGTAAGTAGGGGCTAATTTCTGGCCCATCATGGTTCTAACAAATCCCACCACTAGTTCTGTTCAGACTGTATTTATGACAGTGATTTTGGTCTACATTTGGGGGGAAAGCAGATTACACAGCCTCCCTCTTTGATGTGGAGGGCCAGCTTTCAGAAGAATACTACAAGCCCAAAAGAGCACAGCATAGTACAGCTGGGACTTAAAGTAAGTATTACATCATAAGCCATATTGCATGCTTCTGTCAGAGAAAATGGGCTTTATGTAGGTGCATGGGAAGTGCATCTTTTGCTCAAAAAAAAAGAAAATCCTGAATAAAAAAAGTTCATATACTAACACAGTCACACGACATCCTTTTTGATTCGCCTCTAATTCCACATGTCGATTTTATTCCTTCACCATCACCTGAAATCATATGACTTGAGGCGCTTTTCATGGAAAACCAAGAAAGCTCAACTCAGAAGGCAAAGACCCTTCTTAATGGAACTGAGTATCTGTGACTACAATACACCTTCCCCCTCAGTTAAACATAACAGCTGAGTAAAAACAGGTTTTAAATTCCAAGCGGAGAGATTCCAACTTGGAAGACTACAAGACATTCTCCTTTTAGCACAAAATCATCACTTTCTTTTCACTTCTCTGCCAGCATTACCCTCGTGTTTCTTGTTGCACATGCTGCAGCACAGAAAGCCAGTACCCACAGCTGCACAAAGACTTCCACTGGTCACACCGGTGTGCAAAGCACCGAGGAGCCTTGGCTCAGTCTTGGCCATACAGGAGCAATCCATCTCAAACACACTACACATTTGGCATTTGTGGGTATCACAGAGAGAGAGTTAATTATTGCTTTTCCTCCCAGTAACAATGAAAAAAAAAAGAAGACGACCAAAAAAAAAAAGAAACCCTCCTCGCTTCCACAGCTCTTCTTTCCAGGCTAGAGATTTATGGCAGCGACTACCTATTTTACCCAACATACTAACCACCTTTTGAACAATTTTCCAAGTTTGCCCCCAAAATAGATCATAAATATTAACCTGTCTAAAGAAAGACCAGAGGTCTCTGCACTACTGGAGACACGCAGGAACACTTTTATTTACTAGAATCCTTTGTAAAACCAAATTGTTTGTAATGGCAACTGAACTACAAACTTCTCTGTAGACCTAAAGACTTAGGGAATGGGAACATCCTGCCAAAACTTTGATTGCTTGTTAGCACTTGCATGGCTTCAGAATGCACACGTAATGACACTGACTGTATGGAAATTATCAGGTATTTATTTTGCTGTTGGTG
Organism: Myrmophylax atrothorax; assembly: GCA_026770055.1. Taxonomy (NCBI): domain Eukaryota; kingdom Metazoa; phylum Chordata; class Aves; order Passeriformes; family Thamnophilidae; genus Myrmophylax; species Myrmophylax atrothorax. The sequence continues at coordinate 102,222,151 of JAOXXN010000001.1, read as the reverse complement.
CCAAGGCCACAGTTGTGTGAGGCATTACACAAGCAGATGAAATCCTTGCCCAAAAGAGTTTGCAAACCACCTCTGTGTTAACACAGTCACTGCATTTCAAGCCTTCCCCCTGTGACAACGTCCTCTCAGGGAGCACACTTGCCTGCTCTGATCAAATATTCACTCAGCAGAGTTAACACTGAACTGATATAAAACCTGGGCCCAACCTCTACGTTCATGGTTGGGATACAAGACTCCTATCACAGGGCTCACACTTACATTCCCACCTGAGGTATGTACCTTAAATTGCATTTCCCACTGGTCAAATATTGCTCCTCAGAGCTCTCTTTAAACTGAGGTCTCGTGGTAAGGGAGAGAAGAGAGTTCCTCACCTCTTGTGCAGTCAGGGCATGTTCCCCTGCTAAAAGCAGCATACTCAGGCCTCCCATTTGTGTCGGATCTGTTAAAAGAGTAAAACCAAGTCTTCAGTTGATTCATTTGCTTCTTTAAAGAACCTACCATTTGCAGCGTTAAACCCCCAGAAGACTACTTGTCACAAACATTCTAAGCAAGCTGCCATAAAAGGCAATTCAAGAGAATCACAAATAACCATTTCTGTACCCTCTGGGAGAGGCCTTCAAAGCTGTCTGAAGGACTGAATTGGATTTCTCTGCTTCTCACCCCATTGCGTGGATTTACAATTTTACTGCCAAAGGCTTGAGGTACTACAGAGATGGATACCTTTAAAACAGCAACCGTAATGATCTCACGCATAAATATACACAAAGGTGCTCTAATATTGCCCATGTCTATAACTCCATGGATGCTCTTACCAAGGGAGTGGTTCCTTTCCCTAGCCACTGAACAAGTAAAAGGATGGAACAAAATGGCATGATCAAGCTCTGAAGCAAAATTCCCATTTTCATTTAGCTTTAATTTAGAGCTGCATTTAGTGGTGAAAAGTGCCAGTCTGACAGCTCTGAAGCATGAAGCGCTTGATCCCCTGCGCCAGAAGCATGCAGGCACTGGCCAGGCAAGCTGCCTGCCTACTTCTTGCCCTGCCAATACAATATATAATTGAGGAAAGTAAAATGGAGTTAGAAATGTATTTTCTCCAAGTATTTGATGCTGACAGCTTCTTGCATTTAGCCTTCCTGCACCTCAGCAGCTCGGAAAATGACAACGAGAAGTGAAAGCAATGAACACTGGCACTGCATCACTCACGGAGTGCCTTCTCCACTCAGAACAGTGGTTGCTCTTCATCATCATGAAGACTAATTGTCTGGTTTTGGAGGAGTGCTTTGGAAGCAATGCAGGGGCGCAATTTAACAGCGTGTCATCTAGAGAGAGGGAGACAGTCTGTGGCCCAAATGTCTCGCTCAACAGCCACAGCGGGAGAACAGGGCAGTGTTATCCTTGCTGTATTGCTGAGACACCAACTTCAGCAATGATGAGACACCAAAGGTAAGTAACTTTCCCCAGGGCTCACTAAGCATGCACTCACGTTTTCCAACTTCCTTTCACTGAACTACACAAAACCTCTCTCTACAACAATAAACTACACATGCCCGGGAACATTCCCTGGAATGGAGGTCAACTGGCACAATTACCCTTGGCCATTTGGTTGCATTTTGTTATGCAAAATTTGGAGGCAGAATAGCTGCATCCAAAATGCCCACTGGGAAATCCCCCAGCCCACTCCCACTCGTGAGCGGTGCCAAGGAAGTTGTTGAGCTTTTCAGCTGACAGGGGCCAAACCTATACCTGTAAACCTCCAAACGATTTAGCACTACAGATGATCAAGGTCCAGTTCACGGGAACACTCACTGGTGCTGTTTCATTCAATACCACAGATGCCGCCAAAAATTCTCCCTCAGACTGCATCTCACGCTAACACACACAGCGTAGGTTTTTTCAATACTATCCTAAACCACCAGTAAACAGAAGCAGAGGAAAGCAATGGGAATAAACCAAGCTCATCCGCTATCTCGGGGATAGAAGAGTGGCTCATTATCTTACGAATACAGCCTAAAGAGCACCTGGCTTCAAACCCAATGTTCAACCGGAATAAATTTTTCCATTACTGTGATGAATATGTAGAAGGTGTGGGGGGTTGGTTGTTTTTAAACTTCTTACTTTTAAATAAAAAGGGGAACAAAAGGTATAAAGCATCTACAAAGAGACAAGGTACTATCACAAGTGTAGGATCTAGCAACAAGAAGTGACTGAAGAAATGGAGACAGAAAATGGGAAGCGTCAGCAAGCACCTAAGCACAATTCACAAGAGAAGCGATCCTGTCAGCAGAGCCCTTTTTGCCGCCAAAATGCTTGATCAGCAACAGTTCAGTCCTTCAAACAAGAGGACATCAGAGCAATTAAAATGTGAAAAGGCAGCACATATCTTGAAAGACAATGCCTGAAGAGGCAGTTGATTTGGTGGAAGGAGAGATTGGAAAAGATCTCCAGGCCCATCACAAACTTACTGAACTCCCTGTTAAGCAATAAGGGGTTGACTGGTTGCTTTCTGCTTGCTCTCCTTCCATCGGAAGGCTGTTGCAGAACCCAAATCTTCTAAGCATGTAGAGTTTTCTTCCAGTTTACAGCTTAATTTTACTCAGGACCAGGTGCTACACATGTTTTCTGGTGCCCACACCTTTAAGCTTAAAAACTGTTCTGCCTAAATGGTATTTCCCTCTCCTGCATTTACAGGAGTCACCCCACTCTTCTTCCACTTGTTTTTTTCTAGCCTAAGCAAATCAAGAACGCCTGATGTCATCACGCATGTCCATCGCCCATGTCCCAGCAATCCCTGCAGCTCTCTTCTCCAGTTATTCCAGGGGGAGGTCATCTTTCTTGCACATGAAGGACCAGCAGGGCAACCACGTCAGATGACCTGTGCTCTGTTCAATGGCATTAACTCTTCTCTACAGGTCCTGAAAAGACTTGGCCTGACACACTGCAGTGTAGCACTTTCTTCTGCCCACATCATGCTGTTGGCTCCCAGCTGCTCTCCTGTGCTTCCCTTTAGCTACCCGTAGTTCTTCTTCCCCCTCCTCAGTTTTGGCCAGCTGAAGAACATAGAAGAGAATCATAGAATCACGGAGTCATAGAATGGGTTGGGTTGGAAGGGACCTTAAAGGGCATCTAGGTCCAACCCCCCTGCCACAGACAGGGACACCTTCCGCTAGACCAGGTTGAGCAAAGCCCCATCCAACCTGGCCTTGAACGCTTCCAGGGAGGCGGCATCCACAACTTCTCGGTGCAACCTGCTCCAGTGCCTCACCACCCTTGGAGGGAAGAATTTCTTCCTTATATCGAATCTAAATCTACCCTCTTCCAGTTTAATGCTATTACCCCTTGTCCTATCACTACACGCCCTTGTCAAAAGTCCCTCTCCGGCTTTCTTGTAGGCCTCCTTCTTCCCCCTCTTCTACATATCTTCTTGGGGATCTCAGCTTGCTGCCCTTCAGCTACGTAGCGTATCACAACAGGACAAGGGTAGCACTGTTTTCTCCCCAAGTAAGCAAATACTTAAACTGTTTATTTAAATATAAAAATGAAAAGGAAGGAAAAAAATGACAGCTAAGTGGAAAGTGAAAGTTTAAATTGGTGCTGAAGCAACGCAACTACTTTTTCTGCAGCTGTAGCAGAGGGCTGGCACTTAGATGTCTGATCATAATACAACAAAAAATCCTTCCACTATGGCTTCAAATTACAAGATAACTCCATCTAAGGGAAGACAAAATGTATATACACAAACATTGCTGTATGTCTATAGCGTCTTCGCAGCACAACATTTCTCACACAGCACCAAGAACTTAC